>JBAMMX010000020.1:8785746-9985746 GCA_037126225.1 Dillenia turbinata
TATTTGACTATATACTAATTAGTTTTATAAAGAAAGTAGCAAATCAATATCAGGGTGTTGGAATCTAAAAAGCAAGGAATTCTAAGATCGCAACTTTGTGTGTTTACCACAAAATGACCCCATCTCCTGAAATCAAGCCCATGGTGTTCCATGCATTAATTTTTAGAGAGAGAAAGAGATGAATCTATGAATGCGAAAGATTATACTGATAGAACCGTTCTTAAATAGAACTCTATAAATACTCGGCCGAATTAGTTAGAATATGATTTCAAATGCTAGCGACATGTATAAAAAAAGGGCTGAAAATAAGTTTATAATTGGAGATTAATTTAGGGTAGATTGGAGTGTGGAATTTGGGAGGAAAGAGGGGGTAAGGGCATTGTCACAGTTGATTTCGGTGTCCTGCAGAAAAAAAATGAGACCCCAAAATGGTTCAATTCACCAGGAACTTCATTCTCTCTCTTTTCATTTTCTCTCTTTTTGTGCTGGGGGATGAGTTGTGGTCCTCTACGATTTGAAATACAGGCAAAACCAAAAGTAGCGATTATTGACCCTCCTCTTACGTTTGGCTTTGGCGTTGCATGAATCTTCTCTTGGACTCGTACATTTTTGAAAGTATTAACCCTGCTTTTACATTTTGACATATCTAAACATGCACATCACTTTTCATAATTTTCTTTTGAAACTTAGGAGTCAAAATTGGAAATTTTCATAATTTTGATTTTTTTTAAATTACTGATATTCGAAACTATATTTAATTAATTTGACTTGAGTGTCTGAGAGACTATTTAGAGGATGGTTTTTTAACATAGTTTTTTTTCCTTTAAATTTTGAATCTGAGACTTGATTAAAAAATTTAACATCCTGTTCTACAAAATCAACCGTAATTTTTATTCTGCGTGAATACAAAACTAGTCTTAGGTTGCCGAGGAAAAAGGAAAAGAATCAGGGGCAAAATGAAGAAAAGGAAAAGGTCGGGGGATGACGTTGGAAGAAAACAGAAAAAATATTCTTGAGGAGCCATTTTTATTTTTAGACTATTCGATTGAAATTAATACTTACAGATTTTGAAAAAAAAAAATTGTGAATTTAGCCATTTTCTAAGTATACTATGCTCATATCATCCTTCAAATAAAGTCAAAATTTCAAAATTAGAAAATATTCCACCAAAAAACAAAGAAGAAAAAATTAACAAATGACCAGCAAACCAGGAGAGGATTCCAAAAGGGGAACTGCCTCCAAAATAGAAGTTTTCAATAATTGAATAAATTTATTTTATTTTTAACTTTTGGTATGAAAGAGAAATTTCGAGAAAGAAATAATATAAGATTATGTAGTTGATGGAAAGTCGATATAATTAATAATGTTAAATCTCTTAATCAAATTCAAAATTTAAAATTTAAAAATAAAATATATTAAATTAAAAAACTTTTTTATAAATTAAATTTAATAATATTTGAACTGAATTATTAATTAGGTTCCATACGTGATTTGACAAGGCCCCGAGTCGTGTTACAACTGTGCAGAGACTTTTGTCCACGAGTTATCGAGATGTCCTATCACAATCTGCAACAGGTTTGGGAAGTGAGCATAGAAGGCTAATGTAGGATGAATGTTTAGAAAGAAAAATATGCAGAGTGCGCAGAATAAGATGGAGAGTGGAATTACTTCTATCGAGAGCTGCAATGGCAGCAAACTATTGCAGGTAAGAAATAGGTATTGAGCAGTATCACGAGGTGAGTTTATAGAGAAGGAAGGAGAAGAAGAATGATACGGAAGATTAGAGAGAGAGGAGAAAGAATGCTAGAGAGATAAGAGAAAGATCATTCATCTGTATTCTTGAATTCTACCTCAGTCATTATAACTATTTGTACATTAGGGAGCTGAGCTAACCTTCCAGCACTAACTGCAAACTGTTCTAACTAGACTGCTAAATGTTACTAACTACCTCCTTTATTTGGTAGTTGTTAGTTGTTACAATTGAAGAACACTCTGCCTCCTCCTGATAAATTGAGAAATGTTATTTACTCTAATTATATTTAATGTATACACATTTTTCATTTTCTTCTTTTGAGTCATTCTTATTTATTGTGTTCTTCATTATTAGACCACGATTACTTAGTTCAATAATCGGATATTAATTATCCTCGAGCAATGTCTCAGATTTGAAATTTATATATAGAAAATAAAAATTATCAAAAAAGTTTTATTTCTTAGGGTTCAATCCAACTCGAACTAGATATAGTACGGTTCAACCTATTTAATGGATATTGATAATTTATCCCATATAAAAAACTTAACAAATTGGGTTTTCAAAAAGAAAAAATATTACGATCAATTTGGTTTTAATTTTCCTTTACAATAATCAAATAAGTTTGCATTATATTTTTTTATATAATAAATTATGTAAGTCTAAAATTATAAGAATTCTCTCGGACACTTAAAACACATAAAAATATCTCTCACTCAAAACTTTTTACTGACAATTTTTTGATCATTTTTCCGATGGCTCCTATTTTTTCCTTGATTATTTCTCACTTTAGTTAACTATGTACTAATTCTTCACACAAAGGAGATAGCAAATCTATATTAGTTAAGGTGGTGGAATCCAAAAGGCAATGAATTCTAAGATCACAAGTTTGTGGGTTTGCCGGAAATCAAGCCCACAGTGTTCCATGCGTCAATTTTGAGAGCCAAACCTAAAATTACAACAAACGAGAGAGAGAGAGAGAGAGAGCTTAGGAGCCAAAAATTGGATAGAGTGGAATTTTCAGAATTTTGATTCCACCAAGATACAATATTACTCTTAGGTTGCCGAGGAAAAAAGGGAAAGAGCCAGGGGCAAAATGGAAGAAAAGGGAAAGGTCGGGGGATGACACCGGAGGAAAACATAATCAAATATTGATGAGGAGGCCAATTTTTTTTTTTTTTTTTTTTTTTTTTTTTTTTAAGACTATTTGATTGAAATAAATACTTACAAATTTTGGAAAAAAATGTGAATTTAGCCATTTTTTAAGTACACCTGGCCATATCTGCATTATAAAATAAAATTTCAATGTGAAAAATATTATTTTTAAATATTTAATTCGATTTGAATTGAATTTAATTAGATTTAGAATAATTATTAGATATCGATAATTTATAAAAGAAATTATATATATCATTCTTAAAATAAAATAAAAAAAAATTTAAAACAAGAAGATATTTCAAAAAAAAAAAAAAAAGCAAACCAGGAGAGGATTCTAAGTGCCCGTTCGGTAGGGTTTATTTTTGTCTTCTTTTCCTTATAAGGAGAAGCAAAAAATAAGAGTTTTTAAAAAGAAGTTAAAAATTGTTTGATAATTTTAATTTTAAAAGCAAACTTATTTGATATTTTTTAATTAAAGTAAAAAGTAAAAAATTAAAAATTAAAAGTAAAAATTAAAAATTAAAGGAAAAAAGAGGATATGAGAGTAAATGAATTTATGATATGGACATATTTGAGATTTTATATCCTTTAAATGAGGATATAAAAGAAATAAAAAAAATAAAAAGATAAATCTTAAAAAAAGAGAGAAGCAAAAGCTCCGAGGAGCTTTTGCTAAATCTCTATTTCTTTTATTAAAAAAAATTATTCTTTTAAAATTTTATTTTTAAAATTATTTGATAGATCTTTCCTTTAAAAAAGTGGAGAGAAATTCAACAAAAAGCTCCACCAAACAATACGTAAAAGAGGTGGACTACCTCCATCGAGGGGGGTTAATATTAATTTTTAATAATCGAATAAATTAATTTTATTTTTATTTTTTTGGTAAGAAAGAGAAGTTTCGACACAGAAATAATCAAAGATCACGAGGATCGAAGCGTGTTTGATCCGTGTCCTATACGCGCCTTGTCAAGACTCCCATGTCGTGATTGCGACTGTGCGGGTATTTGTTCACCAGTTGGGACGTCCTATCATATCCTCCTGTCCCCCCTGCAAAAAAAACCTGTAATTTATGATTTTTTTATTATTATTAATAAAGATGTATTTATTATGAATATATTTTATTTATTAAAAATAAAAAATTATGATAAATTAAAAATTTTCGCTGCTGATAGAGTTTTATTTATTATTGTTGAAATTTTACGATATTATATCGTAAAAAATAAGTTACAGTAGTATATAATTTTTCATAGTAAATTAGATAGAATATCAAAATTTTTCATTTTGGTTGTTATGAGCTATTAGCCAATTTTATAATTAGCCGAACTAATCGAGTAACCTGGCCAAGGAATCGACTTGGTTGCTCTGGCAATCCCTTGCTTCTAGCAACTAATCAATAGAGAGTTTTGTCTATATCTAGTTTTCGAGGTTAAATTAAGAAAACCCATGTTAAGTAAGATAACTAAAAATATGGGTGGCTGCAAAAAAAATAATTGGAATATAAGATTTCATTCAAAATTCGCTTATATTGAACTAAGGATGATTAAAAAGATAATGGTTTTGAAGATGAATGTATTAGAATTGACTAACATCTGAGTCGATCAAAAGCTGTAAAAACTATATTTAAGAGAACATAGACTAGGAACTTAAGCTGATTTGTAAGTGACTAACATGGAAATTGAAAATGAGGGAAGAATTTAGTTGCAAAGGATTGATGATGAGAGATACTATTGTTGAGTATGTTGAGAGATGTTGGATGTTTAATGGGATTCCTTCCTCAATTTTGTAGTCTCCCAACTAGTTGTCACTACTTGTTATGTTGTCCTTTGATTTCTCCCTGACCATCTCGCCACTCAGATCATTTTCAAAGGCTACATTATTATCAATGGATTATTTCCAGGTTTCTCAACTCACTCTTGGTTTTCAAGGATAAGGAGGCAATTGGATTTGGACTCCTGGACTAGGTCAGCCTCTTGATTTCTTAACTAATGTTGACAAACCTCGTAAGGTTATAACTGAGTCAAGTGGAGCTGAATATTCAAAATCTTATGTTCAACTTGGTATAAAACTCAAAACACGAGTTTGAACTTAAACTCGAATCGAGTTCACTTTTCAAACGTAAACTCGAGTTTCAACGAATCGGGTTAAACTTGATTTCAACTCATGTAAACTCGATATACAATTCAAACTTGAGCTTAAGCCAAATTTGAACTCAGACTCTGAAACCGAAATTACAATGGATTTGTCAATTTTTTAATAAAAAAGAATATTAAATAATATATACTTAAATATATATATTTAACTTTATATAAATGTATTTATTTATTTTATCTTAATGAACCCACTTGTAAACTTTCAAGATGAATAATAAAAATCTCAAACTTGACTCATTTGATAAACGAGTATATCGAGTCGATGATTTCCTCAAGTTGAGTCTAAACTACTCGTTGAGAGTTCGTCTTTTTACGCCCCATTCAATCGTTTTAGTTTGAAACATTGTGAACTCACAATTATGGGGTAAAACTTGGTTTATCTGGCCTTTTTTTTTTTTTTTTTTTTTTTTTTTTTTTTTTTTATTTGGTGCTTGAACTTGATCCACTATCTGATTTTCGAAACTTCGTTTCGATTATTTCGGATCGAATCGTTGAAATCTCTCGAGGGGGTTAAAATTCTCCCCAACACATTTGTTCCATCCGAGACTCGAACTCGAGATCTCTTAGATGAGATCTAATGACTTACTCACTGAACCAACATGTGTTGGGTGGTTTATTGGCTTATCAACGCGCTGATTACTCTCCATTTGTGGTCTTGCTGTTGGAATATTTTGTGTTAACGCAAACCAAAGGATGCAAATATGTTTGTTTCAGCCAATCAAAATACAAGTTGGTAATTAAGTAGAATACAATAACATTGTGCGAAGTGATAGGATTGTGTGAAAATCTTAGAATTTTGGAAGTACGAATTTGGAAACAATTGGTTTTTTGGTGGTCAACCTTGTGTTCTCTTCAAATAAAAGAACCTATTCTAGGTTTAATGTTTGGCCTAAGAAACTTATTGACAAAGAGTTGTGAAATTCAAAAAGAATTCAGCAGAGAGAGAGAGAGAGAGAGAGAGAGAGATTTTTATGGTATAGTTCATCACCATGTTGAAATAATTTTTAACAAAATTAATTTTAGTGTAAATTATTTCACAAAATTGATTGATTTTCTTTTCTAAACTTTTCAATCCAAGATTTAATTTTTTTTAATAAATTATCGATATTCGATAATCACGTTGAATCTAAATAAATTCGATTCGAATGAAATTGAATACTTAAAATGTAAAATTCTCTCTACCTAAATTCAGTCACCAAACATTTCAAGTTTTAATTATGTGAAGACATTTGGTTGCACAAAGCCCATCCAGTCAATGCTTCAAACCAGGACTCACTCCATTTTGACATTTTCTTCAAATCTTGTAATCCTAAAACTTCTAAAATAAAATATTAGATGAATACGAATGCATAAATTTATTACCCATTAAGTAAAGGCATATGCATCATAATTGCAAAGGTGTCCGGTGGATTTTAGTTGATGTCATTTTGTTCATGGTGTCTTGGTTACTCACTCGTCATTTTCTTATCTTTGAATTGACAAGACAAACCTAAGTCGGTCACGGCATTGGCGATGTCAAGCCGACTACAAAGTCATTTACTAACATATCTCCCTCCCGCCTTTTCGCCTCTTCGCCTTTTCTTTTATTTTGAATACTTTGATTTAAAATTTATAATAATTTATTCCAAATATTATATTAAAATTATTTTTTTAATATAATATTTTTTATTTTCAAATTTTAATATCACGTTATACTCTATACGCTCTATACACTCTATATATGGACAATTCATGATCCTACTCTCCCCTGTCTCATGTTTCTTTTTTTTTTTGTTTCTTACCTGATATCTAGAATTTTGTTTCGATTAATTTGAATCAATTTATCTCTTTTTTAAAAAGATCTCCATCAAACTTATGATTATAATTAAAAAAATTTAATTTCTTTCCAACTGAATCAACTATAATCTCTCTCCATGTTCCTATCACATTGATAGGAAGCAATAGCAGTTATCTGTCTCTCTCTCAGGTTTCTATCACATTGATCGGAAGCACTAGCAGTTCTCTCTCTCTCTCATGTTTCGATCCCATGGTTGGAAGCAATGACAAGTGGGAGTGCTGACCTTTTTTTATTTTTTTGTTTTGTTTTTTAGTTTTTATTTTATTTTATTTTTTCCAATTGGACCCCTTTTCTTTTCACTAATAGACTAATAGGAATACAAGTAAACTATTAGTTTTTATAAAATATGACAATGAATTATAGTTACTATTTATATACAATATTATTGTTACCATATTATCAAAAATTAATAATTTAATATTTATTTGTAAGATAACCAATCTACAAATTAGTATGGTAGACGATTAGATTGTAATTAATTCACAAATCGCTTATATAAAAGATCAACTTTTTTTCTATTGTTATTATTATTGTTATTATTATTATTATTATTATTATTATTATTATTATTATTATTATTGTAATTTGAAGAGTTGGTCCTGAAAAACGTATAAGAAAAAATTGTCATAAATTATTTTATTAACTTATATTGTGATTATTTGAAAGTTAATGAAAAGTTGTAGTAAATTATAAAATGGTTCATAATTTAATCCCTAAATTATGTTTCTTTTCCCATATTAGTCCCTAATTTTAAAAATTTATAAAATGGTTCAAAATTTTTTTAAAAAATTGTACTTAATCGGTGCGAATTTTATGATAAGTTAACATGACAACTCTGACTTTATTAATTTTAATATATAAAATATAATTTCTAAAATAAAAGAAATTTGTCAGAAGAATCTCGACAAGTATGACAACTACCCAACAACTTTTCAATGATGCGTGTAAGTTCAGAGAACCCATTCATAAGTCAGAACTTCATAGGAAATTTCGCGTAGCTAAACATGTTATTTAATTCTCTCTCTCTCTCTCTCATATATTATGAAGCCAATGGAAGGTGAATCCATATACATTTCATTTTCCTTTTACTTGTCTTCCAATCTTGTTAAATATCCCTTCATTTCTCTCACTCGAGTCAAGACTACATTCAAAGCTCCTAAAAAATTCCAACCATGAATTTCATTCCCAATCCAATCCAAATAAAAACCAAAAAAAACTGAGTCCCTCTCACAAACACCCATAGTCCAAATCCCAGAATTGGAAACCTCAGCTCAGCCCAAAAAGCCAACCATGAGAGCATCCACTGGCAGCCGTGGCAGCAGCCAAGATCTACTACCCCAAAGAAACAGATTCCAAATCCAAACACCATCTCCAGAAGAATACCGGCTTTCGCCAAATCCAAGCACCAATTCCTCATCAACTCCAAAAAGCAGAAGCTCCAATGGCAGATCCGGCCGGGACATAAATGATCTAGTAGAAGATAGTGCAACCGAACCATCTCCCGCTACTACTGGATTTAAAAGATTCATGGGGTTGGGAAAAAGTAGCAAGAAAAACAAATATGAAGCTCTAAAAAAATATAGCTGTGATCTAATTTTCATGGCCGGGCATGGAGAAAGACCCCGTCCTGTCATAGGCCGTGATGCTGAAATTGAAAGGCTTATAATGATACTCTCCTCAAAAAACAAGAAGACCCCAATACTCATCGGAGATGTTGGAGTTGGGAAAACAACAATAGTTGAAGGTCTGGCACTGCGCATGGCCCTCAAGGAGAACATTCCGAGCAATCTCCTCAACGTGGTTAAGCTTGCAAAACTGGACATTATAAAGCTTTTAGATGAGAGATACGTGGTGGGGTCGCCGGCCGGGGAGGTTGAGGCCAGACTCAAGGCAATATTAAGTGATATAGAAGGATTTGGAGAAGGGAAGGTGATTGTGTTCATAGACGAAATACATCATGTTTTAGGTGGTGGTGGTGGCTCGGCGGAGCTTGTCAAATCTATGATTTCTAAGGGGAGAATTAGTTGCATTGGTGCCACCACGGTTGAGATGTATAGAAAGTATATAGAGAGTGATAGTTCATTGGAGAAGAGGGTGCAAGCGGTACCTGTTGCAGAGCCCAGTCTTGAAGAAGTGGAGGGTATACTAAGAGGATTGAAGGAGGTGTTTGAAAGTAGCCATGGTGTTCCTGTCCACATTGAAGGTCTTCTTGTTGCGGCTCATCTCTCACACAAATATGTCAACGGTATGCTGTGAGAAGTACTTATTTTGCATTTTACTCCTTGCTTGTTGAGTTTGTTTCTCCAAAAATTCTTTTTACTCACAACTTGGATTTTTTTTTTCAAATTTTTAAAATTAGAATTTTTCTAAAAATAAATTCTCTTTTATTTTCAAAACTTCAACCTTTCGCTTATTTTCATGCTCGGAAAATAATGTTTGAGAAGATTAAACAAAATCTTAAATTTTGTTATTTTATGAATTCTTTGAGAAATAAACACAATTTAAATAAAAATACATTCCCTCAAAATCAAAGTGACCCTCAATGGGCATGCTAATCTCCATCAAATATAAATAGAGATCACTTATCAATTATAGTTTTAAGTGTAATGGCCGGCACCGGAAAAGTTGTCTATTCAGTTCGACTCGAATCAAATTTAATTAAATTTAAAGTGATTATCGGATATCGGTATTTTATCAAAAAAAAAGTTTTTTAAGTGTATTGAATTCTTCTAATATTTTTACTTTTCAAGCAAAAATAGATTTTATTTTCCAGGAGTCTTCTTTTTCACTATGCAAAAATTCATGAACTATGGAAGGGTACCATTTTTCTCTGACTTTTCAAGGGAAGCATGTTGGCATGGCTTGTTCCACGCAGCCACCGGCCGGCCAATATAGGTCTATTGGGGAAAATCTTAGTTTTATTTATTACTTTATTTTTTTGTTTATTATTAAATTATCAGATTCTCGACGATTTCAAAATTTCTAAGAATTTTAAGATATTAATTGATAATCATATCATAATTTATTAATTGTTAAACATTGATTTGCTTCAATGGATGCTTTGCATAGAGCGGCGGATGCCACAGAAGGCAATTGACCTTGTGGATGAAGCCTGTGCAAGCGTGAGAGAACAACTTGATAGTCAACCCCAAGAGATTCGGCAACTTGAGCAAAAAATTTTGGAGTTGGAGGTCCACCGTCTTGGTCTCGAAAGGGAAAATGACAAGGCTAGTAAAGTGCGTCTCTTTGAGGTATCTTATTTTTGGAAAAGAAAACATTATTTTTCATACTTATGTGATATAAAATAATTGATCAAATATATATATATATATATATATATTTACAGTTTTATATGATATTGTTATAAAATTTATTGAATTTTGATGTAAAATAAGACATACTTGCATTGTCAAGATGCTTTTCGACAGGCTTCGATCAATTACACCAGTATCAAAGGGCTAATTATCGAAAACTATGAAAATCGAATATCTCTTAAAATTAGTATTCTTGTAGAAATTTGAAACATATGCACTTCATGGTATTTTTTGAATTTTGATATTTATATTATCAAATATGTTTTACTTTTATTATTAAGCCGAATCCATGAGAAACTCTAGATATGATAATCTAAACAAAAATATTAAATATATTCTAATGATACCGCATAAGCTAGATAATGGAAGAGTCATAATTGTTATAAAGTCGTTGAAGTTTTGCAGGTTAGGAAAGAGTTAGAAGAGTTGAAAGACAAGCTCAAGCGCTTGATGGTGAGGTATAGCGCAGTGAAAGAAAAGATCGGTGAAATGAAAATTCTTAAACAAAGTCGTGAGGAACTGATGCTGGCTTTGCAAGAGGCTAAAACGAACGTGGAGGAATTAGCTAGGACAACAAACTTGCATGATCAAGGAATTCGACGATTAGAAATTGCCATAGCTAGCAAAGAGCTAGACTTGCGTGAAAAATTGATGCTACCAACCTCAATTGAACCAGAGGTTATAGAACGAATTCTAAAGGAACGGATCGATGATTTGGAAATAAAAATGCAACAACTCAAGGAAGAAGAGGCTTCTTTCAAGTCAAGTCTGTCTCAACAAATAAAACTGAGAGAAATCGACCATGGCGTACAATCTGCCATGGATATCATGCAACGGAAATGGAGTGAGAAGATGCCAAAAGGGGAACCTGAAACCATTGTTCCACAAGAAATTGAAGCCTTTCGCCGTAATGGGACATATTGGACATATTTGGGACAACGTGCAAACAAGGACTTCAAGAAACCTATTATAGCAAATATCCTTAAGGTAAGTATCTGATTCACATTATATTTTTGAGAAATTCAATGTATCAAGCTATAAAACCTTGATGGAATTAGGGTTAGTTCTAATCCATGATGAGCTGCTGAATACTTTCAACCTTAAATCTTTTCTTTAGCCTTGTAATATAATTTATTCATATTGAAAATTGACATTCAAGTAGACTTGAAAACTTTTAGGTGGAGCATTCTTGAGAAACAGTTCAAGTAGTAGAATCTTTTCACTTTCATTTTTCCTTTCCTCATTTTGATTCCGCTTGATTGCATTTTCTTGTTTAAAAAAAAAAAAAAAAAACTTTTAGACAGAGCTAAATTCGATGAAAATGCTAGAATTTTATATTCAATAAGATATTGTTTTTGTCATAAGTAGAACCGGTAGATTTTTCTAATTCATGCTAAATCTGGGCTTAAAATAGATAGCTAAGACTCCAAAAAGTGGCCAGGCTCCTTAGGACAAGAAATGAACTACTTTACTCGTTTAACACACATAGGCACACCCTTCTGCATTTCTACTTTGCTTGAAATGTCCATGTGCCAAAGGAAAAGTCTCTCTATTTGATTTGTGTAATATAAAATTAAATATTTAGAAATGAAATTTATTTTTATAATAATTTCAATCACTAAATTTTTTTCTTATTTCGGTTGATTATTAGAAATTTTCACTTTGAAAATATTTTTGAAATTAATTATTTTGAAAACACTATATATATCTGATAATCACTTTAAAAACGATTATATCCAGTTTTAGTTAGATTGAACCTGAAATATAATTTTTTTAATATTTAATTTTTTCATATAGAAATTAAAATTTAATATTTTCTTTAATGGATATCGGTGTTCCGCTAATGAGAAAGTTAGGTGTTAGGTGTTGGTATTAATTTTCATATATTGTTCTAGAGAGAGAAAGAAATAAGAGAGAAAACGATTCAAAAAAATTTTAAATGTTTCCATATTTCAAGAGTTAAAATTTTTTGTGAAATGACGTGATAGCATTTTAAAAAACCCTCGGGCACATTTAGTTATAGAAAACATTTTTTAGTTTTTTATTTCTAATTATTTTATATTTTTTATCTTTAAACAAAAGAATAGAAATTTTAAAAAATATGTTTAAAAGATATATATTTTTCTATATTTAATTTTCTTTAAAAATTTAAAAAAATTAAAAAAATACAAATTTATTTATAAAGAAAAACAATAGAAAACACTTATGAATTATTTTTTTTATAAAATTAAAAATTTGTATTTTTTAAAATTTAAAAATTAGAGTATATAAATATAATTTTATTTTCTTAAAAATTATTGTTAAAAAAAATACCCTTATTTTCCGTGACAAACCTCCTTGTCTCTCTCCTCTCTTGCCTCTCTTCTTTCTCTCTCCTCTCTTGGAGACATGTTCGAAATTATACTAAAATAAAAAAAAATTCTTAAAATAATCTATTCATGAAAATTTTTCAAAAAATGACTTAAGTTGGTCGAGTTTTGAAAACTCGATCAACATTGTTCATTTGGAATAGAAGGTTGGTCGACCAACTTTCTACCAAAAGATGAATAATGTTAGTCGAATTTTCAAAACTCGATCAATCTAGATCATTTTTGAAATATATTTGAAAAATAGGTTGTTTTAAGAATTTTTTTTTATTTGGATTAATTTCGAATATCTCTCACTCTCTCGGCTCTCGTCTCTCTCGTCTCGCGTCTCGCATCTTGCGTTCGCGTCTCTCGTCTCGCGTCTCGCGCCTCTCGTCTCTCTCTCTCTCTCTCCCCCCCCCCCCCACCGAGCTTGAACTTTTGAATTTCTTAAATGGCTCGTCCATCCAGAACATCCAGTCGATCCTCCCCCAGAATTTATTCAATTGTCACATCAATTAGTGTTGGATGGAGACATAGCGAGCATTTCTTTGTGTTAGAAGAGCTTGCATTCAAATTTATTGCAAAGTTTGATTAGAATAATGCTAATCGTATAAATCAATGTGAAAGTTCACCCGGGTAATTCCTCTCTCTCTCTCACTATAATTTTTCTTATTATTGTATTATAAGTTTAATAAAATAGTTAAGGTTTAATTATCAGGTACAGCATTGTCCAACATTAACATTATCTAGGTAGGCTACTCTTTGTTTGTGATTCATTAAAACCAATCAAAATGATAAATATATGTGCCAATCGAATGTATGAACAAAATAATTTATGCCCTAAAGTTGGTAATAATAATTTTAGCAAAAAGGAGCTGACCATAATTTGCTAAGTTGGTAATGAAGTTGCAACTCATTTTTGGGACGTTTTATTTCTTGCAAATCTCTATGTCAAATCAAGCTGGACAATATGTATCTTACAATCAGGAGTTGAAGTTAGTATAAGTCTTTGGCTTTAAAATGTAATTCTGCTCTTTCAATCAAGACTATATTTTGATGAGGCATCTTAGAGTAAATGTATTACTTTAATATGTTCTACTTTGTGCTGTCAATTTGAAATAGGATCCTGTTTACTGGTTCTAATGGGAGAATTTGTGGAATCTGGTTGCAATTCTACAAAATTTTGAGTCAAATTGGTCATAAAATATTGTACGTGTGAAGTTGGATTTCAACAACCATGCTTGTCTTAGTTTCTCAAAATATGTCATTGCAGGTGTATTTTAGGCGCCTTCAACTCCAGATGAAGTATGCTGAGGAATGTAACTGGTTGGATGAGCTTTGCCAGCTCAAAAAGCAAAGGGAGGAGCTTGTTCGAGAAGCCGAAAAGAATGAAATAGCGAAGGTTGTGGAACTGAAATTTGGCCAAATGCAGGAAGTAGAGGTGGCTATTGTGAAGCTTGAGGAGGAGATAAATGAAGATTATTATTTATTTGTGAAAACTGTTGGACCAGAAGAAGTTGCTCTAACTGTGAGCAGGTGGACTGGCATACCAGTTGAAAAGCTGCATGAAGACATTAGACAGATGTTGAATGATGGCAATAGGTTGCATGAGTGGGTGGTTGGGAATGATGAAGAGAAAGATACTGGTGTGAAATCTGTGTTCAGGTCAGGGCATGAGGGATTGATTTCACAACCTGATGGTGTTGGTAAGACAGACTGACCTTTCTAATGTCTTTCCCAGCTTCCTTTTGTTCTTCTGCATGCGTGTCTGTGTCCGTTTGCTAGTGCAACAAGAACTAACATATCAATTGAGCTCCTTTAATGCCCATATTCCTCTATAGATCTTTTTATATTTAGTGTTTGCAAAGTTTGATGATGAATTTAATAAACCACTCAAGCATATCATGGATGCCAAAGACAAAATGGTAATCTACAGGCTCCTTATGCATCCATGACTAGATGATTATATGTCATTAATGTGAAAAGAAGATAGAATCTCATCCATTGAAGGGGACAATGTTGTGGAGAATGTGTTATAAAAAATGAATCATTTAATGGTAAAGGCCATATTATAATTTTTGTTGTCACTAATTTGGTAGATTTGTAATATTGTGGTGTCAATTCCTTCCTTTATTCTTTTCTTAACAGCCAAACGAAACAAAATATTTTTTAATTTTCTAGAGTGCATACTAGAACCATCTATCCAACACAGGATTTTTAAACTTACACATTTTTTTTTTTTTCATGGAAATGAAAGCATACACCTCTTTTGCTTATGGGGTGCTTTCAAGCTGGTGTGAACTTTGGGCACTTGTCTAGTGGGAGAGTGTATGGGGGTAAAAAATTAGGGAGAATTATGGCCCCCCCCCCCCCCCCCCCAAAAAAAAAAAGTACTATCGTTCTCCATAGGTCCAAAACTACAAAATCAAGACCTATTTAACGGCAGGTGGTTTTGGTGAATTGACAATTTTGTCCCTAAAAAATGACCAGCGTGGTTAACCTAACCCGCTTTAATGCTAAAATAACCATAGTACCCCGCTCAAACAACCACAAATTTTTTAAAATAAATAAAAAAATATTACCAACTTTTTATTTTAAATTAATAATGGATTTTATAATTAGCTCCCATCAATTTTTCTCTCTCTAAGCCCTTTTTTTTAATTTATTCTTCTAATTTTAGTTTCATTTCTCTCTCTAAAACCATAATTTTTATCTTTCTACTGGATCATCTCTCTAATTTCTCTCATCCTCTGTTATTTCTCTCATTGTGTTTCTCCCACTCTCTCTCTCTACTTAATGAAGTTGTTTTCTCTTATTGACAACAAAAATCTAAACCATGTAGCCAACACAAAAATTTT
Source organism: Dillenia turbinata (assembly GCA_037126225.1). Taxonomy (NCBI): domain Eukaryota; kingdom Viridiplantae; phylum Streptophyta; class Magnoliopsida; order Dilleniales; family Dilleniaceae; genus Dillenia; species Dillenia turbinata. The sequence goes on from JBAMMX010000020.1 coordinate 8,801,162, forward strand.
GCATCTTTGTTTTGTTGTCCTATAATTTAAACTTACATACATTTTTTTTTTTTTTTTTATGGCAGTCCCAAAAAATTGTCAGAGGCTGGCCAATTTTTTTTTTTTTAAATTCTTTAAATTATAATATAATAGAAAAATGAAAATTTTAGTGGACGCAAAATACTTTATTATCCTATTTTGACCTTTGAAAATTCCATGTGTCCTTACATCAAAAGATGTTTCTAAATAGCCCCCTGGAGGCCGGCATTGGTTTTGTTGAAGTTACTTAGATCACCAAAGTTTAGGAATTATAAAATTGTCTTATTGATTTGAATGAAGCATATTGTAACCAGGGTCCCATTTCCCCCAAACAACAATTGACTTCAATAAAGCAGGTGAAAATGCAAGAGCCCAATCGAGTAGCGGCACTGATGTGGAGGATGAGAGGATTGTTGAGATTTGTGGTCTCAAGTATGAAGGAGTGGTTCCTGAAGAGGCTCAGGGCAGTTTCGACAGCTTAGCTGGGCCTTCCAGTAGGCAAGAGGGACTTCTGCATTTAGAGACTACACCAAGCAACGAGCAGGAGATAGAAATCCAACAGCCAAATGAAGAAGTGTCTTGCTTTGGATCAAGATCATCAGAGCAGACAGAAATTGGGGAGACTGATAATACAGTATTCTCTACATTGGGAAACTCAGACTGGAAAATTCAGGAAAAGAAACCCAAGGCCGATGAACTTGATAACCTTGGCCTAGGAGGTATACCACCTCCCTGGCTGCCTTATCCGGGAGCAGAAAGGGACTCGGAGAGACCGCTATTAGCAAATTTCTTCCAGGTATGTTCATTTGACCGATAGCAATAGCCTTTTAACATAAATTTTCAGCACAAGAAACATAAATGATCACTATGACACAGTAGTAGTTTATTTTTCAGTCACCTCATCTTGCTAAATATTGTCAAAAGTTCTTTTTTATTATTTTTTTCTCTAATTGAAGGGTAATACAATAGCTACTGAAATTGTTTCTGAAATAGTTAAGGAAATCGCTCTACCCCCTACTGATATATGATCCAACATGTCTGATCAAAGATGTGGTACTACAGGGCACAAATGAGAAAATATGAACTTTATAAAGGTCGAAAAAGAATTGACAAAATACAAATCAAATAATAGAAAGATTTATTTATTTATTTATTTTTTAAAATCTAATGTGCCATTATGATGTTCAATTATTGTCTTTATTTTCTGCATTTGTTTTAGTATTAGTTAAAATTTATATTATATATTTATAAGTTGAAACCATAAATAAAAACATGGAAAGTTTATGAGTAAAAGCAAACTGCCTTTAAAAATAATAGTCTAAGTTTCTAACTAAGCCTTTCTCCCAAGTACCACCGCATATGGGGGGGAGGTAACGTACCATTCTTCTATATCCATATCCCATGCCATAATGAACCACGATTATGGTAACATCAGTCGATAGCTTCTCTCATTCTTTTGCTGTTTTGAGAAAAATCTGGTGTACTCCTTTGATTTCTAACTTGTTTTTATAAAGTCCTTGAACTTTGAAAAAAGAACATGCCATCTGGTCCATCTTGTAAGGTCTATGGTATTTTCCACTTGTTCAATCACTCATATTTTTATGTCACATTTATTTATTTTTTTACCTCTCCCCTCTTCTCTGTGATGCTTTAGCTGATTTTCTAACCTGTATGTAGATCAAATTTATTTGCATGGAATGCAACAAGTGAAGAGGCAGCTAATGAGGTGATGCAAAGGAAAGAAATTGAAATTTGTGTGGAAAAGTTTTTGGTGTGGTTTGGATATGATTATTGTGTTGGCAAGCAAGACTGTTATCTATATAAATGGAGGGTTTGTCAATGGCCCTACGAGATCACCAAGACTTAGGGTGTGACTAGATGTAGAGTTATCACCATGTGAGACTGAGAGTAGGAGTGTAGTGACAGGATAATTGCCTAAGGGGTTAGAATATTACCAGGTCATGTCACCTTCTATGTTGCAAATCCTGTGGTTTTGAGTGTTGAGAAGGCTAGTTATTTGGTACTGACTAATGTGTTTTTGCTAGATGACTTATGAGATTTTGATTTGGGGCTCTTGGCATGTTTTACATGTCAGGGAGGGTGTAACCTGTTGATTTGGTTATGGTTAGTGAGAGTTACGTGTGCATGCCAATAGGGAGTTGTGAAAGATTTGAGTGCGTGAGAATTATGATGGGTGTAACGGGGGTATAAATGTGTCTTTTTTTTTTGAAAAAAGAATCGTATCAAAGAAGAGAATATACATGGCTCAAAATAATAAAATTTACTGAAAGTCAAAAAGAGAACAATAAACAAAGGTGAAAACCAATGACATTGTTGTCGAATCTCTCTTCAAATCCTGAATCCTATAATTTGTATGAACTCGAAAAACATAAGGCCAAAGCGAATCATAGAAAACAATCATGTCCCAAAGGAGAGAGGAACCAATCTTGTAGTTTCTAAAAATTCTAACATTTCACTCCTTCCAGCTACACCAAATGAATAGCAACAAGAGTGCATCTCCAAAGCAAAGAGGCATTCTTGCCTACCCATGCCTCTAAACTTCGTCATAAACAAATTAGATGGATGAACCCATTGATTGTTGCGTATGGTAAAGAAGTGGTTTCACATCTCCTGAGCGATAAGAGTAAGGTAAAAACATTTGATCTCTTAGTTTCAGATTCCCCCCCCCCCCCAACATCATACAAATGTCTGATAAATTAGATTCAAAAGGCCTCCATGTTTGTAACAGATCTTCGTAATAATTTATGAAGCACCATAGAATAAGTAAAAAGCTTTGATTTTGGCAGAAACTTTGCCTTCCAAATGAACTTGGTTAAGGGAAAGTTGGGGTATGGGGATAACAAGTTAATCAAAGAAAAGATTATAAAAGATACCTGAACCACTAAGCCTCCAAACTGAGGGTTCTTTTCCTTCAAGCAAGGATATAAGGGAGTTGAACTCTTTCCGCTCTGTATAATTAAGATTTCTGAAGAATGATAATTCCAAGAGACCACGTTAACCTCATAGAAGAAGAAATCTTAGATGGGGATGGAATGAATCACGGATAACTGATGAAGTCTAGAGAAAATAATGGAGGGGTGAAATCATGAATCCAAGAAACCTCCCAGAAGAGAACTTGAAACTAATCTTTCACCTTAAAACAAAGTAGAGGAATGATATACTTGAAAGATGAATTTTCAAGGACTAAAATGCAAAACTATCATCCAACTTACCAATCTTCTCCACTCCCCAACAGAGATCTTGAAAAGGGATAGCAAGTAAAGGGGGGATGCTAGAAAGACAAAGTGTGTATGGGGGTAATACGCCCAGCTAGCAACAAGAAAGCATGCTTTGAATGATCCAACCTCTTGCTTATTCTAGCAACAATCAGATCCCAAAAAGATACACCTCTTACATTACCTCCTAAAGAATCAATTTTGGAAGTAATTCTAACATGTTATGATGCAGTAGTCATGGTACTACCTTTGGACATTGGCATGTTTAGTAGAACCATTTTGAATTTATCATTCTTATTTCTTGATCTTTTTTGTTGCTCTTAAGTTGATTTTGTCATGGTGGGGCAATTTTTTCCCGAAGGGGACCAACAATTAGGGCAAGGCCTGGATTTCAAGCAATGATATGGCCTTGGCTGGCTTAAAGAACTCGTAACCAAAAGCCTAATTAGTGTTATCAGGGTTCAGGGAAAACAATATAAGCATTTTCATCGGATAGGCCTGATCTGGTACTGAAAAGGGCCTGGGATCCTACTGCAAGATTTGCCCTGGCTGCCCAGTGCCATGATTTTCACCCCCAGACTAGCTATTGGTCGCTCCTTTAACTCCCTTAATCTTTCTACATCTCTCTCGTTCTCTCTCTCTCTCTATTTTGCTGCTCACCCGTAGCATATTTCTATTGGAACCACAAAATTTGATAGTTCCTTAGTTTCCTGTTTCCGATGAACCTCATGGGAGTTATGGATGGCAACATGATTGAATTCAATGAGAATAGTTGTAGTTATAAATAGCAAAAGAATATTGCTATAATAGAGGTAAGTTGGTTCCAGTGTTTTGCAACCGCGAACATCTCTAGCTAAAGAGTTGAGGAATTTTTTTGAGAATTGTAGACAAATTGATATTCTTTTTTTGGGCACAAAATAGCAGAGGTTTGTTTCTACAATCTTAATCAAGTCCACAGCTTGCAACCTTCATGTTTTTTCTAGGGAGAGCTGAATTCTTTTGAAAGGTAGATAAAGTTGTCTTTTTTCTTTTACTTGGGGTTCAGACTGTAAGCAATTGAACATCCACTTTTATTTCTTAGTCAAGCAATATTAGGAGGCTTTGAATGACTAATTGAAACGCATTGTAAAGATTTATGATTCTATTGCATCGTCAAAGCTAACATAGCAAGAATGTGATTCTAAAAGGTACGTATGCCATACACGCGGAGCCGGCATTCTGTACTTGGTGGAGAGCCATTTTTGGATGAAGATGATGAGGATGAGCATCCACAGTTGCAGCCTCGTGGCTTTGGACTTTCAAGGAATGTACCTTCATCAACTGTGGGGCCACCTCATGAGCTACGTTCCTCGGTGAGGATGGAGATGGGAGGTCCTAGTGAACCTGGCCCAAGCATGCCTTCCCCAGTTAACCCTAAGGTCAGTCCGATGAGAGCAACTACTATGGATTACCAATTCAAGATGTTGACCTCTCAGATGGCATCGTTTGAAGATATGATGAGGAGCGTGCAGAGGGGCTTCATGGAAGAGATGAGGATCATGCATCAGCAGCACTTGGAGGAGCTTCAAGCACTTCGTCAGTACACCGAAAGAGGAATTGCTGCCATTCGTTCTGAGCTGTGGACTTTGAGGACACAATATGTACAAAGGCCAACAAATGATTACAGAGATTTGTATGTCAGGGATCGGCAATCCTAGAGTGCATCTTCTCCCCATCAGATCTTTTTCTTTCTGTGGATGATTTGTATATATTCATACGTCACATCTTTCCTGAGGCCAACATTTGCGCTGATTTTTCTCTTGTTTTGGTTGCAAACTTGGGTCATGGCCAATCTCTGGGGGGTTCCTGTTTTGTTGAATTTAAAAGTTGATTTTTTGTTAATATTAAATGTGTAACACAAGTGATTGATAATGTTTATTTTATTCATATTTCTCAGATATTGTTTCCACGGGCATTTTAATTGGACAAGATATTTGCCGTCTCGGTTCCTTTTTATTTGGTTATAATTACTTCTTTATTTTATCATATTGCTGCTGTTCAAAAAATTGATGCTTTAAAAAATATTTCATAATAATTTACCCTTCTTTTTGGGACAAAAAACCATACAATCCAAAAAAAAAAAAATAAAAAAATGTTTAGTTTCTTATGGTTCTGATGTACTTGGTTCAAATAATTATAGGTATGCAAATTTTTAGTACTCTTCTCACGTTTGGTGTTGATGTAAGCATATATATATATATATATAAATATATATATATATATAAATATATATATATATATATTATTAACCAATCATCAACGACTTATTAGATTAATCTCTATATTTTTATTTTTGACACTCAGCCTTAAGATCTTAATTAAAAAAATTTAATATTATGTTATTAAACGTCGATGATATAATTATAAATTTAAAAACATAATTTAATTATCTTCGATCAGCGTGTAAGTCAACAGTTGATAATGGAAAATGACTTCTTAATGTACACTTTACTTGTGATATTATTTCTATTTTATTTTATTCAGTTCACTATATATTTGATTAAAATGATTTTTTTAAAAAATATATAATTTTGAAAATATAATCTTAATTTCTTTATAAATTGAATTTTTCTTTACAAAATATTTAAAGTTACTGCGAATTCTAATTTTAACTTCTTATTTCCCGCTTAACATTCTCGCATCTCATGATCAAGTAAAATTAATCAAAATACTAACCAAGATATTCAAGATTGAATTCATTTGTTCCATTTTCCATAAAAGAAAGACAAAACTAGAATTATTTTACCACAAAATCAAGATCCTTAAAGTTTGTTTCTTTAATGATGGGGATGATGGTTGATACATTGAGTTGTGCTCTTATTGTACTTAAATTTCTATTAATGAGTTTATGTTCAATTGGCTCCTGCCCCTACTCTGTAATAGGTTTGGATTCAAGTATCAGTACAAATAAAATAAAAAAAAAATTGTACTAAAATTTCCTATTTTATCAATATTTTAGTACTTTTTGTAGAATTAGTTTAAGTTAATATTCTTTTGACCCTTTGGAGAATATTTTAAACTTTAAATTATATTTTAGATATTTGACATCTAGATTTCACAGAAAAATAAAAACAAATAAAAAATGATATAGAATAATGATAATTTGTAGCAATACAGAAAACGAAAATAGCAAATCAAAGTTAGTCAGGGTGTTGGAATCCAAAGAGCAAGCAATTCTGTGATCACAACTTTGTATGTTTACGGCAAAATGACCCCATTTTGTGAAATCAAGCCCATGGTGTTCCATGCATTAATTTTGAGAGCAATACCTAAAATAGAGAGAGAGAGAGAGAGAGAGAGAGAGAGAGGTGAAACTATAAATGGGAAAGATTAAGTTAGAAGAGCCGCTCTTAAATAAGGTCTTCGTAGACACTAGAACCGAATTAATCGAATATCGAATATCGACTAAAAAAAGAGATGAAAGTAAGTTTATAATTTGAGATTAATTCAGAGTAGATTGAAATGTGGAATTTGGGAGGAAAGAGGGAGTGAGGGCATTGTCACAGTTGATTTCGGTGTCCTGCAGAAAAAAAATGTGACCCCAAATGGTTCAATTTCACAGGAAACTTCATTGGCTTTGGCGTTGCATGAATCTTCTTTTGTAGTCATATAATTATTCACCCTGCACTTACGTTTGGGCATAAGTCGGGCAGTTGACAATAGACAATGACATATCTAAATATGCACATCACCTTTCATATTTTTTACACTTGTTAGGGTAGTAATTCTGATATAATCCATTTTGTAAATTTCTAACTTTTTCCACATGAATTGAGCAGGTTTTAAAATTAATAGTCAAGTTTTATTTCTTAGACCATGGTGGCATCATCAAATTTTTGTTAGTATTAACTGTTTCTTTTATTCATATTTCTAATTCTGATAATATTTGGACAGGCATTTTAGTTAGACAAGATATTTGCCGGTTCCTTTTTAATTTGGTTATAATTACCTTTTTTTAATCATATTACTGCAGTTCCAAAAAAAAAAAAAAAAAAATGAGGCTTTAAAAAATCTTTTATTTCTTCTTGGGACAAAAAACCATATAATCCAAAAAAAAAAAAAAAAATGTTTGGTTTCTTATGGTTCTGATGTCCTTAATTCAAAGAATTATAGGTAAGCAAATTTTAGTACTCCTCACGTTTGGTGTTGATATAGACATATGTATGTATGTATGTATGTATGTATGTATGTATGTATATATGTATATATTATTAATCAATCCGTATTCAACTTACTAGATTAATCCTATTCAGTATTGTGAGGTTCAATTTTGATATTGACTCTTTATTTTTTTTTTATTTTTAAATTTTAAATTCGAAATTTTGATTAAAAAAAATCTAATATTCTATCGTTAGATGTTGGTGATATAATTATAAATTTAAAAACATAATTTAATTCTCTTCTATCCGTGTGTAAGTCAACAGTTGACAATGGAAAATGATATCTTAATATACACTTTACTTGTGTTATTATTTCTATTTTTTTATTTAGTTCATTAAATATTTAATTAAAGCATTTTTTTTATAAAAATATATAATTTTGAAAATATAATCCAAATTTCTTTATAAATTGAATTTTTCTTTACAAAAGATTTAAAGGTATTGCCAAGTCTAATTTTAATTTCTTATTTCCCGCTTAACATTCACGCATCTCGTGATCTAGTAAAATTAATCAAATACTAACGAAGATATTCAAGATAGAATTCATATGTTTCGTTTTCCATAAAAGAAAGACAAAACTAGAATTGTTTTACCACAAAATCAAGATCCTTAATGTTTGTTTCTTTAATGTTGGGGATGATGGTTGATACATTGAGTTGTGCTCTTATTGTACTAAAATTTTTACCAATGAGTTTCAGCTCAAGTGGCTTCTTTCTTCTCCCTCTTGTAATCGGTTTGAGTTTGAGTCTTAGTATGAATCCAAATAAAAAAAAATTATACTAAAATTTCCTATTATATCAATATTTTAATACTTTTTGTAGAATTAGTTTAAGTTAATATTCTTTTGACCCTTTGGAGAATATTTTAAACTTTAAAATTTAATTTTAGATATTTGACATCTAGATTTCACAAAAAAGCAAAAGCAAATAGAAATTGATGTAAACAAATGATAATTTATAATAATACAAAAAAAAAAAAAATGGAAAAACACATGAATATATAAAATAAAACTAAGTGGACGGGTTAATTTTTCGATTAATTTTCCAATGTCTCCTATTTTTTTCTTGATTCTTTCTCCTGTTTCTTTTTTTGATACGTAAAGATGTTTAAACTCGAGATCTCAAGATTGAAGACGGGGGAGTTAAAGCTGATTGGCCTCTGTCTTTATTTAACTATGTACCAATTAGTCTTATAAAGGAACCAGCAAATCAATGTTAGTTAGGGTGTGGGAATCCAAAAAGCAAATGACCCCATCTCCTGGAATCAAGCCCACGGTGTTCCATGCAATATTTTAGAGCAATACCTAAAATTAAGAGAGAGATATGAAACTATAAATAGTAAAGATTATATTTAGAGAGCCGTTTTAAATAGAGTATCATAAATATTCAAATTAAATTAGTTGGAGTATGATTTTGAATTCTAGTGATATATACCTAAAGAAGTGCGGGCATTGCCACAGTTGATTTCGGTATCCTACAGAAAAAAAAAAAAATGAGGCCCCAAAATGGTTCAATTTCACAGGAAACTTCATTCCCTCTCTTTTCCTTTTCTCTCTTTTTGTGCTGGGGGATGAGTTGTGGTCCTCTAGGCAAAACCAAGAGTAGCGATTATGGACCCTCTTACGTTTGGCTTTGGGGTTGCATGAATCTTCTTTTGGAATCATATATGTTTAAATTATTCACCCTGCACTTACGTTTGTGCATAAGTCGGGCAGTTGACAATTGAAAATCACGTATCTAAATATGCACATCACCCTTCATATTTTTTACACTCACTACAAAAAAATCACCTTTTTGCGACAAATTTAGCGATGACAAATTTAGCGACAAACAATTTTTTATCGCTATCAACTCATCGTAAATTTTAACAACAAAAAATTAAAATTCATTGCAAATTAGTGATAAATTCTACGACGAACCTCTGTTTGTCGCTAATCTGCGATGAACTCTATTCATCGCTAAGTTTGTCGCTGATCTCCAACGAACTCCAGTTTGTCACAAATTTTATTTTGGTTAAAAATTTCATTGCAAACGTATTTAACAATGAATTTTGCAACGAATCTAGGTATTTTGGGTTCAAAATTTAGAACAAATTTTGTAACAAATTTTAAAATTTTGCAACAAAAATCAAATTAAATTCTATAATTTGATCATTTTTCCTGTATACCTATTCCTGTCTGTAACACCGATTTTCGATAACTGTATATCATATACTACTGCTCGTGATTCTAAATATATAAGAATTTTTTTGAGATATCTATTTAATTATCTATTTATTTATTTTGAGATTTCACCTCAAAATCACTAAAATAGAAAATTTTATCGATAAACTGAAAAACTTCTCGGAAAGTGCCGGCAACACCGAAAGAAGTTAAAAATAGTTAAGAGAAGGTCTACACATTTAAATAATAATATTTAAATAAAATTTCACATATTTAAGAAATTTCGAACAAAATTTCATAGGGACAAACAATGTAAATTATTAAAGGTTAGGGGTTTAAATGCAATTAAGAAAAGTTAATAGACTAAGTTGCAAACCACTCAAGGATAGACAATTGGAGCCAAATGATTGATCAAGAGGGAAGTAAGGTTGGTTAGTGACCACATAGGATTTTTCACATTCAAGAAATCTCATTTGATAGAAATTTATGCATGAAAGCTTATGGGATGAAAATTTTTGCATGAAACCTAGTTAGAATAGTTTGCTCTAGTTTGTGACACATCTCTGCCTTGATATAGACGTCCAAAGACACTTAATGGAGTGCATGGAGGTTGTTTGAATCAACAATTGTATGGTTTAAGTGTTAGGACAAGTGGAAGGGTAAGATGATGCATTGAATAATCCAATAGTTAAGGATATTTGGCTAGGTTTATAAAAGAATTTGTTTAAAAAGAGTTTGGCTCATTTTCTTCATTCAAACCACCCCTTGCATGAAATTTATAGAGTCTATTTCCATTTTTGAGTTCAACTATAAAGCCAAAGAGGTAAGAATATTTTTGAGAATTCTTGAATTTCAATTGGAAGTATAGAGGTATTGTATAAGAAATTTATGTTCAATGTGATTTGATTTTTCTAAAGTGATAAAATTCAAAAATTTAAAGGAAGTGGTGATATATATTATTAGTAAGAGATCTTACAAAGGAGGTAACATATTCTAACTTATGCTAAAATTAAATTTTTTGATAAGTAGTTATTTTGGTATCCATACTAGTATGCTAGATGTTGATTTTTAGATTGAGTCTTGTATAGTTTTCTTAGAATATCTCATTCTGTAGAAATCAAAAAATCAAAAATATTTATTTATCTATAAACTAGACTCCCTAAGTTTTAAAATGGTATATCATGTGAAGTAATTCATGAAGGAATCAATTTTTGGTAATTTTTGAAAATTTAGCATATTTCACAAATTCTGTTTCATGTCCTGTGTACGACTAGTAATTTGTATAAATTTTTGAGGTATCTTCTGTTAGAATTTGGAGAAATGTTAAACATAAAAGTTTTAGCTCCCTGTCTTATCTTTAATTTGAGATAAATATCACTTGAATCGGAGTTGTATACAGAAAGTTATGATATTTTATTAAAACTGTGCAGAAGTAGTTCTAAAACTAAAATCGAGATAAAAATTGAATTTTACAAAATTTTACTTTTAAAATCTAAGGATGGTCAAAACTATAAAGTTTTAGACCTCTGTCTATTTTTAATTTGAGATAAGAATCACTTAAATCGGAGAAGTATATTGGGAGATATGGAAATTCTCCCAAAACTATGCAGAATTGGTTTTAAAAACTTAGATTAAAAAAGTAATAAATTTTTCTAAATTCGTGTGTTCAAAATTTGAAGTTGGTCTAAACATAAAAGTTGGAAAATATGTCTTAGCTTAAAGAAAAAATTTAAATCATTTGAATCCGATCAAGATTTTAGAAGATATCGTGATTTTACTAAACCTGCGCGTGATAAGTTTGTAAAAATTTTTCTTTAAGTATGGAATTTGAGATTTTATCTTAAATAAAATATTTCTATACGTATTTTGTAAACCAACAATATGATATTGAATTAAAAAATAATACATATTATTTAATTTAGGTGTAGGGTTATGTTTTCATTCGAGGGGTGACTCGTTCGAGAAACGAGAACAGTTAGAGGGAGTGGCGTGCCCTCCCTAGTCGAGGTGAGTAGGACGATCTATTTTTGACTTTAAATGAAAAATAGATTTGATAATGATTTTTATAAATAAATTTTGAAATGTGATTTAGAAATGTTTTAGTGTTTGTGGCATGTTTTGAAATGATATTATGTGAAAATTGGATCATGATATTATGATAATTTGATAGTGTCGTGTTTTTATTATGAGTAAAGATTTATGAATGATGATATACGACACATGTGTATGATTATGGGATGGTGCATAGTAGCTATAGCATACTCTCTACCATGGCATTGAGCGTTTGCCCGACAGGGTGACGTGGTGGGGTAACACGGGAGCAGGAGTTTGAGTCCCCTGTTTCTGGGCAACGGATCCAATAGACGAGCATCCGTGAGAATCGTGTCAACACCAAGGGAAGGGGGAAAGATATATGCGTTTTATTCTTATGATATTGTGGTGACTCTTTGGTGGATTTTATGCTAGTTAGACCAAACTATGGGTAGAATACATTTTTGACACCCTATTGATATATGATTTAATGATAGGGATGCATATTATTTTGAATTATACGATATATTTGCAAATTAATGAAATATAAATTTGAAATGATGTTTTGACTTGCCACTCATACAAATTTATTTATTGTCATTATGTAGTCATTGCACCTCACTCACTAAGTATGTGGATTACACTCACCCCTCATATTAACATTTTCAGCTTATACTGTACTTGACATACATTGAGATACTATCCCACGAGTTTTACTGAGAGACGCTATCGGGTAAGTGATCATATCCATTCTTGTTTACGATTGGACCATGTATATAAATATTATATGTAAATTGGAGGCAAATATTTTAAAGAAAATTTTTATTGAAAACTATTCTTTTTTTAAAAAAAATCTTTCGCTGTATGATTTTGACTTAATGATATCGAGTAGGGTCATAATATTAGTCTTGCGTTACCTCGATATGGGAGTAGGGCATACCCATGCCTCGAGGAATCGCGGCGATCTGTTCGCGTGCTCGACCTACGGGTCAGGGCGTGACACTGTCTCTTATCCAACAATCAATCAACCAACCATCAAATAATACTACAATCAACCAACCATCCAACAATAATATCTTCAACAAACTACATTATCAACATTGTCAATATCATCATTTACTAACTATGAAATAACAATAAATAATGTCAACAACAAAAACAATACAAATTCACAATACTCAAAGATAATAGTATGCAAAAACCAGATTTAAATGTAATCATTAAATAACATATAGATATGTCAAAAAACACCACCACCACCATCATAATCAAATAAATCATTACCATCGTCACCATTATCACCATCAGGAGGATTATTAGAAGAAAATAGAGATAGGGTCGTCTGATTTAAACCGGAAGTTGACTGAAGATGTTGCATTATGAAATTTTGGTTTGCGCGTAACTCGCTGATTACGTCCTCACTTTGTCTTTGCTGTGTGCATAATTCTTCAATTTGATTATCTTTTTCTATTAGTAACTCCTTCAACTGACTCATCTGGTTGTTTATTTGCATCATTTCTTCCCTTACAACTGCTGGAGTGAAGAAGATTGACCAGTGATTCTACAAGTTCGGCTCAAAGAGCCCATCCCAAGTATTCTTCCTCCCTTTTTTGCACCATCACTTGCCTCGACCCATGAAGCTATATTATCAACAGATGGCTCAGATGAGCTGGCATCTTCATTACCGATCGAATTCCACTGTAGCTCATCATATCTCTTCTACATTATCATTACATAATTTCAAATGAAATTAGAATAACAATATAACAAACTGTTCATTTATAGTTTAACAATGTAATCATATATAAAAAAAAATCAAAATACAAAATTTCGTTAATTATTAAGCTATTGACATTTAACAATATGATACAAAAAATAATATCTGCATCACACATTACAAATTTAACAATGAGGTATCCTCTCATTGGAATTAAAATTGAACAACTATTACAAGTTTGAAATTATAACAGCTCCAACGAGTAAGAAAATAGCATAGTTACATAAGAAATTAACCTACTGTAAGAAAATTTTAAAACGTGTTAGCAACTTCCCCTTGCTGATATGCTATATCTTCCCAGAGTTCCTCGATCTTTTTTCGTGCTTTCATTTTGCAAACAGCCCACCAATCAATTTTATCACGTTTCAAACTAAGATATAATGCATAATACAATTGAATCGCTTGTTGTGCCAACACAAATGACTCATATCTCTTATATAATTTTTTATAATTTATTTCAACCAAATTAAACGTTGGATGCACATTCATCCCTTTGATGAGATCAAACCATTTACACATAAATCAAACGATTCGCAATTCTGCTTCAGGATACTCTAACTCTAATATTTCATCCAACAAACCATAGAAATCATTTTTTGTACCTCCATTGTTGGATGACTGAACACAAACCCCACTATTCATTGTAAACTTACCCATTCCATATGCTTGAGTATAAAAATTATATCCATTTATAAAATATGCAGGCCAAATTCATACCCTTGAATTTGGACACCAAGACAAATGGAGTAGGAATTCTTGCTCGACTTGAGCTTCATTACTATGAACCTAAAATTAGGTAAATGTGTTAAAATATTTGTTAAGTAATGATGTATATTTGTTATATATTCAATTTACATATGTTTTGAATCATGCTGCAAATTCTTCATCACACAGACGATTGAACTCATTCGTCGATAGTTCAGACTATGAATTTTGAAAAATCTCACCATAAAAGATGACGATTTATGTGACAAGATATTTGCGATCTACAAAAAATACATCTATTGACAAATAATATACTAACTCGAAATATAGCGTTACTTCTGGATAATTCAGTAAGATATGTGTGAGCTGTCCGCCATTCTTTATCAGTTAAATATCTAAGCTTTCATGTTCTACTTGGTCGACCAAGATAATTAAAGATGGAGAATGAATTCAGATTAGGATCAATAGGACCCTCATCATTTCTTCCCACTCTCCGCTTCTTGCACTGTACGTGAGGCTCGAAATAAAATAAGGCAAATGTTGTGACTTCCTTCACAATGTAAACATTAACAATAGATGCTTCAACCATGTCTTATTTTTCACTTTTTTCTTCAAATGGTATAAGAATTTAATTATAATGAAGCAAAGTGTTAGTAAATTCGAAACTGCGAAATTAGAAGTTTTAAGTGCATTGAAAATGAAGTGTAAAAAATAATAAATTCACCTTTCAAACGGATACATCCACCAAAATTGGATGGGACCTGCAACTTTGGTCTCATAAGGCAAGTGAACTAAGAGGTGCTCCATAGAATCAAAAAATGAAGGAGGAAAGATCATTTCTAAGTTACACAAAATAATAGGAATATCTGTCTCTAACTTCTCCATGTGCGATGGTCTCAACACTGTTGAGTAAATATCATGAAAAAAATTACTCAACTCCGCAAGGGCGCCCCATACAAAATTTGGTAAGAGTTCCTTAAATATAATATAAATTAGTCTTTCTATAAATATGTGACAATTATGACTCTTAAACCAATCAATTTATATTCCTTCAAATCGACACATCTCCCAAGATTTAGAGCATAACCATCAGGAAACCTCAATGATTTCAACCATTCGCAAATAGTCCGTTTCTGTACCTTATTCAACGTATAAACTGCCTTTGGTTTTGGTCCTCTACTACTTCCATCAACATCAAGTGTGGGTCTTTTACAAATAAGGCGCATATCTTTCCTCGCATTCAAGTTGTCTTTCGTTTTTCCAGTGACATCCATCATTGTATTTATGACATTATCAAAAATATTCTTCTCAATATGCATCACATCGAGATTATGATGAATCAGATGGGTCTTCCAATATGGTAGATCTCAAAATATACTCCGTTTAGTCCATTTATACGAACTTCCATAGCCCTGTGTTGTACCATGTGGATCTTCAATAACAGAAGGAAAGTGAAGCACTCTACACCAAATTTGTTCACCGATTAATCTCAACGGAGGAGGTGTTTTCTGAACTCTATTCTTAGTGAACTCTTTTTTATTCTTTCTGAATTTATGATCTAGCAGTAAAAATTGTCTATAGCAGTCAAAATAACTCGTCTTCTTGCCATATTTCAATCTAAATGATTTTGATCTCTCCATGCATATCGGACATCCTAAAATCCCAATAGCACTCCATCCCGATAACATGCCATAAGCTGAAAAGTCATTTATGGTTCAAAGAAGAGTAGACTTCATTATAAATATCTGATCAGTATGAACATCATATGTATGAACACCTTCACCCCATAATTGTTTTAACTCTGCAATCAGTGGTTGCATATAAACATCTATTAATTTTTTCGGATTTTGCGGACCAGGCACCACCAATGTCAAAAACATATAAGGGTTTTCATGCACATACCCAGTGGAAGATTGTATGGAGTTAAAATAACTGGCCAACATAAATAAGTTCTTCCTGATTTACCAAATGGAGCAAAACCATCAGCACAGAGACCTAATCTAATATTTCGAGTCTCTTTTGCAAACTGAGAATATGTTCTATCAAAATGTTGTCATGCCTTTGCGTCCGAAGGATGACACATTAACCCCTCATCAGTTTTATGATTTGCGTGTCATATCATGTACTCAGCAGTGGCCTTAGATGCATAGAGCCTTTGCAATCTAGGAGTTAAAGGCAAATAAAATATTTACCTGTATGGTTTACGTCGTTGATTACGACCTAATCTTCCGCTACTCTTATATGAATTTACAAAATTTTGTATTTTCATTATCCCCTAACATAATATACAACCATCTTTGCTTACATCAATCCTTTCCACCAGAAGACCTAACTCTTTCACCAGCTTTTTCATACTGTAGAAATCATTGGACATTATGTGATCACGAGGCAATACTTCTCCAATAACTTAAATAAAATCATTGAAACAATTCTCAGACACATTATGCTCTGCCTTAACATTTAATAATCTTGCGGTTAAAGATAACTTCGTATGGCTATCACAACCACCCCATAAAGGTTGATCTGTAGCTCTCAACACTTTCTGAAATTGATGACTTGAGTAAGTTTCATTATTCGCATTGTCATCAATACCTGTAATTTCAGCCTCTTTTAAGGGTGGTGCATAAATAGTATATACTTCTTCAAATGTTGGAGCAAAACTAGTACTTTCATGGCTCGATTCGGGAATACAATTATGACCCGCTGCATCAATTACAATTTTCTGATATGGATTGAATTGATCATAATAATTCTGATCCGCTCTAACTGAAAATTGCATGTTTCGTCGATATTTTTTATCAGATACAAACAGTTCACCATGACAAGTCCAATTATAATAATTCAGGATAAAAATAAATCGACAAAGATGTTCTCTCACTTTATCACACTAAAAAAATTTACCATTATTACACTTTCTATAAGGAAATCTTAACTTATTCCCATCCATAAACTCAACTTTACTACAAGCAAAATCCAAAAATTATTCCAACCCAAAAATGAACTCATCAGTTAAATCTCGACGTTCCGGTAAGTTCTTTTTATATATCTAACTTCTTTCGTTCTGCATTTTTTCTGTTTACAATTTTAAGAATTATAAAATATTCAATGAAATACACTATTAAGACAAGGTATTTGATTGGGAAAAAATAATCATGTCATAAAATTTACATTAATAAAATCTAAACAAATTACATTGATAAAATATGCGATTGTGTGAAAAGGGTCATTTGTCACATATAAACTTATAATAAATGCATACATATACACACACATTACCAACTAGGTTTTAGAAATAAAAACATTATTTATCATAATAAATCTGATCAGTCAAAACCCTATGACATATGTTAAACAAGTCCCACAAGGCACTATCTTTGCTATTTTAAAATTTCCCCCTTTTCCTTTTTGGATAGAGTGAACATGTTGTAACCAAATCAATCAAATTTTTAGACGCAATAAAGAGATAAAAAAGAATTAAATTACTCTTTTATGAAATGACTCTGTAAAAATATAAATTTAACTCCTTAACTCTATATCTTAATTTTGCTTAATTTAACTTCTTAACTCTATAAATTTAAACTACTTAATTTTGCTTTTAAAATGACATACAACCTAATATCTTTCTAGAATCCAACCAAAAAAATTTAATTAAATAAAAATATTTAAATTAAATATAATTATTTAAATTAAATAAATATAATATTCATAAATTTTAAAAAATAATTCGTTCAAATGCATATTAAAAAAAATTACAAATTAAAACAATTAATATTTAATATAATATGGTATTTACTGATAATAAATATATAAAAGAAACAAAAGAGAACAAGATAATATGATCGAAAAATAAATACCTCAACTGTTTAGAAAGCTATTTTTCTCTCATCTATTTGAATTCATTGAGCAACCGGAATAAATATCTCTGCAATACAAAATATATAATGTTATTTATAAATATTTAATGTTATTTTTTACCAGAGAGACCGCTGACCAACATGTAATGCTGATAAACACAATGAGCCTAAGGTGGTGTCCTGTCCCATTCAATAGTTTGATTACAGTTTTAGCATATTCTTTATCTTTGCCACCCCAGTTTTTTGTTTTCTTATTGCTTATTTGCTGGTGAGAATGAATAAAGTGCTATCAGAATAATTTTTGGATGTGACTATTTTCTCATTATTGTTTTATACAGAAAAAATAAAAACAGTACAATGATCTATCATCCGTGTGTGAGTTATTGTAAAATATTTTTTTGAGGATTTTTATGATAAATAATTATATTATATTTATTTCAATAACACCCTTGTACACAATAAGTAAAAGAGAACAAAGTAAAAATACATTGAATATATTCCAACACTGCTTTTTTTTTTTCTTTTTTTTTTTAAAAAAAAGGTTTTAGGTGACTTAATTTAAATTTGTTTTTTCTATCAAATGCATCCAAAGGGGGCAGCTGCCATGTTTGTCACGAAGCATAAACTTATTAAGAAAAAAAAAATCAATGCAGAAGGGTACTTTCCCAGACTGTGTAATATAGCATCAAATTTTGAAGAATATTGATTAATCCTGCTTCATTTTAGATGGTAACAAATAAATGCTTCCGAATTTCAAGTTTTCGTACCACATGCAACAAAGGAGGATTACCATCTAGAAGAATACTTGTTGCACTATGAAAGTGAAATAACTCCACTTCATACATGTAACTAAGAGGTCACAGTTCTCAAAAATCCAAGAAAGTGGATGTTCTTACATTGAGTGCATGAATTGCAGCAAGTGCAGACTGTTGATCACGGAAGGTAGCAAAGGCAAACGGCTGCCAACAACATAAAGCAAAGCAGTTATAGAGATCAATCAATGGCCCGATTAATATAGAACCCTAAATTTCAGTTTCTAACCACTAATAGCTTGCAATATAAAATATAATACATCTTCAACATTTGGCAATAATCAGGTGAATCCCAACTTACTTTTATCCTATTATTCTTGTTAAGTTCTACAAGTTCAATGGTTTTTCAATTGTATGACAGATTACAAACAACCTACCCAACGCAATGTCATCAACTGACTAAGGACTAATTTGCTGGACTGAAAGTGAATTTACACTACACTGATACTTGCATAAAAAAAAAAGTTGCTGAAAGTATAGAGATACACATTGTCATTGACAAAAGGATAAATAAATAAACAAATAAAAAACATAAAAAAGGGAGGGAGGGGGTCCCTCCCGCAGCCCTCGCGGCCCACGGAGGGCCGCTGCGCCAGATCCGGTGGCATCAGTAGATTTGGCGGCTTTGCTGCCGGATCTGCTTTGCAACCCACAGATCCAGTGGAGAGCCGTTGGATTTGCACGAGAGAGAGAGAGAGAGAGAGAGCTTACCTCTACCAATGGAGTGGAGTGGAGCAACGGAATCCTTTCGAAGAAAGAAAAAAATTTTCTAAGCGGAAATGAAGGAAAACAAATGGAAAGGAAGGAAGCAAAAATTTCTAAGTTTAGAAAATTTACAACAAATTTTGCGACGAACACTGAATTCGTTGCAAATTTTATGATGAACTCAAAGATTCGTTGCAAATTTTGCGACGAATACGTGTTTTCGTCGCTAATTTGTAACGAATTTTTTTTGTTGGTAACTTTATTGGAAATTTTTGACGAACTATTTTTTTTAGAAAATTTGTTACTAATTGGCAACAAACTTTTATTTGTCACAAAGTTCGTCGCTAAAAGTATGTTTTTTTTGTAGTGACTAGTTGATTGAAATAATTACTTACGAATTTTGAAAACAAATTGTGAATTTAAACATTTTCTTATTATACTATGCCTATATCATCCTTAAAATAAAGTCAAAATTTCAAAATTAGAAAATATTCCGCCAAAACAATTATAAAAAAATTAACAAAAAGACCAGCAAATCAGTAAAGAATTCGAAAAGAGGGTGACTGCGTCTATCATAAGTCATCAATGGATAATCAGTTTAATAGATAAGAATATTAGATATTTTAATCAAATCTAGAATTAAAAATTTAAAAATAAAAAATATTATGTTAGAAGAATTTCTTCCTGAATTGAATTCATGGAATTAATTTGAGCATGTTTAATCCGTATCCTATACGCCGTTTATCAAGACCCCCGAGTCATGTTGCGACTGTGCAGAGATTTTTGTTCACGAATTGTTGGGACGTCTTCTGTTAGAACTCCTAGCTCTGACCTTACTAGAATTAAATTTTGCAAAAATAGTTCTGAGAAAAGAATGGAAGATACTCAGGTTGCGAAGTTTAGGTGGGATAAGAGTAGGGAATGTAGTACTATTTTGTGATGTTGAGAAGAAGGATACGAAGAAGATAGATAGAGAGAGAGAGAGAGACAGAGAGAGAGAAAGAGTCAGAAGTTTTTCTTAATTGCAAATCCTCCATTTCTCGTTCCTTTTCATTTCTTTATACAAGTTGTTGAGCTAATGTGTAACTATCCTAACTAACTTCAACTACCTATTAACCACTTGACTTCCTATTACAACTACTTATTTGATTAATTGGAAATGAGCCTCCCAAGGGTTAAAACTGTTGAGGCTTTAGATGTTAAGGCTTTAGAAGTAGCCGTTGCATTTAAATCTTCTATCTGCTATTACAATTTTTCCCTTCCTTTGAAAAGGAACCTTGCCCTTAAGGTTGAAAATTTGGAAATTGAGCTTTGATGAAGCTCATGTCCTCACACGTAGACTATTCTGGACTTAGGTTTATCCATCTGATCAACCACTGATTTACAGGCTTATTGTCCCTCATGATGACTCTTCTTTTTAAGATTACTTTAGGTTCCACCATGATCTTTTTGTCAGCTCCCACCAAGGGTAGAGTAGGCATAGTAGTTTAAGTAGGACTTATCTTCTTTTTGAGAAGAGAAACATGGAACACAAGGTGGATCTTTGATCTTGGAGGTAACTGCAGTCGATATATGCTACTTTGCCTATCCTAGCTATCACTGAAAAAGGTCCAAATTACTTTAAAGACAGCTTGAGTTACCTTCTTACTTCTATAGAATGCTTCCTATAAGGTTGCAATTTGGGTAAACTAGATCTCCAGCCTCAAATTTCCTCTCTGATCTGTTATGATAAGCTTAAATTTTCATCCTATTTTGAGCTTTACTCAAATGCTCAAGCAAAATTTGAATCATGGATTACCTGTTTTGGATAAAATTGGTTGTTGCTGGTGTACTAAAATCTAAATAAAGCCCTGTTGGAATAGACCTAGGCTTGTATCCATATAGTGCTTCAAAAGGAGACATCTTGATACTTGAGTGGAAGCTAGAGTTGTACCACCATTCTACCAAACTAAACCACTTATACCTCAGTCCTGACCTATCTGAAGTCATACATCTAAGATAACATTCTAAGCACTTGTTAAACCTCTCACTCTGTCCATCTGTTTGAGGATGATATCACTACTCATCTTGAGTTAAGTCCCAACCAACTTGAATAATTCCTGCCAAAATAAAATTGTGAATATTCTATCCTTATCTGTCACTATGGAATCTAGAAGTCCATGTAACTTATAGATCAAATCTATAAACAATTGGGCCACCTCTAATGCAGAGTAAGGGTGTGAGCCAAGAAATAGTTAAATTTGATCAATCTATCAATAACCATCATTATTATATCATACGCTTGTGATTCAGGCAATCCTTCCACAAAGTCCATACTGATTTGAGACCAGGCCTACATAGGAATAGGTAAAGACTACAACAATCGTGGGTAAGAAAGGTTCTCATGCTTATTTTTCTGGCACACCTCATATTCCTTCACAAATCTAATCACAGCTTCTTTCATGTTTGGCCAATAAAAGATAGATTTGATTCTCTACAATGTTTCTTTCTGACCTGAATAACCCCCTATTATAAGGCTGTGCATTTGTTGAATCACCTTTGTTCTGAGTTGGGCTCCAGTGCCTATGTAGATCTTCTTCTTATATTTGAGAATCCCATCATGTAATTGGTACTTCTGATACTCCCTAGGCTACAAAACCAATTGTGCCATGATTGTTTGACACTCTTCATCCCCTTTGTAACTTTGAATGACTTCATTCATCCAATCAGGTTGAACCATAGTAATTTCCATCAACACTCGTTCCTATTGCTCTTCTAAAAGGAACTCTCTCCGAGATAATACATCTCCTACTTTATTTTCCACCCCTTATTTATACTGAATTTCATAATCCAAACTAAGCAACTTGGTTAACCATTTATGTTGTAGAGTATTGGTTAACTTCTATTCTAAGAGATACTTCAAACTTTGATGGTTTGTCTTGATTATAAATGGTAGCCCACCAAGTAATGTTTCCATTTTGTGACAATTATCACTATTGGCAACAATTCCTTCTCATAGATGGATAGTCCCTGGCCTCTAGGTTCTAGAGCTTTGCTTAGAAATGCAATCAGTTGATTTTCTTGCATTAGAACAACTCCCCACACTTTGGCACAAGCATTTGTTTTTATTATAAATAGTTTGGAAAAATCTGGTAGATGCATGATAGGTGTTGAACTGATTGCTGCTTGAAGATGTTTGAAAGCTCAACTGGTTTGTTCATTCCAAGTAAAATTCTCCTTCTTCAGTAGATCATTAAGGGGCTTAGTCATTAGACCATAATTTTTAATAAACCTCTTATAGTATCTTGTGAGGCCAAGGAAGCTTCTTAATGCTTTGACATTAGTTGGTTCTGGCCAATTCAGAATGCACTCCACTTTATGCGGATTCATCATGACTCCTTTTTTTGATACTATATGCCCCAAATACTTTAGTTATGATTGAGCAAATATATATTTAGAGAGCTTGGAATATAACTGATGCCTCCAAAGGGTTAAGAGAACGAATTTAAGGTTCTACACATGAGTTTGCATATCTGAGCTATACCCCAGAATGTCATCAAAGATAACAAGAACAAATTTTCTGAGAAAGGGTTGGAATATTTGGTTTATCAGTGATTGGAATGCAGTTGGTGCATTGGTTTATCAAAAAGGCATAACCAGGAATTCGAAATTCCCATGGTGTCTTTGAAAGGTTGTTTTTGGAATGGGATAATCTAACTTTGATTTGATGGTAACCTGACCTTAAGTCAAATTTTTTAAAAGAGTTTTGATCCATAAAGTTCATATAGTAGCTCATCAATATTGGGAATGAGATATTGTCTTTTATCATAAGGCTATTGAGTTGTCTATAGTCCATACAAAATCTCCATGAATTGTCATTCTTCTTAACCAAGAGCACTGGAGAAGCAAATGGGCTGTTGCTGTGTCTGACTACACCACTGCTTGGGATCTCATGAACTTGTTTTTCAATTTCAGCTTTCTGTGAGTGCGGGTATCTATAAGGATAGAGTTTGAAGGGTTGAGCATTTAGCTTAAGGGGTATGGCATGATCATGTAATCTTTTGGGAGGTAATACACAGGGAATAGACAATACATCATCAAATTATTTCAGAAGTTCAGAAATATCCTGCTGTAGTGGTTGCTACTATCCCTCTTTTGTCATAGTGAATGTGGCACAGCACTACAGTTGTTGCATTCTGAATTTTCTTGTAGTTTTACCTCTAATTAGTTTTATTTGAGAGTTTTCCACCACCCCCATCAAAACTTCCTCTCCTTCTTCACTGGCCAACTTAACTTGTAATGGTTTGAAATCGAAAGTAGTAGGGCTGTAATTAAACATCCAATTAACTCTTAGTATGATATCCTAATTCCTTAACTAGATAACTCTTAGGTCAAATGAAAAACTATATCCTTGTATACTCCACTTAACCCCTTAACTTGTGTATAGCTGCTTACCTTACTCCCATCAGCTAGCATAACATGTAAGGGCTCATCATCCTCTTAGTTCATTTTAAGTTCTTCTGCTATTTTGTGGTTGAGGTAACTATTTGTGCTTTCTGTGTCTACTAATATGACTATCAGTAACCCTCTTAAAGTGCCTTGTAGTGTTATGGTATTTCTTTTTAATAAACTGGATAAGACATATAAGGGAACACCATATGTGTCACTTGTTATTTCTTCACTTGCTATTGCCAGTTCTGGCCTTGGATTATCTTCCTCTTCTGCTGCTATAATCAAGTTCAATACCCTAAGCTTACATTGGTGCTCTGGTAAGTACTTCTCTCCACACTTATAGAAGAGGTTATTAACTCTCCTATACTGCATTTCTTGTGTTGAAATTCTAATGGTTCTGTCCTCAGGTACTGCTCCACCAACTCCTTCTTTCTCTTTGGTAATGACACTCTTGTGAGTTGTGTTACTGCCTACTAGGCTCCGTTATCTTGTCCTTGCTTCATTTGAGTCCCAGTTCTTGCCCCAACCCCTCTTCTGTTTTTAATCAACTCCAATGACTGCTCCTATAGAGTTGCTATTTCGAAAGTTTGAAGTAAGGAAGTTGTTTTGAGCGTCTGTAGTGTAGGTTTTATTTCCTCCTTAACCCCACTAATGAAACTAGCTATAAAGTAAGCTTCATTTAGAGCTAGGTTTTTTTGGAGCATAACAAACCAAAGTTCTTTAAACCTTTCTTGGCATTCTAGCATTGATCTATCTTGTTGCAGTTTGTTGAATTCTTCTACCATATCTCTAACATCTTTCTCTTCAAATTGGTAGCATAAGAGCTTAGCAAATTCATCCCAATGGATATCTTTCTTGATCTGCTTCAAACCTTGAAACCACACCTTTGCCTTCCCATCCAAATATATCTCAATAGTATTCGCCCATGTATAGCTGGGAATTTGATATACAACAAAGACCTTGCTGCATTTCCTCAGCCACAACCGCAGATTGTCCCCTGTAAACATGGGAAGCTCGATTCTAGGATGACTTGGCCAAGGCCCTTTTGAATTTGAGTCTTTCTTAGTCAATGCTGGTCCCATTTCCCCTTCGTTCCTTCCTTCATTAGGAGTAGGCATGATTGGTGTTCTCGTCATTCTTTCTGCTTCAAGCTCCTCATCTCTGTTATTCCTTATCAACATAGAATTTAATCGCGCATCTATACTGGCCAAGATTGCTTCCCATCTCTAGTTCTATTCGTTTAGGCTTTGGTGAAACTCCTCCAATTGTTTATTAACCTGAAGATGATGTTCCTTAGTTTTCTTGCATTCTGGTTTCATATTTTCTGAATTGCTCATCCACCACCTTCTGGTGGGTCCCTTTTGCCATTGATACCTTCTAAGACCCAAGGATTGAAGGGCTTTGATACTAAGTTTGTTACAACTCCCAACTTTGACTCTGCTAGAGTTAAATTTTGCAGAAATAGTTCTGAGAAAAGAATAGAAGATACTCAGATTGTGGAGTTTAGGTGGGATAAGAGTAGGGAATATAGTACTATTCTGTGATGTTGAGAAGAAGAATACAAAGAAGATAGAGAGATAGAGAGAGGGAGAGAGGGGGGGAGAGAGAGAGAGAGAGAGAGAGAGAGAGAGTCAGAAGTTTTTCTTAACTGCAAATCCTCCATTTCTCATTCCTTTTCATTTCTTTATACAAGTTGTTGAGCTAATGTGTAACTATCCCAACTAACTTCAACCACCTATCAACCACTTAACTTCCTATTACAACTCTTTATTTGATTAGTTGGAAATGAGCCTACCAAGGCTTTAGATGTTGAGGCTTTAGAAGTAGCCGTTGCGTTTAAATCTTCTACTTGTTCTCCTACTCCCTCCTACATGCTTGTGCGGATTGACCCCTAACCCCTCATGTGCATTGTGAGCACTTGATTGTCTCTATTATTAATCTTTTTCGTTTTTTTTTTCTTTAATAAGAATTCTAAACCTATTATAAGGGGAGAGAGATTAGAGTCATTTGAGATAAACCTTATTGGCATTGTGGCAAATAATCTTATCATCAGTAAAAAAGCTTTAAATTTTACACAATATGGCATCGAATTATAGTTACTATTTATAGACAATATTGTTATTATCATATTATCAAAATATTAAATAATTTAACATTTACTTGTAGGATAATTGATCCACAAATAAGATAACTATAGTTACTATGAAAATATGAAATATCGTTTTCTTCTTGGTAAGTGTCTTTAGGGCATCCCTTAGGAAAATCCATCACTTAAATATTTTTATTATGTAAATTTGGCTAATTGACCATTTGAATAAATTATTTTGGAAGTGCTAAATTTGGAGTGTAGACGTAGCATTTGATATAGGGCTAAATTATGTGTTTAGTCCCTAAATTATGTTTATTTTCCTATATGAGTACCTAATTAACAAAATTATAAAATAGTTTGAAATTTTTTAAAAAATATGTTAAATCCGTGCGATTTTTATTATAAGCTGACATGACAATTCAGACATCAATAATTTTAATATTTCAAATGTATTTTTAAAATGGTATAACATAAACAGAAAGAAAATACAATAAATCTTCCCAATTTTTCAAAAATTTATCAATTTGTTAAAAATAAAAATTATGAGAAGAATCTTGACAAGTATAAAACACGTCTCAACTACTTTTTCTAGGATAGGTACAAATTCAGGGGGACCCATTCATAAGTCACAAATAGATATTGTTTACCTACCATTTAATTCTCCCTCTCGCTCAGTCTATTTATATACTAGTTGGGCATTGGTCGCACAAAGTACGGATGAGAGCAAAAAATGTCTGTAATTTTCTAATATTTTTACTTACATCCAATAAATAATTAAATTTAAAATTTATATAATATATTATTAAGTATAATTATTTTTATACAATATACTAATTACATAATATTTATAATTCTTGTCAAAAATCTTTTATTGATAACAAACGTATCTTAATTTTTTTTTTATAAACCAATTCTGTTTTTTTAGTAAATTAAATCTCTTTTTTATCTGTGAATTAAATAATATATATATACGTATACATATATATATATATATAATATATATAACTTTGGAGTTTTTATTAAATTATTGAATTTAAGCACTTTCTTCCAAATTTATTATATTTCTTAATTTTTAAATTATTTTTATTAAAAATTTTTAATACGATTTAATTTTTTTCATTGAAAAGCCTATAGTTACTATTTTTTTTAAGAAAATAAGTCGAATTTAAAATTTTTAAGAGAAAAAAAATAGTGTTAATTGAATTATAACTCATTAATAAAATATGTAAGTACAGTGTTACACAATGAAAATGAACTTTATCATAAAATTATTAAATAATTTATAATTATTATTAGGATTCAAAATTATTTTGTTGAAAAAAACTATTTGATATACTTCTGATATATATATTTGTGTATTGATTTAAATTTTTAAAATTTTGCAACTTGTTTGGAAAGAGAAAGTTATTTTCTGCTGCTATTATTGTAGAGCATAACTTCAGTTATTATTAATTAAAAAAACTTATTGATATAAGTTTTGTTTAATCAAATAAAACCATAAGATAATAAATTTTATATTTTTGTTTGTAATTATTATCTACATCTCTAATAGTACATCTCTTTTTCTCATTTAGTCATTATCATAAGTACAAGTACAATTAGAGGAACAATACAAATGGGAAGTTTTATATTTTATTTCAATTTTTGCTTTTTTAAGTAGATAAAGTGATAATTAATAGATTTGATTATATAAAAGTTGAATTTGTATTTCATAATTTTAAAATACTCTATTTGAGTGTTTTATGGTTGGTGTTTTAAGTATTACAGGAAAAAGCATAAAAGATAAAACATGTAGAGATTTGCTTTTGTTTCTTGTTAAATAATTTAATAATTTACGATATTCGCTATTTTTTAGGAAGTCGTTCTAATTGTTTTTTTACACTTTCAGAGCATATATTAAATTGTAAATTTTACATTAATCAATTATGAGTTCTTCTTTTCATAAGTTATCATCAAAATTTAATTTAACAACAATCATAGTTTAAATTATACAAAAATAAATCAACATTTATGTTAAGGAAATTTATTTATTTTATTTTTTAAGAAATCAAATTAAACACTTAAAAATATTATTTATGAAATTATTTTTTTTACAGTTGAATGATGATTTTATAAAATTATTAACTTGAAAATATTTGCTACCCATTGTATATTAAATTAAATTTAAAAAAAATTAGTTTTTATATATTAAAATAAATTAAAAACAAATTAAATACATATTTTAAAAAACATGTCCAGTTTGGTGAGTTAAAAAATAAATTATTTTATTTCAATATTTACTAACTACTGTATATTAAATTAAATTAAAAAAACATACGTCACTATCGAGTCATTTGAGTGTACATACAGTTACACGAACCGAACTGAGTTCGAGCTGCTTGCGAGCTACTCGGTCAATGGCTCGACTAGACTCAAGTTTAATCGAGTTCGAGTCAAGTTCGTAATGTATCGAGTCGAGTTCGAGTAATATAATTTTAGACTTGAAAATTCGACGAATAGTTCGATTACATATATTAATATATATTATATATATTTATATATAATTATAATATAAAAAATAAAATAAAATAAAATAAAATATATTAATATATTATATGATAATTGAGTTTTGAGTCGAGTTTGTGCATTTTGTTATATAATTGATTTGAGTTTGAGCCCCTGTTATATACTATTCGTTGAGTTCGAATCGAGCAAAAAAAATCAAGTTCAAGTTCAAATATAGAGATATTCGATATCGACTAGACTCGAATACACCCCTATTTGAGTGTGAAAGTGATAAAAAAAAGTCTTTTAACTCTTTTTCATTTTTTTTCTGACCTTGTTGGCCATGTGTCATATTCCAAGAAGAATATGTGATTAAATATGGAAGAAAATTTTTAACTTTTTAGATAGTGAAACAAAAAAAAAAGAAGTGAAAAAAAAGTAGAGAGAGGAGAAGAGATGGATTAATAAGAAAAAAAAAAAGAAAGGTGAAGGGTGAAAAAAAAGAAGTGAAAAAAAAAAGAAGAACCAAAAGAAAGAAGTAAAAAAAGGCAATAGTAATAAATTGGAAACAGTGAAAGTAAAAAAAAAGTAAAAAAAAAAAAAGAATTGAAAAAAAAGAAAGGTGAAGAGTGAAAAAAAAATGTAAAAAAAAAGAAGAAATCCAAAAAAGGTAAAAAGAAAAAAAAAAGAGTGGTGAGGGGTAAAAAATAAAAGAAGAAAAAAAGAAGAGGAAAAAAAAAAGGTGAAGGGTAAAAGAAAGAAGTTAAAAAAAAAAACAAAACCCAAAAAAAGAAGAAGGAAATAGTAACAAACTATCAGACTGTTCCCATCGGAGGTGACACCGCCTCACACTTTCCCGTCCCCACTTACATTTTTATATATAGAGTAGATATATATGGAGCCATGCAAATGTCTCTAAGCACATTTCATTTCCCTTTTACTTGTCTTCCAATCTTTTTAAATATCCCTTCATTTCTCTCACTCAATACTACATTAAAAGGTCCAAAAGAATTCCAACCTGAATTTCATTCGCAATCCAATCCTTATGGAAACCAAAATAACCGAGTCCCTCTCACAAACCCCCATTGTCCAAATCCCAGAATTGGAAACCGCAAGTCAGCTCAAAAAACCAACAATGAGAGCATCCACAGGCAGCCGTGGCAACAGCCAGAGTCTACTACTCCAAAGAAACAGATTCCAAATCCAAACACCATCTCCAGAAGAATACCGGCTTTTGCCAAATCTAAGCAGCAATTCCTTATCGACTCCAGAAAATAGAAGGAAGGGGGGGCTTCGCAAGTTTATGAAACTGCTTTCCGTTGAGGTATTTTATTTTTTGAAAAAGAAAACACTATTTTTCATAGTTATGTGATACAAAATAAGTTTGTGGAACTGAAATCTGGCCAAATCCAGTGCAGAGAGGTGGTTATTAGGAAGCTTGTCTTGGAGTTATATAACAAGTATTTCTTTGTGAACAATGTCAGACCAGAAGAGGTTGCATTAGCTTTGAGCAGGAATGAAAAGCTGCATGAAGACATTATACAGATGTTGAATGATGGCAATGGGTTGCATGACCGGGTGGTTGGGAATGATGAAAAGAAAGATACTGGCGCAAAATGTGTGTTCAGGTCAGGGCATGAGGGATTGATTTCACAACCTGATGGTGTTGGTAAGACAGACTGACCTTCTAACGTTCTTTCTCAGTTTCCTCTTGTTCTTCTACATGTGTGTCTGTGTCCTTTTGCTCCTGCAACAAGAACTAACATATCAATTGAGCTCCTTTAATGCCCATATTCCTCTATAGATCTTTATATATTTAGTGTTTACAAAGTTCTCTGATGAATTTAATAAACCACTCAAGCATATCATGGATGTCAGGAGAGTTTAAGGGGGTAAAAAAAGGGGAAGAGTTATGAAACACCCCAACCCTGTGCCCGCCCCCCAAAAGAAGAAAACATGGTGTTTGTTATAAAATTGAAATTGATACAGAAACAAAGATCTATATCAAAGAACAAAAACTTTCTCAAATTCTTTCTCAAGTTCTTTCTTTCTCTCCTCAAGTTCTTTTTTCCTCAATTTCTTCTCATTTCTTGGATGACTTGATTGTGGAAATTGAGAAGGGGATGGGGTATTTATAGGGAAGTTTGGGTGATGAGTCAGCATGGTGAGTCATCGTGGTGAGTTAACGTTTTGTTGCATCAGGTTGACACTTGTTGGACACTTGGGAAGGAAAATGACACATGTCATATGGTGGCATGAGGTGTCTAGATTCAATGCAAGAAAAGTGATGAGTCATCTCTTCAATTGTTGACCCGTGTTTTCGACGGTTGGTGTTTATCCACAATGGTCGGTTGGTGACATGTGTTATGTAAGCTGCTGAGTTATCATGTGCTCATGTCTTGATAAAGTTGTATACTCGATGGACATCCATCAAATTATTCAATATTCATAACACTCCTCTTTGGATGTCCATTATACAAATAATATGTTTCATTAAAACCTTACTAAGAAAAAACCCGATGGGAAAAAAATCTTAGTGAAGGAAAAAGAATACACTATTCTAAGTGTATTTATTCCACCTATTGAGAATATTTCTTGAGATATTTAAACCGATGCATTCCAATTCCTTTCACCAATTTTTTGAATGTAGTAGTCGGTAATGCTTTGGTAAATAAATCTGTTAAATTTTCATTTGATCGAACTTGTTGCACATCAATTTCACCATTTTTCTGAAGATTATGTGTGAAAAAAAAAATTGATGAAATATGTTTAGTTCTATCTCCTTTGATATATCTTCCCTTAAATTGAGTAATGCATGCAATATTGTCTTCAAATAATGTTGTAGGAATATCTTTATTGGATGATAGTTCACAGTTCTTCAAAATATATTGAATCATTAACTTTAACCAAACACATTCTTGACTTACTTCATAAATTGCTATGATCTCAGTATGGTTTGAGGAGGTGGCAGCTATAGATTGCTTTGTGGATCATCAAGAAATAGCAATACCGCCATATGTAAATAAATATCCAGTCTGAGATTGTGCTTTGTGAGGATCAGATAAAAATCCAGTATCAGTATATCTGATTAATACTGGTTTAGAATTAGTTGAGTAGAATAAGCCAAGATTAATCGTTCCTTGGAGATATTGGAAAATATGCTTGACTCCATTCCAATGTCATCGTGTTGGGGAAGAACTGAATCTTGTTAATACATTTACAGCAAATGATATATCAGGTCTTGTACAATTAGCAAGATACATAAGTACTCCAATGACACTAAGATATGGTATTTCAGGATCAAGAATTTCTTCATCTTTTCCTTGTGGTCTAAAAGGATCTTTTTTAATATTAAGTGATCGAACAACCATTTGAGTACTTAATAAATATGCTTTATCCATGTAGAAATGTTTTAAAACTTTAGACGTATAATTTGATTGGTGAATGAATATTCCATATTTCAGATGTTCGATCTGTAAGCCAAGACAAAATTTTGTTTTTCCAAAGTCCTTGGTTTCAAATTCCTTTTTTAAATATTCAGCGGTTTTGAAAATCTTTTCAGAAGTTCTAATAAGATTCAGATTATCAACATATACCACAATGATCACAAAACCTGTTTCAAATTTCTTAAAAAAAACACAATGACAATTGGGTCATTTGTATAACCTTTTTCAGCAAACAGTCACTTAAACGGTTATACCACATTTGTCCCGACTGCTTTAAGCCATATAATGATCTTTGAAATTTAATGGAGTAAATTTCTTGAGAATTTTGGTCTCATACTTTAGGTATTTTAAATCCTTCAGGGATTTTCATATAGACATCATTTTCTAATATCCCATATAGGTAAATAGTGACTATATCCATTAAACGCATCTCGAGTTTTTCATATACTACTAAGGTCACAAGAAAATGTAATATAATCGCATCCACTATAGAGGCATACGTTTCATCATAATCAAGACTTGATCTTTGTGAAAATTCTTGTGCTATAAGACGTGCCTTATATCGCACAATTTCATTTTTCTCATTTCGTTTGCACATAAATACCCATTTATATCCAACGGGTTTTACACCTTCAGGTGTTTGGATTACAGATCCAAAAACTTTACGCTTAGCCAATGAATCCAATTCAGATTGAATTGCTTCTTTCCATTTTGGCCAATTATCTCTTTTATGACATTTCTCAATAGATTTTCGTTCAAGATTCTCGATTTCTTCCATCATTTTGTGTGCAACATTATATGCAAAAATATCATCCATAACTATTTCAATTCTATCCCAACATATCCTTGTTGTGGTGAAGTTTATAGAATTTTCTTTTACATATTCTTCAGGAATTTGAAATTTACACTCTTCAGGAGCTATGTCAGGTTCTACAGGAGTCTGAGTTTTGTTATCAGTAATTTCATGAGACTTTTTATCATTCGATTCCTTTAAATGGTCATGATTAGTAGATCCTCTTTTTTTTCGAGGATTTTGTATC
This sequence comes from Dillenia turbinata, assembly GCA_037126225.1. Taxonomy (NCBI): domain Eukaryota; kingdom Viridiplantae; phylum Streptophyta; class Magnoliopsida; order Dilleniales; family Dilleniaceae; genus Dillenia; species Dillenia turbinata. The sequence continues at coordinate 8,834,150 of JBAMMX010000020.1, forward strand.
TTTGGCGCCAAGAGGTCTTCCACGCTTCAAACGTGTATTAAACTCATTTGCTATAATATTTTAGGATTGTCCAGCTGGAACATCAAGTTTAATTGGTGCATTTTCTGTAGAAAAATACAACTTCGTGACTGTTTTAGAATCAATGAACACGTCAGGTAATTGATTTGCAATTTTCTACAAATGAATTATTTTTTAAACTTCAAGTTCACAATCTTTTATACGAGGATCAAGAGATGACAATAGTAATGCATTCTATATAATTTTCCTTTTCAATTGTCCTTGTCCTCCCCCTAATGCTGGGAAATTTGTTTTATCAAAATGACAATTTGCAAATCTTGTAGTAAAAATGTCATTTGTCAAAGGTTCAAGACATCGAATAATAGAGGGTGACTCATATCCAATGTATATTCCCAATCTTCTTTGGGGCCCTATTTTAGTTCGTTGCGGTGTCGCTATAGGTACATAAATCATACATCCAAAAATTCTTAAATGGGAAATATTGGGTTCATAACCAAAAGTTAATTGTAGAGGGGAGTACTCATGATAGTGTGTTGGTCTTAAAAGTATAAGTGCTGTTACATATAAAATAGTATGTCCCCAAGCCGATGTTGGGAGTTTAGTTCTCATCAATAATGGTTTATCAATCAATTACAATATTTTGATAAATGATTCAGCTAAACCATTTTGTGTATGAACATAGCTACAGGATGTTCAACTTTAATACCAATAGACATATAGTAGTAATCAAAAGCATAAGACGAGTATTCACTAGCATTGTCAACTCGAATTGTCTTAATTAAATAATCCAAAAATTGTGCTCTTAATTTAATGATTTGAGCAAGAAGTCTCGCAAACGCCAGGTTGCGAGTTGATAGTAGATAAATATGTGACCATCTTGTGAATGCATCAATTAGTATCATAAAATATTTAACTGGTCTACAAGGTGGGTGAATTGGTCCACATATATCACCATGAATTCTTTCCAGAAATTCAGGAGATTCAATTTCTACTTTGACTAATGAAGGTCTTGTAATAAATTTTCCTTAAGAACAAGCAACACATTTGAATTCATTTGATTTCAATATCTTTTGATTTTTCAAGATATGACTATGAGAATTTTCAATTATTCTTCTCATCATAATTGATCCAGGATGTCTTAATCGATCATGCCAAATAATAAAGTGTTTATGATTAGTAAACTTCTGGTTTACTAAATGGTGCATTTTGACTGCATTAATTTTAGTATAATATAAGTTAGAGGAAAGAGATGTACTTTTTTTTTGCTATATGTCTATTTCCAGAAACAACAATTGTAATGCACAAATACTCAATATTGTTGTCATTCATTGTCTCAATGTGATATCCATTTTGTTGGATATCTCCAAAACTTAGCAAATTTTTACGAGATTTAGTAAAGTATAGTGCATTATGTATAACTAATTTTGTTCCTTCAGGGAGATATATATTTGCTCTGCTGGAGCTCTCCATGAATTTTATAGTACCACTTATGGTATTAACATTTGTTTCTCCCAATTTCAGGTTTGAAAAATAATTTTTATTTCTAAATATCGTATGAGTTGTAGCGTTATCAATTAAACATATATCTTCTTCTTTTCTCATACATTCTAAGTTGTCAGCAATATCTATATTTTATTTATGAAGAAAACAAAAGAGATAATTAATTTGCTTGTGGAGAATTATAAATAAATAAATCAATAAGAAATAAAGTACATCATATTGCAAAAACATTAAAATTAACTTATTCATTTATAACATACATCTAGATATTTCCATCATTGATCAGATGATCAATTTTTTCTTTAGGGTGTTCAAAGAAATCAGCTATATCAAGATGAGTTATATCTATATCAGTATCATTACATGGGTTAACAAAATTTGTTACCATATCTTTGTTTTTCTTCTTTAAAGAGGCTTGATATAGTTCAACAAGATGTTTTGGAGTTCGGCATACACGTGACCAATGTTCCTTAGCACCATATTGGTAGCAGACATTATCAGAACCTCTTGAGAGTTTTTCTTTTTCTTTTCCATCACTATCGTCCCACTTCTGGTGGTGATTTTTACCTTTTTGATTTGATCGACCATTGATACAATTATCATTATTATAATGGATATTTCGTCCATGACTATATCCGCATCCACGACCACGGCCATGACCGCGACTTTGACCTTGACCTTTTCCATATTCATATTTAGTTGCATTCGCTTCAGGAAATGGACTACTACCAGTTGGTCGAGTCTCGTGATTTTTCATTAATAATTCATTATTTTCTCGGCCACAAGAAAACATGAAATCAATTCAGAATATTTCCTGAATCTCTTTTCTCAATATTGCTGCTGTAGGAGCAAGTTCGAGGTAGGAAAGTTGGAGAAAGTTTTTTCAATCATATCTTCTTCAGTTATGTTTTCTCCACACAATTTCAATTGAGATGTGATTTTGAACATTGCAGAATTATAGTCACCAATGGACTTGAAATCTTGTAGCCTTAGATGTATCCAATCGTATCATGTCTTAGGAAGAATGACCATCTTCAGGTGGTCTTATCTTTCTTTCAATTCTTTTCATAACTTAAGAAGATTTTTAACAATAAGATATTCTGTTTTCAAACTTTCATCAAGATGATGCCAAATGAAAATTATTGCTTTTGCATAATCTTGTATAGTAACATCTTTTATTTTGATGGTGTCTCGAAGACCCATCGTATTCAGATGTATTTCAACATCAAGAGCCCATGATAAATAATTATTTCCAGAAATAATGAGGGGCAGAAATTTAAGTTTAGCAAGATTTGTCATTAGAAAGAAATCAGTAAAAACATACCTTAGAATCTTTGAATAATGAAACCTCATTTTCTACTACAAAGGTAGATTTGTATTTGGTTGATGTTAGCTTTGTGCTTTTGGTAAAGTCTCGTGCTAATAACGTGTTATAAAATTGAAGTTGATACAAAAACAATGATCTATATCAAAGAACATAAACTTTCTCAAATTCTTTCTTTCTCTCCTCAAGTTCTTTTTCCCTCAATTCCTTCTCCTTTCTTGGATGACTTGATTATGGGAATTGAGAAGGGGATGGGGTATTTATAGGGAAGTTTGGGTGATAAGTCAACGTGGTGAGTTATCGTGGTGAGTCAGCGTGGTGAGTCAACGTCTTGTTGCATCAAGTTGACACTTGTTGGACACTTGGCAAGGAAAATGACACATGTCCTAGACACATGTCATATGGTGGCATGAGATGTTTAGGTTCGATGCAAGAAAAGTGATGAGTCATCTCTTTAATTATTGACACGTGTCTTGGACGGTTGGTGCTTATTCACAATGGTTAGTTGGTGACATATGTTATGTAAGCTGCTGAGTCATCATGTGATGTGATCGTGTTTTGATAAAGTTTTATTTTTCGATGGACATCTACCAAATTATTCAATATTCATAATAGTGCTATCCTTCTCCATAGGTCCAAAACGATAAAATCATGACTTTTTTTAACAGTAGGTGGTTTTGATGAATTGACAATTTTGTCCCTACAAAATGACCGGCCTGCTCTCGGAATGATGTTTGGTTAACCAACCTATCCCACTTTAATCATTACTCAGGGATCAGGCTCTTATCCTCGAAATCAAATGTACTATTTTATAAAATTTATAAATCCAATTCATGTGCCATGAATTTTAAAAAATTTTCAATAATAGTCATTACGCCGATGTATTCAACATCAATAAATCCATATGGCACAATTGTTCGTTCGAAATATATAGGATGCATAAGAGTTCAGAATTCAATCTGTGAGATACTCCAGACACACTAAAGCATATAATATAAAGTTTCAAAATCATTTAAAAAATCCATTGGAAATATTTTTCTCATTTAAGTATAAGCATGTAACCACTCACATCACTCTTAAACTTCTGATAGTTGGGTTTCAAATGGACAGAACAGCTTGGTCTCTAAAACTTTACCTCCTTGGTAAAGTAATCCACGATTGTCCAGTGGAGTCGTAGTCAATCCATACTCAGAGTGATATCAAATTCCAAAATATCTAAAACTCGTCTTAAGAACTTTTTTCATCAACCTCCAATTTGCAACCCTTATATGTATGGGCTTCAGTCATTGACATCTTCCCTCTTATTTTCAAATTCAAGGCTGCTTTAAACTTAGTACACAAGAACTCTTCAGAGTTGATGAACTTTGGGACATATATAAACAGCTTCCTAGGCTCTACTTCATATTCAATTACTATTCTATTTCCTTGTACTAACTCAAAAAATTCCTCCTGTTTTTGGTCTCTATCGGAGCGGGTGTAATACTTCTCGTTGAATTCCCTAAATGACTCCTCCCCAGTAGACCTAGAAGAAGGATCTGGTCGAGGAATTAAAAATTTGGCACAGAGCTTATAACTAAGCTCTATAGGCATTCCACAACTCCATTACTTGTTGAAGGGCAACTAAGGGAGGAGTAGGTATCCCGGTTTGGAAAAAAGTAGGTGCGTTTGTGTTGGAGGAGGCACCTGTGTATACAATACGGTCTCGGGTTGAGGATGAAGGGTAGGAGGAAAAAACTCATTCGAATTTCTTATTCTGCGTATAAGAGCTATAACATCTACAATAGAAAATCTAGGCTTAATGAATGTTATTCGAATTAACCTAGGAGCTTAACCCCCTAAAAAGAATATTCCTAATTCTCTAGGAATCCATGGAAGGCTTTTGTACATTTTTTGAAAAATATTTTTAAAATTTGAATTTTCAAAAGAAAAATGTTCTTAAAACTTTTGGAAAACAATTGGGGACATTTGGAGACATTTCAAATCTTCAAACATTTTAAAAAATTCGAATTTAAGCTCTAATACCAATATAATTGCCACACCCCGACCTGTAGATCCGAGCACGCGACAACCGTCGCGCTACCTTGAACACGTGTGAATCTCACCCCATGCTCCAAGGCATCACAAGGCATTCAGAATACCAAATAAAGCCATAGGTTATCCCGGCCATCAAATGTCATCAACCAACCAGAACACCATTCCCTCTTTAGGGATAGAAAACAAAATCAACAATAATTCCCAAGAAAATTTCATAAAAAGGAAATTAAGGGTCCCCGATAAAAGTTTACACATAGCCAAATCCAATTGAAATCGAAATACAGAGTATCAAAAATATTCAAATAGATTCTTATACAAAATGCCCTCCATGGGTCAATCTATCGATACCTTAAAGATAATAGTAAGGTCTATACCAAAAGGAGTCTCTGATAGTGGTCTTCCCAAAAATTCTGCCTCTAAACGACTTTGCAAAGTAATTAACCTTCCTCTGTAAAAAAAAAAAAAAAAAAAGAGAGAGAGAGGGGTGAGTATGAGAATACTTGGTAAGTGGAGTGCAATGACATGTTGTGATAGTAAATGAGTGGTGAATGTGGGAATGTCAAAACCACAATTTCCAACAAATCATCATTTCATAAATAGTATCATACGATTCAGCTCATTACAAAAATAGATGCATCCACAAATTTCATACTTTTCCTAAATCATGGGGTCTCCCTAAAGAAAATACTTCCACCCACGTTTGGCCGAATGTGGGCGAAAGCCCGCTAAGGAGTTTCTAATTTATTCATTTTATAACACTAATTTCTCCTTCGTTGGCGTTGACTGGTAGCTCACCGGACTGTTATCCGGATAGTACGACGGGGACGCAGGAGGCCGTGTCTACCTCCCTTGCCAAACAAAGTTCTCATACACGTCACCCCGTTGGGTCGCTTTGTGGAGGGAATGACTATAGTCATTTACCATCACCAATACCATCATTTAACAATATCCAAATATTTTCCAATGTGTCATAAATTCAGCAAATGGTTATCAAACCATATCACAATATTCATAAATGCAATTCCCAACAACAATGGCACATGTTTATTCACGAATACAGTGGATGCATGTGTATTCAAACTCATATTTTAGGACATCCCACAAACACAAATAATTGTAGAAAATTATTTAAAAATCACTTATAAAAGAATTTATAAAAATCATTTTCTTATTCAAAGTATAACAGTCCGTCCACTCACCTTTTAGGAAGGTATCCACTCCTAATTTCAAAGCAAATGAAATCCAACCCCACCTTGGGTTTCGAATGCCTTAACCTCAGATAGAGTTACCCATTTCGTTCCCAAAATTGAGCCACAATAAAATCCTAATTATTCTCTCTCTACAAAAATTCTAAAAAATTGTATAAATCATCAATACGACGATAATTAACTCAAATATATGTTGGGAATATGTTATTACCTTGATTTGATATGCCAATCTTGTCCACGACCCAATTTCTCAAAACCCTAGATTTTATCTCTCTAAAATTTCTTAGATTTCTTGATTGGGTACTGTTCTACGGTTGATGTCTGGGTGTTTGCTTCAACAATTAATTTTGGGCATGATTTGTGTGACTTTTAGGAAGGGAGAGAAAAAGCTCAACGATGGATTTTAGGAGAAGAGAGAAAAAAAAGATGAGAATAGTCTAGAGAGTAGAGAGAAATTCTTAAGTGCTGCGGATTCCAGAGTCTCCTTTCTACTTTTATAATCAACTCATTTTCAATATTTGCCTAGGAAACCTCTCACATTTCTAATTTGCACAAGTATCCAATATATTCTCATGGGTCATTGTGAAAGTCATTCTATGAATTTGAATATTGAAAGTTAGGTTCTGGTGAGGAATCGTTGTTCGCCGATGAGTCCAGAAAGTTGGAATAAAAGTGCAACTTATGGAGAATAAATTAGATTTATTAAATTTTTTGAATACCCCACAATATAGGATATGATATAAATTGTGCATAATTTGATTAGAGTATTTGGATGGTTTGGTGGTGCAATAACTTTTTGGACTAGGCTTGAATGCCTAGGTTCAATTCTCATTAGCTATAAGTGACGACAATTTACAAATGAAATTTGAGCCTCATCTCTGAAGCTTAAGTGACCGATAGCAGTAAAGGAGCACCGAAGAGGTGGAAGAAAATAGAGTGGCTCTCGATCAAGCCTGGTCAAGGTCAACCCTAGTCAAGCAAGGTTAAGGTCAACCCTGGTCAAGCAAACACAAGGTATAGGGAAATTTGCAAATGAGATGTTACAAATAACGATGAGGCATGGTTGATGGTTGTTTTACTACCGAATAGCAATTGCAAGTCATGAGAACCGATAGCAGGTAGGGTTAAATTCTTAGTAGAGGCAATGGATGAAGGACCGATGAAAGAATGCAACAGATGGGACAAAACTCCAACCGATGGGATATACTGGAAAATCGATGGAGATATAAAAACAATGGAAGTAACTCCACACCAACAGCAAAAATATATTAAGGAGTGTGCACTACCGATAGGATAGTAAAATATACAATGCACCGATGAGTTTCACAAGAATGCCGATAAGATAATGCACACTCAAAAATCACCGAGAAGTGAAAAGAATACCAAGTGTTCCATTAATGCATGTGTCGGAGAGAAATCATGGAATGGGATTATATGTTGAGCCGATCACAAATAAATTTGGGTGCACTAAGTACCGATGACAGATGAGAATAGGGTGCACCGATGACAAATAAAATGTACCGATCTAGAAAATTTGATCAATACACCGACAGTTTAAAGCCCCAAATTTCAAGGTTCTAACAAAACTGACGGGTGGTTAATAATACCAATGGGAGGTTTCTCAAGTTAAGCAATTGATAATAAATGTGTCTATTTTGAAGAGGAAGAAGACCAAAACTGACAGTATAATCTTCATTGATATTCACCGAAGAGGAAGAAAATTTGGAGAAGTGCTGTGTTCGGCCATTGGGGTGTAAGCAATGAGTGCTGTTCGGTGAAATGGAAGGTGACCGAAGGGATAATAAGACAATGTGTTATTCAGTCTTGGGTGCTACCGAAGAGATAAGAAAGACAATGTGCTTTTCGGTAAATGAAGAAAATTGTGCCGAACAGACGCAGGAGCAAAAATGGAAGGCACTGATGAGAGTCATTTAAAATTTCCAATTTCAAGTGCCGAATAGAAATTGCCCAATAGTGCCGATTGGAGATTAGAAATGCTATTCGGTCAATGGACTGATGAGAAATAAATATTTAAATAAGTCAGTGAGGCAAAGTTACCGATGAGTCTATGAAAGTGTTCAACACCAAGAATATTGAGAAACATGTGAAAGTCACTGGTAGGTGGGTACCAATAGGGAATTCAACTGTGACCGATGGTAATATACCGAATGGTAGAAATAAAGAATTGGTCTAGAAATAATAATCTTTCAGGAGGAGTTTCTACCGAATATTATCATTTTAATAACCGAACATTTAGTACAATTTAAGTTGTGCTGAACACTAACACTCTAACAACTGATCACTTACGATTATCGATTTACCAGTCAAGTACCTAAGGGTTTCTGAATAGCCCAAGGAGTAGAATCCACATTTAAATTTTAAATTAATTATTCTCCCATAATATATAAAATATAGGAATCTCAAACAATCATCTTAGCGTTCATACTATGATGGGTCTTTATGGTGTTACATTTTTATTTATAAACCAAAATCGATCATAACAAAATTTTCCCATTAAATTATAAGAAAGATTTTATAAAAATTTTCTAATACCGAATTTTCAGTGTTACATTTGAAAACTGGACTAACATTGTTCATGCACTGTTCATAAGTTGATCGAGTGTTTAACACTCGATCAACATTGTTCACACTAGATGTTGGTCGAATTTTGAAAACTCGACCAATCTAAATTATTTTTAGAATATGTTTGCTCTCTCGATTTTTTTAAGAAATTTTTTATTTTTTAGATTAAATCCGTTCATTACTCCTAAAATAACCATGGTACCCCGCTCAAACAACCAAAATTTTTTTAAAATAAATAAAAAAACTATCATCAACTTTTTCTATTTTAAATTAATAAATGGTTTTATAGTTAGCTCTCATCAATCTTTTTCTCTCTAAACCCAATTTCTTTTATTTATTCTTTAAATTTTAGTTTCATTTCTCTGTCTAAAACCATAACTTCTATTGGAGGTGGGTTATGACTCCACAGATTCCGGCTCCTTGTTGACTGGAATGGTTGCCATCGACGGGATGGAAAACCTGCAAAAATCGTCGGAGGGTGCTCTGGTGGGGGAGACTCCGATACTGAAGTAAGAAAGAGCAGTTTTTGAATGTAAAAGAAACAGACTGAGAGCTCAAAGAGGGAGAGGTCCCTTGTGATTAGAGTGCCCAACGTGTTAGGCTAAGGAAGCATACCTGGTTTGGAGAGTTTTTGGATATCTTATACTTGCGAGAGTCATATGCCGTTGGAGTACTTCCACTATACTTTTCAGAAAGAGCGGTTACGGCTCCATAGATTCCAGCTCCTTGTTGACTGAAATGGTTGCCATCGACGGGATGTAAAACCTGCAAAAATCGTCGGAGGATGCTCCGATAGGGGAGACTCCGAAACTCAAGTCAGAAAGAGTGGTTTTCGAGTGTAAAAGAAACAGACTGAGAGCTCAAAGAGGGATAGGTCCCTTGTGATCAGAGAGCCCAATGCATTAGACTAAGGAAGCATACCTGGTTTGAAGGGTTTTTGGATATCTTATACTTGCGAGAGTCATATGCTGTTGGAGTACTTCCACTCTACTTTTCATATCGAACCGATCCAAAAATCTCGGGAGTTCAAATATTTCGAATTAATCATGATCTTTATCGTATGGGAACTTTCGTTGGGGAGATCTGTTCCTTAACTGAAAGATCCTAAAGATACCATTCTTAAACAGGAAATCAAAGATGTTAAGGTGTTTTGACCTTCCTTTAGAATTGTTAAAGCTGCTGGCTATCGGTCAGTTGTTTGGCCAATTAAGGGTCTTCAGGGCTTGTTCCTTCCAAAATGCTTTTTTTTCATTTTTTTGTGAATGACAATCTCGAGGATGAATGAGGAGTACTAACATAAATTTTCCCAAATTGTATGAATAAATCTCTAAAAATAATCCCCAGTATAAAACTATCTCATTCCCTTTACAAATAACCATCAATTCAAGCTCTAAACACATGCTTCTTTAATATAAGGAACAAAAATAAGGTTAAACGCAAAAAAAAGAAGGCTGTGTGTTAATTTGAGCGGTTATAAACAAGGAAAAAGGGATAAAGGTTCAAATTGGTTCACTAGGGGATGAATATGTGCGGGAATGTCTTTTTAAGATAGATAAAGTGTGTAAACTTAATTGCCTCCATCATAGTAATGCCTGAATTCATGAATGTGGTTTTGAAAAGCATAACAAAGCAAGTTCTAGAATAAACATACTATGATTGATACACATTCATGAAGAAAGATTAGAGCAAATGTGATGATGTGCTCTTAAGGCTCAAAATCTCACAAAAATTGTGCAATGTTGTATCGAATCTTGTTCATCTTTATCTAATTTAATCATCAAAGTCAATGTGATGCTTAAAATATTTTATCCAAAATAACTAATCACAATTGTCTCCTTCATGCATTTCAACTTAAATCAACAATGCATACCAACTCAAAATCATTTTCAGACAAAATTTAAGAGAGTAATAAAGTTCCAAAGAAGAATAGAAGAGATGACATGGGTTCATAAAATCCTCCCCCACACCTAAATGCGACATTGTCCTCAATGAAGCAAAAATAAAAAGTCTAGGCACAATGCAAAGAGAAGTCACAACTAACATAATCCTAATCCAAAAACTAGAAACAGAAAATAAAGACTCTATGCAATAAAAGAGATAAACCAACTAAAAAGCTAACTTAAAAATGAAGACAATGAAATGAAATGCTAGAAATGAAGACAATGAAGAAAAGAGAGAAAGAACTCCCTAGGGTGGTGACGGGAATGAGAGTTGAAATCCCACAAAATCCGTGAGTGCTTGAATGTTCTGCTCCATCTGAGAGATGTGTTTCTACATGTCTTGCACCATTTGAGCTAAGGAAGGAGAGTGAAACAAACGTGCAACATCGAAGGAACCTACAAAAGAAGAGTGAACTCTCGACCTGCGCTTATGCTCCATAAAATGGAACTTGAGGTGTCCTCCCAACTTTGGAGGAGCTGGAGGCAGAATGTATTTGCCCTTGGCCAAGCAAGATCTTGATTTGGGTCTACTGGAAGATGCTGGTGGCTCTTGGTCTGTCTGATACTATCGACACAGGAACACTATGCAGCCTGACTATCGTATCGATGTAAAGATGTGCCAAGGTCTCCAAAGGATAGTCATTGCGAATAGGAAGAAAATGTGCGAACTTGGTGAGTCGATCTACAATCACCCAAATGGTATCATGTCATGATGAAGTCCGCGGTAGCCCTATCACAAAATCCATAGTAATGTGATCCCACTTCCACTCATGAATGGGTAAGGGCTGTAATGTACCAGCCGACCGTTGATGTTCGGCTTTTACCTGCTGGCAAACTAGACATCTAGCCACAAAGTCCACAATTTCTTGCTTCATGCCAGGCCGCCAATAACTATCCCGAATGGTTCAATACATCTTGGTACCACCCGGATGCAATGCATAAGCGGAGGAGTGTGCCTCTTCAAGTATGGCCTTGCGGAGATCTGTATTAACGGGAATACAAACCCGCTCCCTGAACACTAACAATCCATCCTCTCGGACCCTGAAGTCTCCGCCCTCAGCTCCACGGACTCTATCCGCAATACCCTGAAGCTCCTCATCTGTACTCTGGATCTCGGTAACTGTTTCCGGCTGCTCCCACTTCAATATCGCCTTAACCTTTCGCGGATCAACATAAGTACCCTCCGCGGAGACAATGTGTAACACCGAAACTGCGATGCCCGTACTAGTCTTCTTATTCATGAAATTTAATAAAATATTTTTCAATTTATATATATATTGAGAAATTTTTAATTTTATTGATTTTCGATTTTGGGGTTTTTAATTTAAATTCTTGGTATATTTACAATGCCGTTCCTGCGATTCGTAATGTAAAGTGAGTATAAAAATATATATATATATTTCCTTTATTAATTGAATTACTTATTTACTCATTTACTTATTTATAAATCTATTTTTATACAAATATATATATATATTAATAAATAATAATAATAAAAAAAAAAAAATCTGAATTAGGGCCAATAGCCCTAATTCCTCTCCACTCTCTCTCTCCCGTGCAACTCTTCACCTCCCCTACCGCAACCCTCTCCCGCGATTCTCCTTCGCAGCCGCCTCCACCGCGAGTTGTCGCACGCCGCCGCAGCTCTTCCTCCACCCGATCAACCCCTCCACCATCATCTCCATCTCTCTATCTCTCTCCTTCTCTCTCGGCTTCTCTCTCACCCGCGAGTCTCTCTCTCTCTCCCTCTCGTGGTTCTCCGACACCGCACACCACCCACCGCCGCGAACGGCCATCGCCGCCACTCTCTCCCTCTCTGTTTCTCCCTCATTCGCAATCTCTCTTCGTCTCTTACTCCCTCGCGAATTTCTTCGCGTTCTCCGCTTCCTTCTCCTCCGCTGTTGAGCGCCACCGCCGCTCCTCCGCTGTAACCGATCGCCTCCGCTCACTCTCTCTCTATCCCTCCTTCTGTTTCACTCTCTCCTTTGCATTCTCTATCTGTTTTCTCTCTCTCGCGCGCGACGGAGCTCTCATTTTTCTTCCCTACGCGCGACTGTCGGCTCTCCTTCACTCGCGCGGCGCTGCTTCGCCGCTTCAATAATTTTCTGCAACCCTTGCAGAGCCTCCAAGATTCACAGCAGAGAAGACATTCGAAACCCTAGGCCAAGATTGTATTCCCTCTCTACGTAGGTAAGGGTCGGTTTTTGATTATTAGCTTTAGGTTTCAAATTTCCTTGGTAATTAGATTTAATTACTAAAATTGGTTTCAATTTGGAGACATTGCAGGATTGTAGGCGCATGGACGTAGGGTTGTGAGCTGCGAAAAACCCTAGGTGAGGAGATTTCTGCTCTATTTGATAAATTGAACGAATCTAGGGTTGAATCTAAAGTGGAAGGTTCTGTATATGTTTAGAATGTAAGTGGAATGTGAATAGAATACAATTTCTGAAATGTTTATATGTGATTATGAAGGTTAAGTATAGAATGTTACAGAAATTAGATTGTTTGATACGAAAGAAGCATGTTATAGGATCATAGAATCATGTTTGCTTGATTTGAATGGTTTCCTTCAGATTTAATTTGAAATATACATGAAAGTATTATGGTTTTAGGGTTGGAATGAAATGAGCCGTAAAATGAAGGATATTGTACATTTCATGTCTTTCTTAGGTTGTTTTGAGTAGTTGATTTGCAAAATGATATGTATATGAAGGATGGCTTAAAAGTTGTGGTTATAGTTTAAGAATTGTCGTAGCCTTTTTCATTTTAAGTTGTCTTGCATATAGAAAATCAAAATACTATTTTCGTATAATGAAAATCGACTTCAATACCTTGAAAATGACATATGGTTTGAAGAAATCGGATGAAAATTAAAAAGTATATGATTTTTCAAAGATTTTTCTATTTTGTACACAATTTATTAATTTACGAATGTTTCCGACTTTGAGTGGTTTTGGAGTTGAATTATACTTGGTTTTGAATGTGTTGCTTATTTATAAATGAAATGCAATTGATGACATTAGAGTGTATTCATGAATTGAAGAATTGTGATTTGTACAAAAATTAGAGAAAATAGAAATTGATGACATAATTATGATTTTGTATTAGGAAGGGTCAATCGAGGATCGAGTAAGATTTCATTTGATTGAATTGTGAGTATATGCAAGTGTGTATGAGCGGAAAAGTGTGCATAATTTTTGTGATGTTGTGAATGTACATGGATATAATTGAGGTCGAGGTGTGAGAAATATATGATGTGTTACAATTGTAGTGACTTGCTTGGAGACTGATCTAGGGGAGCACAATTTCGACACTTGTGCATTGTAGGGAGTGATTGACCCTCCCGTATACTGTGAGTGAGATTTATTTCAATGTTTTCGTTTAATATGTAAACCATGTTTTACAACAGTTTGATAAATGAGCATAATTTATCGTGTGCTTAAAATGTTTTGACTGGTTTTGGAAATGACTTTTTGTGAACCGATGGAGTGTCTAAAAATTGGTTGAATTATGAAAATATGCATTTATGTGGTTGAAATGTATAATGTGTCATTTTATATGTTGCATTTGGTTTGTGAACTTGATTTAGGGCACATGTTTGATATGATATTGATTTTGGCCTTGAGGGCTTTGATATGTATTGTTCCGTAGCTACGAAGGACACCGTGAGAGGCGCTTGGGTGGCGTTCGGATATGCCTAGGCCTGGGGTATCCCACGAGTTGTCCAGATGATATTTACGACACGGTACTAGCCAGGTTGAACCCGAAAGGGGGAGGATTTGGATACACTCTCCAAGTCTAGCACCTGGACGAGGTTCGTCGCCAACGTCGGGGTAGAGAGCACTGTAAATAAAATCACATATAACACCCCCAGTGCGCCTGTCATAGGTCATGGTAGACCTCTGCCGGGACATTTTCGGCTGGCAGCTCTATGATTTTAATGACAGTAATTTGGATGCATATTTGATTTGCTGATGCGTGTTAATGATATATTGTTGAAATGAAAAGCATGATGATTTGAAATATGATTTGTATACTTATGCTTTGACACTCCAGTTTCACACCCCATATTACACGATTACATTGACCCACTCATTCACTGAGTATTCTTCCCTGAGTACTCACCCCTCCTCTTTCCCTCCCCAGACAGGATTATGGTGCTAGGGTGACGCATTTGGCTCTAGAGGTATGATAGCTTGTTGGTGGATTGGTGTTTACGACGGTGAGATTAAGTTTTAATTGAAAATATGAATTTCGTACTTTATGTCGACCCTGCGTGGTCTTGATATTGAGGTCCGTAGTTGACCGTGTACATATTTTGGGATGACTGTATAATTTTTGGACTTTTGTTTGCGAAACTCTCATTTCACTTGCATTGAGGCATTTGTAGCTATTTAAAGTATTGACTTGGGAATTTGTAATATATTTGTATAAATTTAGGCCCGCTCGGTGTGGCGGCTGTTCATGCTCTAGTTGGGCATGACAGTAGAGGTCTGTAGTTAGGACTGTTGTTGATTTGTTAGCCTTGCGTTGTCTGAATGTCGGTTGTAAGATTTGGTGGATTGTTTTGGAGAGGCCGAGATGGCCATTGGTTTAATTTACAGGATGAATTTAATTTATACAGGTATATAAGTAAATTTGTACATGGGAGACCTCCGATTTATGAGGAGGTTCTGTCCGATTTTCTGTAGAAATACAGCTGGTATCCAGGGTAACGGGCGGCTGTTCACGATTCACGGTTCGGGGCGTGACACAATGTGCCCCAAAAATCCTATCTGTCTCAGCCAAAACTAACATTTTGAAAATTTGGCATATAGCTGCTTCTCACGAAGTATCTGTAATCCCACCCGAAGGTGCTGAACGTGATCTTCATCACTCCGTGAATACACCAAGATGTCATCGATGAATACGATGACAAATCGATCCAAGAAATCATGAAAAACTCGGTTCATCAGATCCATAAAAGCAGCTGGGGCATTAGTCAACCCAAACGGCATGACTAAAAACTCATAATGGCCGTATCGGGTGCAAAAAGCTGTCTTTGGCACATCTTCGGCCCGAATCCTCAACTGATGATAATCCGAATGGAGATCAATCTTAGAGAAAACCGTGGCTCCCTGCAACTGATCAAACAAATCATCGATACGTGGCAGGGGATATCTGTTTTTGATGGTGGCTTTGTTCAACTGTCTGTAATCCACGTAAAGCTTAAGTGTACTATCTTTCTTCTTTACAAATAACACCGGAGTGCCCCAGGGTGAAGTACTCGGACGAATAAACCCCTTATCCAGTAATTCCTGCAACTGAACCTTGAGCTCTCCCAGTTCAGTAGGTGCCATTCTGTATGGCAGAATGGAAATAAGAGTGGTCCCCGGTACTAGATCAATCTTGAAATCGAACTCCCGAACTGGTGGTAATCCGGGAAGTTCCGAACACATCTTGAAACTCCTGCACCACAGGGACATCCTCAAGTCTCGGTCCCTCAGTGGTGGTGTCAACGACATAAGCCAGATAAGCCGTACATCCACGGCGTACCATGCATCTGGCCTTCATAACAGATATAATACAGCGGGGCAACACCCTCCTCTCGCCCTGAAACACCAACGGTGGCTGCCCGGACCTCCGAAACTCAACCTCCTTCGTAAAACAATCCACGAAAGCTTGGTGTAAGATCAGCCAATCCATCCCTAGGATGGCATCAAAATCCATGATAAGGAGCGGAATCAGATCTGCTTCTAATACCGCCTCCCCAATACTGACCTCGCAGCCTCTATAAACTATATCTCGAATGTTGTGTTTGTCAAGAGGAGTGACTACCTAAATCTCCTCATCAAGTGGCAAGAGTGGCCAATCATAATGGCGAGCGAACGTGTCACTCACATATGAAAAATTCGACCTGGTATGTATGAGAATACAGGCGTCGATGCCAAATATTTGCATGGTACCTAAAGATAAGAAAAAAGATTAAAAGTATTTAAAATGCGAAGAAAAGTAGACACAAAAATATATATATATATCAAACTAGTTAAGCTTATAAAGCTTTAACCTGTCAAAATTGCACATCGACATCATGATATGCTAGATCTCATAAAGAAAGTATAACAAAAGTACTACACTGAGGGGTTTGCGGGAGGATTACTCATAATAACATCTAGGTTTGCCTGTGCGTCATCCTGCGTCATCACAAACACACGAGCCTGTGCCCTAGGCTGTTGTCGCGACGGTCCTGGCACTGTATTACTCCTGGCTGCAGTCTGAGGAGCTGTAAGAGCTGAGTGCGCAGGTGCCCCCTATTGGCCTATGCCAGAAGTACCAGTACGACTCCGCAAAGTCGGTTCTCCTCGACTTAAATCTGGGCAGGCACTCTTAACATGACCTTGCTTTCCACACTAGAAGCAAGTAACTGGTACTCCACATGCCCCGAATACATGATGGTTGTTGTATCTGCGGCAGAAAAATTGTCCCTGGGCAGGTTGTGTGGTGACACTAGGGGCTGGTGCCCCAAAGCCCTATGGTCGAGGTCCTTGTCCCGGTCCTACTGGTTTGAAGCTAGAAGAACCTCTGGAATATCCAAAACCTTTACCCCTCTTCGAAGACTGTCCACTATATGACCAGTCTTCCTCTTCTGGTGACTCTCTCTCTGCCTAGCCTCAGCTCGGAAGATCTACTCTGCCCGATATGCTGAATCAATCACCTCTGAAAGTGTAAAAGAGGGAGTCACTGTCATATACTTCCTGATGCTAAATTGGAGGCGATTTTTAAACTTGAACCTCATCTGAGCTGGTGTAGCCATGTCGGGGATGAATGCTGCTAATCTTCTGAGCTCAGCCTCATACTCTGAGACTGACCTAGTCCCCTGGCGTAAATGCAGAATCTTTGTCCTCATACGGTCCTACTGAAACAGGGTGAAGTACCTGCAGTCGAACTCCCGTAGAAAGTCCTCCCATCGCAGAGTCTGTGTAGCACTGTCATGGATAGCCTCCCACCACGAGAGGGCATCTCCGTCTAACAATCTAGCTGTTACCTGCAACCTAAACTACTTGCTCAAGCCCAAATTCATCAAAATCCAATGGGTTCGGTTGATCCAATGCTTAGCCGTTGTGCCGTCACTGAGTCCGAAGAAGTCTGTGCGACCTAACTGACGAGCTTCGTTGACCAACTGAGTCAGCTTGTCTACACGCATAAGTATAGAAGAGGTAGTATTATTCAAACCAGACACTATAGAAGGAACGACTACTGGTGGAGGATCCGGCACCACATAAGTAGGTGCTGTAGTAGGAACAGGCACGACCGTAGGTGTCGGCGTTGCCATCGATGGTGGTGGGGGTGGCATCTGAATTCAATGGGAGGTGTACCACTCATATACCTGCCTAAATGCATCAAATGATGGTAATGGAACCGTGGCTATAATAGCTAGCTGAGAAAGTGCTAGAAGGTTACACATGATGAGGAAACATTCTCGGGTATTCTAGGTGTGTCATGTACAAATCTAGTACCTCGTCTAGTAGTCATAGACTTACAAAGGAAGAACTTTACTTAGGTATGATTCAAGGATTGGGGTTAGTTACGAATTAACTAACCCCCTAAAATGAATTAAATTATAAGTTTAAAAACAGATAGAACTAATATGCTAGGTTAGATACGCACTGTATCTAACCCCCTAAAAAGAATAACTCATATGCTTAAGACCATGTACTGGGATCTCATGACTATAATGAAACTCGTATATGTATTGAGGACTTTTAAATCATACTTGGAAATATTTTCAAAACTATTTTATAAGACATAGTTATCAATCTATAGCTCTGATACCAATAGAACTGTCACACCCCGAACCGGGGTCGTGAGAAGCTGCCCGTTGTCTTGGATGTCGACTACATTTTTATAGAAAATCGGACAGAACCTCTCCATAATTCGGAGGTCTCCTATGTACAATTTAACCTATATATTAAACAACCATCCTATCACATAAATAAATAGGCCATCTCGGTCTCACAACAATCAACCAATCCACAGCAGACAACCAGGACAATGCCAGACTATAATAATTACTAGCAGACCTAGCCCAAGACCTCTACTGTCATGCCCAACTAGAGCATGAGCAGCAGTCACACCGAGTGGGTCTAAATTTTATACAAATGTACAACAAATTCCCAAGTTAACATTTTAAATATTTATAAGTGCCTCAATACAAGTGTAATATGAGGGTTTCACAAATAAATGTCCATAAGTTATACAATCATCCCATAATACGTACACGGCCAACTACGAACCTCAATATCAAGACTTTGCAGGGTCGACATAAAGTACGGAATTGATACTTCAATTAAAATTTAAATCTTACTGTACGTGAACACCCAAATGCACCAACAAGCTACCAAGCCCTTTAGAGCCGAATGCATCGCTCTTTCACAGTAACCCTGTCTGAGGAAGGAAAGGAGAGGGATGAGTATCAAGGAAGATACCCAGTGAGTGAGGGGATTAATATCAAGTACAAATAGTGCGGGTGAACCATTGGAGTATCAAATAACATTATTCGTGAACAATAATTCATGATTTGCAGTAAAACATGGTATGTTCAGTAAAATCAGATCATTTAATCAATCACACGATATCATATGTATATGCATCCGTTTAAAAATCAAGTATATTTTAGAGCAAGCCGAAAATGATCCTGGCAAAGGTCAACCATGACTAAGGATAGGCACATCGGGGGTTTTATTATACAAGAATGTTCATCATCGTATATAGAACCCCGCCCGGTGCTAAACGGTGGTGTCACACACGTCCTCCCCCTAAGTGGGTTCAACTAGCCGCGCCTATAGCCCATAAATGACGTTTGTGGATACCTCCTGTAGAAGCGTATCTGGGCATCCCGGTGCTACTACAAACGCCCTTCGTAGCTACGAAATCAATCAAGTAATATCATCTCATAACTAGTGGGCATCCAACCTACATAGTTCAACAAAACATTTCAAATCCGTGTGCCAATACATTTCATCAAAATCATTTCAATTCAACAAATCCAATGCAACGGTAGAATAGAAAATATTCTAGTTCTCAAATTATGGCACAATAATATTTCATTTCAAGCCATGGATGCATAATCATATGAAACATAAATTTATAACACTCCAATAATCACAAAATAGATTTTGAAATTAATATCATACGTCCAGTCAATGCATATCAGAAGCATGTTTTGTTTAAAAACACGGTAAAATCAAGTTTCACTATTTCACGCAAGAGATTAGAGTCGCACTCACCTTCTAGGGAGGGTGATCACTCTCTATTTCCACAATTAATCCAAATTGACTCATCGAGTTTCCAAAAAGATCAACATAATTAAATCATCACAATTATCATCAAATTTCCAAATATTATTAGGGTTTATCCATTTTCCCTAAGTTTGTAAGAACCTTAATTCTTCAATTTATGAATATACTTTAATGTCATCAATTGCATTTCATTTATAATTAAATAACAAAATCAAAGTGTAGTTAAATTCAACCCTAAAACCATTCAAAATCGGAAACAAGCCTAAAATAATAAATTGCCTACAAAATAGAAAATCTTTGAAAAATCATACACATTTTGATTCTTATCCAATTGTTTCAATTCATATGTCATTTTCAAGGTATGAAAGTCTATTTTCATAATACGGAGATCGTATTTTGATTGTCTATATGCAGGATAACTTATAATGAAAAATACTATGACAGTTCTTAAACTATAACTACAACTTTTAAACTATCTTTCATATACATATCATTGTGCAAATTAATAACTCAAAACAACCTAAGAAAGGTATAGAATGCGACAATACCCTTCATTTTACGGCACATTTTATTCCAACCCTAAACCCAAATACTTTCATGCATATTTCAAAATTTAAGTCTGAGGGAAACTATTCAAAGTAACTTAACATGATTCTATGATCCTATAACATGCTTCTTTCATATTGAACAACTCAAATTCACGCAGACTTCTAAACTTAACCTTAATAATCACATGTAAACATTTCAGAAATTGTATTCTACTCGCATTCCACTTGCATTCTAAAATTATATAGAACTTTTCACCTTAGATTCAACCCTAGATTCATTCAATTTATTGAATAGACCAGAAATCTCCTCACCTAGGTTTTTCTTGGATCGCAGACCTAACGTCCGTGCACAACTCAGTTCGAAATCCTGTAATGTTTCCAAATTGAAGTACATGTGAGCAATTAAACCTAATTACCAAGGAAATTCGAAACCTATAGCTAATAATCAAAACCAAGCCTTACCTACGTAGAGAGGGAATACAGTCTTGGCCTAGGGTTTCGAATGCCTGCTACTACGCTACAATAGAGGTTGCAGCAAGGAGTCTGCCTGCACAAGTAAACGAGCGAAGGAGAAGGAGAGGGCTCTGCGGTCATGCGCGCATGAGAGGGGAAGAGACTGTTCGGGCGTGCGGGAAGAAGAAGAAGGCAGAGAGTGTAATTGAGGGAGAAACAAAGCTGAGAGAGAGAACTATGGCAGTGGTGTCGACGGTGGAAGGTGGTGGAGGGTGAGGGAGAGCGGCAGAGAGTGAAAATCAAGTGGGAGAGAGAGATCGAGTAAGAGAGATTGAGAGAGAGATGAAAGAGAGAGAGAACAGAGAGGGGGGTAGAGAGAGAGAATGGCGGTCGTAGGTGGTGGCGGTGGCGGAACAAGGCAGAGGAAGAGCAGCAGCAGCGACAATGGCACAGAAAGTGAGAGAGCGACGGGGAGAGAGAGCTACGGGAGAAAGAGGCGAAGAAAGAGAGAGAGAGTGTTAATTAGGGTTTCTAACCCTAACTAAAAATGTGGGGGTGCTGCGTTTCACTCCAAAACGTAACATTTCCTCTGTTTTTTTTTTTAAATAATCCTATAAATAATTATATATATATATATATATATATACTTTATATAATTTCACACCCACCTTTCACTAGAATGGGGTTCACTACGAATTACGGACACGACAACTTAAAATATATAAAAAATTTAAAATTAATACCCCAAAATTGAAAATCAATACAAATAAAAATTTTTCTATATATATATATAAACGGAGGAATATTATATATATATATTTCATGAACAGTACACTAGTATGAACACTGCAGTGTTGGTGTTACACTACACTTCATCTAAAAAGGGATAAGAGGAGGGGTGAGTATAGGAATACCCAATGAGTGGAGTGCAATGGTGTAGTTATGAAAGTGAGTGTGAAAGTTTCAAACAATATTTTCAAAACATATTTACATTCCAACCAAGCATGGTGTAGTTATATCAATGAGTAGAGTGCAATGGTGTAGTTATGAAAGTGAGTGTGGAAGTGTCAAACAATATTTTCAAAACATATTTACATTCCAACCAAGTATGAAGTGATCATCCAAATATTTATATCAAGAGCCATGACTTTTCCATAACACAATATACACTTTTCCATCATCATGAGATTTGTCTCAAAATCTCTCCACCGATGACTTGGTCTGGACAATCCAGTGGAACCACCAAGGGGTTTTCATTTCCATCGGTCATAAAACATCAACCCCAATCTTGGCATTAACTTGCGGTCTCTTCGGAGGTGCAACCGAATAGCCTCGAAATGGACCTGGGGACATCTCTCTACCGCCGCCTACCCCCTCAAGTCTACCAAGCTCTCCACGATGCCCCCTCGAATCGGTCCGTGGAAGCTTAAATTACTCGACCGCTCATCTCATAAATTGGGTGCTCATACCCCATACATGCACCATGGGGGTTCAGGCTCATATCCCAAGCCAATACATAAACCATTTTGCAAACATCATATCATATGTCATATAAATCATCAAGTTTCACTGTTCATAAATCCAACTAACATCGTTCGTAGGAAAAGTTCAGCTTGCATCAAAATATATTTGCAATCATATAAATCTCATGGCTTAAATCAAAACACAATTTTAGGGATATTCCACAATCACAAAACAATTCATAAAATCAAGTTAAGAAATCATGGAAAATATTTCTCATTCACAACACAACAAACCGTTCACTCACAGTTCGTACGGAGGGTATTCACTCCTAGATCTGCCCACGACAAAGGTCCTGTCCTGATCTGCTTGTCCAGACCCTTGATTTGTCTCCAACGATCCTTTCGATTTGGGTCACACTATACCCTTGATTTTTCCTTCTCGATGACAGCACTAGATCTTATACTTCTTCCCCAAGATCAAGATTAAAAATCTAATTTTAGAGTGTTAGATAAATAGTTTAAAGCTCTGAAACCTCAACCATTATTTTATTATCAACCTATTTTTAATATTTACCTAGTGGCCCTTATCCACTTTCAATTTGCACATATATGCAATATATTTTTCTAATTTATTGGGTTGGTCCACCCAATGGGTCTAAATACTCGAACTTCTGTTCTATAAAGAAAATACGTTAGTGACGAGCAAGGAAAGTTGAGAGGATGAATACAAATTGATAGGATGTAAACTATAAGTATTAAAAATTTAAAATATTCAAAATATATGGGATATAATATAATTATACAACATATAGTTAAAGGGATTGGATGGCATGGTGGTTAAAAGCTTTTTGCATACTTGGGAGGTCATGAGTTCCATTCTCATGTGCAGCAAGCAATGACAAATATTTTGGAGAACTACAAGTCATGACCATGACCGAAGGTGAACTTGCAAGTGCCGAAGGCCAAGTGAAGAACTAGGTAATTGCACATGTTAACCATGACCGAAGGTGAACTTGCTAGTGCCGAAGGCCAAGTGAAGAACTAGGTAATTGAACATGTTGACCGAAGGAAGAAAATAGTGTGCAAGAAAGGCAAAATGAAGACCAAGAGCATTTTCTTCAAGCAAGCAAATTTCAAGTTTTTAGCTTGTTCGGTCAAGTGGAAGAGGTGGAATTGACCGATGGCAAATGGCAAGCAATGCTGAGGCAAGAATTCTCATGCACTCACCGATGGGAAATGGCAACCGGAAGAGGTGGAACCGATGGGAAATGGCAACCGGAAGAGGTGGAATTGACTGATGGCAAGTGGCAATAAATGCTGAGGCAAGAATTCTCATGCACTCACCGATGGGAAATGGCAACCGATGAAAATTTGGAAGGTGGGTCAAGATAACCAATGGGAAATTTAAAATAAAAATTTGAAAGATAACTATGGACAATATGCACCGATCGAATTCTCAATGGCAACAAAGTACAGAAAAAGCAAAATGACTGAATAGCAAAATGGTAAGTCTGAATTTGGATGCTCAATGACCGAACACCATATGAAGACCGATGACCGAACAGGCATGTGATGACCAATGCCCGACAACCATGTGATGACCGAACAAGAAGATGAAAATAGGGATTGAGTACCTAAGAGTAAATGAAAATACACTGTACCAAACAGCCAATTTCATATTACCGATGCTACACATTATTGATCATGGATTCATATTACCGATTTGTGACAAAATAATCAATAGGAATTTCATGAATATCTCAAAAAATAAAAAAAAAAATGGGAATTCAAAATTGGATGTCATCGAACATATAGAAAAAATGAGGTGATGGAAAAAATATACCGATAGATCATGAGTTCCACAATATGATGGTGTAAGTGTTCCAATACCGAACATGTGAAAATGAAGGTACCGATGGGAAAATAATTGGGATGAAAGTGTATCGACAGGTTTATAAAACGAGGGATTACAAATTCTATCTTTCACTGTACACTAAGAAATCTCACAATTTTAATATTGATGGGGTCTCACTATACCGACGGGAGTCTCAATACCTACAAATGGCTAGATGACCAATCGGAATTTATGAACTTATCACCAACAGAGAAATAGTGTACCGATAGACTATAAATTTCACACTATGACCAAGAAATAATACTGATGGAGTTTTCACTTGTAAAACAACAGATGACCATTATCGACTACCAATCAGGAAATCAAAAATTGAAGTTTATTGACCAACAAACCTTTACCGAACAATAAAATTCTACTGAATCACAATTTAAACTCTTTCGAATACCCACACTATAATAACCGATCGCTTAAAATTATCAATCTAGACTTATCCGGTGTTACATGGGCAACTCGTTGGACTCTATATCTTGGTCGCAAGGGGATTGGATTGTTCAACCCAATTACATAAAATATAAATGTTAGTTTTCACGTTGGAATAAGAACCCCAAAAAAAGAAAAGAAAATAAAAAGTAAGAAAAAAAAAACAAAAAATGGATGTGCGTGAGAGTTGGGAGTTATAATAAATGCTATCTGGGGAGTGTGGGAAACAAAAGATATGTAAGCTTGTGGGAAACAAAATATAAATGTTAGTTTTCACGTTGGAATAAGAACCCCAAAAAAAGAAAAGAAAAAAAAAACAAAAAATGGATGTGCGTGAGAGTTGGGAGTTATAGTAAATGCTATCTGGGGAGTGTGGGAAACAAAAGATATGTAATCTTGTAGTTTTGCTTGGTTTGTTGGGAACGCAACTGAACCGACACTAGGTATTTCACTAATTAAATATTAAAGTGAGTTTGCTTGAGCAAGTGTGCATATCTGTTGTGTCAAATGGCTGCGCTCAGGGAGTTACAACTGATGCATGCATGTGCAAGGAATGTGCGTGCAAGTAATTATTTGCATGGAAAGCAATAAGTGAAGAGGTAGCTAATGAGGAGATGCAATCAAGAAAAGAAATTGAAATTTGCATGGAAAAGTTTTTGTTGTGGTTTGGATATGATTATTGTGTTGGCAAGCAAGACTGTTATCTATATTAATGGAGGGCTTTGTCAATGGCCCTATGAGATCACTATGGCTGAGGGTGCGGTTGGAAGTAGAGTTATCACCATGTGAGACTGAGAGTAGAAGTGAAGTAACAAGATAATTGCCCAAGGGGTTAGAATGTTACACAGTTATCAATCTAGGTTCGAATACGATTATTTACCGAAGGGTCTCAGTCGCTTAGGTTTCCCGAACGATAGGGTCTTAGTCGCCCCGCCAACCAAACATGATTCATTAAGTGAAGGTAACCACTCTAATCGGATATCAAATGGACTGCTCCTCAACCGAAAGAGCCCTGAAGACCCTTAATTGGTCGAACGACCGATCGATAGCTAACGATTCCAACGATCCTAAAGGAAGACCAAAATATCCTATTAACTTTCGCCCCTCACGGCGGACAGCATCCTGAGGATC
This sequence comes from Dillenia turbinata, assembly GCA_037126225.1. NCBI lineage: Eukaryota > Viridiplantae > Streptophyta > Magnoliopsida > Dilleniales > Dilleniaceae > Dillenia > Dillenia turbinata. Next base: position 8,859,965 of record JBAMMX010000020.1, read on the forward strand.
TTTCAGTTAAGGAAATATTTCCACCAGGACATGAAAGTTTTCCAAAGATGAGGATCATAGTCAATTCGAAATATTAAATCTCTGAGATTTCAGGATTGGCTCGATAAGGAAGGTATGGTTGAAGCACTATAGTGGCGTACGACTCTTACAGGTATAAAACATCTCAAAATCCTCCAAAACAGGTACGCTTTCTCGACCTTACACATTAGACACTCCAATCACAGGGAATCAATCTCTCTTGCTCTCAGTCTGTTTTTTCCATTCATACAAAAATCGTTCTTTTCTGACTTGAGTATCGGAGTCCTCTAGCCGGAGCACCCTCTGGCAGTTTTTGCAGGTATCACATCCCTTTGATGGCAATCGCTCGGGATAACAAGGAGCCGGTATTTGTGGAGCCATAACCCACAAAGACTCTTTGAATTATTACATCAATTCAAAAATTTTTCAAATTTTGTTTTGTTGTTTTTTTCCTCTATCCACCCCAACTACCTCATCAGATCGAATTCGAACTTCCCCAAAACCGTCCATGAAGATAGCATAGACAGAAACCATCAAAAATCAATATAATCCTAAACTTTACATTTCTCATTAGGTGGATGTTGTGATATCCTTGATTTAGTTTCATATTTGTATTTTTAATCAAAAACCCATAAGATCTTTTTAACGAAACTCCTCGGTAAATATCCCTTCAAAAGCAACACTCCATCAAAGGTGTATGATCTTAGTGAAAACTTAATTAACTTAAATATGAAAGCTTCAGTTCAACAAAGAAACAAATGAACCAAGTAAAACAATTGGTTACAAGTTATCAATTTCATCATGGGGTCTCATTTATCTAGAGATGCATCCCTACAATCGCATAGTCCTATCCATTGATAAATAAGTGTCAAAATCAGAGTTGATACAAAATTATCTTTCAAAGCCTAAAATTTTGCTTTATGTTGGTCGTCTCTAATCCCCGAATGCATTTAAGGAGAAAACTTTTGCCTAATATCAACATCACAAGATATTAGTGTCATTTGCCTAATATCTCCTTCTACGTTAACATTATCACGAATGCATGACTAGAAAACAATCATATGTTTTCCTAAGTAAAGACAGTATTTTGAGGTTAAATCATCTAAGACATCATCCTAGATAGTGATTGCATAAATATTACTTTACTTTGTCTCTAAGACCAAAAATCTCGTTAAACACTCCAAGCATTAAAAGAACATTATTTATTACCACCACTATTCTTTGACATGATCAGGATGATGCAATGGCATGTTGAGCATGAATGAAGGGTGGAAGTGGTTGTGCTAAACACATAGGTCGAAATTTATTTAATGTGATAAATAAAATCGTTCATATAAAAATAGAATTTAAATCAAATTCACCATGATTCAAATATTTCATTTAAATAAATGATTTTTTTTTTCAAATAATCTTGGGGTTTGCGAAAACCACTTTTCTACCTATTGTAGTTGGTAGGATCCGCCAATGGGTTTTTCACAATTTCATAAAATCTCCTTCACCTTGGCATTGGTCAGAGCTCCTTTGCTAGACTTAAACTATAGTCATTTTCCAGTACCATGTTATCAAACTTAGTTTATAAATCAATTCAGGCTCAAATTTCAATATAGAGCAACATTTCACAATTCAAATGACCGTCCAAATGTAACATGATGAAAATAATTCAATAATCAAGGTCAAGAGTCATAGATATTTTGCAATTTCATTTCAAGCACACGACAATTACAAAGAAATTATGAATCCATTTTTCAAATTCATTTCAAAATTCAATTTTCAAATCATAGTTGAAAATAATTTGCTCATTCATATGCACATAACCATCCACTCACATCCTCCTCTAGGAGAGTCAATTTGACTCTCATGACAAGTTGATCTAAGTATCTCTAAACTTAGAAGGCAAGTCGGCTCAAAACTTCATTGAATCAAGCCATGTGAGTCATTTTTATATGTCCAGAAAAGGAAATCAAGTAACAAGTTTAGCTAATTTCAATTAAGGTATCTAGTCATTGAAATTTACATCTCCCAACTTCACCATCATGCGATATTGTCAATATGTCTTCCAATTTAATCATGTGCACTTAGCCACAAAATGTGTGCACTAATATTTCCAAATCATTAAATCTAGATCCAAGGGGTTTTACTTGTAACTACATTTGGGTTATATGGAGCATCCTTATCCTAATTCATCATTGCATGGGTTCTTGTTTGAGACCTTGTTTGTGGACATTGGGCTGATGTAGCTACTAGGTTGCTCCCTGTCTCCCTCTGTGGAGCAATACTATCCACCAATCTGTGGTTCACTCAAATGGCTTCCTGGTCAGCCTAGGGCAAGCGTTACGGAGATGTCCCTCTTTTCCACATCTATAACATCTTTTGAGTGCCCCAAAAAACCCAGAATGGTACTTTCTGCAGTTGTTGCACTGCACCTTCTTACTTCCTACCGATTTGCTACCGAAAGCAGTACTAGATACGGGAGTACTAAACTGAGGTGCTTGTTGGCCTTGTGAAGTGCCAATGGTTCTGGAAATGGAGACACCACTATAGGGACTTACATTTCTATTCTTCTTGAAACCTTGGCCAGAAGTGAATTCGGGCTTCCTTTTCTTGTCATGTCTCTCTCTAGCTTTCCTCCATTCAGCAATCACTTTCTCAGCTCTTAATGGTATCTCCAAAACATCTTTATAAGTACGGGCCAAGGTCATAAGCATTGTCTCCCTTATATTCATATTTAAGCCTGCTCTGAACTTAGCACATAGGTTTTCTTCAGAGTTGATAAATTCTGGGACATATCTAGACAATTCTTTAAATTCTGTCTCATATTCGCCTACTGTTTTCTTTTTTTGTACCAACTTGAAAAATTCTTCCCGTTTTTGATCTCTATATGAGCGGGTGTAGTACTTCTCATCGGATTCCCTAGGAGACTTATCCCAAGTCAGAGGAGAAGAGAGCTTCGAAGGAGAACCTAATGGAGGAATGGAAGTTTGACGTGGAGCTTGTAACCGGGCCCCATAAGTATTCCACCACTCCATCACCTGTTAGAGGGCGGCTAAAGGAGGAACAAGAATTTCGACTGGAATAACCGGATGCATTGGAGGTAAGGAAGGCACATGCGAAGACGATATGGCCTCGGGTTGAGAAGAGAAAGTAGGAAGGATCTTACTCGGATCCCTCATCCTTTGCTTAGGAGATATGGCACCTACAATTAAAAAATCTAAATGAGTGTAATATAAGTTAAGCTAGGTACTTAACCCCCTAATAGAATATTTCTAATTTCCCTAGGTCCCTTGGGAGGTTTCAAAATCATTTGTAATACTTCAAATATCAACTCATTTGAAAATAGTTCGGAAATAAGTGAGAACCTTTAAAATTTAAAATACTTGGGAAACTTTTCAAACATTTTTAACATATTTTTAAATTAAAAACCTGAGCTCTGATACCAATACAATTGTCATGTCTCGATTTTCCCGTCGAGCACGTAACAACCACCGTGTTATCTAGGTATATGGATATGACCTCCCCATATACCGGGATAACGCAAGATATTCAAGTCATACAAAAATTTTCAAAATTATGAAATCTATCAAAAATAAACAAAACTTGCATTTCACAATTAAAGGACCCATCCGGTCCATTCCTGTCCACACATGCATGCTTTTGTCATACAATCAAGGATCCACCTGATCCAGCCATTCCAAATCCCATTAAAATAATTCTCAAATAAAATCCAAAGAAAATCAAAGGGGTGGTCCTCAATTTTTAAATATACAAACCACATTTAAATCACAAAACAAATAATTAAAGTTACAAAATAAAATTTCAAAAGTAATTACAAAATTTATCTCCCATTTAGGTCCACTAAGTACCTCAAACCATAAGAGAACTATTACCCGATAACGTCCAACAAAAAACAAGTTTCTTCTAATCACCTTAAACGTCCTCGAAAGTCGACTAACCTTTCTCTGTAAAATTGAAGGGGAGGGTGAGTATATAATATACCCAGTGAGTGATATACAAGTTGTACAAAAACAAGAATCTGTGTGGTGGATATATCAAAGCATGTTTCTCGAATCATCATAGCATTCTCAATTTCATTCCAATAAAAAATGAATTTTGAACCAATATTTTCAAATCATCACACTTCACAATTATCAGAGTTCAGTCTCATATGCATTCCCAAATTTGTATTTTTCAAATCCGGGACAACCCAAAATCTATGTTCCCAACAAAGGTGTATCACGACCTAGAGTGAGACCACCAAGGGTTCTAGAAATTTTTTTCATTTAAAAATGCCCCCATCCTTGGCGTTGGTTATGGTTTTCGTTGATGGTGCAACCAACTGTTCCATACTCTTTAGGCGGCATGTTATCGATCATGGTTGTACTGTCGCGCTCGGCTACACACCATGTCTATAAACAGTAACCCCACCATGTCACCCCACCAAGTCGCACCATGGCGGGAAATGACTAGTTATTTTTTAGGATTCAGGCTCTCACCCCAAGCCAATACATGCACCATTCCATTTCCATGTGCCATTAATTCAATAATCCTTTCATCAAAAACCAGCATCACAGTGTGCTCATTTTAATAAATCAACATGGCACATGTACTCATTTAAAACATTAGGATGCATAGAAATTCAACTTTATTTCTAGGATATTCCACACACACTAAACCATATAAATTCAAGAATTTGAAAGTCATTTAGAAATTCAATGAAAACATTGTTAATAAAAGTAATTTTTTTCCTTATTTAAGTACAAGCAAGAAATCACTCACTTCTTGGGAGGGTATTCTTTCCAAATTTAATCCTCAACATTGTTCAATCTCTAGTTAAATCCAAATGCATTGTGCCTAAGAAAACGAATATCGAATAATCATTCAATATCTTGGGATTCTAGAGTTATTTGATTTTTCTCTGATTTACTTCAAACCCTAATTCCCCATAAATTCAAAATCAATTCAGGAGTGATCTTTTAATCCCTTTTCAGGTTTCATTATTTTGATCTAAGACAATAAACATGATTTCAATGTTAAATCACCTCAATTTCTAGGGCTTATAAATTTTTCCCTAATTTTGTAGAAACCCTAATTTTTCTTAATTCCAAGAATGTGCATCTTAATTTCACCATTTATACATCATTCACATGCATATACAATTATCATTTAAATTTTTCCCAATGTCAACTCATATAAACCCTAAACCTAAATTTCCAAATCAAATCTCCCGATTAAAAATTTAATATTTCAAATTCATGTTAGGGAAATATAAATCTATGTTGAATGGACAATATTATCTCTAAAGAATTCACAAATTTCACCCAAGATGAAATTTTGTTCAAACCCTAACTTTCTCTCTACAGAATCTCCAAAATTTCAAACATCAAAATTAAATTCATAAATAATGGCACTAAATCCTTGAAGGTGACTTGATTCCTTGGTTGGATTGAGATTTGGGCATCGGATTTCAAAAACCCTAAGATTTCCCCTTTTCACTCAAACCCTAGATTTTTTTCCCCAAATTTCTTCATTCCCTAGGTTTGATTGCGGTTTCGGAGGGATTAATGGAGTGATTTAATGAGGGTATTGTTTGATTCCTAGAGAGAGAAATCAAGAATGAAGGGAGAGAAAGTGAGAATGCAGAGAGGTTTCGAGGGAGATGAGCAATTGATATTGTTGATAGTGGATTTGTGAAGTTACCATTTTGCCTTTCCTATATTTTAAGTTTAAATGAGGTTTGGAGGGCATTTAGGTCATTTTCCACTCAGGAGGGCATTTTGGTCATTTGTCACTCAGTGGTTCCACCGTCGGCTCCACCACGAGTGCCATGCTCTCTCTCTAGGCATTTCCACCGCATGAGCTTGCAATTTTTTTAATAATTTGGAGTTAAAATTACTATTTTACCCCTCTCATAGTTTAATCTTATTTAAATTTTTGGAGGGCAAATTTGGTCATGCACACTTCACAGTTCCATCATTGCTCTCACGGTTCCACCGCCCATCACACTTTGCCTCATACAAGCCAATTTCACAAATGCCTTCCACGCAAATGCCTTCCAACATATATATTTATCTAATTAATTATAAATCTCTTCTTAGTTTTCAAAAATGAATATAGTTTTGCAAAATTTCAAATTTCACTCCTTGTATTTTTATTTTTTTTATTTTTTACATTTCAAGTCCAAAAATCAATTTCAGTCCGATTCTCTCTATATTTTACAATAAATTCAACAAAAAAATTTTTAACACCGAATTTTTGGTGTTACAGATTTGGTCCAACATATGTTGGTGGTGAGCCATGTAAGCACCAAGATTTTGGTGGCACAACATTTGGAGGGACCCAAATCTAATGGAAATCCCAGTGTGTCTCGTGGGAGAAACCCTAAGTTATGGTTAATTAAATAAGGTACCCCATGTGTAGCATTTTTGCAAATATTCAAGGTTTGACCTAATACGCTTCTCAATACATTTATTCTCTTTGCCTTCTGCTTTAGTCGTCCCTCCCTTTTCTTTCTTTCTCTCTCCTCCTCCTCCTCCTCATCTCAAACCCTAGCCTCCATTGTTTGGATTTGGATACGGCAAACAAGAATACACTTATGTTAGGCCCCCTCCATTAAAGTGTTTCCCGTGCTATCAAGAGGGTCATAGGTCCGGTTGAAAATGGAAAGTAATAAAATAATATGAAATATCCATTGCTCTACTAAAATATTAAAATATATTGAGTTTATATAGAAAACTCATTGTTATAAATATTAAAACAATTATTACAAATATAAAAATAAATAAATTTAAATATTCTTAAAATTAAATCAATTATTGATTAATTCTAATACATAATATTCTTTAATAATTGATTAAATTTTTATACATAATATTTTTTAGTATCTCTTCAAATTTAATTTGATATAATAAAAACTATTTGAGTTTAAAAAAGGCAATATACCAAGAAGTTTGAAAACTTTAATAAAACCAGCAATAGAGAGAATTTGGAGTAGTAACATAAGTGATAAAAAGATTTTAATAAGATTTGGTTACCATTGTTGGGATCGACTTGAGAGGTAGCAAAATTTGGTGTATGTCAAATGACTACTAAATGATTAGAAGAGTGGCAGAGAGTCGGAATCTGGTTACCACCCTCAAGATCATCATAAGAGATAGTAATGTTTTGTATATGCCAAATAACTGCCGGATGATTGGACGAGTGATAGAGAAATCGAAAAGATAAAAGTGTTCTAAGGATTCGAATGGTTATTGTAGAGATTTCTAGTGGTGCATGTAAGGGTTTTTGAAGATTTGATTGTTGCCTTTGTTATCATTTAGAAAAACAGAATTGTTTCGTATATATCAAATGACTATTAGATGACTTGATGAAAAGTATCAAATTTGAATAGAGAACCTAAAAAACTTATAGGTATTTTTGTGACCTAAAAAGACATTTTTACTACTCATTTTGCAAAGAGAACTCTGATATTTTATTACAGAGATAAAAAGTAATAAAATAATATGAAATATAATGATTCTGGAGAATTCATATCACTATAAAAGAACACGTTTTTAGCGACGGAAAAAATTCGTCGCTATTTAGCGACAAAAACCAAAATCCATCGCTAATTCACGACGGATTATTTTTCATTGCTAAAATTAACGACAGATTCATATTTTCGTTGCTAATTAGCGACGGATTTCCTTTTTTGTCGCTAAATTTAGCAACAAAAAAAAATTCATCGCTAAATTTAGCGACAGAAATTGAAATCCGTCGCTAATTAGCAACAGAAATATAATCCGTCGCTAAATTTAGCAATGAAAAAAATTTTGTTGCTAAATTTAGCGATGGAAAAAAAATCCATAGTTGATTAGCGACGGAAAATGAAATCCGTCGCTAATTAGCGACGAAAATCAAATCCATCGCTAAATTTAGCGACGAAAAAAAATTCGTCGCTAAATTTGTTGCTAAATATAATTTTATATTTTAATTAAATATAATTTTATGTTATTATTAAATATATATTTGTAATTTATATTTTTATTAAATTAGGGTATTGATTTTTATTAAATATAATTTTATATTTTTTAAATATAATTTTATATTTTTTTAAAAATAATTTTGTAATTATATTAAATATAATTTTGTATTTTTATTAAATATAATTTTGTATTTTGTATTTTTGTTAGATTTGGGAATTATATTTTTAATACTGAGAGTTAGAAAAAAAGTATAGAAAAAAAAAAAAAGTATATCAGATAAGTTAATGTAACATAGTGGTTAAGAGCGTTTCAGATAACTCTTTAAACTCAGGTCCGAATTTAGGCAAAAGCATATTTTCTATAAAAAAAATAAATAAATAAAGCAGTAAAAGGTGGTCATGCATGAGCGGGCAAGGGCTGGCGAGGTGTGGGCTAGGTTGGTGGTGGGCGGCAGCCTGTGGGTGGGCGGACGAGCTTTACAAATAAAAAATTAAATGCGACATTTAGCGATGAAAATTAAAATCCGTCCCTAATTAGCGACGAAAATATAATATGTCGCTAAATTTAGTGACGAAAAAAATTTCATTGTTAAATTTAGAAACGGAAAAAAAAATCTGGCGCCAATTAGCGATGAAAAATGAAATTTGTTGCTAATTAGCGACAATAACAAAATCCGTCACTAAATTTAGCGACAAAAACATAATCCGTCGTCAAAATTAGCGACGAAAAACAAAATCCGTCATTAAATTTAGCCACGGATATCATTTTTTGTCGTTAAATTCGTCGCTAAATAAAATTTTATGTTTTTATTAAATATATATTTGTAATTTATAGTTTTATTAAATTAGGGTATTGATTTTTATTAAATATAATTTTATATTTTTTAAATATAATTTTATGATTTAGCGAAATTTAGAAATATATATTTGTAATTTACAAATAAAAAAATTAAATGCGAAATTTAGCGAATTTAGCGATGGATTTGGGTTTCTGTCGCTAAATTTTTGCGACGCATTATTAGCGACGAAAATTTTTTCGTCGCTAAATTCGTCACTAAAAGTTTTAGTAACGAATTTTTCTAAAATTTCCGTCGCTAAATCCGTCATTAAACCCTTATTTTTTTGTTGTGGATGTCCAATATATGTTAGTATATGAAAGGTAAATATTTTTTTAAAATATACATGATGCCATATGATGCTATGTTTACTATTATTGGCATCTTTTTGTGTATGTTAAGATATGTTATCCTAAATATTCAATATGTTGAAATATCATATATGTGTGTGAATATTTGATTAACTTGACTTTAAATATTTCCTTTTATATATGTCACATCCCGACGCGTAGGTTCGAGTACGTAACAACTACCGTGTGATTTAAAAGTATGTGTAATCACCAACACGTACCTTAAGATCTCACAAGGCTATGATAATACATTTTCCAATAAAGAAAACCCAGCTTGCATAATATTTTAAAATCAAAGATATAATAAACAAAAGTTATTCAATGTTTCAAACTATAATTTTCAAAGTATAAAATTTCTACCTTAGAAAATATGAGGAAAATGTATTACATAAAAAAAGTTTCAAAAATATCCTCCGATGGGTCCATCTACATGCCACAAGATCCTCATCAAGAAGGACCAATACCACAGTCGGTCCTGGATTACTCTTCTCTTCGGCTGGATATAGCTACCGATGAGATGACCTTATCTCTACACTTCCTCTGTAAAGTGATAAGTTAAGGGGTGAGTATAGGAATATTCAGTAAGTAAAGTGTAATAGTATAGCTATGTAAATGAGTGAATAGTGAGTGTGGACGTGTCAAACAATAATCTCAAAACATATTTATGTTACAACAAAATATCAAGTACTCATCCAAATAATTTATAACAAAAGATATGACTTTTTCACAACACAATATACACTTTCTCAATATCATAGGGTTTGCCTCAAAAGCTCTCCACTAATGGCTTGGCCCGGACCATCCGGTGGAACCGCCAAGGGGTTTTTATTATCATCAGTCATCAAACATCAACCCCAACCTTGGCGTTAGCTTGCGGCCTCTTCGGAGGTACAACTGAATAGCCCCGAAATGGACAAAAGAGGTGTCTCCTTGTCCGACCACCTCCATGTCTACCAACAACAACAATACCCTCACCATGTTGCCCTGTCGGGTCACACCGTGTAGGGAATGATTATAGTCATTTGGGGGTTTAGGCTCATACTCCATGCCAATACATGCACCATGGGGGTTCAGGTTCATACCCCAAGCCAATACATGCACCATGGGCGTTCAAGCTCATGCTCCAAAGCCGATACATAAATCATTTTACAAACATCATATCACATGCCACAAAAATCAATAAGTTTTATAATTCATAAACTCCGCAAATGTTATCCGCAAGAAAAATTAAGTATAGCACAAAATATTTTAACAACTATGTTAATCTCATGGCTCAACAAAACATTTTTAGAGACACTCCACATCCACAAAATATTTTATAAAATCAGTTTAAAAAAATCATTTTATAGAAATCATGAAAAATATTTCTCATTCACAACATAACAAACCGTCCACTCATAGTTTAGGGAGAGTGGTCACTCTCAGATCCATCTGTGATAATTGGTATGAATTCGATGAGCTCAGTCCAGCTCCTATTAGTCATCATCAAGTAACTAACAACATCAATATTTATCAATCTAGGTTAACCGGAAACCCTAACATTCAAATCCAAAATTTCTCTCAGTTACTGTGACTTAAACATCTCCTAAATCCCAATAAATAGATAGTTAAATAAGGTAAAACTTGGTTTAAAAAATTATATTACTTGTTTATGTCTCCAAGAGATCCTTACGGTTTGGGTCATACCGAACCCTTGTCTTTTCTCTCTTTATGACAATACTAAACTCTTAGACTTTCCTCAAGATGTAAGACTAATATCTAACTTTGAAGAGTTCATGTGTAGTTTGGTGCCTTTAATCTGGACTTGTGATGGTGGATTGATTGGATTTTGGAATAAGAGAGAAAAGAGAGAAAGAAAGAGATGAGAATACTCTAGAGAGAAATGAGAAGTGCCCTTTCATAGGTTCTGAAATCTCATGCTCCTTTTATTCTCAAACACATTTTCAATAATTGCTTAATAGTCCCTTTCACATTTCTAAATTGCACAAACGTCTCACATGTTCTCTTAGATTATTGGTACGATTACCCAAATGAGTTTTAAGTATTTGAAGTTATATTTTACTGAGACTGTAGTGTCTTGCTGATGAGCAAATAAAAAGTTGAAATAAAAGTACATAATGGTAAATAAGTTAGATATGTAAAAGATTTAAAATATTTAGGAATATAAAATATAATATAAATTAAACATAATAGAAATGAAAAGTTTGGGTGGCTTGGTGGTAAGATATCTTTTTGGAAACTTGGAGGTTAAGGGTTCAATTCTTAAGGATGATAAGCAACGAAGGGTTTTGGCACAATTTCTTCAAGTAAGGTAAGTGAAGATTGAAGAGCAAGACCGAAGAGCATTTTCTCAAGTAAGTGAAGACTGAATAGGTAAAAGGAATAGGTAAAAGAAATTTGTTAATGTTCGGTCAATGGGTCAATGCAAAGACATTCTCAGTGTTCGGTCAATGGTCCTCTCAATGTTTGGTTCACCGATGGAACTTAATTGTACTGTACTAAAAAATAGTAGGGAAATGTATCGATAGTCAGATCATATGTTTCACAATATACCAATGGTATAATTATTTCAATACCGAATAGGTAAGATAGCTGATAGAGTAAAGTACCGATGGGAAAATAATTGGACACAAAAGTGTGCGGACAGGTGTATAAAATAAGTGATTACAAGTTCTATCTTTTACTGTACACCTAGAGGTCTCACAATTTCAATACCGATGGAATCTCACTATATCGACGGGAGTTTCAATACTAACAGCTAGCTAGATGAACAACAGGAATTTAGGAACTCAATACCGACAGAGAAACGGTGTACCAATAGACTATAAATTTCACACTATGATCAAGAAATAATACCAATAGGATGAATACAAGTGAGATATAAATAGTTAGTGGGTAATCAAATAATCACCGACAGATACAAATTTCACAATATACCAATAGCATTTTTACTTATAAAACAACAGATAGTCACCTTCAACTACCAACCAGAAAATCAAAATCTAAAGATCTATTCACCGAATATTGAAACTCTACCAAGTACTGAATAGTAAAAATCTACCAAATATCAATCACCGAGCACCTAGGTAACCGATGGCTCTAGAGATCACCAAACCTTTATCGAACAATTAAATTCTATTGAATCATAGTTCAAACTCTACCGAATACCAACACTATAATATTTGATCACTTAAAATTAATAATCTACCGATAAACAGTTTCAAAATCAAATTTGACTAAATACCAAACACCAAACACTCGAGTAACCGATGACACTAGTAATCAAAACTCTATTGATCGGATATCTTAAAAATTAAAAATTTATCGACTAAGTGTTTAAAGGATTCTTGATCATTTTAAATAGCAAAAATTCAAAATTTTGTTCCAACCAATTATTCTCCCACATTTTCACAAATATAAAAATTTTTCAATAATCCATTTAAAGTAAAAATCACAATCCAGACTTGTCTGGCGTTACAATATTCATATCCTAATTCATATAAATAACCAATTTGTTCAATGTATTAAAAATATACAAAAAAAATAATAGAGAAGATAAGATCATTCTCTCTAAAACTATTCTCTCCCTACATTGCATTATATTCTTTGATTTTTTTTTTATAGTTTCTGAATTTTATAACACATTATCAGTGTGGCTATATCTTGATGAATTATTAAAGGGTGGAAGATCTTATAATTTAATGTGATTTTGAGATAAGTTTATTTATCAATTTTTCTTGTAGTTAATCTTATCAAATTTGAGTTTCTACCTCCCGATATTTTTGGAAAGAACTATTTATCATGAATTTTTGATATTAAAATGCATCTTGGTATAATGAATCTTGGAGACACCAATAAAACAAATTATTCTGTTGTATAGGATCATGCCAGGATAATGATTTTCATCCATCATAATCTTGATGAAAGTTTAAAAACTAAATATTATTAAGGCCAATCAGTGAGTACAATTCTACAGTGTTTAAAATTACATCCCAGTTGAAGTTATAAAGAAAAAAAATTATTGAGGAAGATTTATTAGAAAAAAAAAACTCCATTTTTCATGTCTCGAATTTGCTCATATAGTAGCAATATCAGGAAAAAGAATTCATAAAATGTATTGAATTGATTTATTTTTGATTGTGGCTGAACAAAATAATGAGTTACTAATGAAAAATCATAAATGTCATCCAACTGGTTGTAGTACATTCTCTAATGTGAATGCGACAACTCATAATAATTCTAGATGTGGACAGGAACATGGAAATAGATGTGGTGTGTACATGGCCACAATTGCAATTGTGGTCGTGATTGGAAAGTTTGGCGCAATGATAGTTGTAATCATGCAAATTCACCGAATCACTAGAAGTGGTCTTGCAAATTTATCGAACTACCAGAGGTGGAAAAATCATGACGAAAAACAAGACGAAGAAAATATAAAAAATATTAATTAATCTAATGATTCTTTATTTCCTTTATCAATCTATTATTATTATTATTATTATTATTATTATTATTATTATTATTATTGCACCAAACACCTTTAGCTATCTTGAAACATGTAAAATTATGTTATGAAAATGCAAAATAAATTGATTTTATAATTAGTTTAAAGTTAAGTAAATGTTTTTATTATGTAATGCACTTTATTACATTTTTTTACTTGATTTAATAATTTTTATTATGAAATACACTTTTATTTAAAAAAAATAATCTATTGTATTTTCTTCTTGAACAAGATATGGATATTGGCAAAATTTTGAGATCAATAAAAGATGAAAAAGATGAATGTCTTATTGATAATGCTACAACACATATAATACTCAAAAATAAGAATTATTTCTTTACCTGAATTTAGGAGAAACAACTATTAGTAACATAAGTGGTAGTGCGAAATTAATTGAAGTCTTCAATAGAGCACATATATGTCTCCCTACTATAACAAAATTAGCTATAAAAATGAGTTATATTTTACTGAATCTCAAAAAATTTACTAAGTTTTAAAAATATCATTCGAAATGAGTACTTATTGAGACAATGAATGATTGAATGTTTGTATATTATGACTATAATTTATGAAAGAAATGTATTGTAAAAAAGTTATCTTCTCTTTTTTCTGCCTTATACTACATTAAAATTAGTATGATTGAAATACACCATTCAATAAACTAAAAGTTTAATGATCCCAATGGTTTTCTTACTTGACATGATCGATTAAGACATCCTGTATCAATAATGATGAGAAAAATAATTAAAAATTCACATGGTCATACATTAAAAAAATCAAAATGGTGATAAAAACAAATAAATTTTCATATGTTGTTTGATTTCAAGAAATATTTGTTACAAGATCTTCACAAATTAAAGTAAGAATTGAATTCTTTGGATTTTTAGAAAAAAAATTCATGGTAATATATGTGGACAAATTTATCTGTCATGCGAAATTTTTAGATATTTTATGGTGCTTATTGATGAATCTACAAGATGGTTACTTGTTTGCTTTTAGACCTCTACTGCAAAAGATTGGATCACATCTACAAGATGCGATTGGTACATTAACATACAAAATGGAAAGATCACATCTTGAACCAAAATTGATTGAGAAATGTTAAAGGAGAAATGATTGGACTAAATAGAAAAATACGATCCAATCTGAATTGGAGTCACCTACTAAACACGAAGCTTTTAGACCTGTAGTTCAAACACTTGAAAGAGTAAAATCCGTAAAATATAAATAGATTTTTGTACGCAGACAAAATGAAAAAAAAATAAAATTGTGCGCTATAAAGCACAACTTATAGCATAAGGGTTTTCGCAGATTGGGTCTTGATTATAATGATATAAATTTACATATAATAGATACAATTACATTACAATTTCTTGTGATCCCAGTAGTATATCAAAACTTCAAAATGCATTTAATAGATGTAGTCAATGCTTACCTATATGAGACATTAGAAAATAACATTTACATGAAAATTTCTAAAGGATTTAAATTACCTAATACATGCGATTCAAATTATTGTGAAATTTACTCCATCAAGTTGCAAAGATTTTTGTATGGCTTAAACAATCTAGATAAATGTGATATCATAGTTTAAGTGAATGCTTATTTAAATAGGGCTATGCAAATGATCCAATATACCCATGTGTTTTTATTAAAAAGCCATAATGAGTTTTGTGATAATTGCTACTTATGTTGATGATTTGAATGCCATTGGAACTTTTGAAGAGATTTTCAGAACCATTGAATATTTAAAAGGAGAATTTAAGACAAAGAACTTGAAAAAAAATTGTCTTGATTTATAGATTGAATATTTAAAAGATAGGATATTCATTCATCAATCAAATTATATTACCTTAATGGTCACTCGATCACTTGATGTTGACAAGGATTCTTTCAGACCATGAGACAAGTGTAACACTAAAAATTCGGTATTTGAATTTTTAATTTTTGTTCTGTCATGTAATTTCAAAAAAATTTGTAATTAGATATTTAATTTATTATCACATATAATTAACAAGTATCAGAATGGCTTGGTGGTCTAAAGTTATTTTTAAAATTTGAGTTCTAGGTTTCAAATCCTCTTGAATGCAAGTGACGAGAGATTAATTGTAGAATTTTGAAGTGTTGGGTTGACTTGTGAAGTGTAGGGTTGCCTTATGTATGTGCAGTATGTGAGTGATGAGTGGCCTTGTGATTTGGTGGGTTGGCTTGTGTAGCTAAGGGGTGTGAGAGGGAAGAAGCCTTGTGAGGTAATTTGGGTTGGCTTGTGTATCTAAGGTGTGTAAGAGGGAAGAAGCCTTGTGAGGTGATTTGGGTTGGCTTGTGTGGAAGAAATGAAAGGACAAGTCCTCTTGTGAAGGGGTTTGAGGCACTTGTGTGTGTTTCTTGATGAACAGGTCGCCTTGTGCAGCTAGAGAAGGCCACTCAAAGGATGTGTAGACTAGGGTTCTGAGAGTTAAACATCTTGGGTCACCTTGTGCCAAGTGTTGGGTCACCTCATGCCTATAGGATATGAAGATAAGCGCACTTGTGAGGTGCTCAAGACTACTCATAGGCTTAAGCTTGTGGTATGGGTCAACTTGTGTCAATAACAAGTTGCCTCATGCTTGTGAAATAAAGGAACAAGGCTACTTGTGCAATGTTGGGTCACCTTGTGAGTGTTTTTTGAGGGCATAAGTCACCTTGTGCCTTAGGTGAGGTGCCTTGATTGGTTTGCAGAATAGGCTTCTGAGCCTTGAGAGTGTTGGGTCGCTTTGCACAAGCTGATGAGGTGACCTGAGAAGTTTACAGGGATAGGATTCTGAGATGTTACAATGGCAGGTCGCCTTGCTCCTTTGCTTGGGTCGACCTAAGACTTAAAAATATTGAATTTTGGGTTGCGTTGCCCACCAACAATTCGTCTTACCCATGTTAAAACCTAACCTATAGAATGCCTTGCCCAAAGTGCGAGTCACCTTACCCAGTCGAATTTTCACTGCTTGAGATGCAAAATGACCTAAAAGTACAATTCAACCTAACTCAAACCCATGAATTACAATGGGCAAGATGGTAATTGACCATTTCATTATAATAGGCTTAAATAAAATCTCAATTCTTTCTTTCTCTCTCATTCAACTTTCTCCCTCGACTCTCTCTCTCTCTGCATTCACTCTCTCTCTGTCACTCTTCTTTTTCAGATTCTCTCTTAAAAATCAATTACTTCCCTACAAAATTACCCCATAAAGCTTCCAAATCCTCAATCAAACATGTGGGATGGAAGATTTGAGGGAAAACCTCAAGTTACTCCATGAAAGGGAAAAGTTAGGGTTTTTGAAACCCAACATTCAAAACTCAATCTAACCACAAAATTAAAGTAATTTCTCCTCCTTAAACTTGGATTTAACTTTCTCATTAGTAGATTGAGATTTGTTGATGAGATTTGAGGAATTTTATTAGAGATTATAACCCTAGAGTTTGTAAATGATGAAAATGGGGAAAATTGTGAATGGAAATTTTATATAGATATAAATGACATATAAATGGTGAAATTAGAACACATATTCTTGGATTGGAAGAATTAGGGTTTATGCTAAGTTAGGGAAAACTCATGAACCCTAGAAACATATGTGATTTAATATTGAATTTTTTATTATTGATTTAGGATAATCAATTGGAACTTGAGAAGGGATTACATTGAATTTAATTATAAAATTAGTAGTGAGTACCCTTCCAAGAGGTGAGTGGATTGCTATCTTGCAAGTGAATGGGAAAATGATTTAAATTATGATTTGTGAAATGAATTTTAAAAAGTATTTCCAATACTTTGTGATTGTGGTGTGCCCAGAATGGGATTGTTGACAAATCCATGACTTTTTGATTATTCTTTGAACTATTTGCATTATGTTACAATGGAACATTGATTATGAATTGTGAATTTGCTCGATCTTGTAAATGAGCATGATTTGAATGATGAATTGAATTTTGTAACATGGTGCATGGAATATGAAAAAAAACTATAGTCTAAGTCTTTTCTAGGACCGAGACCATTTGGGTGGCATCGTAAAGGTTGGTTAAAAATTGGCTTGGTCGTAGGTGAGATGGAGAGCCTTTTCATGTTGTTCTCATGATAACGTGATGGAACCCCACGGAACTCTGGGCCAATGCCAAGGAAAAAGGGTATTTATGAAAAATTGTGAAAAGTCCCTTGGTGGATTCTATCAACGGCCATTGGTAGGAAAGTGGTTTTGGCAAATTTCAAGGATATTGAAAAGAAAATTTAATTTATTTATTGAAATGAAATATCTGAGTCATGGTGAATTTGACCTAAATTCCATTTTATGTAAATGACTTTATTTATTACATTGAAATAAATTTTGACATACATGTTTTGCATTACTACCCTCACCCCTCAATCATGATTATTAAGCCATTACACTCCATTCACTAAGAATTTTTAATACTCCTCTCTCTCTAATTTTTCACAGGAAGTTTAAATTGGAGTTTAGACGTCTCCTAGTATCGGTTCATGTGTTTTAGGGTAACGCAACGGTTGTGACGTAGTCGATGGAGGGTCAGGGCGAGACAATTCTATTGGTATCAGAGTTTAAGCTCACAATTTTAAATGTTTAAAGGTTTGAAATATTTCTAAATGTCCTCAAGAGTTTTCCAAAGATTTTGAATTTTTTTTCTTTTTTCTTTTTGGAGTTTAAAAATTTTTCAAAGGATGTTCAAAAACCTTTAATAGATCCGAGGGACTAGGAATCATTCTATTTTAGGGGGTTAAATACCTAGTCCAATTCTAATTTAATTTAGAGAGCTAAGGATAGTACCTCTCTTCTTATAGGAATCATGCTTCTTAGATGAAGGTTGAGGAATATAATGGAAATTCCTCCTTCCAAGTACGAGAATGGATCGTCCTTACATGCTTCATCTTCTCTTCCGCTGTAACTAGGACTTACTCGGCTCCTTTAACCTGGATTTCTCCACTGCCACTCGACGCACTCCGACAATGGAGCGAGTGGTGGAATACTTATAGTACTTATCTCCAAACCCCTCATCTAGCACCAGTACCTCCTCTACCGAACCCAATCATTCCACCTAGTCCTCTAGTAGCACCAGTTGCTCCTCCAACTTTAGTGGCCACTCTTATCAACCGTCCAACTATTGAATTATCTAAGTTAATCAAAGAAACCCAACAATGTAGATGTGTCACCTTTATGGAGACGAGTGATGTGATGGTGGCAAAAAATTGGATTAATTAGGTTCGGGAGATTGTTGCTGACATGAGACTTGACAATGAGTTGAAGTTCATGGTGACCGTGAAATTATTAGATGAATATGCTCGAGTTTGGTGGGATAACTTTAAGGAAAGGTCCACAACACTTATTTCTTGAGACAAATTCCTTAGGGAATTCAATAAAAAATACTCTACTCGGTTCTATCGAAACTTGAAAAGAAAAGAGCTCCTTCACCTCCGCCAAGGTAACAAGTTGGTATCGGAATATGAGATAGAGTTGAGGAGATTGACCTCATTTATCCCGGAGTTAGTGACATCTAAGGAATACTTGTGCTTCAAATTTGAGGAAGGCTTAAACTTGTCCATCCAGATAAAGATATCTGTGACCTCAACCCACACTTACAAAGATATCTTGGAATTGGTATTAAGGGCTGAGAAAATGGTTAAGGAAAGGGGAAGAACAAGAGAGAAATAGAAGAAGAAGAGGAGGTCTGAACCTACGTTGGGCCAAGATTCAAAGCAAAGTAAAAGCACGGGCTTCTATGGTGGGATCTTGATCTCTGGATTCGTTGGCACTCCTCAAATCCAACAAACGTCCCATCTTGGGAACCCCACATCTAATGCCACCTCTGGGAGTAAATCAGTGGGAAGTAAGAAGGAACAATGTAAGAACTGTAGGAAGTTCGATCATGGGATCTTTCATGCACTTAAGAGGTGCTATTAATGCTGAAAGAAAGGTTATTTTTATAACGCTTGATCGGAGTTGGGACGAGGAAGCCAATCGAGTTGAGATTGCCCGAGTGGATTAATGGGCAGCCAAGCTAACTTCCTTCTTTCTCTCCTAATGTCACACCATAGTTGGGGATTGGGAGCAACACAATGGTTGCTCCAACCTAATGTTCATAGGCAAGGCCTCAGATAAGGATATATGCAATAACCAATGAGGGTGCACAAAAAAATCTGGACACAATCACAGGTCAATTTTTTAGAACTTGAAACTCAATGATTTAAAAAATTTGAATATGAACGTTATATGGTCATGAATGCATGATTTTGAATTTGAGGCATATTAGAGATATTATATGATAGTAAAGTTAAGGGAAATAATTTTGATGTCTTCTGGGAGCTAAGGTGGTAATGATGACTACATATCTTGGTTAAACTTGTAATTTAATTCCATTTGGAATTATATAGGTGTTATCCATACATAGGGACCATGCCCAATTTTACCAATTTTTCTAGATTTTAAAAGTTTTAAACAATTAACTCTAATTGTTTAATGGTTTCCGTTCATAGGTATGATGAAAATTTTTGACGTTTATGCTCGTGTATTGATTGATACGGGGTCTAACAATTCTTTTATGAGTATGGAGTTTGTTAAACACTCGAATAGGCCTTTGACCCCACTTGAAGAGGAGTTGCTGGATATCACTCTTTTGGGGGGAATGGATGAATAGGGACACTGTGTTCAAGACGTGAAATAGTTGTAGAGAGTGAGAGGGACTTTAACGTCATACTGGGTATATCGGTTATACCTTCACCGAGATTCAGTGAAATACTTTACTAATGGGGTGGAGTTCCATAGACCATGATGTCCTCCACTTGTGTTCACCAGTAAATGGCGGGTCTTACCGAACTGTGTGATCTCGGCAATAGAGGTATGAAAATTAGTACACAATGGCTGTGAGGCTTACTTAACCCACATCATCAACACCATAATGGAAAGTCTAGAATTGATAAATGCTCCAGTGGTGAATGAGTACTAGATGTCTTCCCAGATAAGTTGCTCAATTTACCTCCGATTCAAGAGTTTGACTTTGCTATCGATTTGGCTCTTGGAACCACACCTATTTTAATCCCTCCATATCGGATGACACTTGTGGAGTTGAAAGAATTGAAGGTCTAACTTCAGGAGTTGTTGAGAAAAGGGTTTATCTGGCCGAGTACCTTACCTTGGAGCACTCCGGTTCTATTCGTGAAGAATGAAGATAGGACCTTCTAGTTGTACATCGACTAACAGTAGTTAAATAAGGTGATCATTAAGAATAAGTACCTATTGTTGAGGATTGTAGACTTGTTCGATCAACTCTAAGGGGCTAGTGTTTTTTTTAAGATTGATTTGAGGTTGGGCTATCACCAATTGAGGATAAAGGATGAGGATGTCCACAAGACTGTGTTTAGGATGTGGCATGAGCACTATGAGTTTTTGGTCATGCCTTCGCTTTGATGAATTCTCTTACAACTTTAATGGATCTCATGAATTGAGTCTTCCATCCCTATCTTGACAAATTTGTTATAGTATTCATCGATGACATCTTGGTGTATTCCAAGAATGATAAGGAACACTCGGAATATTTTTGGATTGTGCTGCAAACTCTCTAAGAGAAATAGTTGTATGCCAAGTTCTCCAAGTGTGAGTTTTGGCTGAGGGAGATTGGTTTCTTAGGGCACTTTGTATTCGGAGATGGGAAATTTATTGACCTAGAGAAAGTAAAGGCAATCTTGAAATGGGAGCAACCCAAGAATGTCACCAAGGAGAGGAGTTTCCTTAGATTGGCAGGGTATTACCGGAGATTTGTAGAAGAGTTCTCTAAAATTGCAGCTCCATTATCTAGTTTGACTTGGAAGGGAGTTAAGTTTAAGTGGAGTGATAAGTATGAGCAGAGTTTTCAAGAATTCAAGAAGAGACTTATGTCTACCCCAATACTTGATCTTTCTACTAGTTGTGGTAACTATATGGTTTATAGTAACGCAATAAACAAGGGTTGAGATGTGTTTTGATACAAGGTGATAGAGTCATCGCCTTTACTTCTCGATAATTAAAAAAGCACGAGTTAAACTATCCTACTCATGACCTAGAGCTAGCAGTCATTATTTTCACCTTAAAAATTTGGAGACTTTATTTATATGGAGTTACGTACATAATCTTCACCAACCATAAAAGTCTCAAGTACTTACTTATTCAAAAGGAGCTCAATTTGAGGCAACGTAAATGATTGGAGCTGCCTAAAGACTATGATCTGGTGATTGACTATCACCCGAGCAAAATGAATGTGGTTGCGGATGCTTTAAGCCACAAGTCTTCTTCTTCTTCTTCTTCTTCTTCTTCATCTTATGGGAATTCCTATCTTTCATGCCTGGTAGGACTCCGTACACTTTGAGTCAAGTTGGCCAATGATGAGCATGGTGCGCTATTGGCCAAATTCGAGGTATAACTAATCTTAGTGGACCGTATTAAGAAGCTTCAAGTAACCGATGAGGAGCTAAAGAGCATAGTAGAAAAGGTTCACAAGGGTGAAGGTGGTGACTTCCATATCTGAGAGGATGGTATAGTGGTATATAGGAAACGGATCTGTGTTCCCAAAAATATTGAATTTTGGAGAGCCATACTTAAAGATGCATACTCTTCGACTTATGCGATACATCCCGGGAGTACTAAGATGTATCGGACCATCAAGAAAACCTATTGGTAGTTGGGATTGAAGTGGGAGATAGCCGAGTTTATCGTAAGGTGCCTTGTGTGCCAATAAATCAAGGCTGAACATAAAAAGTTGGCTGTAACACTTCAACCATTGCCTATACCCGAGTAAAACTGAGAGCACATTACTATGGATTTTGTGGTGGAATTATCATGTTCTCTGAGCTGTCATGATGTTATTTGCGTGATAGTATACCAACTCACCAAATCAACACACTTCCTCCCAATTCAGAACACCAACTCTTTGGAGAGGTTGGTCAAATTATACATTAGTAAGATCGTGAGACTTCACAGAGCTCTGGTATCTATTGTGTCGGACCGCGATCCTTGATTTACTTCCCGATTTTGGCCAGAGCTATAAGAGTCCTTAGGGACTAAGATAAAGTTCAGTATTGCTTTTCATCCTCAGACCGATGGACAATCAGAGCATACAATTCAGACCTTAAAGGACATGCTGAGGGCATGCTTTATGGACTTCTAGGGAAGTTGGGATAGACACATTTCCTTGATTGAATTCGCCTATAACAATAGTTATCAGACGAGCATTGGAATGTCATTCTATGAAACTTTTGTGCCGAACACTTTTGTGTTGGGATGAGATTGGAGAGCAAAACATTGAAAATATGGAGTTAATAGAAATAACTAAGGAAAAGGTGAAGGTGATTCGGAAAACGATGAAGGTAACTCAAGATCAGCAAAAGAGTTATGCCGATAAGAGGAGAAGATCTTTGGAATTCGAGATAGGAGACATGATTTTCTTAAAGATTTCACTTTGGAAGGGTATAATCCGATTCTGGAAACGAGGCAAATTGAACCCCCATTACATTGGGCCGTTCAAGATCCTTGAGAGGATTAGAAAGGTGGCCTATTGATTAGAGTTGCTCCTGGATTTAGAAAAAATCCATGATGTATTCCTTGTCTCTATATTAAAGAAATATTTAACGGATCCTTCGCATGTGTTAGAAACTCCACCAATTGAACTAAGGGAAGACTTGAGTTTTGAAGTTCAACCCATAACCATTCTTGATCAATAAATCAAAGGGTTCCGAAACAAGTAAATTCCTATTGTTAAGGTCAAATGGAAGAGCAATCAGGTCGAAGAAAAGACTTGGAAACCCAAGGATGCTATGCGAAGACAATACCCATATTTATTTGATATATGAATTTTATTTTAAATTTCGAGGATAAAATTTATTTTTAGGGGGTTAAGTATTATAATACCGAAAAATCAGTATTTGAATTTTTAATTTTTGTTCTTTTGTATAATTTCAAAAATATTTGTAATTGGATATTTAATGTATTATCACATATAATTAATAAGTGTTGGAACGACTTGGTGGTGTAAAGTTTTTTTTTTTTTTTTTTTTTTTTTTTTTGAAAATTTGAGTTCTAGGGTTCAAATCCTCTTGAATGCAACTGACAAAGATTAATTGTAGAATTTTGAAGTGTTGGGTTAACTTGTGAAGTGTAAGGTTGCCTTGTGTATGTGGAGTATGTGAGTGATGAGTGGCCTTGTGATTTGGTGGGTTGGCTTGTGTATCTAAGGTGTGTGAGAGGGAAGAAGCCTGATGAGGTAATTTGGGATGGCTTGTGTATCTAAGATGTGTGAGAGGGAAAAAGCCTTGTGAGGTGATCTGGGTTGGCTTGTGTTAAAGAAATAAAGGGACAAATCCTCTTGTGAAGGAGTTTGAGGTGACTCGTGTGTATTTCTTGGTGAACAGGTCGCCTTATATAGCTAGGGAAGGCAACTCAAAAGTTGTGTAGACTAGGGTTTTGAGAGTTAGATATCTTGGGTTGCCTCATGCCAAGTGTTAGGTTGCCTCGTGCCAAGTGTTGGGTTGCCTCGTGAAGACAAGTCCACTTGTGAGGTGCTCAAGATGACTCATAGGCTGAAGGTTGTGGTATGGGTCGACTTGTGTCACCAGCAAGTCACCTTATGCTTGTGAAATGGAGGAACAAGGCTACTTGTGCATTGTTGGTTGCCTTGTGAGTGTATTTTGAGGGCACAAGTTGCCTTGTACCCTAGGTGAGGCACCTTGATTGGTTTGCAGAATAGGCTTCTGAGCCTTGAGAGTATTGGGTCACCTTGCACAAACTAATGAGATGACCTGGGAATCCTGCAGGGATAAGATTATGAGACATTGAAACGGCAGGTCACCTCTCTTTTGCTTGGGTCGACCCATGGCTTAAAAATCTTGAATTTTGGGTCGCCTTGTCCACCAACAAGTTGCCTTATCCATGTTAAAACCTAACCTATAGGACGCCTTGTCCAAAGTGCAAGTCGCCTTACCCAGTCGAATTTTCACTGCTTGAGATGCAAAATGATCAAAAAGGACAACCCAACCCAAATCAAACCCTTGAATCACAAAAAGCAAGATGGTAATTGACCATTTCATTATAACAGGCTTGAATAAAGCCTTAATTCATTCTTTTTTCTCTTGTTCAACTCTCTCCCTCGACTCTCTTTCTCTCTCTCTCTCTCTCTCTCTTCTCTCTTCTCTCTCTTTGCATTCACTCTCTCTCCCTCACTCTCCTCTTTCAAACTCTCTCTTAAAAATCAATTACTCCCCTACAAAATTACCTTATAAAGTTTCCAAATCCTCAATCAAACAAGGAAGATTTGGGGAAAACCCTATGGTTTCGCCACGGAAGGGAAAAGATAGGGTTTTGAAACCCAACAATCAAAACTCAATCTAACTACGAAATTAAGATAATTTCTTTTCTCTAAACTTGGATTTAGCTTTTTCATTAGTAGATTGAGATTTATTGATGAGATTTAAGGAATTTTATTGGAGATTATAACTCCAAAATTTATAAATGATAAAAATTGGAAAAAATTATGAATGAAAATTTTATATAGATATAAATAAAATATAAATAGTGAAATTAGAACATGCATTCTTAGATTGGAGGAATTAGGATTTATGCTAAGTTGGGAAAAACTCATGAACCCTAGAAATAGGCGTAATTTAACATTGAATTTGTGATTATTGATTTAGGATAATCAATTGGAACTTGAGAAGGGTTTATATTGGATTTAATTGTGGAATTGAGAGTGAGTACCCTCCCAAGAGTTGAGTGGGTGGCTATATTGCATATGAATGGGAAAATGATTTAAATTATGATTTGTGAAATGAATTTTGAAATGTATTTACAATGCTTTGTTGTTGTGGTGTACCCACAATTGAATTGTTGATAAATCAATGACTCTTTGATTGTTTATTGAAATATTTGCAGTGCGTTACAATGGAACATTAATTGTGAATTGTGAATTGGCTCTATCTTTGTAAATGAGCATGATTTGAATGATGAATTGAATTTTATAACATGGTGCATGAAATATGAAAAAGGACTATAGTCTAAGTCTTTCCTATGTATCAAGACCGTTGGGGCGGCGTGGGAAAAGCTGGTAAAAATTAGCTCAATGGTAGGCGAGATGGAGAGTCTCCTTAAGTTGCTCTCATGATAACATGGTGGCACCCCACGAAACTCCAGGCCAACACTAAGGAAAATGGGTATTTTATGAAAAATTATGGAAAACTACTTGATGGATCCTACCAACAGCCATTGGTAGGAAAGTGATGTGGCAAACTCCAAGGATATTGAAAAGAAAATTTAATTTGTTTATTGAAATGGAATATCTAAGTCATGGTGAATTTGATTTGAATTCCATTTTATGTAAATGACTTTATTTATCGCATTGAAATGGATTTTGACATATAATTTTGGCACCACCACCCTCATCCATCATTGATGTTCATCAAGTCATTGCACTCCATGCACTAAGTATTTTTAATAATCACTACCCTTTCTCTAAATTTTTAGAGGAAGCTTAAATTGGAGTTTAGATGTCTCTTAGTGCCGATTCAGACGAAGTTTTCTTTGGTGGATTTTCAATAGGAATTAGTTTGAGTTTATTTTTAGGAACTAAGTTGTTGGATCCATAGTAGGAAATATTTGTTTGCCACCTTTTATAGGTTTGGGTTTCATAAATACTTGCTCTTTTATTTTAGGAAAGTATTACAAAATCCTTAGCTTTACAATTTCGAACTCTCTTTAAATTAACTAAAATTTTAATTTGCACGCCTTATTGGTACTATTTGGGACATTTGCAATATTTGAGGAAATGTGAATCTATATTGGTTTTGTAAATTTATTTTAAATATTTGGGATATCGAAATGTCTTGTGGTGCTTTGGGATACAGAGTGGGGTTCACACATGTTTTATGTTAACACGATGGTTGTTACATACTCAATGGAGGGTCGAGGCGTGACAAGAAGCTTAAAGGACTTCTTGGTCTTGAAATACCATATCTCAATACCATTAGAATACTTATGTATCTTGCTAACTGTATAAAACCATATATATCATTTGTTCTGAATGTATTAGCAAGATCTAATTCTTCTCCTACATGATGACATTCGTATAAAGTCAAGCATATTCTTTCATATCTCCAAGGAACAGTTGATCTTGATTTGTTTTATTCTAATAATTCTAAAGTAATGCTGATTGGATATGCGGATGTTGAATTCTTATTCGATCCACAAAAAGCATGATGTTAGACTGGATATATATTTACTTATAATGATACTATTGTATCATGGCGATTTGCAAAACAATTTATAGTTGCCACTTTTTCGACTCATACTGAGATTATAGTTATTCATGAAACAAGTCGAGAATATATTTGATTAAAATCAATGACTCATATCTGGCTATACTCCAAGGAAGATATTCTTACATTATTATTTGAAAACAATGTTGCCTGAATTGTACAATTAAAGGGAGGATATATTAAAGGATTCATCAAAATTTTTCTTTACACATGATTTTCAGAGGAATGGTGAAATTGATATGCAACAAATTTAGTCAAATGAGAATTTGCAGATTTATTTACCAAGTCACTGTCGACTGCTGCATTTAGATAATTGGTAAAAAAAATTATAATGTATAAACTTAAAGATCTTAAGAGATATTCTCAATAAAGAGATTAAGTACTCATGATACATAGTCTAACTGCCCATTACTATGAGACAGAATTGCCTGAGTCCATAAAGCCCATGAACAATCAAATAGGCTCTTGATCGCTCGATTGATTCTTTTCTCGGTCAAGCACTGTAGCTTATACCTTTCGACTCCTCGGTCTTACTCTCTCGAGGTGCCAACTACTCCCTAAACTCTCGTTATCCTAGCTCTCGGACCTCGGGCCTTTGGACTATTCTCCTTCCTAGTGGATACGTTTTGTTAATATAGGTGTAACTCTATTATACAGTAAGTATAGCTTGAGATCACCCAATAAGGAAAAAAAAATCTCTAACAAATTTAAACATTTTTTAATTGAATATGAACATTCCCAAGGAAAGTCTTTCTCAATGAGAAAATAGATTTTGGTATTCACTTTTGATGAGGTATAGAATTTCCATGACAACTTGAACCTTCTTTAATCAATAGGATTCTAAATCTCTTAGAGATTTTTGACTATAGTCCTTGTAATCTCAAAAAATTATCAGCAATCTCTTTATAAGAAATCTAAGGTTTCTACACTCCTAAGCACATACGGGACTTGTTATACATATACATGCATGCTATATATATTCAACAAGGTAGTCAACTAGGTATACTCATTAACTCTAAACTTTTCACACAAAGACAACATAAGACTATCTCATAGCTCTTCTTAGTCTATCTCTCATTCTTCCGTAACCTCTCGTTCTGACTTGAGTATTGGAATCTCCCTCACCGGAGCACCCTCTGACGACATTTGCAAGTCCCATCACTCACGAAGACTTAGAAAACTCTTCAACACTGATTCCACACTTAGGTCGATGGAGTAGGTCAACACTGATAATATTTTGATTGATTGAGTCAGTTTTCCAAAAAGATTAGGTTTGCTCGGAGTCGTCTGTGTTTCCCAACAAATGCACCTAGTGATAGGCCAATTCCCATGTTTGATTGTTTGGGCCAATCACAATAAAACTTTACGATTTTTAGTATTCATGAGTCATTTGTGATAACTTGATCATTGCTCAAGTTAGATTTTCAAAATAATCACAAATGCTTATAGTTGCCTGTATTCCCACCAAATGGCACCAATGCTAACTCTTATGTCATCCTCTTGGTCTGAGCCAATGATAATAAAACTCCAATCAAATTTCTTTGATGAATCATCCTTAGAAAATATTAGACATTGCTTGGAACAAAATATCAATAACTCCATTAGACACACTTAGTTGCTCATTAGCCTAAGAATATGATATGCCATAGCACATAACATATGTCATGGCACAAGGCATGCTACAAGAGTGAATTCCAGTACTCAAACCTTCGAGTACTGATCTAAGATACTATAGACATAGGCACAACTAAACTCACACTTTGACTAAGTCGACTTGCACATCACAAAGCAAAGTACTAGTACTTTGCTAGTCGACTCACGATATATCTCAAGTCAAGTCACCAACTTAGAACTTAGAAGATCTAAGTAAGTACATGCATCGGTGTGGATTGTTGAAGGCTAACATGTTAGGCATTAATTGACTAAGGACTAGATTAGCTCATGTTACATTTAGGCTAGTCGACTTGCACATAAGTAGTAGTAGACTCACATACCTAGAGAGGTTTGAGCCATGAGCACTTAGCATGATGCACGAGCACCGTACATGCATGAATTGGCTTGACGTTAGCATTGTATCAACATGGTACATGCACTATACTAGGCATGACACAGGCTTAGCACTAGGATTGCAGAAGCATAACATTATCCTGACATAAGCATGGCACTAGCATCACACAAGCGTGACTTAAGCATTATTATGCCACAAGTCACATGCCACCAAGCCATTGCACAAACCAACTATATATCAATGCACATATTTTTGCATTAAGCAAATAGCATGGTTGACTAATAGTTTTGCCATAGTTAACTCATCTCTTCTTGACTCAGAAGAATTCTAAGTCTGGAGGTGAAGTATCGATCCTTGGTTGAATAAGGGTCGATACTCTCATGTTTTGAACATGAAGAAGTAGACAACCACAAGAAGCAGAAGTTAACTCATGTTGCTCCCAGAACTAGACACTTCATATGTCTAAGAGCTAAGCAAATCTAGAGCGTAATGCCATATCACACATGTTACATGCCCATAGCATTATGTCACATGCTCTGAGCCACCTGCACTAGCATGAAGCATCTATATCAAAGTAGCTTTAAGTGCCAGTTGACTACTCAAAGTGAGGAAGTCGACTATGTTAAGCCTCAAAGGAAGAGTATCGATCCTTGGACATAAGAGTATTGATCCTCAACATTGTTCAAGTCCAAGACCTGACCTAAGCCATAGAAGTAGTTGACTAACATAACTAGAGGTAGCCAACTCACTCCAAGTGTAAAAAAGAACAATAGCCGAGCACAGTAATGAGTACCGATCCTTGAGGGCTAAAGGACCAGTCGACTAACTTATAAAGGAACACAGGCTATGAGTAACAGTTAGTTTCAGTAAAGAAGAGTCGAGCATTTAATAAGCCTTAACAACTCTCAAACGGCTAGTTTCAACAATCAATGAGCTCCAATGGTTAGAACATCTAAAGAGGCTATAAATACAATAACAAATGAAGATCAAAGGAACTCTCAAAAACTCTGGAACTTTATTGTATATTAATTAACCATATCATTCTCTTGTATTCTATTGTTATATTTACTTTGAGTCATGAATAACACATCAGGCCAATGAAGGTCAAGTTTGTAATCACTCTATTCTCACATAATCTTGTAAGAGATCAAGAAGAGTTGGTCTTCTTGATCTAGGATTCAATTGTGAAGTGGGTGCTTTAGGAGAACACTTGTAAAAGGTTTGCTTGATCCATGAAATCTAGTGGTGGTTTGCTAGCACCAAGTGGACGTATACAGGATGGTGAAACCACTATAAAAGAGCTGTATCATTCTCCTTCTTCTCTCTATTTTGCTCTCTGTCTTTGAAGTCTTAAACTCCCATAAGGTTTTGAACAATTGCCCAACCACCTATTCACCCACCTTTAGGTGGTTTCTACAATTAGTATCAGAGCAGGACTCTTTGTCAAGGGTTTAACAGCCTGAAGAGAAATGATCCATCATGACACTTGACGAAGATTGTGTCCCACTCGAAATTGGATCACTTGATAGAGCACCACTCTTCTATAGAAATAATTATGGCTACTGGATGCAAAGAATGAAGATTTTTATCA
Source organism: Dillenia turbinata (assembly GCA_037126225.1). Lineage (NCBI taxonomy): Eukaryota > Viridiplantae > Streptophyta > Magnoliopsida > Dilleniales > Dilleniaceae > Dillenia > Dillenia turbinata. The sequence goes on from JBAMMX010000020.1 coordinate 8,890,538, forward strand.
TAACCGAAGATAACGAGGCCTGAAAAATTATAAAAGAATGAGCTGAATTCCTTACTGAAGAAATTAATAAGTGAAAGTTCTGGTGAAGATGGAGAAAATAACTGTAGCGGAAAAGAGAGCCTATCAAGCAAACTGTGAGGAAGTACACCCCCTCCACCTTGGTTTGAGCCCAAAGAAGTATAACAAAATCTCATCAAGCATAACTACCAAGGAAGTTTGGGAAAGATTGGAGGACATGTATAAAGGACTAATGAAGGGATCATTGAGGAGCAGGCTCATATATGCTTAATGGCTAGAGAGGAGGTACAGAATGAGGCAAGTTGTTCTAACTCTTCCCATTACTATTCGATTCATCAAATTATTCTGGTGATAAATATATTGTGAATGAACTGCATGAAGCCTTAGCTAAATCACTTAAAAATCTTAAGAAAGTGATTAAAAAGAATGCCTCATTAAAGAAACTATTAGTTGAATCTGAAGAGGAAAAGAATAAGCCCAAAATAGAAAACCAAAAATTAAAAGAAGAAAATGATAAACTGAAGCAAGAAAAAAATCATTTGTATATTGAAATAGAAAATAAGTCTGAGGAAACATTAAAATTGTAAAATGAGATAGAAAACTTAAGAAATGCAAACATGAATACCTACAATAAAAAAGACATGCCTGATATGGATAACTCAGAAGTTGAACTAAAACAAGAAAGAGAAAAGAACAAGAGACTTAGCACCTTATTGCATAAATTTGTCCAAGGGGAAGAAAAAATGAAATTAATATTAGGAAGCCAAAGAACTGTGTATAACAAAGCCAAATTGGGTTATAACCTAAATACCACCATATCAAACATGAGTGTATAACTAAGGCTTGGGAGACCTAGTTGGTTGTACTATTTGGGGATCAAATAATAAATTGGAAACTCCATGTAAAGCTTGAGAGTAGACGCACACCAAGATGGTAGAAACCACTATAAAAGAGCTGTGTCATTTTTCTTCCTTTCTCTATTTTGCTGTCTGTCTTTGAAGTCTTAAACTTTGAGAAAGTTCTGAACAAGTGTCCAACCACCTATTCACCCCCTTTTAGGTGGTTTCTACATAACTATTGCAAGTGAGCGAAATCATCCCGAAGAGCTGTAACACGAGAACCTGTATCAACAACCTTCTAAGAAAAACTAGCAGTAGGAACACTAACCAGGTTCTAACTCAATTTCTCGGGATCTTTACCATCAGCATCATCAGCTTACCGTTCTTCCAGTCCAGCCTTGTGGATAGTCTCTTCCGCTCTTTGTAATCTTTCAGAAAGCTCTCGTTGGCGACATTCATAGTCTTGAATCTCTGCAACCCTCCTCTCCGAAGCCGCAAGTGCTTGCCCTCGTTCCTCAGCCAACTTTATAGCGGCCTCCCACTCAGCCTCACTATTCCTCAGCATCTCCTCTATTCTTTTTTATTTCATGATTGTGGCATTAGTATATTGATATGAAATTTTCAGGTCAGCTTTAATCACTCTACCTCTTTTCTTCTTCTTCTTTAAGGTAGCATTTGCTACCTTTCCTCCTCAGCTTCCATCTGGGCCTGTCTGGTTCGAAGCTGAGCAAGCTCCTTTGTGCATTGACCCAGTGTACTCTACAAATGGTTAACTAATTGGTTCTTTCTAAACCTTTGTAATTCGGCCATAGCAGCAGTCTGTGCAAATAATAATAATAACAACAACAATAACAACAATAGATTATCTTTTCCATAACATAATGTTAAATATATCTAGACTTTGAAAAAATAGATATACTAGGATTCAAAGGGCTATCACCGCCTCATCACCCTGCTCCATCGATAAGCCATTCATTTCTGACTCGGTCGATAGAAATCCAATCTATCGGTGAACCTCCTTGTTTTGATAATATCTAAGTAGCAAAAATTATTATTTCCATAGCTTATCACCATTGTCCCTCTTTCGTTCAATTTTTTTGAGTAATTAAAGGACTGAACAAACATGGGGGAAGGGGGCTGTGTACTCGGGCATGTCCTCCTTACCCTTCGTAACGTATAGGTACTCCAGAAGAGTACTTGTGAAACCGAGTTCAGTACTCGGTCGTCCCTCCTCTTGACCAACAAGAGGGGCTTCTAAGGAAGTATCCCCTTCCTTGAGACTACGAACTCCAACTTCGACGTCCACTTTCTTAGACCTTTGACATCCAAAGGGGGAATCAGAGATGCCTCTCTAGTAGTCCTTACCTCCTCGATGCTAGGAGTAGGGGCCATCAATCTACTTCTCTTTCCTTTCAGAACCAGAGTAGTGATTGACGACACATCGCTCGCTGCCTCTCCCTATGTACTTCACTCTCTTCAGGACTCCTCTTAGATTGAGGCCTCACATGCTTCTCGGTGCTAACCAGATCCTCCTCCTCTGTAGAAGGAATTGCATCTTGAAGCCTTATGGCCCCCTTCTTTAATAAAATAGCCCTATCTATTTTTCTCTTCTCCCCAACAAAAGGCCAACTAACGATAACATTTGATCATCAAAAGAGCTTTAATACAAATACACTTTTTATTCTTTGATCAAAACCCCCCATCGAGCACACAAATTACAAATACTAGGAAGGGTTTGGAGCCTATTGTAGGCTCTCCATTAACCTCTAACAACATAGGTAATAGCTCCTTATTAACAAATTTGATGAAGAAGAGTTTCTCCATCCAAACTTTATCTATAATCTCCTTATTGTAAAATTTCTACCCAAAATCCTTAGCTGTCTGAATGCAAAACCAATCATCCTTAGAATCTTCGGAAAGATACCTCCTCAAAATAAAAATTGAAGAAAAAATCTCAAAACTAAAAGATAAGCGACAAAAACTTAGCAGACTCACCACCACTATCACCAAACTTCATGGTCTTGAAATCAGCAAAGTCAAAAAAATATTCTAACCTTTCAAAATAGTAGCAAGGGGACCTATGTACAAAACTCGAATACCATAACGCACATACTCTTTGTACATGGGGACACGACCTTCTGTGGGCTTATTTGCTCGATTGTTCTCTATGGAAAAAAGACAAAATATAGTCATCCCTCAAAGCCATCTTGTTCCGCAATGCTTGTAACTTTTCCTTTGTAAATGTGCCCCTAATATCATCAATGATATGCTGAACAAGGGAACCGGAACCTCTCGCCATTTTCGTTTTCTCACAAACTTCACAAACCCTAATTCGACAAGTTTTTTTTTACCGACAGAAAGTAACAATCTAAAAGTGCAACACCGCAATGCCTCTAACCAATCACGAGACAAGCAATAAAAATCGCGTTAAAAAAGATTCACAAAAACTGAAAGGATATGTACCACATTTAATGCTTTACTTTCGCACCCATTTCACTTACCAAAAACTATTTCCTCTCCATGTCTTTTTGAGTTGTCCAACTCTTATCGTCCCAACTCTACTCCTAGTGCTACCACTTTGAACTAGCTTTATGAATAGCCGACAAATGATGGTACATGTTCCAATGTCCCATTACCACGACACCAGAACTTTTCGAGTCCATAAAGGCCATAAACGATCAAATTGCTCTGTGTCTCGATTGAGTATTCTCTCGGTCGAGCACTCTTGCTTATGCCTTTCGACCCTCTTGATCTTACTCTCTCGGGGAGCCAACTACTCCCTGACTTCTCGGTCATCCCAACTCTTGGCCCCTGGGCCTCTTGATTATCTTACACCTCAGTGGTTATGTTTTGTTAATAAGGAAGTAACTTTATTACGTAGTAAGTATAACTTGAGATCACCCAATAAGGAAGAAAACCTCTAACAAATTTAAACTTTCTTAATTGGATATGAACCTCCCCTACTCTCAGGAAAGTTTTTCTCAATGTGGAAACAAATTTTGGTAGTCATTCCTGATAAGTTAAGGAATTTTCATGACAACTTGAACTTTTTTTAACCAATAAGATTCTAAATATTTTAGAGATCTTTAACTGTAGTATTTCGAAAGATTCTCAACAGTTTCTCCATAAGAAAATTAAGGTTTCTACATCCCTAAATACATACGAGACTTACTATACATGCACGCTATATATATTCAGCAAAGACAGCTAGTCATGTATGTTCATTAACTCTACACTTATCACACATAGACAACACAGGGTTATCTTATGGCTCCTCTCTGTCTGATTCTCATTCTTTCATAGCCACTCTTTTTAACTTAAGCGTCAAAATTTCTCCTGCCGGAGCACCCTCCAACAATATTTGTAGATTTCATCACTCATGAGGACCTAGAAAACTACTCAACACAAGTTCCACACTCGGGGCGACGAAACAGTTTCAATACCTAAAAAGGCTAAGAGGCATTTGACAGCCACTGTTATATAAGTACCGACAGGAGATTCAATTATGATCGAAGGTAATATACCGAATGGTAGAAATAAAATAATAGTCAGAAAATAGCAATCTCCTAGGTGTAATCTCAATCGAACAGGTCAATTCTCACAAAACATCAATTCTCCTCTAAACACTAAACCCAAATCAAAATTTATCAAATACTATTATTTTAATAACCGATTACTTTAAACTTAAAAGTTTATCGACCAAGTATCTAAAGGACATTCTGAACAATCCGAAAAACAGAATTAAATATTTATATCAAATTAACTATTTCTCTCATATTTGTACTAAATATAAAAATTTTAAAATAACCCATTTAGAGTGAACAATATAATCCGGACTTGTTCGATTATAAATTTTTTTCACTAGATTTTTTTCTACTAAGATTTTAACTACAACTATTCTCTGTATAATGAACATTGAAGGCAGAGTGATATAAATTTTAGGGAATTGCTCCTTATAAAAAAATTCGAGAATGAAATTTTATGGGAAGTAAGTTATCAGCCATTGTTCGCGGGTTATAAGAAATTCGAGGCCACAGCTGTGACTGGTCCTTTCTCTTAATGTTCTCCATCTCACACTTTCTAAAAAGAATATTTTTTTTTCTCACATAAATTGCTGGTAGTCATGTGCAATAATGGGAACGGGTGGACCCGTGGGTTTGGCTATGGAATGGCTTCTTTCTACTAATTATTTACTTTTGATGCCAGTTTTTACATACAAAATGCACTTCACAAGGACCATTTGCCACTTTAAAAATTGGGAAATCCAGGACATTTTCAACAAAAAATTTAGAAAATACAAAATAAAATAATCTATTATTTGGGCATATTTGATTGTTTTGTGTTGGTGGCTCTATAGCAACTTTCTGGGGAATTTGGAATTAACATGCATAAATACATAAAACTTTTTCTTTTTTTTTTTTTGGAAAGGAAACATTAAGATGACAATTACCCAGCAGCTTGGCACCGCCACAAGGTCTCGCTTTGGACAGTTTTTTTAAGAGTGAGGTCGGAGAGGCAAAGCAAAGACATGGGTTTTGATTTTCCATGTGGCACTTTTATCTAAATAAAAACACTTTATAATAATTTCAGTTTTCAAAATTAATAATAAGTTAGGTATTTATTTGTTAGATTGCAATTTCTAGAAATAATGGAATCACTTTTTATAGTGTGGACACTTTGGACTCAAAAAGAAAAATAAAAAGGGGGTTCTTTCTCAAAAGGGCTTTTCTAGTGCACTGGACCGACTTTTCTTCTTGGTTAAGTCAATCAACATTAGTACCAAAAAAATTGGATCCTCTACCAAGCATTGCCAAAACAATTGCAAGCTCCGAAGTGCACACCAAGCATGTGGAAGGGACACTAAGTTGATGATTTCTTTTGAAAAAGTGTTTACTCAGGCTTGGAGAAAGTTCAAGTAGGCGGGATCATCTTCCAAACTCGTGCAGCTGTTGATTTGCTGGTTCTCGGTCTCTTGGGCGAATTTAATCCCAGATTGGGGAATTGCTAGTAGAGGCCGGTGTTACTCCTGAAAAAGTGATCTCCGAATTCAGAAGAAGCTGTTGGGATGGAAACAGAGGAAAACTGCCAATATCGAGCACTCAAGACTTATGGGCGTGACCTCGTGGAACAAGTAGGGACACTCACTCCAGTCTTTGGTCGGGATGAAGAGATTCAGAGGGTGATTAGTATCCTTTTGAGGAGGACCAAAAACAACGCAATGCTTATTGGTCATCCGGGTGTTGGTAATGTGAAGCAATTAATTAGTAGAGAAGTTTTAAGTAGATGTAAAATTAATTTAAACCTCTTTAACAGGTAAGACGGCAATCGTGGAAAGTCTTGCTCAAAGAATCGCTCATCGAAATGTCCCGAGCAATTTTTATGACAAGATGGTGATCGCACTAGATATGGGGGCCATGATGAGAGGTGAGTTTGAGGAGCGACTGGAGGCTGTTTTGAGTGAGGCAGAAGCAAGCAAGGGAAAAGCGATTTTGTTCATTGATGAAATTCATGTGCTAATGGGGGCTGGACGGGGCAATGATGCGGCGGTGATGGATGCAGCTAATTTATTCAAGACTGCACTTGCCAGAGGCCAGCTTAGCTGCATTGGTGCTACAACTATTGATGAGTACAGGAAGTTTGTTGAAAAAGATGGTGCATTTGAGAGAAGGTTTCAGCAAGTTTATGTTGCAGAGCTTTCTGTCGATGATACGCTTGCAATTCTTCGAGGACTAAAGGTAACCTTTGAAGGTCACCATGGGATTACGATTCTGGACCAAGCTCTTGTGGTTGCTGTTCATCTCTCGAATCGTTACATTAATGGTAACACAACGTACTCTGGCTTTGCGAATTATTATTTCCTATCAAGCACTATAAAATATTCAAATATGATTTGTTTGAATTGTTAAGTTTCAAAATTCAAAAAATGAATTTGATTGTTCACATATTCTAGATATGCTTATAGTTATCAAACATGACACCAGGGCGCTATTTTCCGGATAAGGCAATTGATCTAGTTGATGAAGCTTGTTCAAATGTGAGACTCCGGCTTCATAGCCAGCCTGATGAAATCACTCGGATTGATAGAGAGATGTTCCAGTTAGATCTCGAACTTGTTGCTCTTGAAAAGGAGACAGATGAAGATGGTAAACGTCGTCTAAATGAGGTATGTACAGTGCAATTTACTTGTATACATGCTTTGATGGTTTTTTTTTTTAAAAGTGCATTTGTCCTAAGAGATTATACCATAAGATCCAATACTACTTGTCAGTTATCAAGGTTATTGGCATAAATTTTCTCAAGACTAATTTAGTTTCCTTGGTGGTCAAAATATAAAAGGAAGGACTGCAATTAGATAATCAAATCAGTATCTTTTATAGAAAAGCAATGAAAAAAATTGAAAAGAAGTCTAAATTTGTTTGCCTAAATGATTTTAGGTCAAGAAAAAGCTTGATAAATTGAAAGAGAATTATTTCTCATTGTCGACGGAGTATAGAAAGGAGAAATCAAGGATAGAAGAACTTCGTGATCTCAAAAAGAAGAGACAGGAGACCCTGTTAGATTTGGAAGAGGTTGGAAGGAAGTATGACCTGGCAAGGGTAGCTGATGACGAAATTCAGCAAGTAAAAACAGCCACAGATGAGATGGAGCACTACATACATCACACGTTGAGGCTACCAAAGACTGTTAAACCTGAAAAAGTGGCATCAGTCTTGGAAAGCCGCATCCATAGCCGTTCTGGATTGGTTGAACGGCTCCTTTTGGAAGAGAGAAACATACGTGAAGGACTAAAAGAGGGACTTCACAAAGAACTTAAGTATACAGAGAACTTGGTGTACAATGAGATCGGGACAGTTGAAAAGGATATCATTGGGAAGGAGATTTTTCGCCTCAAGTCAATTTTGCCATATCAGAGTACTACAAAGGATCTGCCTGACACCGATAAGGCCACAATTCAAATGTTTGTCCAGGTTAGTAGGGTAACTATTTTGTTTTGCGCCCTTGAACTTTAATTTTCCTTATACTAGACAAAAGGAGGCCATTGAATTTCGTGGGTGAGTAGTTCTAAGCAGCTGCCTGTAAACTTTTCAACTTGCCACATTACATGCTACTCACTGTGAAAAAAAATGAAAAAATAAAAAATATATCCTCGCGAGGTTTTATAGTCTAGCTGGTAGACTCCTCTGAAAAAATTTATATATCTTTTCTCCAAACTTTTCTTTGGCAAAAACTTCATGCAGCCATTTCTCTGTTTATTGAGAAATGGTTTCCAGTTAGAAATACTATTCATTGCTAAAACAACCATACTTGATTCTTCACAAGCTCTCAATTCCTTGGCTTGAGATCACTTCAACCATAAAATTATCTGATGATTGAGGTATGTCATGGCGGGTTATATTAAGCAGTTGTGTACAATTTCATTATCATGTAACAGTTGCAAGTTGGACGTCGCAAAAAAGAACTCTGGAACATGTTGGAGACACACTGGTTAGAGAAACTTCAGAAATTTGAAAGCCAGCTAGGTGAGCTTACATTACAATGACAAGTGAAAAGCGAGGAATTAGCAAAGGTTGCTAACTTAAAACATGGGGAAATCCGGACAATAGATGATACTATTGCAAAGCTCGAAAGGGACAGAAGTGAAAACACAATGTTGGCAGAGACTGTTGGACCTGAACAGGTTGCACAAGTGGTTAGCAGGTGGACTGGCATTAATGTAACAATGCTTCATCAGGATGACAGAGAGAGGCTGCGAAATCTAGCCAGTCAGTTGCACAAAAGGTTGGTCGGGCAAGATAATGCTGTGGAACTTGTTGCAAATGCTCTGTTAAGATCGCGGTTGGGCCTTGCGAGGCCAAAACAGCCCATCTGTTCATTTCTCTTTCTGGGTCCTACTGGTGTGGGTAAGACTAAATTTGCTGAGGCCCTGGCAGAGCTACTTTTTGATGATGAAAAACTGCTGGTTAGAATTGACATGTCTGAGTACAGGGAGATACATATGATTTCACGCTTGATTGGTGCTCCTGCCGGGTAAGTCATGAATAGGAATAATAGCCCTAACCTGCATTTGCTATAAGTCATGTCTTCTTCCTTTTGTGTTTTTTAAATCAGTTATGTAGGTCATGAGGAAGAAGGGCAATTAACTGAGGCGGTAAAACGAAGGCCTTACAGAGTTATATTGTTGGATGAAGTCGAGAAGGCACACTACTCGGTGTTTGACATCCTCCTTCAAGTGTTGGATGAGGGAGGATTGACTGATGGTCATGGCCACACCGTGGACTTCACTAACGCCATCATCATTATGACCTCAAACCTTAGCGCAAAGTTTCTTTTCAATAAGGATACCGTGCCAAATGCCCTAGAGGAAATTATGAAAGAGGTAGACTAGGAACACTTGCACTAACCCTAAATAATTTTGAAATAAGGCTAAAATTTCTTTTGGACTTTTTTCACAGGTTAGCAAACGTCTGAAGCCTGAATTCCTGGACAGGATAGATGAGATTGTTGTGTTTGATCCTCTATCTGAGGATCAACTGAAACAGATTACCAAGCTAATGGTTGAGGATGTTAACATCCGTCTTCAAGACAAAGGCATCATTGTAGAAGTCAGTGATGAAGCCTTGAATACAATATGGAAGAAAAGTTACAATAAGGTCTGTTCTTTGATTCTGAGCTGTGTCTGGATTTTTAGACATACAGAGATGGCTTTATTTGATACACAGCTTACCAAAAAACTGCAATGGCTTTTCCATGGCACCGTGCCCATGTTGTGTCCTGTCTCATGTTCCATTTTCACGTTCATGCTTTATTCTGCAGATTGCTAAAATATTTACTTGTTATTCTTGTATATCTTTGGTAGGAGTATGGTGCAGGGCCTGTGAGGAGATATTTGGAAAGAGAGGTGGTGACAAGTATTGCAAAGATGCTTCTGGCGGAGAGCATATCAGAAAACTCAACTATTCAAGTAGATTGCAAAGCAGGAAGCGAAGAATTGGTGTATCGTGAAGTCTCAAGATCGGAATCAACTTCTCAGAATAAGTCAACAGAATTGGTGGAGGCAATGATAGCCTCAAGCTCGGAATCAACTTCTGGGATTAAGTCAGAAATATTAGCTTAAGTTTTCATGTTCTTTTCTTTTTTTTTTTTTTTTGGATTTCGTATGGTCCATAAACTTCTCATCCTGCATGTAAGCTTTTTGTCAAGGAAAATGTTGTCTTTTAGGGCGTTCCCATTGTGTCCTTTTTTTTATTATTATTTTTTTTATTGCTACAAATGGAGAGGAAATTATAGATTGCCCCTTCTATTTTTGGTGAAGTTTTCCCTCTCCAAATAAAGAGACAGCCCCAAAGTATAAGGTAATGTCTGCTATGAGTCAAAAATTTTAAGAATTTTAGCGTGATTTTGTCTCCAAAAAAGCACCCCATTATGCTGAGGCATGGTTACCCCTGTATTGCCGAGAACCACCACTAGAACTAGCATATGTGGGAGCAAGTTCCGCGCTTGCACCTCTTGTGGCCCAATACTAAAGCATCTGACTTGCTACAATTCAAAGATGTGAGAGAAAGTTCTACGCTTGCCCCTTTTAAAAATAAAGATAAGTTTCCGTTCAAAATTTTAGAGAAAAAAATACAAAAATCTAAAAAAATCAATTCTTTTAATTATGAATGAGATACTCTAAGAGGCCCCTTATTTGTGGGATCAAAAGATAATATACTCCTATTAGAATTAGAAAACCTACTAAGCTAATAATCTTTTCAGAATAAAAAAAAAAAATCTTAAAATCAAAATATTTCTTTGACATCAATTCTTGAAAAGCAAAAGTTTTCTCTCTTTCTTTCTTTTGTTATTTTATTTTATTTTTTTTATTTTTTTGGAGTTTTGCAAACATTAGGACGATGAAATCAGAAATGCAAAAGTTTTCCCATTCATAGGACTTCCTCAAAATAATCATCCACGTCCTATGCCAAAAAGGATCACAAATTAATCTTTTCTCAAAATAGTACTTTCTAATACCAACATAAGAGGTTTTATCGATCCAAACTTTAAACATATATAATTCAAAAAAATATATACACCTTCAATAATTTTATACATCTATCCCAAACCACAAAACTGAAGTAAAATTTTGAGCTTTGCTTCTATCTAAATTTTGATATTGGATAGGCTACATGCTTCATCAGTCAAACTAAAACATATCATATTCAAGTCTGGTTTACACTCACATCAGATCTGCATGCTGCAAACTCTTGTTATGAAAAAAATTTAGTCAAATTAGGTTAAACCATTACATGACTAAAGAAATATAGATCAAGAATTTAGAGCAAGGAAGAATTCTAAATTCGGCCCCTATGATAGTCTAAGTATATATCAATGGATAGTCGGTCTAATAGAATAAGATATTAGATCGCTTAAACAATTGTCAAGTTCGAAACTTGAGAACAGAAAAAATTACATTAAGAGAGTTACCTCTAATAGGGCCATTGCAGACACTCGAACTGGATTAATCAGGTAGGATTTTGAATACTGGAGGTCAAAAAAAATTCTATACAATTAGGCACACGTGTCTAAAAGATATGATGTAAGGGCTGGCCTGGCTGTGGACAGTTTTATCGAACTCATTTTTGGGTTAGCTCTTCTAATATAATTTTTTATATTTTAAAGTTTTAAATTCAAAATTTGATTAATAGGTTTAAGGCTAATTGTTCATTGATTGATAGGTCTAAGATCTCTTGAATGCAATATTAATTGGCATTGTTTGATGGTAGGATGACAAAAAGGGCTTCTCTTTCTGGGGGACCTCGAATATTAATAGGAGACATTTTGGTGGTATGGTATTCACAAGGTGTCTGGCAATCAATTAACATCTTCTTTGGACGGAGAGGGGAATAGGGGAAATAAGTAATGGAAGGAGCCAGCAGCTTAGTAACTATCATAAATTCAGTGATGCGATTTGAATTATAATTATTATTAAAAAGTGACACAATAAGTATGCATGATAAAATATTAATACGTGACTATATTTTAAACATAAATAAGTTTCAATTCAAAAATTTAGAAAAAAAATAAAAATCTAAGCAATCAATTCTATTAATTATATATGAATTAGTGCTCTGTTATAATAAAAAGAGACCCCCTTATTTATAGGGTGAAAAGATAATATACTCATGCTAGGGTTAGAAAACCTACGGGGCTAATAATCTTTTAAGAAAAAAAAAATCTTAAAATCAAAATATTTCTTAAACATCAATTCTTGAAAAGCAAAACTTTTCCCATTCATAAGACTTTCTCAAACTAATCATCCACGTCCTATGCCAAAAAGGATCACAAATAATCTCAAGGAAATATAAAACAAAATAGTAACTTTTTTTTTAATCAAATTTAGTTGGAACGTTATTATCACCAAAGATTTTATTCAATTATAATAAAATTTAAGATTTTCTCATGATCAGTTATGCAACTGTCACTTTACCAACCAATCTTTTTGGGGAATATTTGATTAAATGGAATGAAAATTAGAAGTCTGAATCATACTTATATAAATTATTTAGATTAATGAAACGAGAATAAATACTTATCAATGAAATTCCCACAGGATGAATTTTGTGAGGTGCAAATAAAATGACGAATTTTGGTAAAAAACCAATCCCAAGAAAAAACAGATGCCATTTTTTTTTTCTTCAATCTGGCTCTTAACGCCGTCAAGGATGACTTTCAAATCATTATCTCAGTCAGCAGTTTTAACCAAGCTTTCTTCTTCTTTGTCTCTTCGTCCTAGTTGAAGAAGCAACAGTTCCTTCATTGTGAAGCATAACAACTGCAGCTGCAGTAATTACAGCAACAATTTGAAGAACACTTAACATCAACAACACGAACAACAGCAGCAATAGCTTCTTGTCTCAACAGCAAATGGGTGTTTCATTGTGAAGAACAACAAGAGCTGCTGCAGCAACTACAACAACAATTCCAAAAACACCAATGATACTATCAACAACAACAACAACAAACAGCTATCTAAACAAAAAATAAGTGTAAAATTTGAGGGATTTGAAAAGATCGAGATCGTTGAATTGAAGGACGACATTTCTAGAGTTTTGGACTGAATATGCTATGATGTCAACTTACAGATCAGGCAGATGTTCATGGTTTTTGTGTAGTTGCGTGAGAATTGGATAGCGCAAACCACAACTCAACTTTCAGGCCCATGAACGATTGGATAGACCAAATAAGAATACCCTTATGTTAGGCCTGCTCCGTTGAAGTGTTTCGCATGCAATCCCCTCGGGGGGTTCATACATCCTGTTGAACATGGGAAGTGATGGGACATAGCCCAATGTCCATTTCAAAGGGTTAGCGCTTGAAAGGTCTACACATGATGTCTACAAAAGACAGCTATCGATCGATGGGCAAACACATCCTAGTATTATCGAATGACCACTTTCTATGACTATTCAATTGATCTACTGAAGAGTCTTAATTACTTCATCTCCTGAACGATAGGACCTTAATCGCCCCGCCTATCGAACGAGAATTGTCAAGTGGGATTTACCTCTCTGATCGGATACTTAGCCCCTAGTTCAACGAGCGAACAAACCTGAAGGCTCCGCATTAGCTAAATGATGGTCCAGAGGCCAACAGCCTTATTAATCCTATAGAAAGGTCAAATCACCTCAATGATTCTGATTTCCTACTGAAGAGCAGTATCTCCAGGATACTTCAAATAAGGAAAGGATCCCCCGAGTAACGAAACTTCTCATACGGTAAAAATCACGAATGTTTCAGAATATTTAATTTTCTAAATTTCTGGATCATCTCCATAAGAAAAGTAGGATTATAACACCCCGAAAGCATAAGGTTTTATCAGATATAAGAAACCCTCAAATCTTCTAAATCAGATACGCTCTCTTGGCCTTACATATTGGGCACACTAATCACACGGAACCTTTCCATCTCTAAACATCTCAATCTGTTTTTTTACACTCGAAAACCTCTCTTTCTAACTTAAGCATCGGAGCCTCCTCTGCCGGAGCACCCTCCAGTAGTTTTTTCAATCTTTCGAGTTATCAAGGAGTCGGTATCTATGGATTCACAACCCACCTCCAATAGATTGGCACCGTCCATGGGAATACACTAGATTAATTCTTGTAAAACTGGCAAATCATTGCGCAACTATGCCTCCGAGAACCAGAGCATCCTCAAAAGCTGCCCCCACTGCAGACGGGCACACCACAATACTCATCGAAGTTGTCCTTCCTACGACGCTTGATCATTCAATTCATGATCGTATGGCTTCTCCCCATCCATCGTATCCGGAGCAGGTCCTACAACCTGTGATTCAAAAACAGTCAATCACGCCAAAACGAGTTAGCCATCTCCAGATAGAAAGGCTGGAGTCAAAGCTCCAAAATATAAGCAAATAACTGGAAGGACTTAGTCGAGCCCTTGGGCCAAATGGCCAATCATCTGCACAGACTTTGGATATGAACGTCCCCCGCGACAAGCACCTCCCGTGAATTATGAACCATCAGTAACCTCTCGTCACAACTCAGAAAATCTGAGAAAGCAAATCGAACAACTTGTAACTATCAAGCTTAGAAAAGTACGTACAAAAAAGGACAACAGTCACCTCCACTCTTCGGGAGTATCGCCTTTCGACCCGAAGATTTCCCGAGAACCAATGTCAAGAGATGTCCTTCTGCTTCCCATGGAGAGGTATGATGGAACAACCGATCCCCGTGATCATACTGCCTACTTCATAACAGTCATGGTATCCAGGGACCTGTTTGATGCGGTTATGTGCAAGCACTTCCCTACTACGCTCAAAGGCAATGCCCTGGCGTGGTTAAACTCTTTCATACCATTCAGTATCAAAAGTTTCACCCAGTTTTGACAGTAGTTTGAGACTCATTTTATAATCAGTCGAGGAGCCAATCGAAAGTCCACCTCCTTACTATCATTACGGCAACGGGAAGATGAGCCCCCTTGAGAGATTTCCTGAAAAAATTTAAAATAGAGATGTTAAAGGTTTCAGCTTTAGACCATTCCATTGTATTAACTGCTCTCCAAACGGGTCTACGCCCCTTCGGCATGAAGACCTCCATTACGAAAAACCTACCTTCAACCATTTAATAAGGGTGTGCAATTTTCGGTTATACACGAATATCCGACTGAATCTAATTCAATCCAATTCGAATTTACAAATTCAAATTATATTTTCGAATTTCGAATCGAATTTCGGCTAGAACCGAATTTCGAATTCGGTTTTAGAATCGAGTTTCGAATTGAGAGTTTTCATTTGAATTCGAACCGAAAACCGAATTCAAATTCAAATTCGGTTTTCGAGTAATATCCGAACCGAATTCAAATTTGAATTCGGGTGTGGTATCCTTCTACTATATCGGTGAAAGTACAAAAACACCCTTCAAAAAATAATTGATTTATTTAAATATTGAAGGGCATTAGAGTCATTTTATTATTTGATATTAAAAAAAAAAAAGAACACTAATACACCTTATTACACCTACACCACAGTCCCCACCAGTAGTCGATCGAATCGATCATTATCAAGCCAAGAAAAAATACTTTCCCAATTTCAAAATCAACCCGACAAACCCTAACCCATTTTCCCTAATCTGCTCTTCATCTTCGACCTTCGATATCGATCTTCGTAGTTCCTTGCACTTTCATCTTCGACATCGAACTTCCATCTTTGTCTCTGCATCTGCTCTTCACGAATGCTTCGTCTTAGTCTTCGTCTCGTCTGCTCTTCATGAAGTTCACGAACCCTTTGTCTCACTCTCAGATTTCAACCTTCGACTTCTCTACCCTAATTGCTCTTCAGTATTCACTCTCTGCAAGTTTGCATCTGACCTAGACTCTCATCTTCGACCTTCAATCTTCACGAACCCTTCATGTTCGTCTGATTTCGATCTTCGATCTTTGTCTTCGTCTGCATCTTCTTTGTATCTTCAATCTTTGTCTCAGTCTCACTCTCATCTTCACTCTCATCTGATTTCGACCATCGTCTCCTCTAACCCTAACCCTAATCCTCACGAACTCATGAACCCTAACCCTAATCAATCTTCAGTCTTTATGAACTCACTTTTTCCCTTCACAAGCTCACGAACCCTAACCCTTTTTCCCTACACGAACTCACTTTAGTCTTCATCTGTCGTCTCCTCTTTGATTCAACCTTCATCTGCAATTGCATCTGTTCTTCACTCTCTACATCTATCATCTTCGTCTCACTCTCATCTTCGACCTTCGTCTCCTATTTACTCTCTGCACTCTGTGCTCTTATATCAACTCAACTGTCAGCATCAGGAATGATTTCACTCTCTGCACTAACTCTGTATTTGTATGACAGATTCTAATAACACTTTTTCTCAGGTATTGTAGAGCTACAGGTGGTGGTCAAGATGTCTGAATCAAATGATGTCAATCCAATGCTTCAGACAAGCCAAGGCCAAAGTGGAAGCACCGAAGGTAAAAGCCAAGGGTCGATAGGAAGTAATGCTACATTGAAGAGTGCTGAAAAACGCAAAGAGTATAATAAGAGGTCAGTCATTTGGCAGCATTTCACTGAATTTATAGATTCTGAGGGTAGAAAAAAGTGCACATGTAATTATTGTGGTAGCGAGTATAATTGTGCATCCAAGTCATGTGGGACTTCCACTTTGTTGAATCACATGAGAAATTACACCTCAAACCCTACCAACCAATCTTCAAGCCAAACTCAATTGTCTCATAATAGTTTCAAAAATGAAGACACTGGGGAGACAAAGGTTAATTTAATGGCATGGAAATTTGATCAACAAGTTGCTAGGAGGGCTATAGCAGAAATGATTATTGTTGATGAACTTTCATTTAAGTTTGTACAAAATGTAGGTTTTAGGCATTGTATGAAAGCAATTCAGCCTGCACTTGTGGTTCCATCTAGGAGTACAATAACAAAGGATTGTTATCAGTTGTTTCTTGATGAAAAGGCAAAACTTAAGGCTCAAATCAAACGTACAGCCATCAGAGTTTGCTTAACGACTGATACTTAGACATCTTTGCAAAGAATTAATTATATGTGTCTCACTGCTCATTTTATTAATAGTGACTGGAATTTACAAAAGAAAGTGTTAAATTTTTGTCCTATTTCAAGTCATAAGGGTCAAGACATTGGAAAGGCTATTGCAATGTGTTTGGTTGATTATGGTTTACAAAATGTTTTCACTGTTACAGTTGACAATGCAAGTTCTAATGATGTAGCACTTGAATATCTCAAAAAAAAGTGTGTCAATTGGGGCGGACTATGTGTTTCACAAGGAAAATGGATGCATATTAGATGTATTGCTCACATTATGAACTTAATTGTCCAAGATGGTTTAAGAGACCTTGGTAGGTCAGTTGAAAGTGTTAGGGCAGCTGTTAGGTATGTTAGGCAATCACCTGCCAGGATGAAAAAGTTCATGGGGTTTGCTGATTTAGAAAAGTGTGATTGCAGCAAATATTTGTGCTTGGATGTTGCAACAAGATGGAATTCTACTTATTTGATGTTAAATGTGGCCCAGATGTATGAGAGGGCATTTGATAAATTATATATGGAAGATTCTTCTTTTCGGGAGGATCTTGAAAATCATAGCTCTAAACCTAGGGTTCCAACTTCTTGGGATTGGGAGAATGTGAAGAGATTAGTTATTTTTCTTCGGCATTTTTATATTTTCACTTTAAGAGTTTCCGGTACAAAATATATAACTGCAAACTCTTATTTAGATGACATTAGTTGCATTTATGGAATTTTGAAAAAATGTCTTTCAAGTGAAGATGATCATTTTAGAGACATGGCATTGCAAATGAAGAAAAAATTTGACAAGTATTGGGGCAATATTAAAAAGCTTAATTTGCTGGTTTTCATTGCTTGTATACTTGATCCTAAGAGCAAATTTGATTATTGTGATATTATCCTTTGTAATATGTATGGTGATGAAGATGGGAGAAAATTGACTGAAAAAGTGAAGCATGCATTGTATGAGTTGTTTAATGAGTACAAGAGAATTCATTCGGATCATCTTTCTAGGAGTGTTTCATTTTCATCTTCATCCTCATTGTCTTCCACTTCCTTGGGTCCAAGTTTAGGTTCAGTTGATATAAATTGGTGCACTAATGCTAGTGATAGTGATCCTATGCGAAGAATAAAAGAAAAGCACATGACTGAATTGAAAAGGAGAAAGGCTGATTCTGGTGCTATGAGGGACTCTAAGTCAGAGTTGGATAGATATTTAACTGAGGATCATGAAGAAGACAAAGATAATCTTGAGAGTTCAACCTTTACTATTTTGGGCTGGTGAAAGAAAAAGGGTCCACCATTTCCTATATTATTTTTACTTGCTCGAGATGTTTTAGCCATTCCAATTTCCACAGTTGCTTCTGAATCTGTTTTTAGTATTGGAGGAAGAATTCTTGATTGTTTTAGGAGTTCTTTAACTTCTAAAATTGTGCAAACATTAATATGTGCCCAAGATTGGCTTCGTTCAGGTGAATCTCCGATTAATGTGGAAGAAAACATTGAGGATCTTGAAAAGTTTGAACAAGGTAACCTCTTATTCTCTCTTATTTATTGCAGAAGTAAAACAATCAATGTATTGTAGAAGTAACACCTTTTTTTTCAATCTATTGCAGAAGTAAAACAATCAATGTCTGAATCAACCGTTGTTGATGTTTAGTACCAGCAGTGAGTAATCCAGATGTGAGATATGTTTTTGGTAACTCTCATGAACATGCTTCCTTTGTTATTTTGTCTAAACAATCAATGTCTGCAACTGCTGAATTTCTATTGTAGACTGAGATATAAAAATTCAAAGACTGCAAAGTGCAGAATCTATTGTGGGTGATAAAACTCTGATTGCTTACCTGGACTGCAGGCTGCACTATTCATGGGGGTTAAGGAAACATCACTTGCTTTGGATTCCCCTTCCTCTTTTCAGTTTGGGTGTTTATTTCTGTCAACAAGCACTATCATCACACCATTTTTCGCTTGTCCCCTTCAACACTTTCAAAATGCAATTTATCATGCTCCACTCCACTGGCTGTCATCATACTATTTATTTCTCTCCAAGTACACTATCTCACTCTCTCTCTCTCTCTACACTCTACTCTACCTTGGTAACTTTCCATTGTTGAACTACAAAACTTCATTGTTTGATTATTGATTATATTCCACTTGTTTGTTTATTTTTCAATACATGATTTAAAGCTAGAGAAGCTTCAATCATCAATATCTTGTGCTGACCTGGGGCATAGGAGTGCCATTGTCAGTATTGAGAAGCATACCAGTCTTTGGTTCAACTTGAAAAATGTTGGCTTTATTGTCCTCGTGGAAGAAGCCTGGTTTTGCACTGTATCAATAAATAGCAGCTCCATCACAATCATGGACAATATCACAAACAAATTAGGATTCCTTATATGTTGAATGCAATCATAAATGCACTATTTTTTTGACCAAAGTAGTTACTAAATGGTAATGTTTATGTTTTGAATATTGAAGTAGGGCCATGCAAAAGTGTTCCATTGATGTCAAAATATTCTGAGAATTGGTGTAGGACCAAGAGAGAGTTTCTTTTGTATTGTTCTTTTTGTATAATAGTTCTAAATTAGATATATGCAGCCTATTTGAGAAAATGAGTATGAAATCTAGTGTGCCTGGTGATGTCATGGAATCATAATATTTGATCTGGTTAAACTTGCAGTTGATTTGATTTAATATCTTTATGGAATATAACTATTGCATGATTCCGATGGATATCAGAAAAGAGCTTTAGATTTGTTTGCATTTTTATTGAAGATTTGGCATTCCATTCTCAAACATCCTTATAAACTAAGCCAAAATGGTGGATTAGGATCAAGAAAGAGATGTTGAGAAGATTGGCATAAATTACATTTGGCATAGGTGATTAAGAAGTAATTATCTTGGGTTGACTAAGAAATCAGCAGACCTGGAAAGGCACATTATGTGGCCCATTTTGTTTGTATCAGTAGGTTTTGCTCCTATTTTTTTTTATACCTCAAATGTTGTGTATGTTTCTTTATGTACCTCAAATGCTGTGTCAGTGTCATAGAACTTGAAATGGCTGAATTCTGTATACATGATTGCAGAAATCCATGCAATTTGGATTGCAGATGAGCAGGCAAAAGCCGGCTGTATTATAATTTTACTGATAACTAGGCTTTTAGCTATGACATCCTGAGAGATGCTATGACAGAAGCTGAATTACTCAATGGTGGATACTTTTTTCTTGATTTTCTTAAGGTTAGTAACCTTTGTAATTATTTATAACGTGAATTTTCTTTTTTTTCTGTTAACTGATCTTATTTGGGAAATAATGCTATTCATAGTTAAAGCTTTATTTCTTGCATTATACATTACTATGGTATTAAATTAAGAAACCATTTGTTCCTCCACTATTTGGGCATTGTAGAATGGTTGTCAGTAGAGTTAGATCACTTAGAATAACAACCTCTCCACCTATTCACAGCTGTATAGGCCACTTCAGTTGTATTCTTTGTCAAATGTGATGAAAAAAATAAAGTAAATACTCCGGAAAATCATTAAAGCCCATTACAACCTTTTCAATCTTTTTGTTGAAGGGTCTTGAATAACTACATAAAGAATGAAGTACCATCTGTCATTTCTCAAATAGAAAATGAGAAAGTGAACAATCCTGTTCACTACTATTGCTGACTTGGGACATTTTTCCTGGCACTGGTCATGAGAGCATTTGCTACAAGCACCAATGACTCTTACTATGACATGAAATGCTATGGATCTTTAATGATGGTATAAAATGAGTGTTCGAAGTTCTGACTAGGTTAGTAGTTAAGATTTGTGACATTTGTTGGTTAATATGTTTATGTATCTGCAATTTGGTAGAAAGAATAACTTCGATCTCTAAAATGTAAGACTTCTCACTCTAAGACTTATTTCTTCTTGGTAAAAAACTAACTGGTTTGTTGTATTTTTTATAGTTCGACTAATCAATTTCAAGATTAATGTGGGTTCCATCACATTTATATAATTTTGATGCAGTTACCATGATCTTGATGCACCTGAGGATGAAGTCACTGTGATAGACTACCGAAGTTTGTAGGATTCAATATGGTGAAGTGCATGCACCTCTCAGAGATGCAAGCAGCCATTGTGATCTTGAAGGCTAGGTTAAACTCTTATCATGAGCAAATTCTAGTAGTTGAAGCAGCAGCCAGCAGTCATTCTATGGTGTCAAATGACTATTTCGCCGGCATGCCACCGAAATGTTTCCTTGCTTTTTGTCATATTCTGGTACTGCATTGGGATTTCAGTCACTGTAGTTCCCCCATGGAAAATTTAGGTCCTTGTGTGGTGCAGGGTTGACCTTGGTTATGATTGTATGTTTGTTACATTGAGTATGTTTAAGTATGATTGTATGTTTGTTACATTCAATATGGATTGTATGTTTGAGTATGTTTGTTACATTGAGTATGAGTAACTTTAAGTTCATGATACCCCTAAGCCTACCCCTATCAATGTGGTTACTTTACTTGACAACATTAGGTAAGAGAGCCATGATGATGCTTGGTTTGGTAGAGGTACAGGTACTGCACTCTTTCAAAGAGGCTAATCTCAAGACTAATTACTCAAGTTTTTTTTGCATGGTTGTATTTTAAAGCTTTATCTTGTTAATTATATGACAATGTAGGAATTATCAAATGCGTTATGATGTTCAAATTTTACTTTTTAACAGGGATAATTTATAGACATGTTCTGAAAACTTGAAATCGAATTCGGCTTAATTCGAATTCGAAACAATTCGAATTAATTAATTACGAAAAATTGACAATTCGAAACGAAACAATTCAAATTAAATTGATCGAATCGAATTAATTCGTAATTCAATTTAATTCGAATCGAATTTTGAATTTGATTTAATTCGAATCCGAATTCGAATCAAAATCAAATTTTGAATTCGGTTCGGATTGAATTCGTTTTAATTCGAATTCAAACTGAAAACCGAATTCGAATTCGGTTCGGTTCGGTTCGAGTTTTAAGAAATGTCTAAACCGAATTAACCGAACCGAAAGAATCAAAAAAATCGAAAACCGAACCGTTAAACACCCTTACCATTTAAGAGTTTTACTCTCGAGCCGAGAAGTACATTGCTACAAAAGGAGTGGTGGTATTTGATCGATGAAAGGCTCGTTCAAACAGAAAAAAACGCAGTCGATCTCCTTGCCAACCTTCCCTAAAGAGCAGCAGACCAGGGCCTCCACCCCTACGAAGGTTCAATGTTTACATGCCGCTGAACGAGACCCCAAGACGAGTCTTATATCAAATCAAGAACCAATTGTATGTTAGATGACCCCCTCGTTCCGTAGAGGATGACCCCAAGAAGGATAAATCCAAATACTATCACTTTTATCGGGATTATAGTCACATGACCGACGAGTGCAAGAGACTTAAAGACGAGTTAAAATTCCTAGTTTGTAGTGGCATACTGTAGAGATTCATCAGTACAGAAGGGAGGAATTTACCTTCCCCAGACCAGCGTAATCCACCATGGGAGAATGAACCGTCTAACCAACCGGACCTTAGGCCACCGCACAACGGACCAGAAGGGGTGATCCTTCAGATCCATGGGAAAAGCATCTAGCATGAACCTTATATTCCCACTAGTGTTTATCCAGCATACGATCTGGATTTTCCTACACTCTTTCCCTGAGAAAGAGTCATGCGCCTCCTCATTGTTTAATGATCATTCTTATGATGGCTCGTGACATATGATCCTCAGTGATTTACAGAAGAATCGCCTCTGATCTAAAATTTCCTATTAAACAAACGTGTCATCAAAATGAGATGGAACTCTCCGAACGAGTGGACACGGCCATAATATCAATTGTCTCCTATCGTACGTAGGGTTTAAGTCGCCCTGATCTTACCGAACGAACGTGTCATCAAAATGAAATAGAACTCCCCGAGTGGGTGGATACGACCCTAATATCAATAGTCTCCTTGTAACACCGAAAATTCGGTATTATAAATGTTCTGTAAAATATAGTAGAAAAAAATTTTAAATATTATTGATTTTCGATTTTGGGGAATTAAATTGAAAATTTCGGTATAATCGAAATGTCCGTGTTGCAAATTCGTAGCACACTCTATTTTTGATAAATTTAGAACTCCAATGTGATGAGAATTTGAAAATATATATAAATATATATATTATTATTTATAATTGATAATATATAAAAAAAAGAGAGAAAGTCGGACAAAACACAGCAAAACGCTGCGTTTTCCCCCAAATGAAGATTTGGGCTAAAAGCCCTAATCTTTCTTCTCCTCCCTTCTTCATCTCTCTCACTCTCAGCCTCTGCTCTCTCCCTCTCGCTCGCGCTCTCTCTGTTCGTCACTCTCCCTCTCTCGATTGACTATCCTCTGCCGCACCACCCTCACCCACCGTGAACCACCGTCGTCTCTCTCCCTCTACTCACTCTCTATTTCTCTCTCTGTCTTCAGTCTCTCTCTCTATTGAACAACTCTCGCTCACTCACCTTCGCACTCTTTATTTCTCTCGCGCCTGCGATGCCCTATCGCGGGTTGCTCCGACCACCGTAGCCGGCAGACAGCGAAGGAAGGTCGCCGTATCTCTTTCCCTCTCTCCATTTCTCTCTCTTTCTCGTGCGTGAAACCCCTCTGCTTGCTCGAACGGTGCACGCTGTGAGCACCTACTTCGGCCAACGACCAAACCAGCAACCATTAGATCCTCTGAAAACCCTAGCTGCGACTGTGAGTCTCTCTCTGCATATGTAAGGTTCAGTTCCTAACCCTAACTCTAGGGTTTTGAAATTTTCTTAGGAAATAACTTTAGATTATTAAAATTTACTTTAAATTGGGAGTTTGGCAGGTCTAAGAATGGACTGAGAAGGCATCTGAGCGAGGATTGCGAATCACGAAAAACCCTAGGTGAGGGATTTTCAATCCCTTCAATAATTCAAATTGTTTTTGTTGAATTTAGGTAGAAATTATATATATATATATTCTGAAATGTATGAGACTCGAAAGAACTGTATTTTCCTAAGGGCTTGTATGAAATTATTGAGGTTAGGTTTAGAATTCGATATAAATTGGACTGCGAAGCATGGAAGAATGTATTAGATAGTATTAAGGTTTTGTTTGATTGGTTTGTGTAGCTTTCCTTGGGATTTGAATTGAAATTGGCATGAATTAAATTAAGATTTTGTAAATTCGGGAGAAAATGGGTAAAAATTGAGGAATGTTAGAACTTTAAAGTCATTGGTGATGGAAATGATCCTAAATTGATGAAACGAAAGTTTAGGAATGTGGTTGTGCAAATTAATGCTATTTTAAATAAAAGGGAAATTTGAAAACCCTTTGATAGAGTCTTAATTGATGATTATTTGTGTTGATTGGTCTAGGTTGACCTTTGGAGACTCGAGAGGAGTCGTTTTGAGTTGATTTCGGAAATAGAGAGTGGATACCCTCCCTAGAGGTAAGTGGATGGTTCATTGTGTTCATTAATGAATAACATGTTTTAAAATTGCTTTAAAAATGATTTTGAAAGATTTTTACATGTTTTATATAAATTGTTTTGTGATTGTGGGCTGTCTGAACTGGATTGTGAAATACGAATGCATCCACTATGTTTATGAATGCTTTTGTGCCATGTGATATTTGATATTGCTCTATGAACTGCTTTGGCATGAGATTATGGATTATTTGTTGGAAATCATGGCACATTGTTGAGAAATGGACTGATTGAGAAATGAAGGGTGCCGTAGATGACTATAGTCATATTCCCACCACGGAGCGACCCGACGGGGTGGCGTGGTTTGGGGTTTGGATGATATTTAGCGAGAGAGACAGACGTGTCTCCCTCTGCTATAGGTCGGGCTCTATCTGGACGCACCCTGGTGAGGCACAACCCAACGTCAAGGAATGGTGTATGTTTTGAAACATTGGATAGAAAAACCCTTTGCGGGCTTTCGTCTGGATTTGGCCGCCCTAACACGGAAGTGTTTTTCGATGGGACCCCAGGATTTTCTGAAAGGATAATTGACATGGATGCATATTTGTGAAATGTGATTTATTGAAATGATTTTATGTATATGAAATGATTTACGAGATATGCTTTGACTGCCCCATATTCACCCCTTGTTTATGAACACAATTGCACCATTGCACTCCACTCACTGAATATTCTCCAATACTCACCCCCTCTCTCCACCTTTTTCAGAGGAGACTTAGTTGGGAGACTACTCAATGGAACTTGCGCAGTATTTTTTCGGATTGTATAAGTATTTGGCTAATACAGGATTTTTGGAGATTTATAGCTCTCAAACCATGGAAAGGGAAGTCTGTACATCCCATGCTGTGCGGATTTTATTGCTACTGGCCGAGTTGTTGGCAAGTATTGATAAAATCCTACGATTTTTGATTTGTACTTTATTATTTTGATTGCTCTATTTTTGAAAAACTGTTTTATTATGTACTGGAACATTTGAATTATAATTGTTGGCTTTTGCTATTTTCCTATGATTTTGTGAAGTGCTGTACAATTCATACCGTTAGGATTTTACCGATACTGGCTTGTTTTCCTCAGATAAGTGTTGGTAAAAATCCGATGGCTATATTTTAGGACTTCTTGTTGGTTACATGCTTTATTGTCGTGAGAATTCTGAGTGACTAGGATAGCCACGTCGCATGCGTGCATATACAGGTTCCCACTCCCCGTTGTATGCTGCTGTGTACTCGTGCATGTACAGGTTCCTACTCCCCGATGTGTGCTAATGTATGATTGCATGTACAGGATCCCACTCCCCGATGTGTGTCAATGTGTGTGTTTATACATCCAGGAATGAGCTGGATGGACTCCTTGCATGTGTATTGATTTTATGATTTCTTGTTTTTGAAAAGTCTTATACTTTTGATGATTTATTGTGAATTTGATAGCCTTGCGGAGTCCCGGTAGATGGGGAGGTTTTGCCCATGTACCGAGACGACGCGACAGTTGTCGCGTGGTTGATCCGAGGATCGGTGCGCGACAGCTTTATTGGTATCAGAGCCCAAGTTCACGATTTTAAAAGTTTGATGATTTTGAAATGTTTTTAAATGTATTCCAAATGTCTCAAAAGCTTTCTAAAGGCTTTAAAATGTTTTATTCTTTTGAAAAATGTAAGATCTTTAAAAGATCTTTGGAGAATGTACAGAACTTTCCATGGTTTTCCTAGAAAGCTAAGAATGCTCATTTTTAGGGGGTTAAGCCCTTGGATTAGTTTCCATTTCATTTTGTTAAGAATAGACCCTCTTTGTAGAATCATACATTTTTGATATATTTGATAAGGAGAGTTGGATATTGACTGGCTTTGCTCCAATGAAGTTGGGTAGCGAGTTTCCCCACACGTGAATCAAATACCCTGACCCACAGATCTTGTTGGTAGTTAAATTATGGTGGGCTTATTCAAGATTTTGTACTCTTTCATTGATATAATGATCTTTCACTAGATCTAAGTCAAATGGTGAGTTTTAGATTTTAATATTTCTGAGGACTTACAAAAACAAAGTAAGTGTTTGCGTATATCCAAATTTGCCAGTGGTTGTAGATGGCAAAAAACTCATGAATCTAATTAGGACCTTTGCTTAGTTAACAGATTGCAGTCATAGGATTCTTGTATATGGTATACTCATGGATAGACAGATCCCCTTGGTATTAAATAAAGAACACCAAATTATTTTCTGGTCGTCAATTATATTTTCTTGCTAAAGAGGTTTTAACTTTACAAATTGTTAAAGAAAAATTTTGGGTATAGTAGGAAGAGATTACAAGTTTGATAGCCAGGTCTATTTTTACCTTTGAAGAGAGAAAACTACATATATTTTAGAATTTAATCATTTCTAGGAATTCTTATATGCAAAGCTTGAATTGGTGTTGAGCATAAATAAAAAGGAAAAGATGTTGATAATAAAGGAGCCAGAGATACTTAGTATATACATATATATATATTTAATTGTGATTGAAGATTTTCTTTGGATTGTTTGGTTGAATGGTGAGTACCCTTGTAGTAATTATTTTGGATTGACATTTTGATGTTAAAAGTTTGATATTCTAAATTAATAGGCATGACAACAGGGAATTGCTCATGATTAAATATAAGGTAAAATATTCTTGAGATGTTGTATTTGTGAATAGTTGTTGGGGTCTGATAAATGTTTTCGCTGTTTATTTTACTTGATATAATAAGTAATTTTGAGTGGATGAACTATTGAGAATCATTAGTCTGGGAATAGAAGTTTTATGGTAATTTATTTAAGACGTAATTAATATTTAGATTTCTTAAAATGGGCATATGAGAACATAGCTCATGATGAACATGCCTTAAGTCATAATATGGGTTTTAGGTGGATTTAAATTGTTATGGTTATCTCTTTTGTTACAAAATGGTTGACTCATTTTAGATGGATTTGAGTTGTTTGTTGCTTATGATGATGGACATGATGTGGGCAAAATGTTTGTTTATGATTTTGATAGAAGGGGAATTGCTAGTAAAGGATTAGTGTGCTCAATTTGCCGATTAAACATTGAGCAATGTGATAATAGCAATGTGACTTCAAGTATGTAACAATGATTAATGGAATCTTACAAATATTTTTAGTGGTATTAATATCTTGGTAATGTTAAAGTTCAACTATTATTGAACAAATTTGATTTGTAACTTGAAAAGGGCTGATAGTTGTCTTTAGTATTTGGGATTCTATTATTATTGAAATTCCTATTAATTTTGTTAATGGTTAAGATTTGGGCCTAGCAATCTATAAGTAGAGTTTTGTAGAGGGCTAGTCTAAAGAGAGAAGAAAGAAGGAAGAAAATGCTTAAAAGATAGGTTACAGAATGTAAGCTGTTTCATGTTGAGGTTATTGTATACTTTATCCATATTTAGTATTTTTTAAAGAAACCAGCCTTGTTGATATAATTATAAATTGTGATCATCATCCAAAGTATGTCCTTTATACTATTGAACTATTGCTGCTACATGCAAAGGCTAGTGCAGCAAGCAATTCGCTACATAAGTACATATAAGCACAAACATTCAGTTCTTACTGTAGTGTGAATATCCAAAGTCAAATTAATACCCTTAAGTCCAGAGGCATTAAAATTCTGGGATAATAGTTACAGCTTTAATAAGACAATTAGTGCTGGTAGGTCTGAGGACTTCCAACTGAGATCATTCCGTTTCAGCAATTCCCAAAGATGGTAATCATAGCTTCAATAAGATAATTTTGATCATTTCTTGAGTGAATGTAATAATATTAATGCCTGTAAATTTAGAGCTATTAAAATTCAATATATGCACCATATTGTGACTGGTGTTAAATTTATCAAAGGTTGTCTTTTCCCATGGTTATATTACTTATCTTTCTATTGCTTTTTATAGATTCCAAACTAAGATGACACATTTGATTACAATCCTTAATATCCTTACTGCAAGCAGTTTTTGGCCATATGCAAATGCTCTTATCCAATCTATAAGTGATCCATTAAAACTCAGATGAGTGGGACAAGTACTTAAAAAGAGCTGCTATAAGTACTGGGTGACACCAAAATCTTTAACCATACGATGAATGGTCTAAGTAAGCATTGAATGTTTCTTTCAAGTAACTGTCATTTTATGCTTTCGATAAATATGGGGGAAAGCTTTTTGTTTCGATGGTTATTTAGAAAAGTAATATTCGTAATGGACATTGCCTTCTTTGGATGAGCAGCATCTTAGGTGATCTTGATAACAAGAAACTTTGTTGTCTAGTTTGAAAATTTGAGGATATGGAAACCAGTGGCAGCTTCCTCAATGTTTGATGCAGTCACCTTGGAGAAACTAATATGACGAGTCTTTACGGGATTTATATATTGTAGTGAGATTTCTCTGGTGTTTCAGTCAACTGTAGTGATTTAGAGTTCCTTAGATAACCATTTTAAGTAAAGTCTCTTAATTTGGGGTAGATTTATCCTTCAAAAGGAAGTATGAGATTATATGGACCATTCTAGTTTTTATAACATCGAAATAGTGAATCTTATAAGCATCTAGGCAGAAATGTTTATGCATGGTTACTTGAGCACCATTTAGGAGTAAGAACGTCTGTAAACGAAATTTTGAGGTATATTGAATTGGTCGAGTTCAATGATAGTATTTTCAGATATTTGTGGTATGTGTATTAAAGACTTCAATTTTGATCTTCTACAATGCTTTGTAGCAGATACAAGGTGGATGCCTGTTCCATTTGTTGTTGAGGAATGTGTTAATCGAGGAAGTGTTGCGCCTTTTATATCCAAGGTTTCAAGGTTTCAGAACAAACAAGGTGATTCAGAGACTATTGATTTTTGTGCTTTAATTGCTGCAATTTGAAAAAGGAAATTAAAAGAATCTCAATCTCAAGGAATACCACCTACCAAATACTCATATTGGAATAAGATAATTTTTCTATCAATACATTGGGGAATACTATAGGTATGATAATGTATTTATAGTTTGAATTTGATTGATTGGAGACTTTGATATTAATATGATGTTAAGAATGTGATAGTGATGTAACATGAGATAAACAAATGTAGTTGAAGAATGTGGACGTCGAATTGATGAGCACATGATTATTGGATGGAAAATTTAATGGAAAAAAATATATATATGTATATATATATATACTTGCTGGATTCCTCATATGTGATAGAAACTCATCTAATAGAGTTGAATCAAGACTTGAGTTTTAAGGTGTAACAAGTACAAATCCTTAATCGACAAATAAAGCAATTGAGTAAGCAAATCCCTAAGGTCAAAGTATTGTGGAGAAGCAATCAAGTCGAAGAACAGACTTGGGAGACCGAAGATTTAATGCGGAAGCAACACCCACAGCTCTTTGATGTATAATTGTATTTTGGAATTTCGAGTACGAAATTTGTTTTTAAGGGGTTAAGTGTTGTAATACCGAAAATTCGGTGTTAGAAATGTTCTGTAAAATATAGTAGAAAAAAATTTTAAATATTATTGATTTTTGATTTTGGGGAATTAAATTGGAAATTTCAGTATAATCGAAATGTCCGTGTTGCAAATTCGTAGCGAGCTCTATTTTTGATAAATTTAGAACTCCAATGTGATAAGAATATTAAAATATATATAAATTTATATATATTGTTATTTATAATTGATAATATATATAAAAAAAAGAGATAAAGTGGGACAAAACGCAGCAAAACGCTGCGTTTTCCCCCAAATGAAGATTTGGGATAAAAGCCCTAATCTTTCTTCTCCTCCCTTCTTCGTCTCTCTCACTCTTAGCCTCTGCTCTCTCCCTCTCGCTCGCGGTCTCTCTGTTCATCACTCTCCCTCTCTCGATCGACTATCCTCTGTCGCGCCACCCTCACCCACCGTGAACCATCGTCGTCTCTCTCCCTCTACTCACTCTCTATTTCTCTCTCTGTCTTCAATCTCTCTCTCTCTGTTGAATGACTCTCGCTCACTCACCTTCGCACTCTCTGTCTCTCTCGCGCCTGCGATGCCCTATCGCGGGTTGCTCCAACCACCGTAGCCGGCAGACAGCGAAGGAAGGTCGCCATATCTCTTTCCCTCTCTCCATTTCTCTCTCTCTCTCTCGTGTGAAACCCCTTTGCTCGCTCATACGGTACATGCTGTGAGCACCTCCTTCGGCCAACGACCAAACCAGCAACCATTAGATCCTCTGAAAACCCTAGCTGCAACTCTGAGTCTCTCTCTGCATACGTAAGGTTCGGTTCCTAACCCTAACTCTAGGGTATTGAAATTTTCTTAGGAAATAGCTTTAAATTACTGAAATTTACTTTAAATTGGGAGTTTCACAGGTCTGAGAATGAACTGAGAAGGCATCTGAGCGAGGATTGCGAACCACGAAAAACCCTAGGTGAGGGATTTTCAATCCCTTCAATAATTTAAATTGTTTTTGTTGAATTTAGGTAGAAATTATATATATATTTTGAAATGTATGAGACTCGAAAGAAATGTATTTTCCTAAGGGCTTGTATAAAATTATTGAGGTTAGGTCTAGAATTCGATATAAATTGGACTGCGAAGCATGGAAGAATGTCTTAGATAGTATTAAGGTTTTGTTTGATTGGTTTGTGTAGTTTTCCTTAGGATTTGAATTGAAATTGGCATGAATTAAATTAGGATTTTGTAAATTCGGGAGAAAATGGGTAAAAAATTGAGGAATATTAGAACTTTAAAGTCATTGGGGATGGAAATGATCCTAAATTGATGAAACGAAAGTTTATGAATGTGGTTGTGCAAATTAAGGTTATTTTAAATAAATGAAAAATTTGAAAACCCTTAAATAGAGTCTTAATTGATGATTATTTGTGTTGATTGGTCTAGGTTGACCTTTGGAGACTCGAGAGGAGTCGTTTTGAGTTGATTTCGGAAATAGGGAGTGGATACCCTCCCTAGAGGTGAGTGGATGGTTTATTGTGTTCATGAATGAGTAACATGTTTTAAAATTGTTTTGAAAATGATTTTGAAAGATTTTTACATGTTTTATATAAATTGTTTTGTGATTGTGGGCTGTCTGAACTAGATTGTGAAATACGAATGCAACCACTGTGTTTATGAATGCTTTTGTGCCATGTGATATTTGATATTACTCTATGAACTGCTTTGGCCTAAGATTATGGATTATTTGTTGAAAATCATGGCACATTATTGAGAAATGGACTGATTGAGAAATGAAGGGTGGCGTAGATGACTATAGTCATATTCCTACCACGGAGCGACCCGACGGGGTGGCGTGGTTTGGGGTTTGGATGATATTTAGCGAGAGAGACAGACGTGTCTCTCTCTACGGTAGGTCGGGCTATATCTGGACGCACCCCGGTGCGACACGACCCCATGCCAAGGAAGGGGGTATGTTTTGAAACATTGGATAGAAAAACCCTTGGCGGGCTTTCGTTTGGGTTTGGCCGCCCTAAGACAGAAGTGTTTTTCGATGAGATCCCAGAATTTTCTGAAAGGATAATTGACATGGATGCATATTTGTGAAATGTGATTTATTGAAATGATTTTATGTATATGAAATGATTTACGAGATATGCTTTGACTGCCCCACATTCACCCCTTGTTTATGAACACAATTGCACCATTGCACCCCAATACTCACCGAGTATTCCCCAATACTCACCCCATCTCTCCACCTTTTTTAGAGGAGACTTAGTTGGGAGATTACTCGATGGAGCTTGCACAGTATTTTTGCAGATTGTATAGGTATTTGGCTCATGCAGGATTTTTTGAGATTTATAGCTCTCAAACCATGGAAAGGGAAGTCTGTACATCCCATGCTGTTTGGATTTTATTGCTACTAGCCGATTGATAAAATCTGATGATTTTTTATTTGTACTTTATTTTTTTGATTGCTCTATTTTTTAAAAACTGTTTTATTCTGTACTGGGACATTTGAATTATAATTGTTGGCTTTTGCTATTTTCCTATGATTTTGTGAAATTTTGTACAACTCATACTGTTAGGATTTTACCGATACTTGCTTGTTTTCCTCAGGTAAGTGTCGGTAAAAATTCGACGGCTATGTTTTGGGACTTCTTATTTGTTACACGCTTTATTGTGGTGAGAATTCTGAGTGGTTAGGATGGCCACGTCGCATGCGTGCATGTACAGGTTTTCACTTCCCGTTGTGTACTACTGTGTACTCGTGCATGTACAGGTTCCCACTCCCCGATGTGTGCTAATGTGTGATTGCATGTACAAGATCTCACTCCCCGATATGTGTCAATGTGTGTGTTTGTACGTCCAGGAATGAGCCGGATGGACTCCTTGCATGTGTATTGATTTTGTGATGTCTTATTTTTTAAGAGTCTTATGTTTTTGATGATTTATTGTGAATTTGATAGCCTTGCGGAGTTCCGATAGATAGAGAGGTTTTGCCTGTAATACCGAAAACTTGATGTCGAATGTTTTGTAAACATTTCTATAATAAAATAGAAAATTTTGAAATTTGATTGATTTTCGATTTTGGGGTCTTAAATTTAAATTTTTGGTATAATTGAAATGCCGTGTTACAAATTCACAGCAGTATTTTTATTTTTGGTAAATTTAAAACTTCCAATGAGATGAGAAAAACAAAAATATATATATAGTTATTAAATAAAAAAAAAAAAAAAAAAAAAAAGAAAGAAAAGAAGAGGAAAGAGGAGATGCTGCGTTTCGGGGTGAAACGCAGCACCCCCGTCTTCCCTAATTCGATTAGGGCTAATAGCCCTAATCGAATTTCACTCTCTGCTCTCTCCCTCGTCTCTCTCGCGATCTCTCTCCGTCGCTCTCCCTCTCTTGCGATCGTTCGCCACCACTCCCTCCACCGTGCGCAACCACCGCGACCACCGCGTCGGTCACTCTCTCCTTCCCTCTGTTCTCTCCTTCATCTCTCTCTCTCTATCCCACAGTCTCTATCAGTCTCTCTTCGCGCTCTCTCCCTCGCGCAATCACTCTCATCTTTGATCGATCCGCCACCACTCGCGACGCGAGCAACCGAACTCCGTTTCCCCTCTCTCTCGCGCGCGAATGGAACTATTCTCCTTCTCTCTCGCGCGATGGCGGGATTCTTGTTCTCCCCCTCCCTTGCTCGCTCGCGGTGCTCACCGTGAGCACTTCTCTCCTGTTAACAACCAAAATCGGTGGCCGTTGCATCCTTGCGAAAACCCTAGCCGCAGGACATCAAAAACCCTAGGTCACACTGCGAGGGTAAGCCTAGGTTGTCCAATTTTAATTCTAGGGTTGAATATTCTTAGTTGTTAGGTTTAATTGTAACGATTGCTGTAAATTGAACTTGTTACAGGTTTGATACACTTGGTGATTGGAAGCTAGGTTTGCACACTGAGAAACCTTAGGTGAGGGATTTTCAATCCCTTCCGTAATTCGAATTATTTTGTTGAATTAAGGTAGAAATTACGTCTATATATATTTTGAAATGTGTTAGACTTGAAAGAAATATATTTCCCTAAGTGTTTGTATGAAATTATTGAGGTTAAGTCTAGAATTTGATGTAAATTGGACTGTGAAGCATGTGAGAAAGTCGTAGATAGTATTAGAGTTGTATTTGATTGAATTACGTAGTTTTCCTTGGGATTTGAATGGAAATTGACGTGAATTAAATTAATATTAAGGAATTCGGGAGAAAATGGGTAAAATTGAGGAATATTGTAAATTTAAAGTCGTTGGTGATTTGAAATGATACTAGCTTGAGGAAACGAAAGTTTTGGAACGTAATTATGCAAGTTAAGGCTATTGTACATAAAATGGGAATTTGAAAACCCTTTAATAGAGCTTTAATTGATCTTTATTCGTCTTGATTGGTCTAGGTTGACCTTTGGAGACTCGAGAAGAGTCGTTATGAGTTGGTTTCGGAAATAGAGAGTGAATACCCTCTCTAGAGGTGAGTGAACGGTTCATTGTGTTCGTAAATGAGAAACCTGTTTAAAATTGCTTTGAAAATGATTTTGAAAGATTGTTATACGTTTTATATAAATTGTTTTGTGATTGTGGGCTGTCTGAATTGAATTGTGAAATACGAATGCATCCATTGTATTTATAAATGCTTTTGTGCCATGTGATATTTGATATTGCTCTATGAGCTGCTTTGGCATGAAATTGTGGATTATTGGTTGAAATTATGGCACATTGTTGAGAAATGGATTGAATGAGAAATGGAGGGTGCTGCAGATGACTATAGTCATATACCCACCACGGAGCGACCCGACGGGGTGACGTGGTTTGGGGTTTAGATGTGCGGGGGAGTAGACGTCCCTCCCTCTGCAAAAGTCGTGCTATATCTGGTGCACCCCGGTGAGGCACGAGCCAACACCAAGGAAGGGGGTTTGTTTTGAGATATTGGATAGTAAAACCCTTGGCGGATTTTCGTCTGGGTTTGGCCGCCCTGAGACGGAAGCATATTTCGATGGAACCCCAGGATTTTTATAAAAAAAAAAAAATGATTGATATGGATGCATATTTGTGAAATGTGATTTATTGAAATGATTTTAAGGATATGAGATGATTTATGAGTTATGCTTTGACTGCCCCACATTCACACCTTATTTATTAGCACAAATGCACCATTGCACTCCACTCACTGAGTATACCCCTATACTCACCCCTCACTCCCCCCATTTTTCAGAGGAGACTTAGTTGGGAGCCTACTCGACGGAGCTTGCGAAGTATTTTTGCAAAATGTATAGGTATTTGGCGGGGCTACTTTTGGGGATTGATAGCTTGCAAATCATGGAAAGGGAAGTCTGTACATTCAGTAGTGCGGATTTTATTGATCTTGGCTGAGTTGTCGGCAAGTATTGATAAAATCCGTCGATTTTTGATTTGTTTTTATTTCTTTTGATTTCTCTAGTTTTGGAAAACTATTTATATTTGTACTGGGACATTTGGACTGTAAATCTTAATTTCAATGCTTTTTCTTTGATTTTGTGAAGTTACGTACAACTCATACCGTTAGGATTTTATCGATACTGGCCTGTTTTCCTCGGGTAAGTGTTGGTAAAATCTGACGGCTATGTTTTGAGACTTCTTGTTTTGTTAAATGCTTTTAGAGTGGCCAAGATGGTCACATTGCATGCGTGCATGTACAGGTTCCCGCTCCCCGTTGTGTGTTGCTGTGTAATCGTGCATGTACAGGTTCCCACTCCCCAATGTGTGCTAATGTATGATTGCATGTACAGGATCCCACTCCCCGATGTGTGTCAATGTGTGTGTTTGTACATCCTTGATGAGCCGGATGGGCTCCTTGCATGTGTATTGATTTTGAAATTTCTTGTTTTTGAAGAATTTTATGAGTTTGATGATTTATTGTGAATTTGATAGCCTTGCGGAGTCCCGGTAGATGGGGAGGTTTTACCCATGTACCGAGACGACGCGGCGGTTGTCGCGTGGTCGATCTGGGGATCGGGGCGTGACAACTTTATTGGTATCAGAGCACAGGTTTACGATTTTAAAAGTTTGATGGTTTTGAAATATTTTGAAATGTTTTCAAGTGTATTTCTAATGTCCCAAAAGTTTTCTAAAAGCTTTAAAATGTTTTATTTCGTTTGAAAGAAATGTAAGATCTTTAAAAGATCTTCGGAGAATGTCTAACGAACTTTCCATAGTTTTCCTAGGAAGTTAGGAATGCTTTTTTTTAGGGGGTTAAGCACTTGGATGAGTTCATATTTTACATTGCTAAGTTCAGAACCTCTTTGTAGAACTTTATTTTTGGATGATGAATAAGGAATCCCAAATGAAATATTTGGTGACTTAATTGTGACTCAAGACCTCCTGTGGCTTGTTTGGTCAAGTATTGGGGACCTTAGTAGTGGTTTTGGCCCTCGGACTTATATCTTGATATTAGAAGTTTGGTGTATATGTATAATTGAGGAGCCTTGAAACTCATAGAGGTGTATATCATGTATTCAATGAAGAATTTTAGAGAAATCAACTATAAGTTCGCCCCTACATTGTCTTTAGATTTGCATGAGTTAGTGGACTAATCACTAAATAGGGACTTTAGTGTGGTAAGATTCTCTTTTGAAAAACTAAATGGGGTTTGAGGTACTAATAGTATGATTAGCATGGCTCTTTGATTTGGGATGGCGAGTTGTAAGACATTCTCTTGTGTAAGAATGAAGTAATTTGGGCTATGTGAGAAGACAGAACTGTAGTGTCTTGCATTGATTATTTTCTTTGCTTTAAACAACTGAGAGTCTTAACTCCCTAATTTTAAGTATGACCTTCGCATTTGAAATGCTTCTCATCATTTCCCATCCATTCGAATTTTTATTACATCACTTCAATCTGATTTGCTTTCAAGTTTAAGAAACATATGGCTATCTCACAATGAACTTAAAGAATGGTTAGAGTGGTAGAGCAATTTTGTGATAGATAAAGTTTTGCGATATTCTGATGAACAAATGAGGATGTTGATCTTTAAACTGGATATTTGTAGTGGAAAAGAACTTTCGTGTAGATTTCTTCCTAAGAAAATGCTGTCAAATTTAACATGCTTGGTTCTCAACTGAATATGCTTTCTGTGCAAATGTCACATCCAAATTTTGATAGACTGTGAATGTTATTCCATACTTCTCAAGCATATGCTCCAACATTCTTCTGTAAGTAAGGGATTGTAATAGGAGGTTTTACCATTGAGTTACTAACGGTGGGAGGCAAAGGAATGGTTTCACTTTGATGCTTTGATTAGGAAGTGTGAATTTTATTCCTTTGGTTTTCTGATAATGCTAATAGGTTCAGCAGGTGATTATTATTGCTAGTTATTATGATCTTTGATTGTGACCAAATGTCAATTTTCGAAGTCAAAATAAAGGTTTTTGAGGTTTGCTTAATTGGTAATAATTTAGATTTTTGCCAATTGGTGGAAGATAAGGGAAGATGCATTGGCCTTGTTTCCAGACTTTTATTGTACTAGATTGATGAGTGGTCTTTTGGATAGAATTTATGACCAATTGAATAATCAGTCTTGGGTGAAGGCATTTAGGGAGCACACTCGTGCCCTCTAGGTGAGTAGGAGTCATAACAATGGAGGTCTATTCTTGGAGTTTATTTTCGAGGGAGGTAGTTTGTTTACCCAATGGTGAGAAGAATAAAAGAATAGAGGATTGTATGTTTTGAGAGAGGTTCTTAAGGCTTTACTGCAGGACGAGAGTGTGAAATACAGTGGAAAAAAAAATGTATGGGTAAAACAGATGTTCGACCGTGGGTTGTATGCAAAATTTTGAGGAATCTGATGATCGAATAGGTAGGAACCATGAGGAAGATCTACCGAGTCTTATGGGGTCTGATGACAATTTGTTTTTGGAGAAAATTAGGGAACATGAATGATGGAGGTGGTAGTTGATAAGGGTTTAAATGAGGAAATCAAGTTAACTAAATTTGTTTTGGGGCATATTTTACAGAATGAGGGCGCTGTATGTTGTGGTGATAGCTGTAGGACTTAAAGAGATGTTACCAGTATGTTAAGCACCATGGAGTTTCTGTGTAAATTAAAGGTCAAGGTAGAATAAGACATTTTTAATTACGGCTGAGCAGCCCAAACATAACTCACTTCAAATAACTTGAAATCAAGAAAATAATATGTATTGAAACATCTTGTGGAACTCTATGGAGTATTACCCAAAACTTATGGTTCTAGAGTCTCCACTTATATTTCTGGTATACTTTTATTCATAGTTTGGCATTTAAGTATATTGTTATTTTTATTGATGATCATCCAAGAAAGACAAGTGCTTAAAAAGAGCTGCTATAAGTATTAGGTGACACCAAAATCTTTAACCATATGACGAATGGTCTCAGTAAGCATTGAATGTTTCTTTCAAGTAATTGCCATTTTATGCTTTCGATAAATATGGGGGAAAACTTTTTGTTTTGATGGTTATAAAAAAATAAAAATAAAAAAAATAAAAAAAATAAAAAAAATAATAATAATAATAGTCGTAATGGACATTGCTTTTATTGGATGAGCAGCATCTTAGAGAAGAATTTTAATCTTAAGTGATCTTGATAACAAGAAGCTTTGTTGTCTTGTTTGAACAATTGAGAATATGGAAAACCAGTGACAAGTTTCCTAATTGCTTGATGCAGTCACCTTGGAGAAACTAATATGATGAGCCTTTGTGGGATCTATATATTGTAGTGAGATTTCTCTGGTGTTTCAGTCTGCTATAGTTGTTTAGAGTTCTTAAGATAAACTTTAATTTGGGATAGATGTATCCTTCAAATGGAAATATGAGGTAATATGAACCCTTTTAGCTTTTACAATATTGAAATGGTGAATCTTATAAGCATATAGGCAGAAATGTTTATGCATGGTTACTTGAGCATCATTTAGGAGTGAGAAAGTCTGTAAATGAAATTTTGAGGTATATTGAATTGGTCAAGTTCAATGATAGTATTTTCAGATATGTGTGATATGTTTATGAAAGACTTTAGTTTTGATCTTCTACAATGCTTTGTAGCAGATACAAAGTGGCGGCCTATTCCAATTGTTGTTGAGGAATGTGTTAATCGAGAAAGTGTTGCTTCTTTTATATCCAAAGGTTTCAAGGTTTTAGAACAAATACGGAGATTCAGAGACTATTGATTTTTATGCTTTAATTGCTGTAATGTGAAAAAGGAAATTAAAGGAATCTCAATCTCAATGAATACCACCTACCAAATACTCATATTGGAATAAGACAAGTTTTGCTATCAATACTTTGGGAGATACTATAGAGTATGATAATGTATTTGTAGTTTGAAATTGGTGGATTGGAGACTTTGTTATCAATATGGTGGTGAGTGTAGGTGATAAGCGTGCATACATATATACGATGCATTCAGATATCATGATTTGCGAGTAAGCAATTACATAGCTGTAAATGAGAATAAGAATAGGCTTAGGCGCTTACAGATATATTGCTTGGAGGGTTGAACAAATCAAAATAAGATATCTAGGAAATTTCGAAAGGACAATCAAGTACTTGTACAATTGAGACGAAAGTGAATTCCTAAGAAACTTATCACAAACTAAATTTTAGGAAATTTGGGAGACTGAAGAAACTAAAGCAAAAACAATACCCTATTTGTTTGATGTATAAACTTTATCGTTATAAATTTCGAGGACGAAATTTGTTTTTAGGGGGTTAAGAGTTGTAATACCGAAAACTTGATGTCGAATGTTTTGTAAACATTTCTATAATAAAATAGAAAATTTTGAAATTTGATTGATTTTCGATTTTGGGGTCTTAAATTTAAATTTTTGGTATAATTGAAATGTCGTGTTACAAATTCACAGTATTTTTATTTTTGGTAAATTTAAAACTTCCAATGAGATGAGAAAAACAAAAATATATATATAGTTATTAAATAAAAAAAATAAAAAAAAAAAAAAAGAAAGAAAAGAAGAGGAAAGAGGAGATGCTGCGTTTCGGGGTGAAAAAACGCACCCCGTCTTCCTAATTCGATTAGGGCTAATAGCCCTAATCGAATTCCTCTCTGCTCTCTCCCTCGTCTCTCTCGCGATCTCTCTCCGTCGCTCTCCCTCTCTTGCGATCGTTCGCCACCACTCCCTCCACCGTGCGCAACCACCGCGACCACCGCGTCGGTCACTCTCTCCTTCCCTCTGTTCTCTCCTTCATCTCTCTCTCTCTATCCCACAGTCTCTATCAGTCTCTCTTCGCGCTCTCTCCCTCGCGCAATCACTCTCATCTTTGATCGATCCGCCACCACTTGCGACGCGAGCAACCGAACTCCGTTTCCCCTCTCTCTCGCGCGAATGGAACTATTCTCCTTCTCGCGATGGCGGGATTCTTGTTCTCCCCCTCCACTGCTCGCTCGCAGTGCTCACTGTGAGCACTTCTCTCTGTTAACAACCAAAATCAGTGGCCGTTGCATCCTTGCAGAAAACCCTAGCCGCAGGACATCAAAAACCCTAGGTCACAGCTCTGCAGAGGTAAGCCTAGGTTGTCCAATTTTAATTCTAGGGTTGAATATTCTTAGTTGTTAGGTTTAATTCTAACGATTGCTGTAAATTGAACTTGTTACAGGTTTGATACACTGGTGATTGGAAGCT
The DNA here is from genome assembly GCA_037126225.1 of Dillenia turbinata. Taxonomy (NCBI): domain Eukaryota; kingdom Viridiplantae; phylum Streptophyta; class Magnoliopsida; order Dilleniales; family Dilleniaceae; genus Dillenia; species Dillenia turbinata. Next base: position 8,931,050 of record JBAMMX010000020.1, read on the forward strand.
AGGTTTGCACACTGAGAAACCTTAGGTGAGGGATTTTCAATCCCTTCCGTAATTCGAATTATTTTGTTGAATTAAGGTAGAAATTACGTCTATATATATTTTGAAATGTGTTAGACTTGAAAGAAATATATTTCCCTAAGTGTTTGTATGAAATTATTGAGGTTAAGTCTAGAATTTGATATAAATTGGAATTGTGAAGCATGTGAGAAAGTCGTAGATAGTATTAGAGTTGTATTTGATTGAATTACGTAGTTTTCCTTGGGATTTGAATGGAAATTGGCGTGAATTAAATTAATATTAAGGAATTCGGGAGAAATGGGTAAAATTGAGGAATATTGTAAATTTAAAGTCGTTGGTGATTTGAAATGATACTAGCTTGAGGAAACGAAAGTTTTGGAACGTAATTATGCAAGTTAAGACTATTGTACATAAAATGGGAATTTGAAAACCCTTTAATAGAGCTTTAATTGATCTTTATTCGTCTTGATTGGTCTAGGTTGACCTTTGGAGACTCGAGAAGAGTCGTTATGAGTTGGTTTCGGAAATAGAGAGTGAATACCCTCTCTAGAGGTGAGTGAACGGTTCATTGTGTTCGTAAATGAGAAACCTGTTTAAAATTGCTTTGAAAATGATTTTGAAAGATTGTTATACGTTTTATATAAATTGTTTTGTGATTGTGGGCTGTCTGAACTGAATTGTGAAATACGAATGTATCCATTGTATTTATAAATGCTTTTGTGTCATGTGATATTTGATATTGCTCTATGAGCTGCTTTGGCATGAAATTGTGGATTATTGGTTGAAATTATGGCACATTGTTGAGAAATGGATTGAATGAGAAATGGAGGGTGCCGCAGATGACTATAGTCATATACCCACCACGGAGCGACCCGATGGGGTGACGTGGTTTGGGGTTTAGATGTGCGGGGGAGTAGACGTCCCTCCCTCTGCAAAAGTCATGCTATATCTGGTGCACCCCGGTGAGGCACGAGCCAACGCCAAGGAAGGGGGTTTGTTTTGAGATATTGGATAGTAAAACCCTTGGCGGATTTTCGTCTGGGTTTGGCCGCCCTGAGACGGAAGCATATTTCGATGGAACCCCAGGATTTTTATAAAAAAAAAAAAAAATGATTGATATGGATGCATATTTGTGAAATGTGATTTATTGAAATGATTTTAAGGATATGAGATGATTTATGAGTTATGCTTTGACTGCCCCACATTCACACCTTATTTATTAGCACAAATGCACCATTGCACTCCACTCACTGAGTATACCCCTATACTCACCCCTCACTCCCCCCATTTTTCAGAGGAGACTTAGTTGGGAGCCTACTCGCGAGCTTGCGAAGTATTTTTGCAAACTGTATAGGTATTTGGCAGACAGGGCTACTTTTGGGGATTGATAGCTTGCAAATCATGGAAAGGGAAGTCTGTACATTCCAGCCGTGCGGATTTTATTGATACTGGCTGAGTTGTCGGCAAGTATTGATAAAATCCGTCGATTTTTGATTTGTTTTTATTTCTTTTGATTTCTCTAGTTTTGGAAAACTGTTTATATTTGTACTGGGACATTTGGACTGTAAATCTTAATTTCAATGCTTTTTCTTTGATTTTGTGAAGTTCTGTACAACTCATACCGTTAGGATTTTATCGATACTGGCCTGTTTTCCTCGGGTAAGTGTTGGTAAAATCTGACGGCTATGTTTTGAGACTTCTTGTTTTGTTAAATGCTTTTAGAGTGGCCAAGATGGTCACATTGCATGCGTGCATGTACAGGTTCCCGCTCCCCGTTGTGTGTTGCTGTGTAATCGTGCATGTACAGGTTCCCACTCCCCGATGTGTGCTAATGTATGATTGCATGTACAGGATCCCACTCCCCGATGTGTGTCAATGTGTGTGTTTGTACATCCTTGATGAGCCGGATGGGCTCCTTGCATGTGTATTGATTTTGAAATTTCTTGTTTTTGAAGAATTTTATGAGTTTGATGATTTATTGTGAATTTGATAGCCTTGCGGAGTTCCAATAGATAGAGAGGTTTTACCCATGTACCGAGACGACGCGGCGGTTGTCGCGTGGTCGATCTGGGGATCGGGGCGTGACACTGCCCATGTACCGAGACGACGCGGCGGTTGTTGCGTGGTCGATTCGAGGACCGGGGCATGACACTCCTATCGTATGTCAAAGACTAAGTCGCCCTGATCCTACCGAACGAACATGTTATTAAAATGAGATAGAACTTCTCGAATGGGTGGACACGGCCCTCCTATCTAAAGTTTCCTACCGAACAAACGTGTCATCAAAATGGGATAGAACTCTCCAAACGGGTGGACACAGCCATCATATCTAAAGTTTCCTATTGAACGAACATGTCATCAAAATAAGATAAAACTCCCCGAACGGGTGAACATAGCTCTAATATCAATTGTCTTTTATCATACGTCTGGCCAAAGTCGCCTTGATCCTATTAAACGAATGTGTCATCAAAATGGGATGGATTTCTCAAACGAGTGGACGTGACATTCCTATCTAAAGTCTCCTACCAAACGAACGTGTTATCAAAATGAGATAGAATTCCCTGAACAGATGGACACGACCCTAATATTAATTGTCTCCTATCGTATGTCGGGGTTAAATCGATCTAATCCTACTGAACGAACATGTCATTAAAATGGGATGGAACTCTCCGAACGGATGGACACGACACTAATATCAACTATTCCCTATCGAACATTGGGTCTAAGTCGCCTTGCGTTTATCGAACGAACATGTCGTCAAAATGGGATGAAACTCCCTGAATGAGTGGACATAGTCCTAATGTTATTTGTTTCCTGTCGAGCGTCAGATCTAAGTCGCCTGATTCCTATCAGAGAAGGAATCTAACTTTCCGAATGAGACATGACCCTCTAAAGATCTCCTTTACGAAAGGTCATTACACTTTGACAGAGCATTAGCTTAATGGATCAAACGACATTCTCGGGCAGAAATTCACAAGTAAGAAAATCTTTTCATTATTAGAACAATATAAGATTACATGTAGTCAAAAGGAACAATAGAGGCCACTTGGGTGGGGTTCCGATCCATTATCACTCTCTCGATTGACCCTCAAGAGGAGGTAAAGCCTCATATCTGTTGACTTGTTGAAGAATCTCCTCGGTGCACCTCAAACGCTCGAGTAATCTACGTTGATAAAGTTTGAGGTTAGCAGTATCTTTGGTAACAGACACCTTGAGATTAGCCATCTCTTGCTTGACATTCCGAAGGGATTCCTCCCAGAGATGAGCTAACATCTCAACAGCCGCTAATTTCACTTCGTGAACGCTCGCCTCGGCTTCCAACTTCTTACAACGCTCTTGGGACAGGGCCAAATCTATCTAAAGACGTTTAATCTGTTTATCCTTTTTCCCTTCAGTGTCCTTTTCCTTACTCTCCAGAGCATCTTTTAGCGCTAGCACCTGGTTGTTCAAAAAGATAAGTCGCCCCTTGGATTTTTTCCTCCGTTGTCCTTGGAATTCGGTCAAGGCTGCAGTCTGGGAAGAAATAAGCTTGACAGTCAGAATTATGTAATAACGAATGTAAAGAGAGTTTGAACGAAAGAGCACTTACCGTCAGACAGAGAGAGTGAAGAGCTTTGTCAACATGATCCGAAAACATTGAGTGAAGAGCTTGGAAAGAGGTTTGACAACAAGTATACTGCACAAGCAAGCTCTACACTCTCAGGCTCAGCAAGTGACCTGTACCTCACAGCACGTTTGGCTCCCATATCTCTTACCTACTTTGGATAGTGTCTGGTGAATGATGTCTATAAAGTAAAACTTCACTTTGCAGAGATACAGTTTAATGATAAAGAAGCATTTAATAGTTTTGGAACATGGATTTTTGATGTTTACATTCAAGTAATTTATCGATTATATTGGGAGTTCTCTTTTTCTTTTTATTTTTTATTTTTTTTAGTTCTTTCTGATGAACAAACTCATCACTAGCATGCTTTCTTTCAGGGAAAGTTGGTGCTGAAGAATTTCAATATCGTGAAAGAAGCTAATGGAACTTGTAGACCAGTGATTAAAAATTTTAATGCAAGTGTCGCGGACAACACTCTAGAGATCCGGTTCTATTGGGCCGGGAAAGGGACAACTGTCATCCCTACAACAGGAGTATATGGTCCTCTTATATCAGCAATTTCAGTTTGCCCTAGTAAGTTGATGCAACAAGCCATCTCTCTCTCTCTCCCTCTCAAGTTTTTACAACTAAATGTCATGTGGAACCCGATGATTTTAGTGTTTTTGTTTTTGTTTTTTTTGTGTTTTTTGACTAGTCTGTAAACTAATTTCTCAAAATTTATCTTCATATATTTTCTCATGGTATCATGCTGCCTCTAGTGTTTCAGTTTTATCTTATAGATGTAGCTTGTTGGTGCTTCTCACATGGTATTCTGAGCGCAATTTTTTTTTTCCCTTCCCCCCCCCCCCAAGGTTCCAGATTCCATTGTGAAGGTATGTAAACTACATTTTCTTCTTTTCTGTCTATTAAATCTTTTTATTTTTACTTTTCCTATATGGGCACCTTGCTTGTTCTCTGACTCCGTACGTTCAAAAACAAAAACAACAGTGATAGTGGTTGGAATTTGCATTTCTTCAGCATGCTTTCTGTTGGTTGGTATGGCTATTGTTTATTGGAGACTTCATCATGCAAATAATGAAGTGGAGAACGGTACTGCTAGAAATCGACCACTTTAATCGTATCATTACCATTTTTCTGATACTTTATTCAATAGGAAAATTTCCTGACACTTTTATCTGTATCAGAGATGCTTCAACGAGGTAACATTGGTGGTGAAGTGAACGCTGACATTCAAACCAAAGCTGAAGAAGTGAGAGACCATCCTCCAGATCTCAACCCTGTGAATCATAGTTCAATCGGCCATTCTTTGTTACATGACACTCTACCTTCTTCTTTAATGTCCCCTTCTTCCCAGAATGTCAACCCTGTTAATCATAGTTCAATCAACCAATCTGCATCAGACGTCATCCGGCCTTTTTCTTTGATGTCACCTTCTTCGCAAGCTTGCTATCCTGTCAATCCTAGTTCAACCAACCAATCTTCATTAAATGACAATCGGCCTTTTCCTTTAATGTCACCTTCTTCCCCAGCTTGCTATCCTGTCAATCCTAGTTCAATCAACCAATCTTCATTAGATGGCAGTCGGCCTTTTTCTTTAATGTCACCTTCTTCCCAAGCAGATGATAGACGGCCTTTTTTCTTTAATGTCACCCTCTTCCCAAGCTCACTACGGTGGCAATAATAGTTCAATCAACCTTAGCATGGAAGAATTTGTGACAATGAGTTAGCACCTTAGTTGGACCTCCTTGATTTCAATTGGCGCCTCCAAGTACACTTCTTTTGTGATGACTGATGAGCATTTTTAATTGCAGAGGATACACTGGTCCAGAATATGCTATGATGCCACCTTACAGAGCAGGCAGATGTTTATGGTTTTGGTGTGGTTGCTTGAGAACTGGATAGCGTGAAGCACAACTCAACTTTCAGGTCCATGTACAATTGTGTTGTCTCTTAGATTGGGTAAATAGGACTGTTGTTATTTATAATGTTTTTCATTTGAGAAAGTGCAATAGTTCTGACTCCAATTTCCTTGCATGTATTGGAAATCCATATGTTATATGCGATGTTGCACAACAGAGGAAATCTAATGGAACTAGTAGATTTTGTCCAACATAAGTTGGTGGTGAGCTATGTAAGCATAAAGATTTTCGTGGCACAGTAGTTGGAGGGACTCAAATCTAATGGAAATCCTAGTGTCTCTTGTGGGAGAAACCCTGACCCTGAGTTATGGTTAATTAAATAATAAAGTACTCCTCATCTCAAACCCTAACCCTGAGTTTGGTCCGTGTGTAGCACCTTTGCAATTGTTCAAAGGTTTGACCTAATAGACTTCCCAATACATTTATTCTCTTTCCCTTTTGCTTTAGCCATTTCTCCCTTTCTTTCTCTCTCCTTCTCCTCATCCCAAACCCCAGCCTCCATTGTTTGAATTTGGATACACCAAATAAGAATACCCTTATGTTAGGCCCCGCTCGTTGAAGTGTGTTTCTTTTGTAAAACTTGAAATAATAGTTCGCTATGCACTCATCATTTGAAGTGTTTCGTGTGCAATCAAAGAGGGTCATGGGAAGTAATAAAATAATATGAATAATCCATCGCTCTAAATATAAAAGCAATTATTACTATATGGAAAAAAAAATTAAATATTTCCAAAATTAAATTAATTATTGATTTATTCTAATTAATAATTGATTTGATTTTGATATATAATATTTTTTAATATTCTCTCAAATTTAATTTGATATAATGAAAATTTTTTCAATTTGAAAATACAACAAAATTTGAGAATTCTGATAAAAATAGCTATAGAAATAATTTGATAAGAGTAGCGGTTGAAGTGATAAAAAGATTTTAATAAGACTTAGTTACCACTATTGGGATTGATCTAAGAGGTATTAAAGTTTAATATCTATCAAATGACTACTTGATGGCTTGACGAGTGCCAGAGAGTCAACATTTGGTCACCACTGTTAGGATCAACATGAGAGATAGTAAAGTTTTGTATATACGAATGACTATTGGATGATCAGATGAGTAGTAGAGAGATTGAAAAGATGAAACTATTCCAATTGCCGAGCTTTATGAAGGCGTTTATAAAGGTTTTTGGAGGTTTTGATTGTTGCCTTTGTTATTATTTAGAAAAATAAAATCGTTTAATAGTAAATGACTACTAGACGACTTAATGAAAGGTATCGAATTGAATTTGAACAGAGAACCTAAAAAACTTAGAGATGGTTTTGCAACACTTTTTGCAAAGAAAACTATATTACCTTGGTGAAGAGATAAAAAATAATAAAATAATATGAAACATAACGATTTATTATTTTAATAAAATGTTATAATATATTAGGTTTATATAAAAAATTTATTGATGTAAATATAGAAATCAATAGAATTAAATAATTTTAAAATTAATTTAATTATTGATTCATAAGATATATAATATATTTTTTTAATAACTTCAATATGCCTCTTTGATGCATTTGTTAAATAGATCAGAAAGAGAAGACGTGTTTGCTGACGTGGTTGTAGGGGATTTCTTATGAACAGTGGTATTGTGACAAGACCAGGTGAAAGAGGAGGTTTTGAGATTCAACGGGTACCTGTAGTCACCCAATTTCATACGCTGTTTCCTTGGGTTATAAGAAATTCGAGGTAATATCAATGTTTTGTTGGTAGAGATCGCAATGGCAATTGGCTTCTTGGTTACACTGTTAATGTCGGGATAATTGACAGTCTCCCTGCTGAACTTTGGGGTATTCACGAAGGCATTCATCTTGCTATTCAATGACATTTCCGCTATGTGATCATAGAGACTGATTCTTCATCCTTAGTCACCCACCTCACCAAAAGCATCCCATCTTCCCACTCTCTTTACCCCCCATTAAGGATTGCTATTCCCTGATGTCGACAGCAGGATCTACCTCAGTTCGCCACACTTTCAGAGAAGATAACAGGTATGCTGGCCACTTGACCAACTTGGATCACCAGAGTCATCCAGTCATCCATGTTCTTAACTCTCCCCCTCCCAGCGTTATTTAGCTCCTTAGAGAGGAAGCTGATGGGTTTTCCATTGTAAGAAGCTAATTGGGTTTAGGCCTCCCTCTTAGTCTTTGTCTTGGGCCCTTCTTTAGAACCAAAAAAAGAAGTGAGAATTGCACTAGTACCCTTCACATAAAAAATCAAGATCTGAGTCTTGATAACGATAAAAAAAGACATTGAGAAAGTTTTCTCCCGATTGGGATCTGACAACAATTCGATTGAGATTAGTCAGAGTAAAATTTTAGTACGGTGAACAAAAGGAAAAAAGAAATTCGAAAAGATAGCTATTATTGGCCCTTTCTTTTAATATTCTCCATCTCCCACGTTCTTAGAATATATATATATTTTTTCCCTCACATTGGTAGTCATGTGCAATGATACCTTTATCGGCCTTTTGGCTAAGATCAAGTCATGTGCAATGCTGTGAACGCGTAGACCCGTGGGTTTGGCTATGGAAAAGTCTTCTTTCTACTAATTATTTACTCTTAATGCCAGTTTTCACACACTAACTGCACTTCACATGGACCATTTGCTCCTTTAAAAATGGGGAAATCCAGGTCAATTTTCAGCAAAATATTTAAAAGATGTTCCTATCAACTCTTTTTTTTTATTTTTTTTATGTTTTTTGTTTTTTGTTTTTTGTTGGGGGCTGTTCTATTGTATTATCCAAAATTCATGGTATTACTGTTGGATCATTAATCTAACATTGAATTTATATGTTTAAATAATTATATAAATGCATACTGACAAAATCATTAGTTAAACCCATATAAAAGTGATCTGGTAAATTAGGAAAATTCGGTAATTTTGGTTTAAATATCTCAAAAGATATGGAAATAAATTAATGTGTAGATACCAATAGACATTTACTATTTGTGATGGGTTAAATAGAGAATGTCAAAAGGTGACTTGAGGATAGCAGGAAAGTGACCTAAATTCATGTGAATTTGGTAAGGTAACTGAAATAAGCTAAATAGGCAAATTCTGTTATGAATTTGGAAGTAAAGGTCATCCCTACAACTATAAATAGAGTTATGGCCCCCGAGTCAAAGTATCACTCTTCCCCCTAATACCCCATCATATAGAGAGATTCTGTGAGAATACTTTTGACCTGGAAAGCCGTACCCGGATTCTGTCCAGACGAAGGTCGAATCAAGACTTCAATTTTTAACTATCGAATCAAATATAATTTCGATCCATTTTATATTTCAATTTCAGTTTAATTAAACTTTTAATTCCAATGAATCAACACGATGATTGATATTTTTTTTATATCAAATTATTTTCCTAACAAGTGGTATCAGAGCCACTCGTGCTTGAGTCATTGGAATTTGTTTTTATGTATATTTTAAGATTCTTTTATGATTTTGGTACTATATGAATTTTGAGAATATGCAAGACTTTTTATATATTTTTTAATTCAGAAATTTTGGGTGTGGATTTGAATAATAAAAAAAAAATCTGAAAAGTTTTCATCAAGTCGACATTCGGTTTTATCAAAGTCAACATTAAGTTTCATTAAAGTCGATTTCTAGTTTTTCATTAAAATTGACATCCGGTATTAATTTTTTTTTAATATATATATTGTGCCTTTTTTTGTTTTGGATCTTTCCAACATTTAAAAAAAAAAAAAAGGACAAAAAGGGAGCCTGCACGAAAATCAAAAGAAACATTAAGCAAGTCTTCACAAAATTTACTTCCCTTTTTCTTATTTTTTTATTGGGCAATTTTTTGTTTTTTAAGAAAGTTGACCATTTTTTTAAGAATCTTTAGGTTTTTTCAAAAAAAAGAAAATATTGATTTAACGATATTAGTATCTCAAAAGTTGTAACTTTCAATACATTAAGTTTTGGAAATTTTTATTTGAGCAATGGACTTTATTAAAAATATATATATATTGAAAGTCAAAATTTTATGGTATTTTGAAACTTTTCTCTTTTTTTGAGATGTCATTCTTTATGGTATCTTTTTTTTTTTAGTAACTGTAAATCTAATTTTGAGAATTTTTTTGATTTTAAAAAGTATCTGAAATTTGGTTTCTCGCAAGAAACTTTCAGAATTTGAAAAAACAAAAAAAAAAAAGGAAAAATCTCAGGTTTCAATTTTTTCCTTTTTTTTCAAGACTTGACTTCCCAATTTTAGAATAAAGTTTTCAAAAAATGTTTTTTTAAGCAATTAAAAAAAAGGAATTTTTTTTTTGGATTTTAATTTCTTTTTTTTTTTAAGTATGACTTACTAATTTCAAATGAAAACTTTCAAATTCTAACAAAATAGAATTTTTTTTTTATTATTGCAACTCCATATCACAAAAGAAATATCCCTTTTATATAAATATATATATATATATATATATATATAAGGTTTTATGGGCCATTTTGAACCTAAACAGACCCAACTTGGGTGTAAAGGTTTTGGAACTCATTGGACTCAATCGAACCTATTTTTCATCCTTATCATTTTTCAATATCCCTTTTATGTTCAAAATTTGTCATTCTTTTAGTATGCGTGGCATGAGGCATGTCTAAGAAAGTTCTGTCAAAAAGACGGGAATAAGTCTAAAACTGGCTGGTTCTTAAGCGGTTCTAAATGAACTCACCACCTACCTGGGAACTTTCCTGGTGTCCTCTGCTACAAAACGGGGATTGACCAAATTTTGGATCAGTTGTCGACAAAAGGTGAAAACTTTGGTTTTATGCCGACAACGAAAGTATAGGGATAGAAAAGAAAAATAAAGGAGGCAGATTCGGTAAAATTGGACCATTATAGGCCCAATGTAAAGTTAATAAAATTGGATTTTAAATAACTCAATTTTCAAGAAATTGATTCCATCAGAATAAATTGAAAATTTTTTTCAATTACGAATACTTTTATTCAAATATAAGTATGGTTTTATATATATTTCGAAATACATTAATTGATACATATCACCAAAGTGACCTCTTTTGTAAAAATTAATTTATTCTTAGAATATAAAAGGTTATGTATATACAATTCATGTGGATACCGATCGACCCAAAGAAAAATCTGTATTTGATGGAATTGAATATATATCTTGTGGTAATAAATACGTGACAATTTTTCGGTTTTACATGTGATCAATTTATCGGCTCAAAGGAAGATAGTTGATTGACATGTTCTTATTGTCAGTGTTTGATTACTACATCGAGATACCATTTACAAGTTAATTATTTTATCCAAAGATAAAATATTAATGGAGTTATCGGTATCTTATGATGGGGAATTCTCATATTTGAATTAATTTAGTTTTAAAGTTCCATTTGAGCATATATTGATTATCATTCTCTGTTTTTTTATAGTTAACACTATTCCCATCAATATCAATGCCCAACTTGATTCCATTTCCATGTTGAATGACTCAAACTTCAAATCATTGCGAGAAAATCTTTTGATTGTTCTCGGAGTTATGGATATCGACTTTGCGTTAAGGATTGACTGTCCTCCACCAATTACAGATAAGAGTACCTCTGATGAAAAGAGGGAGTTTGAAGGTGGGAGAGGTCGAATCGCATAAGTCTCATGATTATGAAGAAAGCCATCCCAGAAACATTTAGGGGTACAATATCTGAGTCTGTTATGACAGCCAAAACTTTCCTTAAAGATTTTGAGAAACAATTTGTCAAGAATGAAAAGATTAAAACTGGTACACTCTTGACAAATTATATCTTAATGCGATGTAAAGGTCAAAAACAAGAACACTTGACCATTAAGGACAAAAAAGGAAAGAAAAGGAAACAGGATAAGAATGTTGCTATATTCTTTAGTTTGGTTTGTTCTGAAGTTAATTTAACTTCGATCCCAGGACACACTTGGTGGCTAGATTCCGCTGCAACCACTCACATCAGTGTGTCTACGCAGGGTTGCTTAAATTACCAACCGCCAAATGATGGTGAAAGATACATCTATGTAGACGATGGCAATAAAGTTCCAGTCGAAGCCATTGGAAGATTTAGATTATTGCTAAAAACTGGATTTTATTTGGATTTACATGAAACATTTGTGGTGCCATCTTTTAGACGGAATTTGTTTTCTATTTCTGTATTGGACAAATTCGGTTTTACTTGTTCTTTCGAAAATAGAAAAGTTAGTTTGTTTCTTAAATCCAAATTAGTTGATTTCGGTTCTTTATTAGGATCTGATAATCTTTATTTACTTGATACCGTGGCTTATTTTAATGAATCCCTGCAAACCAGTACTCGAAGTATAAAACGAAAATTAACCAATGAGAATTCCTCCTCGTTATGACACAAGAGATTGGGTCATATTTCCAAAAGGAGAATACAGAGACTTGTGTTAGAAGGAATTCTTGATTCCATTGATTTCACAGATTTCGATATTTGTATAAATTGTATAAGGGGAAAACAAACCAATAAAAGAAGTTTTGAGGCCAAGAGAACTTCAGACGTCTTAGAATTGATTCATACGGATATCTATGGACCATTCCCTTCGGCTTCTTAGATTGGTCAACGATATTTTATCACGTTCATAGACGACTATTCAAGATATGGCTACATTTATCTCCTTACAGAAAAGTCTCAATCTCTAGATGTGTTCAAAATTTATAAGGTTGAAGTTGAAAACCAACTCGGTAAAAGAATTAAGAAAGTCAGATCTGACCGTAGTGGAGAATACTACGGTAGTAATGATGGATCAAGTGAATAACGTTCAGGACCATTTGCTCACTTCCTAGAGGAATGTGGTATCGTCCCACGGTATACCATGCCTAGCTCACCTGCCATGAATGGTATTGCTGAAAGATGAAACATGACTCTTCAAGATATGACAAGAATGATGATAGCTTATTCTGCCTTACCTGAGTCACTCTGGGGAGAGGCACTCAAGGCTGCAACATACATCCTAAACAGGGTTCCTACTAAGGTAACTACCAAAACCCCTTATGAACTTTGGATAGACAGACGTCCTAGTTGAAACATCTGCACATTTGGGGTTGTCCAACTGAGGCTAGGCCCTTTAGGCCTAATGAGAGGAAACTGGATGCTAAGACGATTAGTTGCTATTTTGTAGGATACTTTGAAAAGTCTAAGGGGTACAAATTTTATGATCCCACAAATAAAGTCATCTTTGAGTCGGGAAATGCCCGGTTCTTTGAGGATGTTGAGTTTACGGGAGAAGATATGGTTAGAGATATTGTCTTTCAAGAGGAATATGTTAATATTCCCATAGGTGTTATTGGACTTGATCAGGTTTCTATCCCTGATCCTGTTCAAAACACATCAGAATCAGACAATGTTAGAGAATCCTCCAATTTAGAAGAACAAACTCTACCCCCTCAAGAATTTATGCCATTAAGAAGATCTACTAGAGAAAAAAGAAGTGCAATTCTAGATGATTATATTGTATTTCTTCATGAACATGAGGTTGACATGTCTATCCTCAGTATAACTTTCATAGGATTCCCCTCCTCTATCTGACCTCACGATCTGTTTTTGCTTACCGCATTGTTTCTCTACTTCTGCCTTAAAAATTTTAAAAGCATCCAACGCTTCGTCCTTATGGCGAAGAATATAGAGATACATGTATTCATCTATAAAGGAGATGAAATAACTATGACCATACGAGTCTGTACCTAGAGTACAAATATCTGTATGTATGATCTCAAGCAATTCTGAGCTCTTCCTAGCACCTTTTTGAGTCTTGTTAGTCTGCTTTCCCTTAATACAGTCTACATAAGTCTCAAAGTCACTAAAGTTTATGGTGTCAAGTACCCCATCCTTTACCAACTTTTCTATTCTCTTTATGGAGATATGTCCTAATCTCCAGTGTCATAATATGGAAGAGTTTTCCTCAATGACACTTCTTTTAACACCTGTTTGTATTACATTCATACAAACATTGTCTTGTAATGTAATACTATATAATCCATCCAATAATGGACCATAGCCAATGACAATTGAACCATAAAATAATGTCATTTTATTATTAAATTAGAAAGAGTAACTGAATTGTACAAGTTGAAACGGAAATTAACTTCCTAGAAAACTTAAGTATATAGAATACTTTCTCCAATTTCAAGACATGTCCGCTTGCCAAAATGAGCTCGCAATTTCCAATGCCCTTTACTCGTGAGTTCATCTTGTTGCTCGAATAGATGAGTTGTTCACAATCCACCGGCTTCCTTAGATTTTGCAAGCCATGCAACACATTTGTAATGTGGATGGTACAATTAGAATCAATCCACCATGTGTCATGAGAAATCTCAGTCATGCAAGATTCATAACAGACTAATGAGATTTTCGTACCTTTACTTTTAAGCCATCGTTTGTACTTAGCACAATCCTGCTTCATGTGTCCCTTCTTTTTATAGAAAAAACACTTGGACTCCTTCTTAATGTCCATTTTCGATTTTGTGCCATTTTTATTTGGCTTGAATTTGTCCTTCTCCTTTCCTTGTATAGCTACATGTGCATTTTCAGAACCCTGCTTCATCTCCATCAATAGCCTTCCTTCCTCCTGTACACACATGGCCATCAATTCATCGATAGACCATTTCTCCTTATGTGTAGTAGGAGATCTTGAAAGGACCGTAGGGTTGAGAGATAGAGTTTAAAATAAAGTGCACTAGGAAGGACTCGGACATCTCAATCTCCAGGTTTTTTAGTTGAGCCGCAATGTCCCGCATCCGCATGATGTGCTCGCGTACACCGTGGACAGTAGTGAGTCTCATAGAAAAGAATTGCATAATGAGGGTACTGGTTAAAGACTTCTCTGATGTCGTAAATTGCTCATCTATAGCCTTAAGAAGAGCATGGACATTGGTATGTTGATTGACCGAGCCACGGATACCAGCCGAAATCTTACTTTTTATGAACATGATACTTTGGCGATTGGATCGCTCCCAACGTTCATAAAGGGCCTTATCAGCCTCGGAACAAGTATCGATTACCGGAGGTGGCTCGTCTTTCTTGATAGCATAGTCAATGTCCAAGCAGTCTAAATGGAAAAGCACCATTTGCCTCAATTCCTTATAATTCTCTCCGTTTAAATCGGAAAAATCGGATTTCAAATCTACGGTTTGGAATACTGCAAAATAAATAAACATGCTTACTAACTATATGTGAGGTATTTAATATATATGTCTATCAATGCAAACATATAAAAATAAATCTATGACATAGAAATTGCCTGTGGGCTAAATTTCTAATTCTATTAGATTTATTTGACCTTATGATAAGATTTATTAAAAATAACTCATTTCCTAATACCTGTGGGCTAATTAGGAAACTACCAATAGCTAGTCTTTCCTTGATTACCTTATCCTTCTCTACTTAGCCCTATAAAATGATCTCTCTAGTGCACCAGGTAGTTTTCCAGGTAGGTGGTGGGTCACATGGAACTACTTAAGAACCAGCCAACTTTAGATTTATCCTCGTCTTTTTAACAGAACCAGCCTAGACATGCACTAGATGAACCGCACTTATAGTATTACATAGAAAATGAAATTTAACCAAATAGACTACTATTGAAAAATAGCTATTTTGATATTTTATCTCCAATTTTATTATTTTCATGCAACAAAAATTCCCGTGAGATAAAATTTATTACATAAAAATATTTCATGACAAATTTATTCTTTCCCTAATGTGATCATACATTCATATATAATTTTCTATTTAATTATGGTTGCTGTGACTAAATCCTAATTAATTTTAGAAATTATATTAATCACTGGGATAATAATGTAACTCCATTTTGCCATGTCAAAATGCATAAAATTTTAATATAAAAATACAACAAAAATTACTTAATGTATTTTATTAAATTTGTACCTCCCCTTATGTACAAAATTATACTCAAAATAAATTTTATGTTTGATTTTTTAAAATTTGGATTTATAATATCTTTTGAAAATTTTGGAATTTATTTTCGAAAATTTTTTGTCCCAAGAATTAATTTTTAAAGTATTAGGAACCAAACTGTTACATTTCAACGTTTTCTGAAAAATGAGAGGACTTTACTGTAACAATTTATGAAATTTTGAGATCATAATGCAATTTTCAAAAAATCATGGCAAAAATGCTCCTTTTAAAGAAAAAACATGGTATAAAGAAACATATGGCCAGAATCGAACCCAAGCGCAACGAGATGCTGGGTAACCTAACCATCAAGCCCATACCACCAAGTCAGGGCCCAATATCTTCAATAAAGTTCTTATTTATTCTTTTATTTTGATGTATAGTAATTTCATCATCTTCTTTACTCGAAAGTTGGAAAAGGGTCCCGACCCAATTTGTTGATTCCGGTAGATCCGGATGCCGAAAAACTACAGGAAAATTCAAAAATGCTCCAAAAATTATTTTGAAAATATGGTTTTAACCATAATGATACAAAAATTTTAATTTTGGAATCAATTTCTTGAAAACATTAAGATTTTTTATCCAAATATTCAAAAATCCAAAAACCCTAATTTTTTGAAAATTTTGAAATTCATCCGAAAACATGCAGGCAAAGGTAAAATTGGCTCAGATACCAAATGTAGGAATGCGTGTCAAACCTAATGCATGCTTTAATTCATAAATTAGAGCCAAAATTAGCGGAAACAAAAATTGAGGATTTAGGGTTACCTCCGTCCATACTCTTGTTCTTCACTTCCAACGAATCTAAAAGCACCAATATGATCCTTGGGGTATGCACAATCCTTCTAAACCCTCAATTTCACTCAATAGATGGTGTGGAGTTTAGAAATTCGAAATTAGGGACCTAATGCATTGAAGGGGTTTATATAGGCTCTCAACCATCAAAGATCCATTAAAATCCTATAATTATCACCCTAAATAATTGCTGAAGGTTATGAGAATCCAATTAATTATTCAAAACGGAAAAACAAATTAATTGTGTGGAGGTTTGAATGGGACACCAAAATCCAGCCAAATATATCCCCAATTCAAATTCCTACCATGCTTATCACATTTAATTTTTCCGGTTATATTTTTTCCTAATTAATTTGATATTGAATTCATTAAATTTGAATTTGAATTCAAAATTCTAACGTTGTGATCCTTTTTGGCATGGGACGTGGATGATTGGCTACGATTTTAAAACGTGTATCCTTTTTGGACATGTGCTGAGATCGTGAAACGGGGCATTCAAGTGTTCAGGTTGATTGGCTACGATTTTAAAACGTTGCCTTTTGAATATATATATATTACGAAATTGATCTATAATCGAGTATCTAGGGTTTTATTCTGATTAATCTTGGTCTAACTATTTTGGGTTCCAATTAGAAGGGAGCTCTTCTAACGTAATTTTTGTCACCACCAAATTTCAAACTCAAGTACTTGGTATAGGGTGTTAGTACCCTTCTCACTAAATCAATGATGCATTGGTAACGTTGCCTTTTGAATCCCAAACCAAAACGGTCGTTCTCCAGCGGTCCAGCAAGAACTAGGCATAAGATAGCTGTAGTGAAGTAATCTTATCGACGTTTGGTTAGTCTGATAGTAAGAATATTATATTTTTTAATTAAAATTTTAAATTTTAGTTTTAGTATTGAAAAAAGTAGATGTTGAAGAATTCATCCCTTAATGGATCTGATAGTTAACTCTTTTTGAATTAATCGAAACTAATAAATTAATTATCGGATATTGATTAAAACAACACAAAAAAAGACACAATCTTATTTCGTCTCCTATTAAATTTTGAGAAAAAGAAATAAAAAGCAATATAAACATAAGATATTTATTTTCTATCAGTATTTGCAATAGCTAGTTTCTCTGATTGAATTAATTAAAAAAAAAACTTTTTTCTAAAAGTAAGGAGATAACAAAAAATTGACTATGAAGAGAGTTTACTACTCCCTTCATAATAACAAGTATTAGGTGGGAGTTTGATTTATGCTTTGAGAGTTGAGTACTCTGATTAGGAGTTTCAAACTTTGTATACTATTTCCCAAACATTGAGTTACTCACTATCCCCTCCACGGTCAAATATGTGGGATAATCCATGTATGACTGGATAAAAAAGATTTATAACTCTTCCCTTCACAACAACAATTATTATATTAGAAGAGAAATTAGTTTGATCAATTCAAACTTCAAAACTACAAAACCTAATCCACGTATGAGTAGGAAAAAAAAAAGGATTTATATCTCTTCCCTTCATAATAACAATTATTGTATTAGAAGATGACTGACACAGAATAAAAATGTAGAAATTGATTTGATCAGTTCAAACTTCAGGACTACGAAACCTAATCTAAGGGAATTGAGAGAAAACCAAAATTTTAATGATAATAATATGTTAAACATCTTAGTGCAGCTCTCAATTATGAGAGATGCATTGACAAAAGATGTCACAACGGTATTTGCAACGAAACACTTAGAAGGTGAGAGTTGTGCCGAAGCAACGAGGCGCCATGATATTTTTTCAAAAACGCCGTGACATTTTTGCCTGTTGCTCTCTTCTGATCCTTCGCCCTTCGCTTATCTTTAGCACCTTCCTATCCTTCTTTTGCATGCTGAATTGTCCCATAAATTCATAAAAAATAGAAGAGGCCCACTATAATGTACCCTTTTGCTTCAGTATTGGGCTATGAAAGGGGCAAGGATAGAACTTCCTCCCACATCTGATAGTTCCAGGGGTGATTCTCGCACTACAAGAAAATAGATTTTCAACGACGGAAATTAGTGATGGAAAAAAATTCGTCACAATTAGCGACGGAAAATATCCGTCGCTAATTTTTCCGTCGCTAAATCTGTCGCTAAAAAATTTGATTTTATTAAATATAATTTTTTATTTTTATTAAATATAATTTTTTGTTTTTATTAAATATAAATTTTTTATTAATTATAATTTTGTGTTTTTATTAAATATAATTTTTTGTTTTTATCAAATATAATTTTTTTATTAAATATAATATTTTGTTTTTATTAAATATAATTTTGTGTTTTTATCAAATATAATTATTTTTGTTTTTATTAAATATAATATTTTGTTTTTATTAAATATAATTTTTTGTTTTTGTCAGAGTTATTAAACCCGGAGCGACCCGTTGGTTAAACCGAGTCAACCCGTGACCCGTGCGTTTTATGGGTTGGTTCACTGGATGAACCGAATATGCAATCAACTCGGAAAAACTCGCGGGTTATTGTGGGTCAACCAGCAACCCGTGTGACCTGCGGGTTTGACAGAACCATGCGGGTTTTGATAGATTTGGGATTTAAGATCGAGACGAATTTCTGGGCTAGATTCACTAATTTGAAACGAGAGAGAGATGCAGAGGGCGAGAAGGGCAGCAAAGAACAAGAAAAGAGGAAAAAAATTCTCATGTCCGATCTCCGCATTGGCCGAATCTCTGCTCTTCTCCTTTTCTTCGCTTCTCTGTTACTCATGTTTTACATACCTAAAACAGATCTGGGATTTAAGATCCAACTGGAGACGAATTTCAGGCTAAATTCACTAATTCAAATCCCAAGCTTGATAGAAGAGAGAGATGTAAAGGGACGGAAGGGTAGTAAAGAACGAGAGAAGAGAGATGTACAGAGGGACTGTCTTACCTGAGAGAAATGTGAGAAGCCATAATGATGCTTGACGGAGGAAGCATGGCAAGAGGCTAGGGTTTTGGAAAACTTTGTAGAGATCCATGATTGGGTGATGCAAATTTCGTATTCAAGGACATGAGATTGGTATTTGCAAAAAATAAACTTGGGTTTGTACCAAAAAAAAAAAAAAATTCTGGACAGATAAAAATTCGGTATTTGTGATGGGCCCGTTAATCCCTGGGGGGGGTAGGGAAGAGTTTGATGATGGGCCTAATTCTATAAATTGGTTTTTTTTTTTTTTTTTTTGGTCTATTTTGATATTTTTAATATTAGTAAAGTTGGGGGAATTTTATTATATCCAAAATTGGGGAATTTTATTAGTAAAATTTTAGTTTTAAACTTTTAGGTTTTCAATTTCTTTTTATTATATCCAAAATCAGATTTTAATTTTCCTTGATTATAACCAAAATTGAAGAATATGATTATATTGTAAGGTTTTGTTAATTTCTCTTGGGTAATTTTATTTCATTTCTATTGTTTATATTTTATTTTTTTTTCTTTTTTACTATTTTGAGACAATAAAAATATGAATTTATGAGTTTTTAATTTTTACTATATGATTATATTATTTTTTGTAAATATTGTGATTGATATTTTATATTTTAAAAATATAATTATATATATTTTTATATTTTAAAATAATAAAAAATAATCTGCGATCGAATCAGTGATCCAACGGTTCAACCGGTTGAACCATAAATTTTAAGATACACGAGTTAACATGCGGGTCGGGTTTAATAACTATGGTTTTTATCAAATATAATTTTTTTATTAAATATAACGTTTTTTGTTTTTATTAAATATAATATTTTGTTTTTATTAAATATAATTTTTTTTATTTTTATCAGATATAATTTTTTATTAAATATAATATTTTGTTTTTATTAAATATTATTGTTTTTATTAAATATAATTTTTTGTGTTTTTATTAAATATAATATTTTGTTTTTATTAAATATTATTGTTTTTATTAAATATAATTTTTTGTGTTTTTATTAAATATTATTTTTTGTTTTTATTAAATGTAATTTTTTGTGTTTTTATTAAATATAATTTTTTATTTTTATTAAATATAATTTTGTGTTTTTATTAAATAAAATTTTATATTTTTTTAAATTAGGGTATTGTATTTTTAATATTGAGAGTTAGAAATAAAGTATAGAAATAGAACAAAAATAAACTAATAATACAAAAGTGATGGTAGTATGGTGGATAAGGTTCTCAATATCTCTCTCTCAACTCAAGTTCAAATTTGGACATGTGTATTTTTGAGCATTTTTCAAACAATTTAAAGGCGGACGAGCCAGGGCCGGGTGCAGACAGGGCGGTCGGGTCGGGTTAGGTCAGATCGGGCACTCGGATTTGGGCATTTGGGTTTGCCCTTACTCACTTCAGCGACGGAAATATTTCCGTCGTTAATCTGTCGGTAATTAATAATAATAAAAAAAATTCCGACTGATTAGCGATTGATTTTTTTAGCGACGAAAATTTTTCATCGCTCAACGACGGAAATCCATCTTTAATACTCGTTTTTCTGATAGTGTCGGTTATATTGGGGTAACTATAGCTCAACAGAATGAGGTGCCTTTTTGAGACAAAATCGCGTGAAAATTCATAAAATTTTTGGCTCAAAGCAGACAGTACCTTACACCTTTGGGGGGTCACTTCATTTGTCTCTAAAATAGAGGGGACAAAATTCGCCAAGAATAGAAGTGGCGAACAATAATTTCCTCTTCATTTGTAGCGTTAAAAAAGGGACACAATGCGAACGTCCTAAAAGATAACATTTTCCTCGAGGATAAGAAATCTAAGGACCCATATGTAACAAAAATAAAATTTTAGGACGAAATTGCATCTCAAGCACCAGTTTTGATTAACATGTTAAAAGGTGTGTGAAGCACTCATACCACAGTCATAAGAGTTTTTAGCTATATTTTCACTTCAATTCAAAATTCCCCACTATGAAGCGTATAGATAAACAAGACTAATCCGGATCCATCAAAACTTAAGCAAATATTTCTTACTTAATCCCTCTTCATTTGTAACAAAACTTAAGTAATCTTACGGAAGTCTAGTTGATCTGGTAGTAAGAGCACTAAATTTCTTTAACTAAGTTTTCTGAGTTGTCTAGTAGTAAGAGCACTGAATTCCTTTAATTAAGTTTTTAGATTCGAGTTTTGAGAGTAGAAAAAAAGACATCAGAAGAGTTCATCCTTTAATGAGCTTGACATTTAAGTCGATTCGAATTAGTTAGAACCAATAAATTGGTTACCAAATACTAGTTGATCAAATACAAAAAAAGAAGCAATCTTGTTCCACCTCTTATTAAATCTTTGAGAAAAAGAAATAAAAACTACTATGAACATAATTTATACATTTTTATTGGTATTTGCAATATCTAATTCTCTGATTGAATTAATTAAAAAACTTTTTTCTAAAAGGAAGAAGATAACAAACATTTGACTATGAAGACAGTTAATTACTCCCTTCATAATAACAAGTATTAGGTGGGAGTTTGATTTATGCTTTAAGAGTTAGTACTATGGTTGAGAGTTTCAAAATTTGTATACTATTTTCCAAACATTGAGTTACTCATAGGGCTATTATACGAATTGAGTCGACTTTGTTATACAATCGAGTCGAGTTTCGAGTAATAAAATTTTAAATTCAAAAACTTATCAAGTAACTTAATAACATATATTAATATATATTATATGTATTTATATATTATTATAATATAAAAATTAAATTAAATAGAATATATATGTCATATATATGTATAAATTACTCATCAAATTTGAATTAAGAGATATTTGAACTCAACTCGACTTAAATATACCCTAAGATGATGACAACTAAGTTACTCGTCTCCCCTTCACGGTCAAATATGTGGGGTGATCCACCTATGACCAGATAAAAAATATTTATAACTCTTCCCTTCAAAATAACAATTATTAAAGTACAGGATAACTTTTATCATTATGCCTTTTTTTTTATTTGATCATATGTATCCAGAAGTCTAATTAATCAAATTCGAATGAATCTAATTAATCAAATTTGAACGAATCTAATTTAAAAGTTGATTTTTTCGATGTTTATAGATTTTGATTAAGAAACTTTAATTTAACCGCTAAATTTATAAATCATTGAATAATCATTATACCTTATCAAATATTTAATTAATTAATGAATCAAACCATTAATTCCTATTTCTGACCGCATATCATATCTAACCAAACTAAATTGGATTGATTATTTTTATCTCTAATTTAGTTTTTTTCTTATCAAATAAAATAATAATTCATTGGTGTTTGTTTTAATTAATTAACTCTAATCTATATGTATTCATTTCTCTCATTTAATTAACTATTATTTTAATTTTGTACACGTTCTATTATTTAAACTTATAACTATGAAAAATATTATAATTCTTACTATTGCAATTATAAAATAATTATTTATTATTTATTATGTTACTATAATGATATTAATAGGTTGAATCAATCTAACAAGCTGAATTGTGTGTTACTGATCTCACCGCTTAAGATTTGATAAAGTATTTAGAACACTACCGGCAACTTTCATAAATTCATAGAACATTATTCACGTCCCTTATTGTGAAAAATCAAATATTTAATTATATTTAGATAGATTGAGTATCTTTATTTACTATTTTTTTAATGTGAACTCTATATACAAATATACAAATATCTTTAATTAATTAACTCATATCATTTTATTATTTAATTTGATTTTATTCACCCACTTACTTTCCTAATCAATTGTGACATTTCTTTGTTTGGAAGGTTTTAGAAGTGTTTTCCGAATCTCCAAGACTATATTAAATATATATATATATATATATATATATATTAAAAGAACTTGTATGTAATTAAAATATTGATTTAAAATATACAAATTCTAATTCAAATTTAGAAACAGATTTGATGGGGCAGGGCCTCAAAATCATATCCAACCAGATCCAATGAGTCAATCTTGGTAAGGCCTATACGAAAAGCCCACGAATGACCATTACTGACCGAGGTTCAAATACGATTATTTACCAAAAGGTCTCAGTCGTCCAGACCCCTCGAACGATAGGTCCTTAGTCGCCCCGCCAACCGAACGATATTTGTTAAGTAAAGATAATCGTCCCGATCGGGTATCCAATGGTCAGCTCCTCAGCCGAAAGAGTTCTGAAGACCTTTCATCGATCAAACTACCGATCGATAACTAACGATACCAATGATTCCAAAGGAAGACCAGAGTATCCTATTAACTCTCATCCCTTACTTCGGACAGTACTCTAAGGATCTTTCAGTTAAGGAAAACTTCTCTCTTTAATACGAAAGTTTTCCAAAAGATAAAAATTGCAATCAATTCGAAATATTGAATTTTAAGATTTCGGATCAGTTCGGTAATGAAAGTAGGGTTGAAGCACTCCAATGACGCACGGCTCTCACAAGTATAAGATATCTCAAAACCCTCCTAGACAGGTATGCTCTCTTGGCCTTACACATTAGGAATTATAACCACATGGAACTACTCCTTTGAGCTCTCAGTCTGTTTTTCCTTTCATACAAAAACCGTTCTTTCTAACTTGAGCGCCGAAATCTCCCCGCCGGAATATCCTCCGGCGGTTTTTTGCAGGTATCACATCTCTGTGACGGCAACTGCTCGGATCAACAAAGAGCCAGTATCTATGGAACATAACCCACCTCTAATAGATTGACACCGTTTGTGGGAATCAGACTAGAGTGATTTCTGTTATTCTGACAGCTATGCCTCCGAGAACTAGAGTATCTTCAAAAGCCGTCCCTATTATGAAAGGACGCACGGCCACACTATCTAAGGCCACTCCTCCTGTGGCACCCAATCACTTCACTCACAATCAGGCAGCCTCCCTTTGCCAACCTCATCAGGAACATGTCCTACAACCTGCAATCCCCAACCAACCAATTGTGGCCCCTATTTCAGAATGAGTCAGCCGGCCCCAGATGGAGAGACTGGAGTCCAAAATCTAAAACATGAGCAAGCAATTGGAAGGCCTTAGCCGCGCCCTCAGGCCCTCAAGCCAATCTTCTGTAGGGGGATTTAGGGGTCCCCAACGGAGACTATCACCACCACGTTGCAAAGCATCCAAAAACTCTAAACTAGTCTCTGACGATCTTCGAAAACAGGTTGAGTAACTTGTTGCCATGTGTAAGCACTTTCCCACCACTTTTTCGAGAAATGCACTTACTTGGTTCAATTCTCTCCTGCCGTCGAGTATAAAGACTTTTTTCCAACTGCGCAAACAGTTCGAGTCACACTTTGTAATAAGCAGAGGGGTCAAGAGAAAGTCAACCGCCCTATTATCACTACACCAAAAGGAAAAAGAATCCCTAAGGGATTTTCTGGAAAGATTCAAAGTAGAGATGATGAGGGTTCCATTCTTGAACCATTCGATCGCGCTGGCTGCTCTATTAACAGGGCTAAGGCATTTCGACATGAAGGTATCAATCACGAAGAAACCCCTGCTACTATTCAGGAATTTTATGCCCGAGCTGAAAAATATATATCGCCGCTGAGGAGGTCGAGGCGTTCGACCGCAAGGGGGATCAGCCCGTTCGAAGGGAACACAACCGATTGCCCAAAAGGTCTCCACTAAGGAAGAGCCGAACGAGTCATCCTCCTCTACAGAGATATAATAATTATACCCCACTGAACGAGACCCCCAGCCGGGTCTTAGCTTTAATCAAAGATAAATTATATATTCGATGGCCCTCACAGTCGGCTGAGGACAACTCCAACAAAGATGGAACGAAATACTGTCATTTCCACCGGGATTACGGTCATACAACAGATAACTGCAAAAAGCTAAAGGACAAACTGGAATTCCTGGTACGCGATGGGAGATTATAAGAATTCACCATCAGAAGGGAAAGAGATCCCCCCACCGATTATCGGCGCAAACTGCCACGGCGCAACCAGGCGGAGGAACAACAAATAGCCCGGCCCCAGGCCGATAGGAGAGATGGAGTAATACACCAGATCTATGTTAATCCATCAGAGAATGAGGAGGGGCGCTTGATCACACCGATCTTCTACTGCCCCAAAACGCCTCCTTCCGTGCCACAGGAAGTCCTAGCGACAAGCGCTGATAAACGATTAAGGGAAAAAAAGCCTATCATCGATTTTACATATGAGGATCTACTTAGGATAGACCCGAGCCAATACGACCCCCTCGTGATAACCACCAAGATTGGGCAATATGAAGTTAGAAGAATCTTCGTTGATCAGGGGGCAGGCTACAACCTCTTATACCATAACGCTTTCGGACGAATGAGGTTTACTTCTGCCGATCTCCAGCCCCACGCAGGCCCAGTCAAAGGGCTTTTAGGCGAATAGATAAACCCTGATGGTATTATTTCACTTTCGGTTACCCTTGGGGCACTTCCTAATCATGCGACAGCCTCTGTCGTATTTAATGTGGTTGATCTTCCTTCGCTCTATAATGTTATCTTGGGCAAGTCGGGTCTAAACGCTTTGAAAGCTTTGCCCAGCACTAAGCACATGAACATCGGGTTCAGAACGTCATCAGGGATCTAGATATTGTCATGCGATCATGAGCTTTCAACTTCCGCTCCTAAGTAGTTATCAGATACTACTGCTAGTGATTTTTTCTTCCGGACTGCGGGGATATTTCTTAGATTCTTAAAACAATCAGCTTAATGGGTTTTTCCGCAAGACCACACCTAATTTTCTTTCATCTGGAGGGCCTCAGCCACCCAGCTCCAATCGATCGTACGGGCCATCAGTAGAGGATGCAACACCCCGGATAAGTGGACGCGGCCAACTACTTATAAATTTCCTATCGTTCGAAGGATCTCAGCCGCTCAGCTCCAATTGTTCGTACGCGTTGTCAATAGGGGATGCAACTCTCCGAATGGGTGGACGTGACCCACTACTTATAAATTTTCTATCGTTCGGAGGGTCTCAGCCGCCCAGCTCCTATTGTTCGTATGCGTCGTCAATAGGGGATACAACTCCCCAGATGGGTGGACGCGGCCCACGACTTATAAATTTCCTATTGTTAGTAAGGCCTCAGCCGCCTATTTCCAATCGTTCATAACCGTCGTCAATAGGAGATACAACTCCCCGGATGGGTGGACGCGGCCCACTACTTATAAATTTCCTATCGTTCGGAGGGTCTCAGCCGTCCAACTCCAATCGTTCGTACGCGTCATCGATAGAGGATGCAACTCCTCGGATGGGTGGACGCGGCCCATTGCTTATAAATTTTCTATCGTTTGGAGGGTCTCAGCCGCCCAGCTCCAATCGTTCATACGCATCGTTAATAGGAGATGCAACTTCCCGGATGGGTGGACACGGCCCACTACTTATAAATTCCTATCGTTAGCAGGCCCTCAACCGCGCAGCTCCAATTGTTTGTACGCATCGTCAATATGGGATGCAACTCCCCGGATGGGTGGATGCAGCCTACTACTTATAAATTTTTTATCATTCGGAGGGTCTCAGTCGCTCAGCCTCTATCGTTCGAACACAATAAGGGGTAGGACTCCCCGAATAGGCGAAAGCAGGCATTCCACCAAAAAGCTTCCTGCCAGAGAATTTAAGTCCTCTTGATTCTGCCGAGACAATACAACAAGAATTACAGCTAAAAATGACAAAAAACAAGAGTTTCTCATTAAACAGACAAAAGACGCTAGGTATAGAATTTCATAAAGAGTTATACAACCAATTTTCGAGCATTTGCCTCTCCTTCGACTAGTGGCAAAGCATCACCTAGACCCATACAACAGATTATCTCTTCAATAAACTTCAACCTCTCGGTCAGTTTACGTTGAGAGTCTTTGAAGATAGTTGCATCCTTCACATGAGACTCCTCAAGTTCAACTATTCTGCATTCCGCCATTCGAAGAGACTCCTCCCGAAATTGAGTGAACTTTTTGATTGAGTGAAAACATATCTTGTGCACCGAGGCTGCCAATTTCAACCGCTCATATTCCCTATGACACTGGGCTAACTCTGATCAAAGTTGCCTCAACTCTTCCTCCTTCTGGTTGAGTAATGCCCTCGATGTGCCCTCAGTCACCACGGCCTCTTTCTCCCAAGCGGGAATCTTCTCCCACAGTTGAGTTGGATGGGTTAACTCAGACAGACGCCCCTCCAAGTGATGTATCACCTGTTTCCCTTACCGTTCCTGAAATTCAATAAGGGCCATTGTTTGAAAAGAAAGAAGTGAGTCACAAAGATAAGAACGAGAAAGAACCGAACAAGCATAGATAAAACCGGTACCATCAAGCTTAAGGACTTGAGAGCCCCGCTGACTTGCTCATAGGACATCTTGTGGAAGTCGAGCTCGCAAAAATGGAAGTTAAACCGGTTGGTGATGTGGTCTACCTCTGCCAAGTCTATATAACTATACTGCATATCCCCAATGCAAACGATAACGATTCCATGTTCCTTCGAGTCCTTCCTGCCGTCGAAGGACCAAACAAGAATGACAGATGGAGACGCCGCTCCTTCAAAAATTTTGCGTTTTCCCTTACGCACAGGCCAAACCGGAACAGTAGAAGAGGGCCCTGCTATCTTGCCTCTCGCAGCCTCGGGAACGTTCTCCCGCATCATGGTGCCAGACGAAGGATCATCTCTCGATCCTCCTAATTTGTCCACATTAACGCTCACTTCATACGGTGAAATACCTTCGCCTAAAATGCATGCTGCTGGAACTGAACAGTCAGGCAGAGTCATCAACACAGACGAGGGAGAAGAAATCCCCCTCCTCTTTACTGAAGGAGATGGCGACTCTAGAAGGACTTCAGACGTCCCGACAGAAGATCCTTAAAGGACCTTAGCCGCCTCGATGTCCTCCTAGAGGAACCTCTTCACACTAAGCCGAACCAGCTTGTCGGTAGCAACATTCTCTAACACGGCGTCGTCAAGAGAATTTAGGGAATCAACTAGCCTGATTCTCTCCCTCTCTAACAGAAGGGGGCTGTTAATTTTCCTTTTTTCTCCTATCAACAAACCAACCAAAGACAGTATCTGATCATCCAGTAGAGACTCAACTCATACATTTCAACCGGTGGACTTACAATAACCACCGACCGACCGAATGAAGCGACCATGATTTGATATGATTGGAAGCCTCAACCCCATAGAAGGCATCCCTTCGGCTTCAGGCAGCGGGGACAAATGATCCCTATCCAGGAATTCAATATAAAAGAACTTCTGCATCTAGTTTTTATCGATTGATTCCTTGTAGCCAAACCTCCAGCCGGACTCAGGTCAAGTTTGTAACTTGTACCACCCCTTGGTCGAGCCGCTACCTCCATATCTCATCAAAATAAAGATGGACGACAGGATGTCAAAGTCGAAACGAAGATGGCAAAACCCTAATAAGGAAGCCACGACAACAACCAGACGCCAGGCGCTTGGAATCAAGAGGGTCGGAAGTATATTCCAACGACATAACACCTCAGCGACAGGACTTGTGTACGGAACTTTTAGTCCATACTTGACCGATTAAAGGTACATCAGCACACAATCTTCTGGTGCCGCATCAGCCTTATCAACATCTGTTGCAGACACCAGGGCATAGTCATCCCCCAACAGCATTTCCGTTTGCATTTCTTGAAGTTCCTTCATGGACATAACACTCATAATGTCACTAATGTTTGAGAAAGTCTGTGAAGTGGACACCTTCACCATTATCTTTAGAGATGGTTTCTCTGATGGGTCTCAAAAGGGAGATTGTAAAAGCAACGAGAAAGAAAGCTGAGGTATTGGTATGGACAGTATAGATCTTTATAAAGCGTACAAAAGACGATTCGTGAAAATCGAAGCGACAAGGGTCACATTAAAAAGCTCCGCACCTTTTTCTATAATTATTACTCATGACACCTCTCTGTCAAATGGGCCATGAGTTGGGGGCAAATGATGGGGCAGGGCCTCAAAATCAGATCCAACCAGATCCAATGAGTCAACCTTGGTAAGGACCACACGAAAAGCCCACGAAGGACCATTACCGATGAAGGTTCAAATACGATTATCTATGGAAGGGTCTCAGTCGTCCAGATCCCTCGAACGATAGGGTCTTAGTAGCCCAACCAACCGAACAATATTTGTCAAGCAAAGGTAATCGCCCTGATCGGGTATCTAATGGTCGGCTCCTTTGCCGAAAGAGCTCTGAAAACCTCTCATCGGTCAAACTAACGATCGATAACTAACGATACCAACAACTCCAAAGGAAGACCAGAGTATCCTATTAACTCCCGTCCCTCACTGCAGACAGTACTCTAAGGATCTTTCAGTTAAGGAAATGTTCCATCTTTAATACGAAAGTTTCCCAAATGATAAAGATTGCAATCAATTCGAAATATTGAATTCCAAGATTTTCGAATCGGTTCGATAAGGAAAGTAGGGTTGAAGCACTCCAGTGGCAGACGATTCCCACAGGTATAAGACATCTCAACACCCTTCTAGACAAGTACGCACTTTCAACCTTACACATTAGGCATTCTAACCACATGGAACTACTCCCTTGAGCTCTCAGTTTGTTTTTCATTTCATATAAAAACCGCTTTTCTGACTTGAGCATCGAAATCTCCCTACTGGAGCACCTTCCGGCAGTTTTTTATAGATATCACATCTCTGTGACTGCAACTGCTCGGGTCAACGAAGAGCCTGTAGTTGTGGAGCCATAACTCACCTCCAACAAGATTAATTTTTAATTATGTGATATAAACATAATGACAAATTTTGATGTATAAAAACTTTTCAACACTAATGATCATTTTCGAAACGGTTTAACAAATTAAATTAATTAATATTTATATAACTTTTTTTTATTTTTTATATTTATATATCTTTCTATATCCAATAAATTATTTTCTTATTTAATTATTTTTTTATATTATATGTCTTATGATTAATAATTACATAATTGATCATTTTAAATTCTTATTATAAAAGTTGCTATTACATTATTTCTACAAAATAATTAATATTTATATAAAATTATTATATTTCTATATTTATATATTTTCTCACATTTTCGTTTTTCGTATTATTATAAATTACCATTTTTCCATATTATTTCATATCCATTTTTATTTTCCTATTTTCATTTTTTAGATTTATTCTCGATGCGAAAACATGGAATTCACATAAATAAATAGATTAGAATTTCGAACTAAATATCTCGATGTGTAGATTTTCAAAAATCTATGACTACGAACTATGAAACAAATCACTCGACTAAGATGATGATCACCTAATACGAACCACCACTACTGATGCATGACACTATAATCCTAGATCCATTAATCCAATTGGTGGTGAGAAAATTTCCTACTCGAAATTTTCTCGATCCCTCGTTAGTTCTCTCACTTTAGAGAATGTGTGTCTCTTACTATCTCTCTAAACAATTCTCAATTGCTCTTAATCTACACTCAATGTCTCATTAGAGAGGCTAATCCCCAACACCTGAGTGTCCCTTTACGTTGGTGATTATTATGGGGAGTTGTGAGGAGTTTCAAAGATAATAAGAGTTATCCCATTATCTTGAATTCAAATTTAAATGATTTGAATTACCTCCCCAATTAACCAAAAATGTCCTTATATAAGTATATTAACCAACATCTCCCACTTGCATATAAAGGCATTTTACGTTCATCATAAGATCACAGTTTATGTGATATTTCACATCACTCTACTCGATTTTCATACAAGATTGGGTGTCGTACAACCGGTGAGTAGACCTGCAAACAAAGACTTCTCGATACACCTTAGGATGATCAAAAAGCAACCGTTAGTATAAAAAGAACTCACTATACCCCAAATTCAACACATTACATCTATCGAGCTACTTTTCTCATCAAAAGTGATCCTCAATTGTTGTTTGATCGTGTATTCACTATTATGTTTGAATCTCAACATGGATAAATATAACAGGTTGACCAGTGAATACAATACAATAATATAATATCGATTGGTTTTCTTTTTCTCTACTAGAAACTATCTATCTTAATTCATTTGCTTTTTTAGATCTGCCCTACAAATCTTATTATCTCCCAAACCATTTGTAAGCAGACTAAAGTAGTATAAATTGAAGCAAGACTTCAAAAAACAGTGGAAAATAATAAGGGACATTGGACACATAAGCTGGCATGGGTCTCGGGTCTCACACATTGGGCACAGGGATTAAAATCATATCATCATCTCAAATAGTAGCTCTCATTATCCCATAGTCAATTTATCATACGTGGTATAAAACACGTGTCACAATGTTATTCCCCTATCTCTTAAAATGATATATGTTAGATTTTTTTAATACTATGCAGGTGTGAGATTCAGTCTATACATAAGATTTTACCTAGAAATCTCAGAAAGAGTACCTCAGAGATAATATCATTAGACACAAGTGATAGCTGAGATATCAAATCTTACTACTTACAGACAACATAGATATTGATATGTCTATGTCAATTATATCACATATGACTTCATCCTAAACATGTATCAGAGTCATTTATGTTCTAGTATAGCCACTCTTAAAGCCTCTTACATTTAGAAACCATCTCATCTCTGTTCACTCAGAACTAGAGGTGGTCACTCGTATGAGAGAATCGACCATGTCTATTTGATGAATCTTTTATCACATTGCATCATATGATATATGATAATAAATAAGTTTAATAAATAAATGACTAAATAATACACGTATATCATATATAACAAAAAGTATCAAAACATCAACATAGTACCTATGACAAATGTTAAAACACATGTAAACTCAATGATTCCCCGTATCCTACAAAAGAATCCTCATAATGGGTTTGGTAAAGGAATCAGCAACCATACTATGTGTGGATATGTATTTGATCGTTATTTCACATTTCTCGATGATATCTCTCACAAAAGGATATCTAGTATCAATGTGTTTGGTATTAATGTGATACTTAAAGTATCGGGTATAGGCAATGGTGGTTTGATTATCACAGTAAATCATCATTGACCTCCCACTATTGTCATAATTCCTAACTCATCCAGAAATCTTTGAAGTCAAATACTCTCCTGAACTACCGCTGAGCATGTCATAAACTCAGTTTCCATCATAGATAGAGATATATAGATTTGCTTCTTGTTACTTTATGAAATGGCACCATTATTGAGCAGGATTGCAAAACTTGATGTCGATTTACGTCTATCTAGATTGTCACCCCAGTTGGTGTTTGAATACCCTATGAAACACAAATCATCTCCCTCGTAATACAAAAAGAGGCTCGTAGTTCCCTTGAAATATCTCAAAATCTTTTTCACTACTCTTCAATGAACCTTTCTAGGATTCGATTGATACCTACTCACTAAATTGATTGCAAAATAAATATCTAGTTATGTACATAATATTATATATATAAGACTGCCTACTACATTGGTATAACGAATTTTACTCGTCTTCCTTATTTTTTCATAAGTTTTAGAACACATGACAAGACTCAGACCTTCATTTTTTGTGGTAGGAGTATCTATGGGGTTGCAATTGCTCATCCCGAAACACTCAAGAATCTTTTTGATGTAGGACTCTTGTAAAAGAGTCAACACCCATCTCAAGCGATCCCTTTAGATCCTTACTCTAAAAATGAACAAAAGCTCACCCATGTCCTTCATATCAAACCTCAATAATAACCACGTTTTAATGGTTATCAGACATTCTCTGTTGTTCCTGACCAATAAAATATCATCTACATATAAGGACATGATCACAAAGGAGTCAATGGAATATACAAAATATATGCAATCATCCTCCTCGATTATCACGAACATACGATATCACCTCCTCGTGAAATCTCAAGTACCACTGTCAGATGATTGCTTAAGGCCATATATCGACTTCTAAAGTCGATCGACATTATCCTCTTAACCTACAAGAACAAAGCTAAATGGCTACTTCATATAGATCTTCTCATCCAAACTTTGGTTTAGGAATGCAATCTTGACGTCCATTTGATGTAACTTTGCGGCAATCGTTAAAAGTAAACGGATCAAGATAAATTTAACTACAAAGTAGAAAGTCTCATCGTAGTCCATGCTTTTGTCTGAGTATAATCATTAGCTACTAGATGGGTCTTATACCTCTCTATCTATCTGTCAGCCTTTCTCTTAATCTTGAGAACCCACTTGTTCCTAGTGATATTTCTACCCTTAGAAAAATCAACTAGGTCCCAAACTCTGTTGATTTTCATTAACTCCATCTATTCATCCATGACCTTCAATCAATGGTCCTTCACAAGACCTTTGAGAGCCTCCTAGTCTGTTTTAGGTTTCACATCATCCTCGAGAGTTACAATGAGGGTCTCATCCTCAATTGGGAAATGAGGTTTAGGTACGTATCCTTGATTGCTTTTACGAGGAAGTAGAACATCTTCACCTTTAGATAGATCACTCCCACTAGGATCAAAATCCATAATGGATTCTTGGGTCCCACCGTAAGGCTCAGCTGAGCCGATCTATCTTATAAAAGATGAAGTCCCAATCGATTTCTCATCTATTAGGGAAATTATTCTCTAGGAATGTGATATTAAGAGACTCAATCTTAGTGATAGTGTCGTTCGTGTTCACTTAAGAACACATACCCCTTAGAGTATTCTGAGTATCTTATAAAAATACATTTCTTTTCTCATGGGTCTAACTTTCTATGTGGATTGGAGAAATCATGAACATACGCGACAACCTCATGGTCTTAAGTGGCTAAGGTCAAGCTGCCTCCCTATCCAAAATTCATATGGAGTACTGATTATGGACTTTGATGGGAGCAATCAATAAAGCATCTCCCTAATGGGAGATTGACAAATTGGCCCGTGTCATCATAGAACTCACCATCTCTAATAAAGCTTTATTCCTCCTCTCGGCTACTCCATTCTATTGAGTAATAATAGAAATAGTCAGCTATCTTATAATATCTTTCTGAAAATAGAGTTGTATAAATTATTTAAAAAAATACAAGTGCCTCCGATCAGTTCTGAGAGTCTTTACTCTCAAGTATAACTGATTTTCAACCTTCTAAAGTATTCAAATACCTCAGATTTATGTGAGATCAGATATATGTTCATCTATGATCATAATAAAATACACAGTTCCATTTCAGACTCTCATATTCATAGGGCCATAGATATCAGAGTGGACTAATTGTATTGTAGTCCCAGCTCTCATTGTCAAGGAAAAACTCATATACTGGCAATTTGACCCTGATTAGTGAGTCTAATAGACCACTCACTGCTAACCGATTCAACCTCTCTTACCCTATGGTCCAAGTCTACTATGCCAATCAATGTAATCAGATATAAAGCCAATATAAGAATAACAAGAATTACCATTAAACGAAACATCCAGTGCATATAATCCATTATGGACAAAACCAGAGTAAATCAAAGAGCTATCATAAAAAATAAAAACTGAAAAGTTTCCAAAGATAAATTATATTCTAAGCAGTCTGGACAAAGTACATAAATGAGATTCCGTCAAATATCTGGAACATAAAGAACATCATGTAGGTATAGAGTTTGGCTACTTCGCAGCTCCATCTTGTAAGTGTCAATCCCTCTGACAACTAAAAATGCTTTGTTTCTCACATAAATCCTCTTAGCTTAAGGACTCACTTGGTGAAACTCCATGTACATGCTCTTGTTTCAAACTACATGATCGGTGGCTCTTGAATCTACAATCCATAAAAGAGAGTAGTCAGTGAGCACGACAATAGAGGAGACACAGCTCAAACCAAGTAAAGAAAAAGGACATACCTTCCGCTTGTCACACTCTCGAGCAAAATAACCGAACTTACCACATACGTAATACTTCACTTTGCCCTTATCCAACTCCTTCTTTATGCACTTTTATACTCTAATGTCAAATTTCTTGGATGACTTCTTCTTGCTTGAACCTCAAGTCTTCTTCTTATGTTTCTTCCATTTACGTTTGGTGCCACAGGAGTCCTTGCTCGACTCCGCTGCATAAACTTTCATGTCTTCATGAAAACCATAGTCCAAAAATTCTGTACACAGGATTATCTAGGCCGCCTAGCTCTGATAGGAAACCTTTCAGCTGTAAAGATGTGTGGCTTACTTACCTAGACTTCAATAATGTCTTCGAGAAAGCTTAGGCTACTGGTGAGGAATTCCTTCTATAGGCATCAACTATACAGTGGATGACTTGAAAGTATGGACTAGGATGGTCTTTGGGAATATTTTCATGAGGAAGAGGATGCTCAAAGCTAAGTTAAAGGGTATCCAATCCTCTAAGAGATACAACAAGCTGAAAGATTTGCAGGAGCTGGAGAGAAATCTATTGAGGGAGTACGATAAAGTGCTTGAGCAAGAGGAAGTGTTTTAGCATCAAAAGTCTAGGGTTAATTGGCTAACAAAAGGGAACAAGAACACCAAGTTTTTCCACACTATAACCAAGATTAGCAGACATGGGAATAGAATTGCAGCCCTTCAAGTAGGTGAGGATTGGTGCATATATCATGAGAATTTAAAAAACCATTTCATGACTGATTTCATGGAGCTTTTCAAGGGGAAAGATGTTGTGTGTCCCAGTGCCAGGTTTTAGAGATGTATCTAGAAGGTGAAGGAGCGATGTTATGAAAACTTAACCAATGTTGCAAGTGAGGAAGAAGTCAAGCAAGTCGTCTTCTCCATGTAGGGCCTTAAAGCTCTAGGTCCAGATGGTCTGCCGTCCATTTTTTATCAAAGGCAATGGATGGTGGTTAGGGACTCTCTTGTAGGTTTGCA
Organism: Dillenia turbinata; assembly: GCA_037126225.1. Classification (NCBI taxonomy): domain Eukaryota; kingdom Viridiplantae; phylum Streptophyta; class Magnoliopsida; order Dilleniales; family Dilleniaceae; genus Dillenia; species Dillenia turbinata. Next base: position 8,967,085 of record JBAMMX010000020.1, read on the forward strand.
AATATTGCATTAAAAGAAGGCTACATTTGTCTAGAGATAGTTAACGCTCATATGGTGTTGATTCCTAAATGTGACAATCCTAGGACTATGAATGATTTGCAACCAATCAGCTTGTTAAATACCTTCTTAAAGGTTTTGTCCAAGATCATAGTTAAGAGATTAAGACCCCTCCTTCAAAAGATTACCAGCCCTTATCAAAGCAATTTCCTTCCTGGAAGAAGAGGAACTACAAGGAATATAGTGGTAGTGTAAGAAGTTGTTCATTCCCTTTGCAAATTTAGAAGTAGGGACAGAGACATGATCTTAAAGGTAGATTTAAGAAAAACCTATGATAACGTGAGCTTGGCATACTTAGAGAAAGTTTTAGTGGATATTAATCTCCCTTATTCCTATTTACACTTATTATGTATATAGTCACTTGTGGAGGTGTATCCATCGTTTGAAATGGTAAAGTGTTGCCAATCATGAAGATAAGTTAGGTCCTAAAACAGGGGACCTTTGTCTCGTTATTTGTTTGTCTTGGTTATGGAAAGATTATCTTACATGATCCAAGAGAAGGTAAGGAAGGGTAGAGGGAATCCCATTAAAGTTGCAAGGAATAGTCCCCCAATCTCCCATCTCTTCTTTAAGGATGATTTGTTGTTATTTGTTGAGGCAGAGCAGCCATCTTTGAGTGCCATCTTAGAGTGCCTATTGGATCACTTAGAGAAGGGGTGGAAGATGCGATCACTTGGAGAGCTTCAAAGAGTGGTAGTTTTTCAGTAACTAGTGCCTACTGGATCATGCTAGAGGTGCATGGAAGTGGTAATCAAGAAGAGGAGGGTTGGAGCTGGATTTGGGGAGCTAGGAGTCCAGAGAAATTAAAGATCTTCTTGTGGATTGTTGCATTAGGTAGAGACATGACAAAGGTTGAGAGAAAGAGGAGGGGCTTCAAGGAGAAAGACACATGTCCTCAGTGCAACGAACTTCTTTAAACTATGATACATGTGCTCAGGGATTGTGTAGTATCAAGGGACTTTTGGAGCAGTTTTTTCCAGACATTAAGAGGATGAAGGAAATTTGGGAAGGAGACTCACTTATTGGTTGAGGAAGGGGATGAAGGGAAGTTTATGACTCCTCAGATGCAAGATGGTAGTTCTTTCATGGCAACCATCTAGATCCTTTGAAAGAGGAGATACAAGATAGCCATTGAGAACAGGAAGAAAGAAAACCAGATGGTGATCATGAGAATTGGTAATCTGTGTCAGGAGTGGGTTGAAGTTTTTAAGGAAAGCATCAGAGGGTGTGCGAGGATCAACACTTGCGTGAAATGGCAGGCTCCTTGTGAAAGGGGGGTGAAAATTTTGATGGAGCTATTTCCTTAGATTCCAGGAAAACCAGTGCAAGTGGCTTATTAAGGAGGAAGGATGGAAGCTAGCTCAAGGGTACATCATCTACATTAGTATTGCTGATGTCATGATAACTGAATTGTGGGGGCTAAGGGAGGGGCTGCAACTAGTGAAGGATATGAATATCAATCGTCTGCAGGTGAAAGTGGAGTGCCTCTCCTTGGTGCACCTCATGAATGATGAGAAAGATGTAGATCATCCCCTCCATCTGGTGCTGTTGGAATGTAGAGACTTGATGCGTGAGCTTGGATTCCTCAGATGTGCTGATTCTTTGGCCAAGTTGGGAAGCTTTGCTTTTCTAGGAATCACTCTCTTGGAGCATCCTCTACAAAGTTTGCAATCCCTACCGGAGAGGGAAAAGTTAGGTCAAGGCTCCTTTACAGGAGGTAGGCTGAGGCCGTGCAGGCTAGGGTTGGAGAATATGTAGGTATGATAATATCTTAAGCGGTGAGATCAATAACACACAATTCAACTAGTTAGATTGATTCAACCTATTAATATCATTATATTGACATAATAAATAATAAATAATTATTTTATAATTACAATAATAAGCATTATAATATTTTCATAATTATAAGTTTAATTATTATAATAATGGAACACGTAAAAAAGTAAAATAATAGTTAATTAAATGAGAGAAATGAATACATATAGATTAGAGTTAATTAATTAAAACAAATACTAATAAATTATAGTTCAATTGACACCATCCATATCTCAAATTTAAATCTTTTTCATGCAAAAAATATTTTTATTTTATTTGATAAAAAAAATAAATTAAAGATAAAATAATCGATCCGATTTAGTTTGGTTAGATATGACATCGAGTCATAAATAGGATTTAATGGTTTGATTCATTAATTAATTAAATATTTGATAAGGTATAATGATTAATCAATGATTTATAAATTTAGTGGTTGAATACTAAATTTTGTTAACTAAGATTAGTAGGCAACGAAAAAGTCAATTTTTAAATTAGATCCGTTCAATTTTGATTAATCAGATTTTTTAATATCTTTGTTCAATTAGAAAAAGGCATAATGATAAGAGTTAAAAAAAAGAAAAGGCATAATGTAAATCGGACTTAAATATAATATGTTTTAATTCGACTGACGAAGCACGGGGCATTCGATTGTTCAGGTTGATCGGCTATGATTTTAAAACATTGCGTTTTGAATCCGAAACAAAAAGGGTCATTTTCCAGCCTTCCAGCAAGAACTAGGCATCAGATAGCTAAGGAGGAGCGATCTTACCAACGTCTTGTTGGTCTAATGATAAGTACCAAATTTTTTAAACTAAAATTTTGAATTTAACTTTCTAAAATGAAAAAAACAAGGAAAGGTCGTTCCTTAATTGACTTGACAATTATTTCAAGTTGAATTAATTGAAATCAATAAATTAATTGTCGGATATTGATTGGTGAAGCACCAAAAGAAAAGAAGCAATCCTATTCTGCCTCCAATTAAATCTTTGAGAAAAAGAAATAAAAAGCACTATTAACATAATATATTTATTTTCAATCCGTTTTTGCAATAGCTAATTTCTCTAATTCAATTAATTAAAAAACATTTTTCTGAACATCAGAATACATTTAACTATGAAGACAGTTAATTACTCCTTTCTTAATAACAAGTACTAGGTGAGAGTTTGATTTATGCTTTAAGAGTTGAGTACTATGATAACAAGAGTTTGATTTACTCCCTTCATAATAACAAGTATTATGTGCGACTATGGAGCGTATAGGTGAAGAAGTCTAATCCCGATCCGGGAACAACGTTAAACATCAAAACTTAAAGGCAACAATTTTTTTTTTTTTTTTTTAAAAAAAAACAAGAGTTTGTTCTACTATTATTTTTCTTATGTATAATGGGATTTTCTTTGGTGTTTTTAACATCGGACTGGACTAGCAAGTTCGACCGATTCGATTGAGAGTCGTTCTAAAATTCGGTTTAATTTTCACTATTAAAGCGGATAAAGTCAAATCTGGTCAAGACTATTTAATATCGATCAAAGCCAATAAAACCAGAATGGTTCTATTGGTTTTTTATTACACGCAAAATTTTTCAAACGTTGGTGATGGAAAAAATTCTTTTTTTCTTAAAAATATATAAGCTTTATTTAATTCTAAAATATATAATATACAAACTATATGCATGATATTACACTAATATCATCGAATTCATAAAATGGATCCAGTTCATAAAATGGTCTAACCGATTTGACTAATGAACCAATGAATCAATCTGTTGGCCGAGTTATTTAATGGTTCAGTTTTTGAACAAGTTTGCCAAGACATGAAAAATCTAAGCATATCGAAAGTAAATCGAATTGAGAGAAGTAGATTGCTCGGTCTACCTAGCTTCTTCTAGTAGAGTTGTATATATACAAGTCTTGCTAACTAAGCATTTATCTCTAACAAACTAAACAAAATAACTGCATTAGTTTCAACTAACTAGCTAACTTGATGAACTAAGTGAAGAATCACTTGAAGACAGTCACTTGATGTGCTTCTGGAAGACTTGAGCTCTGCTTTGGAGAACAGCCAACTAACACTATTGAATGTGGTCGTTTTCTCTGAGCAAACCCCGTCATTATATACGAGCCTGGGGCTATAATTCCCTCTGGATCATCCAACGATTTTTTTAACTTTCTCTGACAAGTTGATTTCGAACTTAGGACTTTCGGCGGGGCATTATGATACACCAATTCTTCGCTTCCTGCTTTGCAATCTACTTGAATAGTTGAGTCTTCTGAAATGCTCTCCGCCAGAATCATCTTTGCAATATTTGTCACCACCTCTCTTTCCAAATATCTCCTCACAGGCCGTGCACCATACTCCTACCAAAATATAAACAAGAATAATAAGTAAATATTCTGGCAATGAGCAAAATAAAGCATGGTGCCATGGAAAAGCCATAGCAGTCTTGGTAAACTATGTATCAAATAAAGCCATCTCTGTATGTCAAAAAACCCAGACACAGCTCAGAATAGAACAGACCTCATTGTAACTATTCTTCCATATTGTATTCAAGGCTTCATCACTGACTTCCACAATGATGTCTTTGTCTTGAAGACGGATGATAACATCCTCAACCATTAGCTTGGTAATCTGTTTCAGATGATCCTCAGATAGAGGATCAAACACAACAATCTCATCTATCCTGTTCAGGAATTCAGGCTTCAGAAATTTACTAACCTGTCAAAAAATTCCAAAAGAAATTTTAGCCCTATTTCAAAATTCTTTAGGGTTAGTGCAAGTAGTCCTAGTAGACCTCTTTCATAATTTTCTCTAGGGAATTTGGTACGGCATCCTTAAGAAAAAGAAACTTTGCACCAAGGTTTGAGGTCATAATGATGATGGTGTTAGTGAAGTCCACGGTGTGGCCATGACCATCAGTCAATCTTCCTTCATCCAAAACTTGAAGAAGGGTGTCAAACACCGAGTAGTGTGCCTTCTCAACTTCATCCAACAATATAACACAGTAAGGCCTTCGTTTTACCGCTTCAGTTAATTGCCCTGCTTCCTCATGACCTACATATCTGATTTAAAAAACATAAAAGGCAGAAGACATGACTTAAAGCAAATGCAGATTAAGGCTATTATTCCTATTCATGACTTACCCGGGAGGAGCACCAATCAAGCGTGAAATCATATGTATCTCCCTGTACTCGGACATGTCAATTCTCACCAGCAGTTTTTCATCATCAAAAAGTAGCTCTGCCAGGGCCTTAGCAAATTCAGTCTTACCTACACCAGTAGGACCCAGAAAGAGAAATGAACCGATGGGCTGTTTTGGCCTCGCAAGCCCCAACCGTGATCTCAACAGAGCATTTGCAACGAGTTCCACTGCTTTATCTTGCCCAACCAACCTTTTGTGCAACTGAGTGGCTAGATTTCGCAGCCTCTCTCTATCATCCTGATGAAGCTTTGTTACATTAATGCCAGTCCACCTGCTCACCACTTGCACAACCTGTTCAGGTCCAACAGTGTCTGCCAACATTGTGTTTTCACTTTTGTCCCTTTCGAGCTTTGCAATATGATCGTCAATCATCTGGATTTCCCTTTGTTTTAACTCAACAACCTTTGCTAATTGCTCACTTTTCACTTGTCGTTGTGATGAGAGCTCGGCCAGCTGGCTTTTAAGTTTCTGAAGTTTCTCTAACCATTGTGTCTCCAACATGTTCTTGAGTTCTTTTTGGCGACGTTCAACTTGCAACTGTTACATGATAATGAAATTGTACACAACTGCTCAATATAACCCGCGATGGTTGAAGTGATCACAAGCCAAAGGGAATTGAGAGTTTGTGAAGAATCAAGTATGGTTGTTTTAGCAATGAATAGTATTTCTAACCGGAAACCATTTCTCAATAAACAGAGAAACGGCTGCATGAAGTTTTTGCCAAAGAAAAGTTGGGAGAAATTTTTTTGTTTTTAATTTTTTTTTTCAAGAGGAGTCTACCAGCTAAATTATAAAAGCTCGCCAGGATTTAGTTTTTCTTTTTTTCTTTTTTTGTTTTTTCATTTTTTTCACAGTGAGTAGCACTTAATGGATGTGGCTAGTTGAAAACGTAACAAGCAGCTGCTTAGAACTACTTCCCCGTGAAATTCAATGGCCTCCTTTTGTCTAGTATAAGGAAAATTAAAGTTCAAGGGCACAACAAAATAGTTACCCTACTAACCTGGACAAACATTTGAATTGTGGCCTTATCGGTGTCGGGCAGATCCTCAGCAGCACTCTGATAAGGCAAAATTGATTCAAGGCGAAAAATTTCCTTCTCAATGATATCCTCTTCAACTGTACCGATCTCATTGTATACCAAGTTCTCTGCAGACTGAAGTTCTTTGTTAAGTCCCTCTTTTAGTCCTTCACGTATCTTTCTCTCTTCCAAAAGGAGCCGTTCAGCCTCTCCAGAATGGCTATCAATGCTTCTGTTCAAGACTGATGTCACTTCTTCAGGTTTAACAGTCGTTGGTAGCCTCAACATGTGATGTATGAGGTTTTCCATCTCGTCTGTGGCTGTTTTTACTTGCTGAATTTCGCCATCAGCTACGCTTGCCTGCTCATACCTCCTTATAACCGCTTCCAAATCTAAAAGGGTCTCCTGTCTCTTCGTCTTGAGTTCGCGAAGCACTTCTATCCTTGATTTCTCCTTTCTATACTCCATCGACAATGACAAATGCTCCTTTTTCAATTTATCAATCTCTTTCTTGACCTAAAATCATTTAGGCAAACAAATTTAGACTCTTTTTTCAATTTTTTAAATATTTTTCTATAAAAGATACTAATTTGATTATCTAATGTCAGTCCTTCCTTTTATTCAATTACCACCAAGGGAAAATTAGTCTTGAGAAAATTTATGCCAATAGCCTTGATAACTGACAAGTAGTATTGGATCTTTTGCTATATCTCCTAGGATCAAAAAAAAAAAAAAAGAGAAAAGCCCATCAAAGCATGTATACAAGTAAATTGCAGTATACATACCTCCTTTAGACGACGTTTACTATCTTCATCTGTCTCCTTTTCAAGAGCAACATGTTCGAGATTCAACTGGAACATCTCTCTATCAATCCGAGCAATTTCATCAGGCAGGCTATGAAGCCGAAGTCTCACATTTGAGCAAGCTTCATCAACTAGATCGATTGCCTTATCCGGAAAATTGCGCCCTAGTGTCATGTTTGATAACTATAAGCATATCAAGAAATCAAATTTATTTTTTGAATTTTGAAACTTAACAATTCCAACAAATCATATTTGTTGTGAGATGTGCAACTTCTGCTACATATTTGGATGCCAGAATAATGCTAATTGGTTACAGTTTAATTTAATTAATTTGCTTTTGAATTTGAGTCTGTCAGATAAATTGCTTTAGCTAATCATTTTAATTGAGATTTTTTAGGATATGATCTAGGTTTTTTTTTTTATTGTATGTCTATAAATTTGAAGTATCATAATGAATAAGTAGAAAACTTCAGTTCCCTTTTCTAATTTGTGCCAACAAATTGGTATGAGAGCCCTGTTGTTCTTAAGGGCTTATGTTTGAGAGTGACTGAATTCAGTGAGGATTGTTTTTTAACACGGATCTTCAAGCGTGGTGGGAAATAATATTTTGTGATCTCCTCCAGTTTTCAATGGTGAAAACTATCAAATATGGGCTGTCAAGATTGAGTCTTATTTGGAAGCTGATGGTCTTTGGGATTTTGTGGAGACAGATGATTTTCCACGAGTTCCTGTATTCACGCAGCTATTTCAAATGCAATTTTCATAAGCATCATGGCATGTGAAAGAGCAAAACAAGCTTGGGATGCACTCAAAATAGAATTTCTGTGGAATGAAAGAACAAGGTAGATGCAAGTACTGAATTTCAAAAGAGAGTTTGAACTAATGAGGATGAAGGAAACTGAGAACATTAAAGAGTACACTAGACTCTTGAATGTTGTGGACGATATTAGATTAATTGGTGAACAACTGGTAGAGAAAGTTTTGGTGAGTTTAACTGAAAGGTTTGAAGAAAAGATTTCCTCACTTGAAAATTCAAGATATCTTTCTCATATTACATTGAAGGAGTTAATCAATGCCTTGTGTTGGTAAGTATGCCCATGTAGGGATATTTTATACAAAGTTAAATTTTTTTAAACTTTAAAATGAGGGTAGATATCCCATTATCGGGACAACTCCCATTAACTTCCCAAATATCTCTCTCTTTTAACGTGAAATAATTCAATTGTTTTTGAATTAAGGAAACTCTCCGCATATTGTTGAGATTGGGAGAAAGACGTTGAGTGAGATACAACCTAAGAGAGAATATACATTCTCTTGTGTGAGAAAATATTGAGGGAATGAGAAATTTTTGAGAAGAAAAATTTTTTCTGTCATTATGGTTATCGGATTTAGGATTGAAATATCGTGGTATTGTGATGGTGGTTTGATTTTGTGCTCACCATCCCGATCGAGTAATCCACACAAGGGATTTCACAACTCAATTGATTTTTAGAGACCTACACATCGAGATATTTATTTAAAAATTCTGACTTATTTATTTTACACACTTTTGCATACATGTGAAGAATAAATTTAACATTGGTAGATTTATTAAAATATTTTTTGGAATTTTTGGATATAAAATATGTAGGGTATAGAATTTAGATTTCGGGTCGTGAATGAGTTTTGTGAATCAAAAAATACCACAAGAATGTCATAGCTCAAGGATCATAAAAATGATTTTTGTTGAGTTTTCTAAGCATGTTAGGGCCATCAATAGTCCGGTCAAAGTTTTTGATCGTGTCGACCACAAAACCTTAGATCTGTTGAATTTGAGGACAAATTGTTGCATGCAAATGGTTTAGATGTGTTCTTGACACTTAGATCTATCAATTTGAGTGATTAATAGCAGTTGACATCGTTAGAAACTAGGTTTTCTGACATGGCTGCAAAGGGCGATGATGAAAGTAGTTGGATCTGTCGAGTTTAAGGCTTATTTCTCCCAAAAATCAAGTTAATGATGAATTGGGAAGGTTTAGTTTCACATTCCAGATGAAAACCGCATGAAATGTTGGCCGAATATGATTTTTCTCATAGCCGGGTCGCATTGACCCGATTGCTGAGCCATCGAATGAGGAAGACCTCACTTAGGTCTATAGGCATGTGCATGTCATGCGCAGGAAGGCACATGACAGAGAAGAGCACATGCATGTGAAGACCAGAGGTGATATGGGTCGGTTATGACCCGGATCTGGGTCTCTACCCACATCCCGACTTGGGATGCGACCCGAGACGTTGGTCATGCACTTGTAGGCACATGGACGACGCGCTACGTGTCTGGCGTGTGTGCCAGTGCACAAATGGCACGTGCAGGAGCGTGGAGCACTGCTAGTGGCACGTGGCTGCACATGGGACCTTTGATAGCACGTCAGGTCATTTCCAATTGATTTTTTCAATTACTTTGGGTCTCAAGTCATTAAATGAGACTTTTTGTCAGTTTTTGTATGCCAAATCAAAATCCAAATGGTAAGATGCGATCCCGGATTATAGTGTATGATATTCGTCGATCACTTTGGAGTCTATGCTCAAATAATTTAGGACTTGTTAATTCATAGGGTGTACAAAATTTTGAAAATAAGTATCATAAATCACTAATTTCTTTATAGTTATATCAAAAACTATCATTTTAGATCTTTACAAGAGGGATAAACTGAATGGTGACAATTCAACATTTGGCATCGGAATATTCAGTCTGTCTCTAGGAGCAAGATCTGTCTAAAATTCTGAGGTACGAAATGGTGTACCCCGAGGAGGGTACCACACCTCATGCCAGATAGGACCAGAAGGTCTATCATCCATGAAAGAAGGATAGCCAAGCTATGGTGATCCTAATTAGTAGTATGTGCGATGACATGATCCTTGTCTATAAGTAGTATTCTAAGGTTATATCGGTTTAACTTGCCCTAAAAGAGAATTATAGTGCACTTTCAGTTCTTAAGGTGTGAATATTGATTTGTAAGTTTATTACTTATAAAAAATGGCTAATCATATGATCAAGCAATATTTGATGCAAATGTTGAATATGATCGCTGGGCTAAGGAACGCTGGCAAGCCCATTTCAGATGAACTTTAGGTACTAGGCTTAATCCAATCTTGATCTGATAATGAGGTTGCTATAGCTATCTCTATTGATCCTGTCTTTCATAGCAAAACTAAACATTCCAAGATTAAGTATTATTTCCTTAGAGAAGTTGAGGAGGAGATTGTTCTGGTTTATTGTAGAATAGATGAACAACTTGCAGACATTCTGACCAAATCCTTATCCAAAGCAAGGTTCGAGGATTTAAGACAAAAGATTGGAATCTGCAGCAAAAGTAGCAAGGAAGGGTGCTGACATGTGCTACTTCTGTAGCATATTTGGATGCTAAATGATGCTAGTTCGTTACAACTACTTGGTTTTAGTTTGATTTAATTAATTTGTTTCTGAATTTGAATCTATCAGATAAGTTGTTTCAGCTGATTATTTCAGTTGAGATTTTTTGGGAAATGATCTAATGTTTTTATTACTGTACGCCTATAAATTTGAAATCTCATAATGAGAAATTAGAAAACTTCAGTTCCCTTTTCCCTTTTCTGATGTGCTAATAATATTTGAAAATTTTGTAGTGCTTGATAGGAAATAGTAATTAGCAAAGCCAAAGTATGTTGTGTTACCATTAACGTAACGATTTGACAGGCGAACAGCAACCACAAGAGCTTGGTCCAGAATCTTAATCCCATGGTGAGCTTCAAAAGTTAACTTTAGCCTTCGTAGAATTTTAAGCGTATCATTGACAGAAGGCTCTGAAACATAAACTTGCTGAAACCTTCTCTCAAATGCACCATCTGTTTCAACAAACTTCCTGTACTCATCAATAGTTGTAGCACCAATGCAGGTAAGCTGGCCTCTAGCTAGTGCAGGCTTGAATATATTGGCTGCATCCATCACCGCATCATTGCCCCGTCCAGCCCCCATTAGCACATGAATTTCATCAATGAACAAAATCACCCTTCCCTTGCTTGCTTCTGCCTCACTCAAAACAGCCTTCAGTCGCTCCTCAAACTCACCTCTCAGCCTCGTTCCTGCTAGCATGGCACCCATATCTACTGCGATCACCATCTTATCATAAAAATTGCTTGGGACATTTCGATGAGCGATTCTTTGAGCAAGACCTTCCACGATTGCCGTCTTACCTGTTAAAGAGGTTAAAATTAAATTTATATCTATTTAAAAACTTCTCTAGTAATTAATTGATTTTATATCTACTTAAAAACTTCTCTAGTAATTAATTGCTTCACATTACCAACACCAGGATGACCAATAAGCACTGCGTTGTTTTTGGTCCTTCTCAAAAGGATACTAATCACCCTTTGAATCTCTTCATCCCTGCCAAAGACTGGAGCGAGCGTCCCTACTTGTTCCACCAGGTCGCGCCCATAAGTCTTGAGTGCTTTGTATTGACAGTTTTCCTCTGTTTCAATCCCAACAGCATTTTTGAATTCAGAGATTGCCTTTTCAGGACTAATACCGGCCGCCTCTAGTAATTCCCCAATCTGGGAATGGCCCAAGAGATTGAGAGCCAGCAAATCAACAGCTTTACAAATTGTTGGAGTACTTGTGGTCGTGGCAGCTTCACTGTTTGGAAGATGATCCCGTCTACTTGACTTCAACTTTTCCCAAGCCTGAGTGAACACTTGTTGAAAGGATTTCATCAACTCAGTGTCCTTTCCACAGGCTTGTTTGAGCGCATTTCGGAGAGTGCAGTTGTTTTCTTCGATCAGAGACTTAAACAAAGATAGAGGATCCAATTTTGCCTCACGTAATTTGCTTATAAATTCGGCAGCAACACTATCTGCATCCCCAGGGCTATTGGAGGTCCACTCATATGTACTCATATTTGATCAGAATTTCGAAAAGTGATTCTTCCCAGCAAGAGGGAAACAGATACAGCTTCAAAAGAGAGCAAGGAGAGCAAAAGTAAACCCAAGTCTCTCAAGCCTAGTCCTTCCCAAGTAGTTAACACTAATGTTTGTGGACTTTCAACGATTCCTATATGTATTTATTCAGATAAAATTTGTGATCCTTAGATAGTCGCCGGATGGCCATCTCTTATTATGAGATTAGGGTTGTTGCGGTATCTCTCACTGTCTTTCATTGAACCACAGGACAAGGAGGGTAAAGTGGTTGGCGCAGGTGACCTTTTAATTGTTATGCTGCAGGTGACCTTCCAAACACTACTAACTTGCTAGGGTAAAGTGGTTGGCGCAATTCAAGAAGTCAATTTTTATTCACCGCAGATAATCCCATCAAATTGATTAGGAAGGAATTGGACTTGAGAAATGAAAATTGACCTGCATTTCCCAATTTGTAAAGATGCAAGCGGTTCTTGTCAAGTGCATTTTGTGCATAACAACTACATTAAAAGTAAATAATTAGTAGGAAGAAGACAATTGCATAGCCAAACCCATGGATCATTTTTTTTCCCTAAGTATTTATCGATAATCATATTGACTCTGACTCAATCCAATCTGAATGAAGTTAAAATGTTAAGAGACAAAAACTCTTTCAACTTTTTCTGTTTCTCTGTATACAAAATTTAAATATGAAAACTTATTTAAAAAGTATTAATATTCAATTATAACATCAACTAGACTTTAGTATTATACTTCTTTGTCTACACCATCACATTATTGCACATGACTACGAACAACACATATGAGAATTTTTATTTTTTTAATAAGTGTGAGATGGAGAATATTCAAAGAAAGGACCGAAGAACAGCTATCACCTGGAATTTCTTATAAACCGCGGAAAAAGACTGAAATTGGAAAAAGTATAATCTCACTGTCAGTAGACATATTGTGTACGTTATATTTCTTCCATATCATACGAAAAGTATTACCATTATGTATAGTTTTAGATATAATAAATATCGTGTTTTCATCGGCCCTCATGTGTATGAAGCGTTTTTTGTTGGGAGACCAGTTTTTCGAAAGGAGCCACCTATACTGGCCCATCGATCGGTAATTGTTCGATCAGTTGGAATGATTCTTCCTGGATTGTAGGTTTCGTGTGTGGGTCTTTCAAATATGGATCATTTGAAAGAGAGCTATATCCCATTAGTTGTATTGTAGGGGTTTCTTATCAAGAGTGGTATTGGGACCAGACCAGGAGAAAGAGGAGGTTTTGAAATTCCAGGGGTACCTGGTGTCCACCTTATTTCATCCGCTGTTTCCGCGGGTCATAAGAAATTCGAGGTGATTGCTGTTATTGGTCCTTTCTTTTAATGCTGTGAACGTGTGGACCCGTGGGGTTTGGCTTTGGAATGTCTTCTTTCTACTACTTATTTACTCTTAATGCCAGTTTTTGCACACCAAATGCACTTGACCAGGACCATTTGCTCCTTTAAAAATTGGGAAATCCAGGTCAATTTTCAACAAAATATTAAAAAGATGATCCAATCAACTCTTTTTTTTTTGGGGGGCGGTGGGTGGTGGGGGGTCCAACACTATTGTCCAAAATTCATGGTGTTACTTTCTAGCATTATATTATAATTATAAATGCAATTTAAAATAAAGACGTTTACTTGTTCTAAACTATTGAACACATTTCTCAGTGGCCATGTTCGTGGAAACTCCTGATCAATTTGATGGTATTATTTGCCCTCTCGATATTATCAATTTATCGTATTTCATTATCAAGATGAATTGTCGATAAATATTATAATGAAGAGGAACTACCAGACAGATTCTAGTGTTGTACATAAGCTGGATAATGGAAGAGTAATTATTTCTAATCGTTAAAAATTTCTGTGGTTAGGAAAGAGTTATAAGAGTTGAAAGACAATCTCAAGCACTTGACCAAGCAGACCTGCGTTGCCAGAACAAGCAAAGAGCAAGACCTGCATGAAAATATGATGTTATCAACCAGAGGTTCTAGTAGCAGTTCTAAGGGAACAAGTTGATGGTTTGGGTATAGAAATTCAACAACTTAAGGATGAAGAAATTTCTTTGAAGACAGCGCTGTATGAACACATAAAAATTGGTTGAGAAGGTTCCACCCGGGGAAGCAGAAATCATTGTTCCTCAAAAAATCAAAGGCTTTCGCCATCCAAGCAAGGGGACTTTGTGGAACTATTTGGGATAATCTCATTAATATCACATTACCTATGATACTATTTTTATTTTATTTTATTTATATCAGTAACACACAATTCAAGTATTTGAAACGATTTAATAGATTATATTGATTATATTGATATAATAAATAATAAATAATTATTTTATAATTATAATAATTAGAATCATAATATTTTTCATAATTATAAATTTAATTATTACAAATAATAGAATGGATAAAAAAAGTAAAATAATAGTTAATTAAACGAAAGAAATGAATAAATATGATTGGAGCTAATTAATTAAAAGAAATGTTAATAACTTATAACTTAATTAATACCATCTTCTTCTCTATAAAAATCTTGAATTTGAATTTATCTTATATATCAAAAAAAAAATAATTAAAAGAAATATTGGTTATAATTTTTTATTTTATTTGATAAGAAAAAATTAAATTAGAAATAAAAAAAGTCAATCGATCTAATTCAGTTGGATATGATACCTGGTGGTAAGCAGAAATTATTGATTTGATTCATTAATTAATTAAATATTTCATAAGGTATAATGATTAGAGTTAATTAATTAAAACAAATGTTTTTAGGGGTGATAAAAAATTTTTATTTAAATATACGTTTTTAAAATTTAGTACTCAAAATTTCGTAGACACCTGTTTTTCCAACGATTTTCACCCTCTAAGTGGCCAAAAATAATAATAATAATAATAATAATAATAATAATTAAAATAAAAATATTGGCCGATGACTGGAATTAATGGTGTCCTAATTCCAAGTGGGTCTCCAGTCGTAAGCAGCTCAGCTTGAGGTTGGGAGAGAGAAAATGGCATTAGCAACTATTCTTCACTTCTTGGTTGCAATTATTGGCTTTGGGAGATCCACTGTTGAAGCTCAAAACCAAACAGCTCGTCTTCCGGATAGTGAATGTGAGTTGGGTTTTTTCAATTCTCTCTCTCTCTCTCTCTCTCTCTCTACATGTTCTTGATGGAGGGTGTTGGTGATCAAGCTTTCTGGCGTTAGTCGAACCTATAAAAGAAAACGAGAATTGAGGTAATTTTACCGGAGTCATTAGTTAATAGCTGGATTAGAGAGGGGGAGAGGAAATAGTTTTCCTTTGTTCAAGGCGTCAACCATATTTTATCTCAATCTAGAATAGCAGTTGGCAACGGTCATCTTATACTTTTGCTCAATTATGACACCCTAATTTGCCTTTTTTTTTTTCTCCATGTTCATCAAATTGGGATTTTGTGAATGCAGTGGTGGCTCTGAGAGAAATCGCAATCACATTGGGTGCTAAAAATGTGAATTTAAGCAATAATCCATGTCAACAACAAATGCTTACATTTGATTACCAAAGTAGTGAAGACGTCAACAATACTCTCCTATGTAATTGCAACTTCCACAATAACACCACATGTCATGTCACAGCAATGTAATGTTTTCCCCCCTAAAACTTCTCATCTCTTTTGTTTGATTGATTGTCGTTTCCATTTTCAGAAATGTTCTGCCCTAGTTCATTGGTTTGATTTATTGTTGTGTTTTGATTCAGTGTTCTCAAAGGTTTGAGCCTTCCTGGGACACTACCGACACAAGTGATCAATCTTCCTTATCTAGAAACAATGTAAGAACCCATTATTATTATTATTATTGTTATTATTATTATTATTATTATTATTATTATTATTATTATTATTATTATTATTTTGTTGTTCTTAACAAACCGTGGGAAACCTTGTACATGTCCAAATCCATAGGCACGAGCAATACCCCCACAAACATGCACTTTCAAAACACACTAGACAAATCCTGTGTATGTTCTTAAAATCTTTGTAGTCCAATTATTGGATCCTGCCTATAAATAGAGTTGCTTCTCGTACCAGCTAAGCCAAGATGGGATTTTAGTGCAAGAACCTAAAACATTTGCATTTGTTTGTTGTGTTCTGTCTCATGTCTTAGTGTATTATTTTGTTCTGGATTTGGAATGAAGAATCCTTTTTCAGTATGGCATTTGAAGTCTCAAAGGGCCATCATATGTTCATTTAGGGAATATGTAAAGCTTACATGATCAAGGGTGTCATTGGAAGCATACATCTTTCAGTAAGTATGGCAGGAATTAGAACTTTTTTGTTTTTTTCTTTCTTTGCAGTGATTTATTTGGCAATTGCCTCAATGGCACACTTCCTAAGGAATGGGCATCCATGAAGCTCGTCACAACCCTGTAACTCCGTTACTTTCTTTTCTTTGCCAGGATGAAGTCTAGCCGAATTTCTTTTCTTTTCTTGTTCCTGTTTAAACAAAGATAATTATTTTTGTAGCTCCCTCTGTGCAAATAACATAACGGGGACAATCCCTAAGGAGTGGGGACAATTAACTGCTCTCACTTACCTGTATGTTTCTATTGTTTGCATATCCATTTTTAACTTTACCTTTCAAAATTCCTCTACTCAGTTAAGATGGTGATACCTCTGTCATTGAAACTCAGGTCTTTAGAAGCGAACCAGTTGATGGGAGCTGTTCCCAATGAGCTTGGTAATCTGGTCAACTTAGAAATCCTGTAAGGATTTCCATCATGAAATCAACTTGGCCAACAGACTCTTGCTGCTTTATCTTTATCTTTTTTCTTTTCTTTCCTTTTTATGTATGTTTTCTGCAATTTCAGGATTCTTTCCTCAAATCTTTTTGTGGGAAAATTGCCTATGACATTTGCCAACCTAACAAAGCTACAACAGTTGTGAGTTGTCATCTGTTTTTCCATTCCTTAATATATTGTATTATGCTTTAATTCAGAACTTCATTTCTTCATTGTGCAGTCAACTTAGTGACAATAGCTTTAATGGAGCCTTAACTGATATTTTCAAGAACATGACTGAACTGAGAATGCTGTAAGATTTGCCTGAAAACCTTGGTTTTATTGCAAGGTTGAAGATTCTGATTTTGTTCCCATTTTGATTTAAAGGCAAATGCATGCTTCTGGACTGGAAGGTCCCATCCCAACTTCTATTTTTCATCTAGGAAATTTGACTGATTTGTAAGTGGAACTCGCCATTTTAAACATATCTAATTGGAAAATTGTAAATCTTTTATGGAATAATCTTGCCTTCTTGATATTCAGGAGGATCAGTGATATGAATTGTACACTGTTTGACTTTCCGGACCTACAAAGTCTAAAAGGCATCAAATACCTGTACGTCCAACAATCACTTAATAGCTTTTTCTTTGAATATATAAAATATGTTGAATTCAAAGCCATTGATCTGGTTCCTCATTCCTTTCAGGATTTTAAGGAACCTAAATATATCTGGTGCACTTCCAACTTACATATTGCAAATGCCAAACCTGGAGATGCTGTAAGTATAAGTTCCTATTAATCTGCCTTTTACTTGTTAAGATAACATTGCACAGTGTTAGTGAAGCTCATTTAAAAGATTAGGTTTGTGCCCTTCATTGAGCACCAAGTTTTCCTTAGAATAACTATATGCCTTGCCTTGCCATGACAAGAGATAATCCATTGGAAATCCATGCATTGTTTAGTCAATAGTTACCATGAAACATTTTTTTCAAGATCAAGAATTTGACTATTATGATATGTCTATGACATTTGCAGTGATGTCTCATTTAACGAATTAAGTGAAGGAATACCAAATGTTACAGCAATACCCAGATATATGTAAGCAAATGTATCAATGCCTGTTAGGGGATCATGTGAATGGTGAATCATATTAATTTTCTTGTGTCCACCTTTTAGATTTTTGTCTGGCAATATGCTTAGCGGTGGTGTACCAGATGCATTCATTAATACAGCCGGTAGTCTGTGCGTGCCTCAAACTCAATCTTTGGTTTTTCTTCCTCCAGTCTTTTTATTCAATTTTATAACTTGAAACTCAACATCATTGCTTGCATTGTTTTCTTGCAGTGATCTGTCCTATAACAGTCTGACGTGGTCACCTACCTGTCGAGCTCCAGAGTAAGATCACTTTTCCTGACTTTTGGTTTTCTCATTGCACAATGTTTGATCTATAATCATGGTTTAAACTTCGAATCAGGAAAATAAACCAGTATCACAGCTCAGGAACAGACAGTTTGTAAGACTCTCTTCTTTCTGTAGTGCTAGCTAGGTTAAACAATCATGAAAGCAACCTGCTACTTTGTTCTCTCTCTCTCTCTCTCTCTCTCTCTCTCTTTCAAGTTTGTGCTGTTAACATTCTGGAGTTCTCATGTTCTAAGCAGAAGTGGACTTCTTCCGTGCTCACATTTATCCAGCTGCTCAAAATGTAAGTATATACAAATAAAGGATAAAATACCTACTCATAGTTATGCAGGTGCTTCAAAGGGTCGAGTAAGGAGAAGAGAGTTCCTCAATTTCCAGTTTGCTTATAAAGTGAGGACCGTTGATGTCCACAATGAACAGTAATATAGATTCTTGATTTTTCTTGCAGTGCATCAATCACTAAATATAAATTGTGGTGGGCAAGATGTGAATATCAAAAATAATTTGGGAACTCTCCGTTATGAAGGAGATGGGGATGCCACAGGTGGGGCTTCTCTGCTCTACATGAAGAAAAATTCTAACTGGGGATTTAGCAGCACTGGGGTTTTCTTGGCTGATGGAAAGACATTTGACAAGTATACTGCACAAGCAAGCTCTACACTTTCAGGCTCGGCAAGTGACCTGTATCTCACAGCACGTTTGGCTCCGATATCTCTCACCTACTTTGGATACTGTCTACTGAATGATGTCTATAAAGTGAAACTTCACTTCGCAGAGATACAGTTTAATGATAAAGAAGCATTTAACAGTCTTGGAACACGGATTTTTGATGTTTACATTCAAGTAATTTATCGATTATATTGGGCGTTCCCTTTTTCTTTTTATTTTTTTTTAATTCTTTCTAATGAACAAACTCATGACTAGCATGCTTTCTTTCAGGGAGAGTTGGTGTTGAAGAATTTCAATATCATGGAGGAAGCTAATGGAACTGGGAGACCAGTGATTAAAAATTTTAATGCAAGTGTCACGAGCAACACTCTAGAGATCCGGCTCTATTGGGCCGGGAAAGGGACAACTGTCATCCCTAGAAGAGGAGTATATGGTCCTCTTATATCAGCAATTTCAGTATGCCCTAGTAAGTTGATCCAACAAGCCATCTCACTTTCTCTCTCTCCCACAAGTTTTTACAAATAAATGTCATGTGGAACTGGATGATTTTAGTGTTTTCGTTTTTGTTTTTTGTTTTTTGTTTTTTTTTGTGTTTTTTTGACTAGCCAGTAAACTAATTTCTCAAAATTTATCTTTATATACTTTCTCATGGCATCATGCTGCTTCTAGTGTTTCAATTTTATCTAATAGATATAGCTTGTCGGTGCTTCTTACATGGTATTCTAAGCACAATTTTGTTTTTTATCTGCCAATTGTCTCCAGGTTCCAGATCCCATTGTGAAGGTGAGTAAACTACATTTTCTTCTTCTGTCTGTTAAATCTTTTTATTTTTACTTTTTCCATAAGGGCACCTTGCTTGTTCTCAGACTCTGTACGTTCAAAAGCAAATACAATAGGGATGGTGGTTGGAATTTGCATTTCTTCAGCATGCCTTCTGTTGGTTGGTTTGGCTATTGTTTATTGGAGACTTCATCGCGCAAATAACGAAGTGGAGAACGGTACTGCTAGAAATCAACCACTTTAATCATATCATTTCCATTTTTCAGATTCTTTGTTCTATGTGAAAATTTGCTGACACTTTTCAGATTCTTTGTTGGTGAAGTGATCGCTGATGCTCAAACCAATGCTGAAGAAGTGAAAGACCATCCTCAAGATCTCAACCCTGTGAATCATAGTTCAATCAGCCATTCTTCGTTACCTGACACTCGACCTTCTTCTTTTGTGTCCCCTTCTTCCCAGGTTCTCAACCCTGTCAATCATAGTTCAATCAACCAATCTTCATCAGACGACAGTCGGCCTTTTTCTTTAATGTCACCTTCTTCGCGAGCTTGCTATCCTGTCAATCCTAGTTCAACCAACCAGTCTTCATCAGATGACAATCGGCCTTTTTCTTTATTGTCACCTTCTTCCCTAGCTCGCTATTCTGTCAATCCTAATTCAATCAACCAATCTTCATTAGATGGCAGTCAGCCTTTTTCTTTAATGTCACCTTCCCAAGCTGATGACAGACGGCCTTTTTCTTTAATGTCACCTTCTTCCGAAGCTCGCTACCATGGCAATAATAGTTCAATCAATCATAGCATGGAAGAATTTGTGACTGCAAGTTAGCACCTTAGGTGGACCTCCTTGATTTCAATTGGCGCCTCCCGGTACCCTTCTTTGTGTGTGATAACTGATAAGCATTTTTAATTGCAGGGGATACATTGGTCCAGAATATGCTATGATGCCAACTTACAGATCAGGCAGATGTTTACGGCTTTGGTGTAGTTGCATGAGAATTGGATACCGTGAAGCACAACTCAACTTTTAGGCCCATGAACAATTGTGTTATCTCCTAGATTGGGTAATTAGGACAGTTGTTATTTATTGTTGGATTTTAAAATCTGGATCTTGCATTTTCACACATGAAATGCAATGATAGTTTCACGAGATCTCAAGGTTGAATCACCGACCCTTTTCGATGTATTGGTCTAAAAACTGTCATGAATGGAGCAGTTTTTAGTTTCTATAATTCAAATGCCTTAATTGTGGTATGATCTTACAAAATGATAACATAAAATACCTCCTTTTCAAGCCCCCAAACCATATACGTGAGTGATGTTGCTTTCACATTCTTCTTCACACCATTTAAAAAAAAAAAAACAAAGACAATCCTTTTTGAAATTCAAAAACCAAAGGCGAGTTGAGAGTTGGTTTCCAAAAAACTTTCCCCCTCCCCTTTTCCCCTCCCTTTTTATCTCTTATCATTTATATTTAAAATAAGTTGAGTCCGATCAAACCCTCGTGTGCAACCCGATACCCATTTTCCAATATTTATCATTTTTTTTTTGGTATTTACCACTATTGTAGTCAAATTTCAATTGATACTCTGACTAATCTGATTTTAACATCTACGGGATCCTATTTAACAGAATTTTTTTCATTTATAAATTTCAAACTCGAAACTTGATTAAAATATTTAACACTTCATTTTATTATATCGACTTTTCGTTGGTATCATGTTTATTTTATTTTATTTTTTTGTGAGAAAGTGCAATAATTCTGACTCCAGTTCCTTGCATGTAGTGGAAATCCATATTTTATATGCATCGTTGCACAACAGAGGAAATATAGTGGAACTAGTTGATTTTGTCCAACACTGGTGAGCTATGTAAGCACAAAGATATTCGTGGTCCAACAATTGGTGGGACCCAAATCTAATGGAAATTCTAGTGTGTCTTGCGGCAAGTAATGGTCAATTAAATAAAGTACCCATCTTCTGCACTTTTCCAATAATTCAAAGGTTTGACCTAATAGGCTTCCCAATACATTTATTCTCTTTCCCTTCTGCTTTAGCCATCTCTCGCTTTCTTTCTCTCTCCTCCTCCTCATCTCAAACCCTAGTCTCCATTGTTTGAATTTGGATACACCAAATAAGAATACCCTTAGGTTAGGCCTGCTCTATTGAAGTGTTTCAGGTGCAATCAAGAGGGTCATGCATCCAGTTGAAAATGGGAAGTAATAAAATAATATGAAGCATCCATTGCTCTAATAAAATATTAGAATATATTAAATTTATATATATATAAATATTATTATAAATACGAAAATTATTATTTTCAAAATCAAATCAATATTGATTTATTCTAACATATAATATTTTTTAATAATTGATTTGATTTTGGTTAATAATATTTTTTTAATATCCTTATAATTTTAATTTGATATAATAAAAATAATTTAAATTTAAAAAAGATGATATATCATAAAGTTTGCAAACTCTAATAAAAAGATAGCGATAGAGTGAATTTGATAAAAGAAGCAACAAAAGTGATAAAGTGAATTTAATAAGATTTGATCATCACTGAAAGGCGTAAAGTTTGGTGCATATCAAATGACTACCGGATAATAGGGTGATTTGCAGGGAGCCGGGATTTGGTTACTACCATTGGGGTTGGAAAAAGAAAATAATAAAAGTGGTGTTTTATTTTTTCACACAAATTTTTATATAATTTTAGTTAAATATATACATAAGAATTACTATGAATTAAAATAAGAAGCTAACTAAAAAATAGAAAACTTAGATATTAAAATTTTTACCTTCTCTAACTACATATATATATATATATATATATATTCCTAATTATATTAAATAAATTAGAAAAGAATGACCCAAAAACCTTCCCTAATTATATATATAAGTTAAGAAAGAATAAAATTTGAAAAATTTTCGTAATTATATTATATAAATTAGAGAAAAATAAAATATGAAAATTTTTTCTAATTATATTAAATAAATTAAGAAAAATAAAATCTAAGAACCTTCCCAAGTTATATTGCATAAATTAAGAAAAAATAAAATATACTAAATACATATTTTTAAACCATATCTTGACACTTCCCGTCAAGCTAGTGAATGGATATCCTCCATTCCAAACTTGCTAATGATACACTGGAAAACAATGATCGGTTGTCCCTTTCTAATTATCAGCCAATTGATTTTTAGTTGAGATGAATGATGTGTAAATTAGGCCATTATCCAACTTTTTTTTTTTATAAAGTGTTTGTTTACTTTAATATGTTTAGTTTGATCAGATTATGGAAGAAATTGTTTGTTGCCTTTGTTATCATTTGAAAAAATAAGGCTATTTGGTATATGCTAAATGACTATTAAAGGATTTAATAAAAGGCACCCAATTTGATCAAAAAGGCTAAAAAATTTGGAAACGTTTTTGCAATCCTTTTTGCAAAAAGAATTTTGATATCTTTTTGAAGAGTTGAAAAGTAATAAAATAATATAAAGCATAATAATATATTATTTTAATAAAATATTATGATATATCGAGTTTGTATAAAAAATTCTATTGAGTTTGAAAAAAAGATTTGTTGTTGTAATTATAGAAATAAATAAATTTAAATATTTTTAAAATCATATTAATTATTAATTTATAACCGATATTACTCTCATACGTAATATATTTTTTTAAAAAAAAACAATTTTTAGTTAAATATATCGGCAAGAGAAGACGGGTTTCCTGACAACGTTGGAGGGTTTCTTATCAAAAGGAGCACTGTGACCCAGAGAAAAGGGGGGTTTTGAAATTCTATGGTACCCGATTTCAGCGCTGTTTCCGTGGGTGTTAAGAAATTCGAGTCGAGGTGATAGCTGTTATTGGTCCCATCTCTTCTAATATTCTCCATCAAACACTAACCTTTATTTATTTATTTTTTTCTCCAATGCATTGTTGGTGGTCATGTGCGATGATGTGAACGTGTGGACCTGTGGGTTTGGCTATGAAATATCTTCTTTCTACTAATTATTACTTTTAATGCCAGTTTTTACCAACACAATGCACTTCACAGGGACCATTTGCTCCTTTAAAAATTGAGAAATCCAGGGCAATTTTCAACAAAATATTTAAAAGGTGCTCCAATCAACTTTTTTTTTGGGGGAGGGGGGGGGGAGTTGTTTCAACGGTATTATTCAAAATGATTATAAATGAAATTTAAAATGAAGGCATTTACTTATTCTAAACGACTGGTGACATAGTTCTTGTAGGAAAATTTAAATGATAAATAGTTTTTGTTAGGATTTATATAATTTTACGATTTTCATGATCTTGATCTTTTGTGTAATTGAAAAGGAACACATTTCTCAACGCCCGTCTTCGTGGAAATTCCTGATCAATTTGATGGGATAGATTGACTTCTTCAAATGCTTGCAAGTTAGTAGTGTTTGGAAGGTCACCTGCAACATAACAATTGAAAGATTTTGGCATTCCCCCTTTGTCCTTTTGTATATAAGCCAGTTTAGTTCGCCTTTGTCCCTTTGCTCAATGAAAGATTGAGAGATTCTGCAACAACCCCCACACTCATAGCGGAATACTAGAAAGTCCTCAAGCAATAGTATCAACGACTTGAGAAGGACGAGGCTTGTCTCAACTAAGAGATGGCTCTCCTTGCTTTCTTTTGAAGGTGTATCTGTCTCCCTCTTGCTCAGAAGAATCACATTTCGGAATTCTGATTAAATATGAGTACAAACGAGTGGATCTCCACTCGCCCTGAGGATGCAGATGGTGTTGCTGCCGAATTTATAAGCAAATTACGTGAGGCAAAATTGGATCCTTTACCTTTGTTAAAGTCTCTGATCAAAGAAAACAACTGCACGCTCCGAAGGGCGCTTTCACAAGCCTGTGGAAGGGACCCTAAGTTGATGATTTCTTTTGAAAAAGTGTTCGCTCAGGCTTGGGAAAAGTTCAAGTCAAGTAGACGGGATCATCTTCCAAGCAGTGAAGCCGCCACAACCACAAGCACTCCTTCAACAACTCGTGCAGCTGTTGATTTGCTGGCTCTCGGTCTCTTGGGCGATTCCCAGATTGGGGAATTACTAGAGGAGGCCGGTGTTAGTCCTGAAAAAGTGATCTCTGAATTCAGAAAAGCTGTTGGGATTGAAACAGAGGAAAACTGCCGATACCGAGCACTCAAGACTTATGGGCGCGACCTCGTGGAACAAGTAGGGACGCTCACTCCAGTCTTTGGTCGGGATGAAGAGATTCAAAGGGTGACTAGTATCCTTCTGCGAAGGACCAAAAACAACGCTGTGCTTATTGGTCATCCGGGTGTCGGTAATGTGAAGCAATTAATTACTAGAGAAGTTTTAAGTAGATATAAATTAATTTTAACCTCATTTACAGGTAAGACGGCAATTGTGGAAGGTCTTGCTCAAAGAATCGCTCATCGAAATGTCCCAAGCAATTTTTATGATAAGATGGTGATCGCACTAGATATGGGGGCCATGCTAGCGGGAACGAAGCTGAGAGGTGAGTTTGAGGAGCGACTGAAGGCTGTTTTGAGTGAGGCAGAAGCAAGCAAGGGAAAAGCGATTTTGTTCATCGATGAAATTCATGTGCTAATGGGGGCTGGGCGGGGCAATGATGCGGTGATGGATGCGGCTAATTTATTCAAGCCTGCACTTGCTAGAGGCCAGCTTAGCTGCATTGGTGCTACAACTATTGATGAGTATAGGAAGTTTGTTGAAAAAGATGGTGCATTTGAGAGAAGGTTTCAGCAAGTTTATGTTGCAGAGCCTTCTGTGGATGATACGCTTGCAATTCTTCGAGGACTAAAGGTGACCTTTGAAGGTCACCATGGGATTAGGATTCTGGACCAAGCTCTTGTGGTCGCCGTTCATCTCTCAAATCGTTACGTCAATGGTAACACAATGTATTTTGGCTTTGCTAATTATCATTTCCTATCAAGCACTATAAAATTTTCAAATATGATTTGTTTGAATTGTTAAGTTTCAAAATTCAAATATTGAATTTGATTGTTCACATTTTCTTGATATGCTTATATATAGTTGTCAAACATGACACTAGGGCGCTATTTTCCGGATAAGGCAATCGATCTAGTTGACGAAGCTTGCTCAAATGTTAGACTCCGGCTTCATAGCCAGCCTGATGAAATTGCTCGGATTGATAGAGAGATGTTCCAGTTGAATCTCGAACTTGTTGCTCTTGAAAAGGAGACAGACGAAGATAGTAAACGTCGCCTAAACGAGGTATGTATACTGCAATTCACTTGTATGCATGCTTTGATCCTTTTTAAAGTGCTTTTGTCCTAGGAGATTATAGAAAAAGATCCCATACTACTTGTCAGTTATCAAGGCTATTGGCATAAATTTTCTCAAGACTAATTTTCCTTGTTGGTCATTGTATAAAAGGAAGGATTGCAATCAGATAATCAAATTAGTAAAGCATTGAAAAAAATTGAAAAGAAAGTCTAAATTTGTTTGCCTAAATGATTTTAGGTCAAGAATAAACTTGATGCATTGAAAGATATGCATTTGTCATTGTTGATGAAGTATAGAAAGGAGAAATCAAGGATAGAAGAGCTTCGTGATCTCAAGAAGAAGAGACAGGAGACCCTGTCAGATTTGGAAGAGGTTAAAAGGAAGTATGACCTGGCAAGGGTAGCTGATGATGAAATTCAGCAAGTAGTAACGGCCACAGTTCAGATGGAACGCTATGTACATAGCATGTTGAGGCTACCAAAGACTATCAAACCTGAAATTGTGACATCAGTCTTAAAATGCCGCATTCATAGCCGTTCTGGAGAGGCTGAACGACTCCTTTTGGAAGAGAGAAACATACGTGAACAACTAAAAGTGGGACTTCACAAAGAACTTCAGTATGCGGAGAACTTGGTGTACAATGAAATCGGGACAGTTGTAGAGGATATCATTGGGAAGGAGATTTTTCGCCTCGAGTCAATTTTGCCTTATCAGAGTACTACAAAGGATCTGCCTGGCACTGATAAAGCCACGATTCAAAAGTTTGTCCAGGTTAGTACGGTAACTATTTTGTTTTGTGCCCTTGAACTTTAATTTTCCTTATACTAGACAAAAGGAGGACATTGAATTTCACGGGTGATTAGTTCTAAGCAGCTGCCTGTAACGTTTTCAACTTGCCACATCCATAAAGTGCTACTCACTGTGAAAAAAAAAAAAAAAGAAAACAATAAAAAATAAATCCCCGCTTTTATAGTTTAGCTGGTAGACTCCATTTGCAAGAAAAATTTTTTCCCAACTTTTCTTTGGCAAAAACTTCATGCAGCCGTTTCTCTCTTTATTGAGAAATGGTTTCCTGTTAGAAATACTATTCATTGCTAAAACAACCATACTTGATTCTTCACAAATTCTCAATTTCCATTGGCTTGTGATCACTTCAACCATAAAATTATCTGATGATTGAGGTACGTATGTCATGGCGGGTTATATTTGAGCAGTTGTGTACAATTTCATTATCATGTGACAGTTGCAAGTTGAACGTCGCCAAAAAGAACTCAAGAACATGTTGGAGATACAATGGTTAGAGAAACTTCAGAAATTTGAAAGCCAGCTAGCTGAGCTCACATCACAACAACAAGTGAAAAGCGAGGAATTAGCAAAGGTTGCTGACTTAAAACATGGGGAAATCCAGACAATAGACGATACTATTGCCAAGCTTGAAAGGGACAAAAGTGAAAACACAATGTTGGCAGAGACTGTTGGACCTGAACAGGTTGCACAAGTGGTTAGCAGGTGGACTGGCATTAATGTAACAAAGCTTCATCAGGATGACAGAGAGAGGCTGCGAAATCTAGCCAGTCAGTTGCACAAAAGGCTGGTCGGGCAAGATAAAGCAGTGGAACTTGTTGCAAATGCTCTGTTAAGATCGCGATTGGGCCTTGCGAGGCCGAAACAGCCCATCGGTTCATTT
The DNA here is from genome assembly GCA_037126225.1 of Dillenia turbinata. NCBI lineage: Eukaryota > Viridiplantae > Streptophyta > Magnoliopsida > Dilleniales > Dilleniaceae > Dillenia > Dillenia turbinata. The sequence continues at coordinate 8,994,523 of JBAMMX010000020.1, forward strand.
CTCTTTCTGGGTCCTACTGGTGTAGGTAAGACTGAATTTGCTAAGGCCCTGGCAGAGCTACTTTTTGATGATGAAAAACTTCTGGTGAGAATTGACATGTCTGAGTACAGGGAGATACATATGATTTCACGCTTGATTGGTGCTCCTCCTGGGTAAGTTACGAATAGGAATAATAGCCTTAACCTGCATTTGCTTTAAGTCATGTCTTCTGCCTTTTATGTTTTTTAAATCAGATATGTAGGTCATGAGGAAGCAGGGCAATTAACTGAGGCGGTGAGACGAAGGCCTTACAGTGTTATATTGTTGGATGAAGTCGAGAAGGCACACTACTCAGTGTTTGACACCCTCCTTCAAGTTTTGGATGAAGGAAGATTGACTGACGGTCGTGGCCACACCGTGGACTTCACTAACACCATCATCATCATGACCTCAAACCTTGGCGCAAAGTTTCTTTTTCCTAAGGATACTGTACCAAATGCCGTAGAGGAAATTATGAAAGAGGTAGACTAGGACTTCTTGCACTAACCCTCAAAGAATTTTGAAATATGGCTAAAATTTCTTTTCGAATTTTTGACAGGTTAGCAAAAGTCTGAAGCCTGAATTCCTGAACAGGATAGATGAGATTGTTGTGTTTGATCCTCTCTCTGAGGGTCAACTGAAACAGATTACCAAACTAATGGTTGAGGATGTTAACATGCGTCTTGAAAACAAAGACATCATTGTAGAAGTCAGTGATGAAGCATTGAATACAATATGGAAGAAAAGTTACAATGAGGTCTGTTCTTTGATTCTGAACTGTGTCTGGGTTCTTAAGACATACAGAGACAGCTTTATTTGATGCATGGCTTACCAATAGACTGCTATGGCTTTTCCATGGCACAGTGCCCATGTTGTGTCACGTCTCATTTTCAAGTCTATGCTTTATTTTGTTCATTGCTAAAATATTTACTTGTTATTCTTGTTTATCTTTTGGTAGGAGTATGGTGCACGGCCTGTGAGGAGATATTTGGAAAGAGAGGTGGTGACAAATATTGCGAAGATGCTTCTGGCGGAAAGCATATCAGAAAACTCAGCTATTCGAGTAGATAGCAAAGCAGGAAGCGAAGAATTGGTGTATCATAAAGCGCCACCGAGAGTCTCAAGATCGGAATCAACTTCTCGGAATAAGTCAAAAGAATCGATATATGATCCAGAGGCAATGATAGCCTCAAGCTCGGAATCAACTTCTGGGATTAAGTAAGAAATGTTTACTTAAGTTGTGATGTTTAACGTTGTTTCCTTTATAGGATCGGGATTAGTATTGTTCATCTATACACTTTATAGTCGCCCATTTGGCGAATTTTGAATTGAAGTGAAAATATAGCTTAAAGCTCTTATGACTGCAGTTTGAGTGCTTCACACACCTTTTTACATGTTATTCAAAATTGATGCATGAGATGCAATCTCGTCCTAAACTTTTATTTTTGTTACATGTGGGACCATAGACTTCTCATCCTTCATGTACGCTTTTTGTCAACAAATCCATAGACTTCTCATCCTCCAGGTATGCTTTTTGTCAAGGAAAATGTTACCTTTTAGGACTTTCCCATTGTGTCCTTTTTTAATGCTGCAAATGAAGAGGAAATTATTCTTGGCCACTTCTATTTTTGGTTAATTTTGCCCTCTCTATTTTAGAGACAAATAAAGTGACACCCCAAAGTATAAGGTAATGTCTGCTTTGAACCAAAAATTTTAAGAATTGTTACATGATTTTGTCTCAATAAATCACCTCATTGTGTTCAGGTATAGTCACCCTTATATAGCCGAGAATCACCCCTAGAACTAACATATGTGGGAGGAAGTTCTACGCTTGCCCCTGTTAGAGCCCAATACTGAAGCATCTTTCTTGCTACAATAAAGGGTAAATTATAGTGTGCCTCTTCAATTCTTTTATGGGGCAATTGAGCATGCGAAAGAGGTATAGGAACGTGCTAAAGAGGACCAAAGGGCCAAGGATCAGAAGAAAGCAACAGGGAAAAGAGTCACGGCATTCTTGAAAAATGTCATGCCGCCTCATCGCTTCAGCACAATGTTGCAGAGGAAAGTAGACTCAATACAAACTCTAAGTGGGATTGAATAATAGACAAGAAACTCAATCGTACTTAGGATTGTAATGCAAAATTCATGAACCAATACTGAATTATATTGGATTGAAGAAAGAATTTACAGAGAAGGAAGAGAGTGAGAAAGAAGATGGACAAGGTTTTTCATACATTCCTTGTCTTTCCCGTGTACATTTATCCCTCAGCATTCAGTATTTTCTTGATTTCTTAACTACCCTAACTAACAACTCACTAATGTCACCTAACTCTAACTACCATAACAGACTTGTCTTCCTGCCAACTCAGCTTATGAGCAGCTCACAGACTTGCCACAACTTGTCTTCCTGCCAACTCAGCTCAGACTGGCCACAACTTGTCTTCCTGCCAACTCAGCTCACGAGCTCACAGACTTGCCACGACTTGTCTTCACAAGCTCACAGACTTGCCACGACTGCATTACTCTGCTGTTCTTCCTTTACTTCTAACTGCATTGCTTCTGTCTTGTAACACACAACTCTCACCTTCTGAGGGTGGCGTTGCAGATACCGCTGCGGCATTTTTTGTCGATGCAACTCTAATAATTAAGAATTGCACTAAGATGTTTTGCGACAACGTTGGTGACATTTTGACAGAAAGCTACACATGATCTTCTATTTTTTTTTGGCTTTTTTTTATTATTTTTTCATCAATTTCTTCTCTTTTTTATTGTTCAGGGTTATTGGAGTATAAATACTCTTTATTTAGGCCTTGTGAGATATTTTAACATATTATTATAATTAAAATTTTGGTTTTCTCTCAATTTCCATAGATTGGGTTTTGTTGTTTGAACTGATCAAATCAATTTCTACGTTTTTATTCTGTATCAAGATATTGTCTGATATAATAATTGTTATTATGAAGGGAAGAATTATAAATCTTTTTTATCTAGTCATACGTGCATTATCCCACATATTTGACCATGGAGGGGATGACGAGTAACTTGATGTTTGGAAAATAGTACACAAATTTTGAAACTCTCAATCATAGTACTCAAAGCATAAATCAAACTCCCACCTATGTTTTCACGGTTAAATGTTTGTTATCTTCTTATTTTTAGAAAAAAAAAGTTTTTTTTTTAATTAATTGAATTAGAGCAATTAGCCATTGCAAATAGGGATAGAAAATAAATATATTATGTTTATTTTGCTTTTATTTCTTTTCCTCAAAGATTTAACAGGAGACGGAATAAGATTGATTCTTTTTTTTGTGTTTGATCGATTGATATTTGATAATTAATTTATTGATTATAACTAATCTGACTTGAATTAATTATCGGGTCAATTAAGGACAAGCTATTCCTTTTTTTTTATTTTTATAATTCAAATTTAAAAATTTAATTAAGAAAATTCGATATTTTGTCATTAAATCAATAAGGTGTTGGTAAGATTGTTATTGCCGGCTTGAAAATGACCCTTTTCTGTTTTGTTTGAAAATCCGGGTGTTCTGTCTCACTTTATTTTTTTTTTCTTTTTTTCCATTTTTCAAATAAAATATATTTGAATTACAAAACAAATAATAATTCTTATCTTATAGAATTGGCAAATATAGAATTTTATTTTTAATGCTACCGTAAGAGGTTTTATCGATCCAAACCACAAAATTGAAATAAAATTTTGAGTTTCTGTTCTATCTAAATTTTGATATTGGATAGGCTACGTGCTTCATCAGTCAAATTAAAATATAATTTAAATTAAAACATATTTTATTCAAGTCTGGTTCACACTCGCATTTGATCTACATGCCACAAACTCTTGTTTTTTTTTTAAAAAAAAAGAGTCAAATTAGGTTAAGTCATTACATGATTAACCAGGAGTACAGCGTGCACGCATACGGTGCGAAGTTTGAATTTCGTAGGAAATATTGAGATCATATGCTTATTGAAAATAAGTGTAAAAAAATAATCAAAATGTTATTCTCATGAAATATGTTAAATTTTGAATTTATGCAGAGTTAAATTAATATAAGAAGATTGGAATTTGTTAGAAAAATGATGAATATTTCACTAATTAGTACAATTAATATTCATAAAGGTTTGAAATAGCAAGCAAAAATATATTAATTTTAAAATTGGTATGAGAAGTCATAATCAATATTATCAAAACCATACCATATATCAATCCATAAATTTTAAATTTTTGGTTTAACCATTTAAACTGTGGGTTAATGTGGTTGAACCGTTGGTTATTTGATAATAATTAAAAAATATATATAAAATTAATTTTTAAAATCGATATATATATTAAATTTATTTTTTATCATGATCAAATAAAAAATAAAATTTTAGTAAATATAAAATTAATAATTACTTATAATATTCATATTAAAAAATAAAAATAAAATAACTAAATCATATTTATAATTAAAAAAATAGTATAAGAGCCTAAGTGCATATGTATTAATTTATTTAGTAAGTGATAAATCAAAAAATCAAAAAATTTCAAAATTATGATTTGCAAAAATAAAGGAAAAATTTTTCAAGAAATAATTACATGTATTACATTTGTAGTATGGCGTAAGTTGGATGATATAATTTTTGAAAGATTTTTTAACCCAATTGAATGAAATGTCAAAACATTTTTATCTCGCATCGGATAAATATAAATTATAAAGAGAACAAAGAGAGAGGTGATATTTTTATCACACATCAGATAGATATAGAGTGAATAAAGAGAAAGAACTGTATAAATAAAGAGTTTTATTCCACATCGGATAAATATAGAGAGAACAAAGGTGTATAAATGATGAAAAAAGGGAAATGAGAGGCACACGTTACCAATAAAGCTTCATGATAAAGAAACTGTGTTCAAACCGTGAGAGACTGTTTAATAAAGAATTGTGATTGAATCGTATCAATTCACAATATAATTAATTAAATGGTATTTAATTTAAATCAAAGCATTGTGAAAAAACCATTTTTTCCATTGTCGATCAAAGCAAACCTCAGATCAACCTAAGGATAGCCTTGGACGGACCCAAGGGGTGAGTTCACTAAATCACAGAAGTTTTAATAATAATACTATTATCATATAAATATATATATATATATGTATATATATTGATGGGACATATTCCAAAACCCAATAAAAAAGAGTCAACTCCCAAAAAGCCAACGAAAAGGAGGTCTATCAATCAGTATCTAACGTCCGCAATAACAATCTATCGAACGATCTCAATCGCCCAGATCTTTCAAACGAATGTGTCGCTAATATGGGATGAAACTCGCCGAACGGGCAGACACGGCTCTGACTCTTAAAGTCTCTAATCGTCTGTAGGGTCTCAATCGTTCAGATCTTCCGAACGAATGTGTCGCTAATATGGATGAAACTCTCCGAACGGGTGGACACGACCCTGACTCCTAAAATCTCTAATCGACCGTAGGGTCTCAGTCGCTCAGATCTTCCGAATGAATGTGTTGCTAATATGGGATGAAACTCCCTGAACAGGCGGACATTCCATGACTCTTAAAATCTCTAATCGACCGTAGGGTCTCAATCGTCCAGATCTTCTGAACGAATGTATCGCTAATATGGGATGAAACTCCCCGAACGGATGGACACGGCCTTGACTCCTAAAGTCTCTAATCGACCGTAGGGTCTCAATCACCCAGATCTTCCAAACAAATGTGTCGCTAATATATGATGAAACTCTTCGAACGGGTGGACACAGTCCTGGCTCCTAAAGTCTCTAATCGACCGTAGGGTCTCAGTCACCCAGATTTTCTGAGCGAATGTGTCACTAATATGGGATAAAACTCCCCGAACGGGCAGACATGGCCCTGACTCCTAAAGTCTCTAATCTACCGTAGGACCTCAGTCGTCCAGATCTCCCGAACGAATGTATTGCTAATATGGGATGAAACTTCCCGAGCGGGCGGACACGGCCCTGACTCCTAAAGTCTCTAATCGACTGTAGGGCCTCAGTCGCCTAGATTTTCCGATCGAATGTGTCGTTAATATGGGATGAAATTCCCCGAACGGGCGGACACGACCCTGACTACTAAAGTCTCTAACCGACCAAAGGGGCTCAGTCACTCGGACCTCCTAAAGAAACACCTCCGAATCGACCTCTTAAGAGAACACCGAAGCATTCTTGATTCCAAGAGCTTTCAACAACACACTAGAATGAATACATCATTAGAGGAAATTTCCCCCGACCTCGCTCGATCAGTAAAAATATCAAAAATTCTTTGAAGATTATTACATTCCAATAAATCAAGGAATAAAAAGTCCTCATGGCACAAAATTACAAAAGGACAGAAGGAGCACAAGAAACAGCAGGAGTAGAATTAGAATCCGCGGATCCTTCAAGTGGGGGCAGAGCCTCGTACTGACCAACCTCTCCAAGAATCTCTTCGACACATTTCAGACGCTCATGCAACTTACGCTGAGACAATTGTAGGGCAACAACATCTCTGGCAGCAGAAATCTTGAGGTCAGCTATCTCTTGTTCAGTCATTCAAAGAGATTCTTTTCGCAAACGGGCTAACATTTAAGCGGCTGTTAACCGCACTTTCCAAGTACACGCCTCTGCTTCCAATTCCTTTCAACGGGCTTGAACGGAAACAAGGTCTTCCTGAAGATGCCTGATCTGCCTGTTTTTGGCCTCTCTAATGACCTTCTCTTGATTTTCCAAAGCATCCTTCAGCGCCAACACTTGATCGCTCATACGGGAAAATTGTTCATCCCGCTTAGCCCTCAACTTCCTTTGAATCTCAACTAGGGCAGAAGTCTGGGAATAAAGACACAATGTTCAGAGTCACGAGACAGTCAGGATTCAACGTTGACTCACACAAAGAAAGTACTTACTGTAAAGCAAAGGGATTGGATAGCCCTGTCGGTACTTTCGAGAGGCATTTTTCAAAGGGCGGACCTCGAAAGAAGTTGAAAACGCTCAACCAATTGTAACCCTTCCTACGGATCAATAAGATTAAAATTATACCCCCCATGAAAACCGCCACTGACCCTTCTTCGACACTCCATCCTTCTCCAATCAAAATAGGTGGAGGAGCACAATAGTAATCTGGTACGTCGACCAAAAGACACTGAGACCCCCGATGGGACTGTCCCGAATCTTCATCCGGAATGGAAGCGGAAGGTTACGTCACAGGAGAATCTTCCGACCTTTGCCCTCGAACCGGAATGCCCTCAGTCCTCTCGAAGAATCCCTCACCAGAGCCACCTCCTTCTCCAACCCCAGTCGACACGCCAAAAGCTTTACCAAAGGCTTCGCTAACTAAATGGTCCCCTCCGGTTTCAGAATGTTCCTGAGACAGCACATGCCCTCCGAATTCGGTTTGCTCTCCTTCCCCAACAGGTAGACTAGATGCCCTAGTCTTAGATTTTTTTCGTCGGGACTCAGGGGAAGCATCAATGGCCTTCCTCTTTGTATGGGACCACATTTCCCGTTCAGTAGAAACTTCATCAAGAAGACGGGCATCAATGTCCAGTACAGTGTCGACCAAGTCTTTTCCCCGTTGTTCCAACCGGAGGGGCTTGGTGATTTTGATTGACTCATCCATGAGGAGACCGGATAATATTAACATGTCGTCTCTCACCAAGCTGTCCACCCATAAGCTCCTGCAACTGGCTTCACAATAACGGGCCACTGCACGCAGAAAATGGGAGTATCGAAGGAGGGATGGAATTTTCTTGTTCAATAAAGGCACCTGGTTAGCATCTAAGAATGCGGGAAGGAGATCCTTGTTCAAAAATCTAATGAAGAAGAACCTCTATATCCAGTGCTTGTCCTAGAACTCATTATAGAAAAACTTTCAGCAAGACTCTCGACGAGTCTGGAGTTTGTACCAACCGTGAGTAGATCCTTTGGAGCTGTATCACCCCAAAAAAAATAGTCCCAAAAATCTCCAGATCGAAACGAATACGGAAAAACCCTAACAAGGAAATTAGGGCAATCACAAATCGCCAAACATTTGGGATGAGCAGCGAAGGGTGAATGTTCCAATATCTCAGGATCTCCGTCAGTGGGATGAAACGAAGACTCTTACAAAGCGTATATAAGACGGTTCGAGGAAATCAAAGCGACAAATGTCAAAGTAAAAAGGGACATCCCTTTCTGAGGATTATCACTTATGGCGCTTCTCCTTCCAAGAAGACCATGAGTCGAGGGCAAATGATGGGATGTATTCCAAGGCCCAGTCAAAAAGAGTCAACTCCCAAAAGGCGCACGAAAAGGAGGCCTGTCAATCAGTATCTAGCGTCTGTAATAATAATTTACCGAAGGGTTTTAGTCGCTCGGATCTACCGAATGATAGGGGTTTAGCCACCCCGATTAACCGATCATGACTCATCAAGCGGAGACGGTCACCTCGATCAGTCAAACAAATGTCAGCCTTATAACCGGATAAGTCTCGAAGGCCTTTTATCGGTCAAGCAACCGAACGAGGGGCAGCACCCCTATCGATTAAAAAAGGAAGGTCAGAACTTCATTGATTTCGACTTCTTATTTCGTAACAGTAATTCCGAGATCTTTCAGATAAGAAAAACATCCCTCCCGAAGAAGAAGGCTTCCCGATATAAAAAGATCGTGACCAATTCGTAATATTGACCTCCGAGATTCCCGAATCAATTCGATAAGGAAAGTAGGGTAAAAGTCCATCAACAGTGCACGACCCTCACAGGTATAAGAGTTCTCAAAACACTCGACACCAGGTACGCTCTCTAAGCCTAACACAGTGGGCATATTGATCACAGGGAACCACCTTCCCTCAACTCTCAGTTTGTTTTTTTCAAATGAAAACCGCTCTTTACTGACTTGAGCGTCGGAATCTCCCCGCCGGAGCACCCTCCGACAGTTTTTGCAAATGTATCCACCGTTGACGGCTATCGTTCGAGTCAACAAGAAGCCGGTCTTTGACGAGTTAAAACCTACCTCCATCATATATAAATATATATATATTATAATAATAAAACTATAGTATCATATTATAAAAATACTATAATGTCATAATAAGATAATTTTCTATAATATGATATTATAAAAATATTTTGAAAAATAATGTATGCAAAATGGATGATAATTTTATTATAAAATTTTATAAGTATATTAAAAATATTTAAAATAAATGATGTTAAAAATATTATAATTTTATTATATGAAAAAATATTTTTACATATAATAAAAATACTATAATATTATAACACTATAAAAATTATAATTATAAAAATATTAAATAAAAAATATTTTAATATTAAAACATGTATTTAGAAGTGTCATATTATAATACACTATCATATTATAATAAAAAATATATATATGACAAGAGCAAGGGATGCACACTTTCCAATAAAATTTCATGATAAAGAAGCTGCAATTTAATAAAATTTCTTGGTTAAACAATATTTATTTAATTTAAACCAAATCGTGATAAAAAAAAAAAAAAAAACCCTGTTTTTTCTCACATGCATTGGACACATGACACAAGCATGAGTTTAGCCCGACCAGAATAGACCTTGGGTCACCGACCCAAGGAGGCCTAGGGTCAACCCAAGCTTGGCCTTGGGTCGACCCAAAAAGTTCCATTATTCTTTTTTTCCCCCTTTGATTTTGGACCCAAAAAAGCTAAAGGAATGAAAGTTAAAATCCTAAAAATCAAAATCAGAGGAATTGAAGGAGGAGAATAGCAATCGGCAGGAAATAATAATAGGAGAACAGTTGGAAATAATCTAAACGAAGAATGGAAAAAGCTAGAGAATGGAAAATCCGCTGTCATTTTTTTTTTTTGTTGAAACTGGACTAAGAAACCAATTATGAATCATATTAAACTTACTAGCAAACACAAATAATGAAGACAGCAAGTAAAGCAAATGTTACATTCACAAAAAATTGCAAGCTGGAGAGTGGAAAATCCACCGTCATAATTTTCTTTTTAAAAGTGGACTGAAAAATCTATCATGGATCATACTAACACCAATAACAAAGACAGCAAGGAAACCAAATGTTTAGAAGCAAACATTCAAAAAAATGCGTTAAATCCATACGAGTTAAGTAGAGTATTGATAAAAATAATCCCATTGAACTTGCCTTATTAAAGTTCCATCATTCCTTTTTTTTTCCTTTCATTTTGGACCCAAAACAAGTAAAAAGCAAAAAAAAAGATAGAGAATGAAATCCATAATCTTAAAAATCAGAGGAATTTAAAGAAGAGAATAACAATCAGCAGTAAATAATAAACATGAGAATGGTGGGAAATATTCCAAATAAAGAATGGAAAAGGCTAGAGAGCAGAAAATCCATCATCATAAATTTTTTTTTCTGAAACTGGACTAAAAAGCCAATTATAGATTGTGCTAAACTTACCAGAAAACACAAATAATGAAGAGTAATAGAACAAACATTAAGCAAAGCAAATTTTTAGAAGCAGAAAAGAGAAATACAAACCTTCACAGTAGAGAAACGACTTTTATACACCATAATTATCATTAAGCACATCACTCTCCTCAACTAATCTGTGCGACACACTAGAATTGAAAAATAACTTTTTAAAAGAGAGGCATATATATATATATATATATATATATATAAAAATTTAATGAGTAGCTGTCTGTCTTCAATTGTCCCGCTTAGAGAGAGAGAGAGAGAGAGAGAGAGAGCATAATTTACTTAATGAACACCTGCTCTTGTCCATTTGCCTTGCTTAAAGAGAGAGAGAGAGAGAGTATAAAGAAATGGTTTTTATACACTATGATTATCATTAGACAAACCACTTTCCTCAACCAATCTGCACGATACACTAAAACTGAGAGAGAGAGAGAGAGCAGGCATAATTTGTAGGGTGCTTTATCGAAAGACATTTTGAAAGACAACTACAAACAAGCCCTCAAAAAGAAGGAAAAGAAATCACAACCAACTTTAGATACAAATACAAATCTCCGGTTTTATGGTTCTTATAATAAAAGAGAGAGAGAGAGAGAGAGAGCATTGTAGTGGATTATAGCTATTCTTTCCAAGTGAAGGATGACCAAAACTAAGGTCACAATGGGGTCTTCACACTTATATCTATGTGGTTAATGAATGACCTAAGTATAAGTTTAGGTCGACCAAAGCAAACCTCTTGCAAATTTAGGGATTGCAATACCGATATCTCGGTATACTCCTTATTGTACTTCTCTTCATATTATATATGATATTACTCTTGTTTCTATATAGAAAATCTACTAAGAATTTTTTTCGTTAAAACCGTTCCTGAAAATTTCGACACAATCACCGATAATTTAAAATTTTTCAAAATGACCACCGATAGTCCAATAATAATAAGAATGACTTTAGAGTGTATAAAAACCTCAAATTTGGATAGATCTTACTTCGTAGAGCTAAATCGTAAATTTTCGAAAAAAGTCGCCCGAAAACCCTAATTTAAGTTGAATATCGTTCAAAAAGACTAAACGACCACGTTTTGACGTGGGATAAATTAAATTAGACCTAACACGAGATTTTGGATCTAACTTGAAATTTATAATACTTTGCCCTTAAAATCGCTTAAACCGAAAATTTTATCAGTAAGCCGAAAATCTTCCCGAAAAGTGCCAACAAATCCTAGAATCACTAAAAATGACTAACGAAAGACAAAGCACTTAAGTATAACTATAAGGAAGTGAATTTGAAAAATTGAAAAAAAAAATCGGATTAAAAATCGCAAATAGTCAAATTTATAATTTTGAAAAGTTTAGGGACTAAAAGAGCAAGTATGAGAACTTGAGGGACTAAGTTACAAAACCAACTATTGAATGACAATTGGAGATCAACCATTGGCCAAGAGCACACATAGTGGACACCTAAGCTCATTCCACCGAAGAGAAACCTCATTGATTGAAAAATTCTTACATGAATTCTCATTTGTTGGTCAAAAACCCTTTCTTTGTGCTTGGAATTCATCGTGGATGAATTTGACAAGAAGGTGGGTATATGGAGGTAGCTTGTAAGCAATTTGCATGGAAGAAAGACTTAGAACAAGTGTAGAGTGGAGGTCTTGCATGCAAAAATGAATCAATTGTCAAAATAGCTTGAATTAGCTTATAAAAAAACCAAAACCAACCATTTTCTCTTCTATTCACTCACTTGGACGAAATTTTTACTAAGGAAAGAGGGATTGCTCATGTTCAAGTAGAATTCTTGGAGCATTAGAGAAGGAACATAAGTAAAAGAAGTAAGAATATTCTTGACTTCATATCTCTAGTTGTTTGAGATAGTATAAGAATTGTGTCGAGATTGATATTTGATGAACTATGTTACTATGGTGCTAAGGTGATCAAGGTTTCAAGAAAATCAAGATTAAGTGATGGGTATTAGTTAGCAAAAGATCATACAAAGGAAGGTAAAATACCCAAACTTGAAGTCTTTAAGAGTAGTGAAATTAAATATATGTACTAAAATGCTAGATATGAATATTTAAATTTGAGCAAGCTGTAGTAATTCTATGATATCTTATTCTGTGATGATCAAAATTTAGATTGGTTTGGTTCTGGTAAAACTAGACTCCCTAAGCTTTAAAATGAGCTATGGTGCAAAATTTTTTATTAAGAAATGAAATTATTATGATTTTTAGAAGAAAAGGTAAAAATCGATGTTATATTCACTGTCCTGTGCACGACCAGTAAATTGATTTAGATATTAAAATAATTTTTGAACAGAATTAGGAAAAACTCAAAACATGAAACTTTTAATGTGCTAATTTTAACTTAGATTAGGGGTAAAAACAAAGAGACCAAATCCTAAATGAGTGCATAATTTTGAGTGCAAAAATTATGAATATATGTGTGTAATTATTGGTTAAAATGAGAAAGAAAGTTGTGCAGAAACTAAGTTATGTTTCACCAAGAAATTGGAGTGGTGAAAGGGCTAAATGTAAGTTGAAATTGTGTCTTACCTTTAATACATTTTGTGTGCAGAAAAGTGGATAAGAATGGTGACTATATACATGAGTAGGTGAGCTGAAATTTGTCCCTCATGTGGTGAAGTTACATGTAGAACTTAGAGTAAATGTGATAAGTGTGTATGTATGTTTGTTAGTTGAAAGGATGGGAGAGAGTGTGCAGAATTTTGGCGTACAAAAGTGAATGTGTGTATACGTATTTGAGGCCTAAATTGTGAAGGATATGTGTATGTTCATGTATGCATTGTATATGTGTGATAAGGTAGTGTGTTGGTGATGTTATGAGAAATGTATAGAAATGAGCATTGAAGTAGTTGGGTTGATGATGAAAAGAAGACATCATGTGTACTTTACAAACCCTACTTATGATATTTTAGACTTTGATTCTAGATAAAGGATTAGTTAAAATAAAATGTAGCATTGAACTTTTCAATGGTAATAACACTTATGTATATATTATGTATTGCTATTGTAGTGATACACTGTTGATCGATCGAGGGGAACATTTTTTTGACACATTGTGGTGTTTTCAGGGAGTGACATACCCTCCGGTATACTGTGAGTAGGACTTCGATGTTATGCTTTCGATTGAACAAATTTATGTTTTATAACTTTTTAGATGACATGTTTTATAGCACGTGTGAAAGCATATGATTTTGAACTATGTTTATAAATATTCTTTTGTGATTCATTAGAGTGTCCCAAAATGATTGAATTCGAATGGTTATGCGTCCATGGTTTGAAATGAAATGATATTGTGCCATACTTTGAAATCTTGATATGATTTATATGCTACCATTTCATTGGCAAACTGATTTGAAATGTTTTGATGAAACATATTGGCACATGATTTTGATATGATTTGATGACATGTGTGGGCGGGATGCCTACTTGTGATAAGATGACATGATAATTGATGATATTCTTTGACGGATTCCGTAGCTATGAAGGACAGTTGTAGAGGCGCCCCATGTGCGTCCGGATACGTTTCGGCCGGAGGTATCCCCAAATGTCGTGAATGTAATATGTACAGTTGCACTCGGATGAACCAAAATTTGAAGAGGACGTATGTTACGCCACAGTCTAGTTCCGAGTGAGATACTATACTCAATTTGTTGGGTATGTTTATAGACACGGGTTAGCCGGTTGAACCAAATGTGGGGAGAACATGTGTTACGCCACTGTCTAGCACTTGGTGAGGCATGTGGCCAACGTTGGGGTAGAGAGTTAATTTTATATATTTACATATAAAAAACCCCCAATACGCTTTTCGTTGGTCGAGGTAGACCACAACAGGGAATGTTTTATTGGCAAGCTTTATATAATTCAGAACTATAAATGGATGTATAATTTGATACTATGATGTGTGATATGTGATCACTTGATTTCTGGACATGACATGCTTGGTTTTGATATCATATTGGTTTTGAAATGTACTTTGACACTCCATGCTCACACTTATATTGAGAACATATTGTCGATCCTCTCATTCACTGAGTATTTGCTCATAATACTCACACCTCACCTTTCTTTGATTACAGTATAGACTTGGTAGGGAGACGTGTTGAGAGAGTTCGACACACTTGATTTATATTTGGAGAACTTGGACTTGTATATGGTATCGACCATTCTTCCACGGTGATGTATTTGATAATGATGTATATTTGAGGTCTATAAAATGACCATTGTATATATTTATTGGGATGACTGTAATTGCATTACGTAATGTAATTAGAAATCTCGATAATGTTGTATACTTATGCATTGAGACAAATGAGTTACAATTTTACATTCTTTTACTTGGGAAATGATACTTTGAGGAAAAAAATAGGTTTTATACAGTTTTGAACATGTGTTGGTTTTAGCCTCCGTTGTCTCGGTATGTGTGTCCTGTGAGGGGTAGCATACAGGGTAATGGGCGGCTGCTCATGGCCTTAGATCGAGGATCGGGGTGTGATAGTTTTATTGGTATCAGAACTTTATGTTAAGAGCTATGTTTTGTGAAAAGAGTTGAAAATATTCCCAAGTATATTTTTAAAAGTCCTCAATGTATATGAGAGTTTCTTTACAGTCATGAGATCTCAGTACATGGTCTTAAGCATATGAGTTCCTTTATTTTTAGGGGGTTAGATACATTTCGTATCTAATTTAGCATATCATTTCTATCGGTTCTTAAACCGATAACTTCATTCATTTTAGGGGGTTAGTTATTCGTAACTAACCTTAATTCTTGAATCATACAAAATGAAAATCATTCATTTGCAGAACTATGAGGACTAGGTGGGGCACTAGATTTGTACCCCCTCCAGTGCCTTCTCAGCCGGCTACTACAACCGCGGTTCCACCACTGCCATTCGATGCATTTAGAGAGGTGTATGAGTGGTACAACACACACGGTGTTCAGATGCCACCCCCACCACCATCAATGGCCGTGTCGACACCTACGGCAGTGCCTACTCCTACGGCAGTGCCTACTCCTACGGCACCGGACCCTCCACTGGCCGGTCCTTCTTCAGTGTTTAGTCTGAGTGACACCATTTCCTCACACTTAGGCACAGACACGAGCTGACTCAGCTAGTCAAGGAAGCTCGACAGTTGGGATGCACAGACATTGCGGGACATGGTGATACCACTGCAGCTAAGCACTGGGTCAATTGGACCCGTTAGATCTTGACAGATTTAGGGTTGATCAAGGAAGTTCTTTTAGTCCGAGTCTTATGGGGGAGTGACCAAGTCGAGGAGGAGACCTGGGAGCCCAAGGAGACCATGAGGAGACAGTACCCCCCAACTTTTCTCTGTATTGACTTCTTTTAGTTTCGAGGACGAAATTTATTTTTAAGGGGTTAAAAAATATAACACCGATACCTCGGTGTACTCCTTATTGTACTTCTCTTTATGTTATATATGATATTACTCTTGTTTCTATATAGAAAATCCACTAAGAAATTTTTCCGTTAAAACCACTTCCAAAAATTTCGGTACAATCGCTGATAATTTAAAATTTTCCAAAATGACCACCGATGGTCCAATAATAATAAGAATGACTCTAGAGTGTATAAAAATCTCAAATTTAGATAGATCTTACTTCGTAGAGCTAAATCGCAAATTCTTGAAAAAAATCACTCGGAAACCCTAATTTGGGTCGAAGGCAGTACGGAAAGGTTAAATAACCACATTTTGATGCGGAATAAATTAAATTAGGCCTAATACATGGTTTTAGGTCTAACTTGAAATTTATAAAACTTTGCCCTTAAAATCGTTTAAACCAAAAATTTCATCGGTAAGCCGAAAATATTCCAAAAAAGTGCCGACAATCCCTAAAATCACTAAAAATTACTAAAAAAAGATAAAACACTTAAATATAAGTATAAAGAAGTGAATTTGAAAAATTGAAAAAAACAATTCGGATTAAAAATTGCAAAGGGTCAAATTTACAATTTTAAAAAGTTTAGGGACTAAAAGTACAAATATGAGAACTTGAGGGACTAAGTTACAAAACCAACTATTGAATGACAATTGGAGATTAACCATTGGCCAAGAACATGCATAGTGACCACCTAAGCTCATTCCACCAAAATGAAATCTCAATGGTTGAAAAATTCTTATATGAATTCTCATTTGTTGGTCAAAAACCCTTTATTTGTGCTTGGAATTCATCGTGGACGAATTTGACAAGAAGATGGGTGTATGGAGATAGCTTGTAAGCAATTTGCATAGAAGAAAGACTTAAGACAAGTATAGAGTGGAGGTTTTGCATGCAAAAATGAATCAAGGGTCAAGATAGCTTGATTTAGTTTATAAAAAGATCAAAACCAACCATTTTCTCTTCTATTCATTCATTTGGACGAAATTTTTACTAAGAAAAGAGAGATTGCTCATGTTCAAGTAGAATTCTTAGAGCATTAGAAAAGGATCACAAGTAAAAGAGGTAAAAACATTTTTGACTCCAAATCTCTAGTTGTTTGAGATAGTATAAGAATTGTGTAGAGATTGATGTTTGATGAATTACGTTACTATGGTGCTAAGGTGATCAAGGTTTCAAGAAAATCAAGATCAAGTTATGGGTATTAGTTAGCAGAAGATCATACAAAAGAAGGTAAAATACTCAAATTTGAAGTCTTTACAAGTAGTGAAATTAAATATATATACTAGCATGCTAGATATGAATATTTTAATTTGAGCAAACTGTAGTAATTCTATGATATCTTATACTGTGATGATCAAAATTTAGATTGGTTTGGTTTTAGTAAAACTCGACTCCCTAAATTTTAAAATGAGCTATGGTGCAAAATTTTTCATTAAGAAATGAAATTACGGTGATTTTTAGAAGAAAATGTAAAAATCGATGTTATATTCATGGCTTTATGCACGACCAGTAAATTGATTTAGATATTAAGATAATTTCTGGATAGAATTAGGGAAAACTCATAACATAAAACTTTTAGATCTCTGTCGTATCTTTAAAATGAGGTAAGATTTACTTAAATCGGAATAGTATGCTAGAAGTTATAGTATTTTTATTAAAACTGTGCAGAGTATAATTTAGAACTAGAATTGAGAAAGAAATGAAATTTTATAAAATTCTGCAATTAAAGGAAATTCTAAACATAAAAGTTGTAGACCTATCTCTTATCGTTCAATAGAACTTAGAATCATGTAAATCAGAGTTATATATACTGCGATATGAATTTTCTACCAAAACTACGCAAATTTAGTTATACAAGTACAAATTGTGTTGAATATAGATTTTTATAAATTCATGCAATGGGAATTCGAAGATGCATTAAACACAAAAAATGTAGATATATTTCTTAGCTTTAATTAGCAATTTGAATCACTCAATTCTGAGTTATATAGAGAAGGTTATGTCGTTTTTCCTAAGACTGCGCAAGTGTAGAAATTGATAAATCTGAATTGGCTTAAACAAACTAGGGTGAATTGGAATTGGACTTAATCAAATTAGGTTTTCTTCAAGTTTCATTCAACATCTCTAGGTAAGAAAGTTTTCTCTTCACTCCTAGTATAACATATCTAATTTTGTAGCCAAAAGAAGGAGCCTAACATGATGAACTTCTTGTAGTCGAAAGTTAGAAGTGTGGAGGAAAGAAAGATCTCTTGAAGAAAAGTCTTGATTTAGGCTTGAAGCATCAATATTTGAGTAAATGAATTTCTGCGCTTTATTTTAAACTTGAAAACCTTGTGTGAATGTTTTAATGTATTGATTTTAACTTAGATTAGGGGTGAAAACAAAGAGACCGAATCCAAAATGAGTGCAAAATTTTGAGTGCAAAAGTTATGAATATATGTGTGTATTTGTTGGTTAAAATGAGGAAGAAAGTTGTGCAGAAATTGAGTTGTGTTTGGCCAAGAAATTGGAGTGGTGAAAGGGCTAAATGTAAATTGAAATTGTGTCTTGCCTTTAGTATATTTTGTGTGCAGCAAAGTGGGTAAGAATGGTGACTATATGCATGAGTAGGTGAGCTGAAAGTTGTCCCTCATGTGGTGAAATTGTATGCAGAACTTAGAGTAAATGTGATGAATGTATATGTATATTTGTTGGTTGAAAGGATGGGAGAGAGTGTGCAGAATTTTGGGGTACAAAGGTGAATGTGTGTATACGTATTTGAAGCCTAAATTGTGAAGGATATGTGTGTTCATGTATGCATTGTATATGTGTGTTAAGGTAGTGTGTTGGTGATGTTATGATGAATGTATAGAAATGAGCATTGAAGTAGTTGGGTTGGTGATGAAAATGAGACATCATGTGTACTTTGCAAACCCTACTTATGATATCCTAGGTTTTGATCCTAGATAAAGGATTAGTTAAAATAAAATATAAAATTGAACTTTTCAATAGTAATGGCACTTATGTATATATTATGTATTGATATTGTAGTGATACACTGTTGATCGATCGAGGGGAACACATTTTTGATACATTGTGGTGTTTTCAAGGAGTGACATACCCTCTCGTATACTGTGAGTAAGATTTCGATATTATGATTTCGATTAAACAAATTTATGTTTTATAACTTTTCAAATGACATGTTTTATAACATGTGTGAAAGCATATGATTTTGGACTATGTTTATGAATATTCTTTTGTGATTCATTGGAGTGTCGTAAAATGATTGAATTCGAATGGTTATGCATCCATGGTTTGAAATGAAATGATATTGTACCATACTTTGAAATCTTGATATGATTTATATACTACCATTTCATTGGCAAACTGATTTGAAATGTTTTGATGAAACATATTGGCACATGGTTTTGATATGATTTGATGACATGTGTGGGCAGGATACCTGCTTGTGATAAGATGACATGATGAGATAATGATGTTCTTTGATGGATTTCGTAGCTACAAAGGACATTTGTAGAGGCGCCCCATGTGCGTCCGGATACGTTTTGGCCGGAGGTATCCCCAAATGTCGTGAATGTAATATGTATAGTTGCACTCGGATGAACCAAAATTTGGGGAGGATGTGTGTTACGCCACAGTCTAGCTCCGAGTGAGATACTATACTCGATTTGTTGTGTATATTTATAGACACAGACTAGCCGGTTGAACCAAATGTGAGAAGGACATGTGTTACGCCACTGTCTAGCACTTGGTGAGGTTTGTGGCCAATGTTGGGGTAGGGAGCTAATTTTATATACTTGCATATGAAAAACTCCCAATGCACTCTTCATTGGTCGAGGTAAACCACTGGAGTGAATGTTTTATTGGCAAGTTTTATATGATTTAGAATTGTAAATCGATGTATATTTTGATACTATGATGTGTGATATGTAATCACTTGGTTTCTAGATATGACATGCTTTGTTTTGATATCATATTGGTTTTGAAATGTATTTTGACACTCTATACGCACACTTATATTGAGAACACATTGTCAATCCCCTCACTCACCAGGTATTTTCCCATAATACTTAGCCCTCACCTTTCCTTGATTACAGTTATAGACTTGGTAGGGAGACGTGTTGAGAGAGTTCGACACACCTGATTTATATTTGGAAACCTTGGACTTGGGTATGGTATCGATCATTCTTCCACGGTGATATATTTGATGATGATATACATTTGAGATCTATAAAATGACCATTGTGTATATTTATTGGGATGACTGTAATTGCATTATATAATGTAATTGGAACTCTCGATAATGTTGTATACTTATGCATTAAGTCAAATTAGTTACATTTTTACATTGTTTTACTTGGGAAACAATATTTTGAGGGAAAAAAATGGGTTTTAAACATTTTGAACAAGTGTTGGTTTTAGCCTTCGTTGCCTCGATATGTGTGTCCTGTGAGGGGCAGCATATGGGGGTAACGGACGACTGGTCACAACCTCAGATCGAGGATCGAGGCGTGACAGGAATGGCCTTGGGTCGACCAAGGCTTGGACTTGGATCAACCCAAGCATGTTTTGGGCCAACCCAAGAAGCCTCAAATCAACCCAAGGCTATGCTCGGGTCGACCCAAGAAGGCGTCGGGTTGACCCAAGCGTCGCCTTGGTCAACCCAAGGAGGCCCATGGTCAACCAAGGCTTGGCCTTGGGTCGACCCAAGAAGGCCTTGGGTTAACCCAATTAAACTTCCATCATTATTTTATTTTTTTTGAGTACAAGTTAAAACAATGCTATTATGTTCAATACTAGCAAGCTTTGCTCTTTTTTTTTTTAAGACATCAAAACAATGATACAACCTTATCCGGTACCAAAGAAGCTTTTACTCCAAACAAATAATTAAAAAAAGGTGAAGAGCGGAAAAATCAACCATGATAATACTTTTGTTTTTTTTTTTTTTTTTGAAACACAACTAAGAACTGAATTAGAATTGTGATAAGCTTACGAAGAAACATAAATGAAGAGTAGCAGAACAAATGTAAAGAAAGCAAATATAAGCAAATATTTAAAAGTAGGACAAACAAATACAAACTTTCCAACCAAAGGAATAGCTTCCATACACATGATCATCATTAAGCACACCACTCTCAACTAATTTATACGAGACATTGATAACTTTTTCGCAGAGGCACATAAAAGATGTATTTTTTTATAAAAAAATAACGAGCAACTGCCCATCTTCATTTGCTTACTTAGAAAGAGAGAGAGAGAAAGAGATAGATAGTTGATAATTTGATTAATGAACACCTACCCGTGTCCATTTTCCCTGCTTAGAGAGCATAGATGAATGGCTTTAATAACTCTCCTTAACTAATCTGTACAGCACTGTTCATTTACCCAACTTAATTAAAGAGACAGAAAGAGAGAGAAAAATGCAAATCCCTGGTTTTATGGTCTTGTAATAAAGATAAAGACTTCTATTCCAAACAAACAATGAAAAAAGGTAAAGAGCGGAAAATCAATCATGATAATATACATATATATATATTTTTCGAAGCTCAACTAAGAAACGAATTAGAATTGTGATAAGCTTACCAGGAAGCACAGATGAACAGTAGCAGAACAAATGTCAAGCAAAAACCGAAGAGTAGTAGAACAAATGTAAGGAAAGCAAATATAAGCAAATATTTAAAAGTAGGATAGACACATACAAACTTTCACACCAAAGGAATGGCTTGCATACACACGATCATCATTAAGCACATGACTCTCAACTAATCTGTACGAGACACTGATAACTTTTTCACAGAGAGGCACATAAAAGATGTATTTTTTATTTAAAAAAATAACAAGAAACTTGCCATCCCCATTTGCCTACTTAGAGAGAGAGAGAAAAAGAGACGAACAGAGGATAATTTGATCAATGAACAGCTACTCGTATCTATTAGCTTCGCTTAGAGAAAGCATAAAGGAATAGCTTTCATAGCTCTCCTCACCTAATCTGTACAACACTATCCATTTACCTAGCTTAATTAAAGAGACAAAAAGAGATAGAAAAATACAAATTTCCAGTTTTATGGTCTTGTAATAAAGATAGAGATATCATGGTAGTGTTCTGATCTAACCCACTCTAACTCACCAATCACCAATCGCCAATGACACTCACCCAACTATAGATCACCTCTTACCAAGTGGAAGAAGAACAAAACTGAGGCAATGTTGTGGTCCAACCCACTTCGACATACAAAAAATGACATATCATATGTCTAACTCACAAACGACTAATCATGTCTTGTCAAGAGGAGGATGACCAAAACTGAGGTGGCAAGGGGTTCTTGTTACTTCTCGACCTACAGATCCTGGCATGAGACAACCGCAGCGCTATCCTGAAATACGTGTTAATCTCACCCCATGCCCCAAGACACCACAAGACATTCAAAATATTCAATAAAAACATAGCCCATCCCGGCCATCAAATATCATCATCCAAACAGAACATAATTCTCACCCAAAAGATAGGAAGCAAAACCAACCAATAATTCTCAAGTAAATTTCATAAAAAAGGAAATTAACAGTTCTCAATATAAGTTTATACATAATTAAATCTAACAGAATTCAAAATATAGAGTCAAATAAACTTTCAAATAGATTTTATACAAAAATGCCATTCTTGGGTTAAATTATTGATACCTTAATGACAAAAGCTTGATCTATACCACAAGAAGTACTCTGATAGTGATCTTCTCCAAATCCGGCTTTAAACAACCCTGAGTGTCAAACTAAACTTCTTCTATAAAAATGGAAAGGGAGGGGTGAGTATAAATTATACCTAATGAGTATATAACACGTTATAATGATAAATAAGGATTGACTATAGATCTGCCAAATAAAATCTCAAAATCATGTCGTTGTGGCATATAAAATCAAGGTTTATCACATTGCAAACAAAAATTCAATAAACAATAAGTAAAATCATATGTATCTAGTCATATCAGTATATTTACCAAAATCATAGGGTTACCAAAATTTATAGTTCTTGACAATAGTCTATCGTGACCAAAGGCGGAACTGTCAAGCGTTTTCAAATTTACTACAATTCACAAAATACTCCAACCTTGGCGTCAGCTCGGGCCTCCCCTGGAGTATTACCAAGTTAGTCCGAAAGGAGGATTTCGGAGATACCTCTTGAGCGCAGTTAGCTTCTCAATCAAATAAATGCCTAACCACCTCGCTCTGTCGAGCTCCACACTATGGAGGGAATGATTATAGCCATTAAACTTGCACACCACACCATTTTGTAATCATTTCAATGTATATCAAAATGCGCCATCAATTTTTTAATTAATTCTTAATATATGAATTCAATCAAATTATATTCATCACAAATCAATAAACATGACACAAGATTTTTAATTCAGCATATGGATACATTTTTCATGTCAAATTTCCTTTCGCAACACTCCACAATCATAAAACAATTTTAAAAACATTTACAAAATTATTAAAAGAATATTTTCTCACTTAAAACCATAAACATGTATCCACTCATATCTTGGAAGGGTAAACACTCCCAAATCAATCTACTATGGCATTCAATTTCTTACTTGAGTCCAATGTCATATGTCTAAAACAATAAACATCAATTTCTCATTCAATCCACTAGTAAAATTAAGGTTATTTCGATTTTTCACAAATTAACACAACCCTAATTTACAAAATCAACAAATCCATGTCTTAGTTTCATCAATCACAGTCCATTGACAATTATATTCCATTATCATTCACAATTTTCTCAAAATTTCAATATTTATAAATTCTAAATCTAAAATTCCCAAGTTCCGTATTTTTATATTTCATAATCTCAACTAAGTCTCTAAAAATGAGCAAAACAACTTAGATTTAGGATGAGAAGGAAATATTACCTCTATTTGTGTCGTCGATCTCACCTATAGATCAAAATACCTCAAATCCAAAGGTTTCTCTCACTAGAAACCTAGTTTTCTCTCTCTACCTTCGGTCCTTCATGTGATTGCTTGAGGTTTGGAAGTTTAGATTTGTGAGTTTGATTGAATTTTGATGGGTTTTTAGAGAAAGAAAAGAGAAAGTATGAAGAAAGGGAGGGAGAGAGAGAGGCAAAGCTATAGAAAAATAGGAGAAAGAGAGGATTTCAGACGGTGGAAAGGAAGAAGGGAAATGAATTATGGCTTTAATCAAGCCCTTTTATAGCCAAAAGTGAAATTACCATCTTTCCCTTCCTTACTCATGAGTTTAGGTGGGGTTGAATGTCCTTTTTGGTCATTTTAACTCTTAAAACATTAAGGCTCAACAGAACAAGGTGACTCACTTTATGCACAAGACGACTCGCGTGTACAAAATTTACACATGCAGGGTGACTTACTTGGGAACAAGGCGACCAATTGGTTCAAATTTAATATTGACAAGACGACCCATTAGTGTACAAGACAACCCAAAATCAAAATTGTTAAGCATTGGGTCGACCCAAGAAAAGGGGTAAGGCAACCCAACATTGCACCGCCTCAGAACCCTGATTCTGTACAACACCCAGGGCGACCCAAGCACTTGTGCAGGGTGACCCAATAAATGCAAGGCTCAGACTCCTCACCCTACACCCTTACAAGGTGTCTCACCTAGTCACACAAGGTGACCCAACACAACCCACATATACACAAGGTGTCTCACCAAAGGGCATTAGGCAACCCAACACTTGCACAAGACGTCCTATTCTTCACATTCCATGACATGAGTCAACCCAACACCTAACACAAGGCGACCCAAGACATCTAACCCTCAGAATTTCTAGCCTACACACCCATGAGTCGTCTTCCCTAGTTGCACAAGGGGCCTTACTTATCTATACACACACACAAGTCGTCATAAATATCTCACAAGGTGACTTATCTTTTATTTCCACCATCACAAGCCACCCAAACAATACACAAGCCAACACACCTCTCACAAACTCCACATACATAAGCCAACTAATATTTTTCAAGTCAACCCAACATTCACATATCTCACATTCACAAGCCAATCCAAATATCACACAAGACAACCCAACATTTCACAAATTCACAAATATTCTCATGTCACTTGCATCCAATGAGTTTAAAACCCAAGTACTCCAAATTTTTAAAAAATTTTACACTACCAAGCCATTCAATCCTATGTGAAATGTGTGGAATAATAATAAATTTAAAATCTAATTAAAATTCTTTTTAGAGTTATATGAAAGAATAAAAATTAAAAATCCAAATATCAAATTTTTGATATTATAGTTATTCACACTTATATCTATACGATTAAAGAAATATAGATCAAGATTTTACCACAATGAAGAATTATAAATTCAGCCTCTATGATGGTTCAAATCTATGTAAGTAGGCACACGTATCTAAAAGATATGATGTAGGGGCTGGCCTTGTGGGCCCATTAAGTCTAAGATCTTTCTCTCCCTTTTATTTTTTATTTTTTATTTTTTATTTTTTATTTTTTTATCGATCGGTATCTAAAATCATTTTTCAACTAATCTGTTTTAAGTATTAACGGGTTCATTTTAAGAGATAACTCTCATGACATAATTTTTTTTATTATCAAAATTTGAATTCAAGATTTGATAAAAAATTTTAATATTTTTATTCATTATAACAACTATCCGTTTAAGATCTCTTGGATGCAACTATCAGTCAACCATTCTTCATTACATGACACTCAACCTTCTTCTTTAATGTACCCTTATTCCCAGGTTCTCAATCCTGTCAATCATAGTTTAATCAACCAATCTTCATGGGATGACGATCGGCCTTGTTAGGAATTTTTATTCAAATTGCATAAGATTAATGTTTTCAAAATTGATATAAAATTGAATTAATAAAGGAAAAATATAACTAAAATGATCATATGAGATAAGAAATGGAATGAATTTCAATTGGATTGTATTTGATCAGATTTTAATGGTTCATTTAAACCCTCATACAATTAATCTTTTTTTTCGTTTTAAATATTTAATTTCTTTTTCATAACATCCAGCAATAATTTAGGATGACAATTATAGAGTTTTAATGACTTTTTGATGGTTGAGAGTCTATGTAAATCCCCTCCTAGTGTATTAGATTTCTAAATCCAAATTTTTAACTCCACACCATCTGTTGAGTGAGATTGAGGGCTAGAAAGTTTGTGCACGTTTCAAAAATCATTTTGATGGTATTGTAGTTGTTAGAGTTTGTTGGAATCGCAAATGACTGAAGGTACAATCGATCATCTATTTTGGATTATAGTCATCTTATATTCAATTTTATTGCTTTGATATGCAATATCATGTTACATTTGGTATCAGATCTTGTTTGTTCTCTACCTTCAAGATTCCGACGAATTTTAAGATTTTTCAAACATTAAGGTTTTTAGATTTTTGAATATTTGGTATAAAATCTTAATTTTTTTTTTCAAAAAAGTGAGCCCAAAATTAGAATTTTTGTATCATTACAATGAAAACTATGTTTTTAGAGATTATTTTAGAGCAATTTTACAGTTTTCGATGAGTCTCCAGAGTTGGAGACTTGCTGGATCCGGTCGGGACCCTTGCGGTTCTTGTCACAGTTTTGAAGAATGTGCATTAAGTGAAAAGTGTTACTATTATTTTTAAATGAGAACTTTTGGAAAGCAGAAAGGTCAACAACAATAATAACACGTGCAAGCAAAGTTTGATTTTGTATGTATGTATGTATGTATTATTATTATTATTATTATTATTTAAAAGGAATTCACGTGTGGAATACTTATTATTATTTAAAAGGAATTCACGTGTGGAATAGTAACACATTTGGATATGAATTTTCAAAGAATTATGGTTTTGTCCAAAAACCTTCCATAACTTCATGGTTTTTAAAATTTTTTAATTTATTGCATTCAAATCCTTACAATATTTTTAAAAGATCCAATAAACTTTAAAATGATACATATTGGTCCTTTGAACTTAAATATAAATATATATATATATATATATATATATATATATATTTTCGAAGCACGATATTTAGAAATTGTACATAAAGTTAATTTTAGAATAATTTTATACATAAGTAAGCGTACAAAATTATTAAAACATTGTCAAAAAATTTTCAAAAATTCTCAACATTTTCAAAATATTTTCTAAACCTAAATTTTAGAAAATTATATATAAAATTAATTTTGAATATAATTTTGTACATAAGAGCGTACAAAATTAATAAAATGTATTATATAATTTGATTACATTTTTTATATTAAAATTTTATGTACTTTGGCATGATAAAATTAAAAACCATTATTATACTGGTAATCAATATAATTTCAAAAATCGATTAACGTTTTGCCACAACAACCATAATTGACTAGAAAATTATGTATAAAGATATGATTACATTAGTAAAAGAATAAATTTGTCATGAAAATTATTTTTTTATAATGAATCTTATCCCACAAGAATTTTTATTATATAAAATAACTAAATTGGTGATAAGATATCAAAATAACTATTTTCAATAATAGTCTATTTAGTTGAAATCCTTTTTCTATGTAATACTATAAATACAGTTGATTTAATACATATTTAGACTGGTTCCGTAAAAAAGACGGGAATAAATCTAAAATTAGCTGATTTTTAAGTGGTCTCATGTGATTCACCACCTACCTAGGAATCTACCTGGTGCACTAAAGATATCATCTAATAAAAAAAGGATAAAGTGATCATTAATAAACTAACTATTGATAATTTTCTAATTAGTCTACAGATATTGAAAAATGAGATATTTTTTGTAAATCTTATCATAAGGTCAAATAAATTTAATAGAATTAACAATTTAATTCATAGATAATTTTTATATCATAAATTTATTTTCATATGTTTGTATTGATAGACATATATTTAATGTCTCATATATAATTAGTAAACATATTTATTTATTTTACATTTTTCCAAACGATAGATTTGAAATTTGATTTTTTCGATTTATATAGATAAAATTATAAGAAATGGAGGGAAATAATACTTCTCTTTTTGGGCTGCTTGGACATTGGTTATACTATTAGGAAGGACGATCCACCTCCAGTGACCAATACCAGTTCTAAGACTGATAAGAGTCTTTATGAATGTTGGAAGAGATCTAAATACTTAAATACCATGTTCGTAAAGAGTAAGATCTCGACTGATATTCATGGTTCGGTCAACTAGCATATCAATGTCGATGTTCTTTTTAAAGTTATAGATGAGCAATTTGCAGTATTAGATAAATCTTTGTTTAGTATCCTCATTATATAATTTTCCTTCATGAGCCTCACTATTGTCCACGGTATGTGCGAGCACGCCATGCGAATGCGGACATAGCGACTCAACTAAAGAACTTAGATGTTGAGATGTCTGAATATTTTCTTGTGCACTTCATTCTGAACTCCCTTCCATAACTTTATGGTCCTTTTAAGATCTCCTATAGCACACATAAAGAGAAATAATCTATCAATGAATTGATTGCCATGTGTATGTAGGAGGCAGGAAGGTTTGTAATGAAAATAAAATAGGGTTTTGCAAGTGCACAAGTAACAAGGCAAGGAAAGAAAAATGACAAATCCAAACCGAACCAAAAGGGTATAAAATCGAAAGCAAACATAAAAAAGAGTCCAAGTGTTTTTCTGTAAAAATAAGAGACACATGAAGCAAAATTATTCCAAATACACACGGTGGTTTGGGAATAAATGTATGAAAATCTTATTAATTTGTTACAAATCTTGCATAATTGAGATTTTTTATTGTACATAGTGAGTTGATTCTGGTTGTATCATCCACATTACGAATGTGTTGCAGGGTTTACAAAACCTAAAAAAGTTAGTGGATTGTGAAAAATTCATCTATTCAGGCAACAAAATGAGACTATGGGTAAATGTCATTGGAGATTGTGAGTTTATATTGGCAAACAGGTATGTCTTGAAATTGGAAAAAGTTTTTTATATACCAAATTTTTTTAGAAAATTAATTTTAGTTTCAAAAGTTATACAATATGGATGTTCTTTCCAACTTGATAATAAAAATGATATCGTTTTTACATACAAATATTGTCTCCATTATTAGATAGACTTTACAATATTTATTTGCAAGACAATATCTATTTGAACACAACACATATAGGAACTAAAAAAAATGTCATTGAAAAAAATTCTTTCATATTATGGCACCGGAGATTAGGACATATCTCCATAAAAATGATAGAAAAGTTAGTAAGAATGCAGTACTTGATACCCTAAATTTTAGTGATTTTGAGAGTTGTATGCACTGTACTAAGGGAAAACAAACCAACAAGATTTAAAAAGATACTACTTAGAGCTCAAAATCGCTTAAGATCATATATACAGATATTTTATTTTAGATACAGATTCGTATGGTCATAGTTATTTTATCTCATTTATAAATAACCATTCACGATATATGTATCTCTATATATTTCGTCATAAGAATGAGTACCTTTAAAATTTTTAAAGCAGAAGTGGAGAATCAATGTAGTATGTAAATAAAGATCATGATATTAGAAAAAGGTGGGAAATACTATGGAAGGTATATAAAAGATAGACAAACACCAGGTCCATTTATAAAATTCTTTAAAAAAAATTGGGATTGTTAACCATACACCATGTTTGGTTCATTTGACCAGAATGGGATAACATGAGATAGCTGAAATAAGGATCATGACCTTACTTGATATGGTTAGGAGTATGATGGTTATCTCCAAACTGTCTAAATTCTTGTGGATTGAAACTCTCAAGATGGGAGTGTGCATCCCTAAATAGGACTCTAACCAAGATTGTAGCCAAAACTCCATTCGAGTTATTTAAAAGTTGGAAACCTAGTTTAAGACTTGTATACATTTTGGGTTGTCTTGTAGGGATAAGCAACTACAATCCACAAGAAAAAGAAACTGAATCCAATGACTGTTTTCCTAAATAGATATCGGTTTTATTGTTCATTCTACCACACTAAATTTATAGAATCTAAAAATACTAAATTTTAAGAAAATGAGTTGGTCAGTGAGAGAGATTACTTTTGGGACTTAACTCTTAAAAGGGACCTATCAAGTATCCCATTAAATTTTAGTACCAAGTTAGTTGTTATCCAAAATGACCCTCAAATCTCTATAAATATAAATCAGAGTACGGATGACAATCGAGAAATTTCACAAATAGCTGATCAAGGTTGAGTTGGTTAACTTTCTCTTACGAAGAATGTTAAACCAATATTAAGAAAATCTACTCGAGAAAAAATGTCAGCTATATCTGATGACTATATAGTATACATTGTCTGACTATAATGTCGAAGTCATAGAGAATCCAGAAATGATTTTGGAAGCCATGAGTTCTAAGAACTCAGACTTATGACTGAACACCATAAAAGATGAGATAAACTCCATGAGGAGTAACGAAGTCTGGAATTTTATAGAGTTACCAGATAGAGTAAAACTCATCGGATATAAATGGGTCTTTAAAACTAAAACTGATTTATTAGGTAATATAAAAAAATACAAAACCAAACTCGTTGTTAAATAATTCATCCAAAAGAAATGAATTGACTATTCAAAGATATTTTCTCTGGTTTCTAAGAAAGATTTTCTCTGCATTATTTTGTCACTTGTTGTACATTTGGACCTAGAATTATAACAAATAGATGTGAAAACGGTTTTTTAATAGAGAACTAGAGGAAAAGGTTTGCATGTATCTGCCTGAAAGATTTTCTTCTAATAGTAGTGAAAATTTGGTGTGCAATTTTAAGAAATCCATATATGGGTTGACGCCAATGGTATTTAAAATTCCATAATGTAGTCATTTCATTTAATTTTGAAGAGAATATTATGGATCAATGCATATACCTCAAGGTCAGTGAAAGCAGATTTTGTTTTTTTTTGTCCTATATGTAAATGACACACTATTTGCCACAGATGATAAGAGGATCCTATATGAGGTGAAATAATTCCTTTCTAAGAATTTTGAGATGAAAAATTTAAGTGATGTATCTTATATCATTGGTATAAAGATACATTGAAATAAATCTCATAAAGTTCTGAGACTATCTCAAGAGAGCTACATCAATAAAGTGTGTAAGAGATACAGATTGGAGAACTGTTCACGAAATATAACGTCGATTGTCAGAGGAGATGGGTTCAATTTGGACCAACGCCCAAAGACAGATTTGGAAAGGAAATAAATGACTAACATCTCATATGCTTCTATTATTGAAAGTTTTATGTATGCGCAGGTCTGTACAAGACCTGATACAACGCATATTATGGGGATGTTAAATAGATATCAAAATAATCTGGATTTGGAATATTGGAAGTTTGCAAAAAAAAAGTGTTGAGATATTTACAAGATACTAAGAAACACATGCTTACATACAAAAAAACCAACAGTCTAGAAATGGTTGGATATCCAGATTTGGATTTTGTTGGCTGTGTTGATTCTTAGAAATCTACATCGGATTATATTTTCATGGTGGTCGGTGGAGCTATATCGGGAAGTAGTACTGAGCAGACATTGATTACAACCTCTACTATGGAAGCTAAGTTTATGGATTGTTTTGAGATTACATCACACACGGTGTGGTTCAGGAGTTTCATATCCGGGTTTAGAGTCTTAGATTTTATATTTAGGCCATTATGTATATTTTATGATAATTTAGCTACTGTATTTTTTGTTAACAATAATAATAATGGTAGTGGAAATAAATACATTATCATCAAGTATTTAACTATTAGGGAGGAAGTGTTAGAAAATAAAATAATAATCAAATATATTAGCACTGATTGTATGTTAGCTGATCTCTTAACCAAAGATATGCCACAAAGTAAGTTTAGAGATCATGTTATAAATATGAGTTTATTGTCTTATTTAAATGAAATTCTAAGTTGAATTTTCTCAATAAAGTTGTGTACATATTATTGTCTTGTGATAAATTCATCAAATTTGGATTTTGAATAAATATAGGGTTTATTCATAAATTAAATAAATTCATCAAATTTGACTTCTGAATAAATATAAAGTTTATTCATAAAGTAAATGTTACCATAAAATTAGAAAATAGAATACATTATAATACATGGAAGATAATACTCACTTTTAGAGAATTGGTTATCACGATTCATGTATTCTATTTTTATATATAAATGATTTGATTTTGACTTCAAAGGTCAAGTGGGAGAATATTAGAAATTTTTATTCAAATTCCATGAGATTGATGTATTCAAAATTAATTAATGGATGAAAAGCATAACTGAAAGGATTGAAGGTGAGAAGAAATAAAAGAAATTTGAATTCGGTTGTATTTGACCAGATTTTTATGGCCCATTCATATCGCCATGCAATTAATCTTATTTGTTTGCTTTGAATGTTTAATTCTTTTCCCATAACATTTAGCAATAATTTAAAGTGATAATTATAAAGTTTTAATAGTTTTTTTTATGGTTGAGAACTTATATAAATCTTTCTAGTGTATTGGATCTCTAAGTCTAAAATTTTTAACTTCATACCATCTATTAAGTGAAATTGAGAGTTTAGAAGATTTATGCACGTCCCAAGAATCATTTTGGTAGTATTGCAGTCATCAGAGGTTGTTGAAATCGCGAATCGTCGGAAGTATAATCGATCCCCTATTTTGGATTATTGTTATTTTATGTTTAATTTTATTATATTTGGTGTACAATATCATATTACATGCCATTTTCTTTAATGTCACCTTCTTTGCAAGCTTGCTATCCTATCAATCCTAATTCAACCGACCAACATTCATTAGATGACAGTTGGCCTTTTTCTTTAATGTCACCTTCTTCCCAAGCTCGCAATCCTGTCAATCCTAGTTCAACCGACCAATCTTCATTAGATGGCAGCAAGCCTTTTTCTTTAATGTCACCATCTTCCCAAGCTCGCTACCATGTCAATAATACTTCAATCAATCATAGCATGGAAGAATTTGTGACTTTAAGTTAGCACCTTAGTTCGACCTCCTTGATTTCAATTGGCGCCTACAAATACCCTTCTTTGTGTGTGATAACTGAGGAGCATTTTTAATTGCAGAGGATACATTGGTCCAGAATACGCTATGATGCTAACTTACAGATCAGGCAGATGTTCATGGTTTTGGTGTAGTTGCAAGAGAATTGGATAATGTGAAGCACAGCTCAGCTTTCAGGCCCATGAACAATTGTGTTGTCTCCGAGATTGGGTAATTAGGACTATTGTTATTTATCATCCTTTTCTTTTGAGAAAATGCAAAAGTTCTGACTCCAATTTCCTTGCATGTAATGGAAATCCATATTTTATATGCATCGTTGCACAATAAAGGAAATCTAATGGAACTAGTTGATTTGGTCCAACATATGTTGGTGGTGAGCTATGTAAGCACCAAGATTTTCGTGGCACAACAATTGGAGGGACCCAAAGCTAATGGAAATCCTAGTATGTCTTTTGGGAGAAACCCTAACCCTAAGTTATGGTTAATTCAATAAAGTGCCCCATGTGTAGCATTTTTGCAATTATTCAGAGGTTTGACCTAATGTGCTTCTCTATACATTCCCTTCTGCTTTAGCGGTCTCTCCCTTTTCTTTCTCTCTCCTTCTGCTCCTCATCTCAAACCCTAGTAAAGTTGCGAATATGGAAATCAAATCATTTATAAATATCAAAACAATTATTATAAATATGAAAATAAATAAATTTAGATATATTTTTTTAAATCAAATCAATTATTAATTTATTCTAATACATAATATTATTTAATGATTGATTTAATTTTAATATATAATATTTTTTTAATATCTCTTCAACTTCAATTTCAATTTGATATAATAAAAATTATTTGAATTTGAAAAAAAAAAATATACCATGAAGTTTGAAAATTCTGACAAAAACAACATTAAAGAGAATTTGATAAGAGCAATAACACAAGTGATAACATGATTTTAATAAAATTTGGTTATCATTGTTGGAATAGATTTGAAAGATAATAAAATTTGGTGTATATCAAATAATTATTAGATGATTGGATGAGTGACAAAGAGTCGAGATTTGATTACCACAGTTAAGATTGTCACGAGAGATAGTAAAATTTTGAATATACCAAACGACTTCTGGATGATTGAACGAGTGACAGAATGAAACAATTCCAAGGATTCGAATGGTGTTGACGTCAACAACGTTACACTTGTTGGGATGATACTGAAAGTGTTTATATATTTCTTTTTCTCTCCAAATTATTATTTCTTTTTTTTTTTTACACTGAATATTTAACTTTATCAACAAATATTATGATTCTAAAAACATAAGAAAAATATGTTTCAGTACTTGTGCACGTGTGTGAACCTATAAATAAGTGGAGTTAATAATAAAAAAATATATAAATTGTAAACTATTTTATAGCAAAATTTGATGTTTATTTCCAAAATTTTATATTTTCTATAAAAATATTTTTACTTTGTTAAAAATTAAAATATAAAAAAATAAAATAAAAATAAGTTGAATAAAATTATTATTAATCCCGGAATGAGTTCGAGGTTGAGTCTGAGCCCAACTCAAGAAGGTTCGAAGAATCAAGATTCAAGTTTGGCCCACCTGGAGGTGAAGGCATATCACGATTTTGGAAATAGTGCGGTAGAACATCACCATCATCATCGAATCTCTCTGTCAAGATAAGAAAATCAATCATCTATCGTTATTCATCGCTATTCATTGCCTTCTTCACCACTGCCACGATCTTCTTTTTTGACAAGCAGCAAGTGCCATCAACTGAACTTCATCTACACACCACCGAATGGAGAGCTTCAGAACTGATGGAGGTAGGTTGTGGCTCCACAGTTACCGACTCCTTGTTGACTCGAACGCTGGCTGTCAATGGACGGATTCACCTGCAAAAATTGCTGGAGGGTACTCCGGCGGGGAGATTCTGACGCTCAAGTCAGAAAGAGCGGTTTTTGTTTGAAAAAAATAGACTGAGAGTAAAAGGAATGTGGTTCCCTGTGTTCAATGTGCCACTGTGTTAGGTTTAGAGAGTGTACCTGTTGTCAAGGGTTTTGAGATCTTTTATACCTGTGCGAGTTACGCGCCGCTAAGGGACTTCTACTCTACTTTCCTTATCGAATTGATCCGAGAATCTAGGAAGCTAATATTGTGAATTGATCACAATCCTATCATATCGGGAAACCTTCTTCTTCTAGGGAGATGCTTTCCTTATCTGAAAGATTTCTGGAACTGTCATAACAAAATAGGAGGCTGAAATAGAGGAAGCTCTGACCTTCCTTTCCCAATTGGTAGGAATGCTGCCCCTCGTTTGGTCGTTCGACCAATAACGGGTCTTTTGAAACTCATCCGGTTGTAGGGCTGATATTCGTTTGGCTGATCGGTGTGACTATCTCACGATCGGTTAATCGGGGCGACTAAGGCCCTATCGTTCGGTAAACCCGGGCGACTAAGATCCTTCAGTAGATCGGTTGATCAGGGCTGAGGCCCCATCGTTCGACAATGCCGGGTGACTAAAGCCCTTCACTAAATTGTTGTTACAGTTGTTGAACCTCAATCGGCAGGCCCCATTTTCGTGGGCCCGTTGGGAATTGACTCTTTTGGATTGGATCTTGAAATGCGTCCCATCACTTGCCCCTGACTCATGATTGTTTCGGAAGAAGGAACGCCATGAATGACAATCTTTAAAAAGGGATGCCCCTTTCTATCTTGACCTATGTTGCTTCATTTTTTGCAAACCGTCTCCTATACGCTTTGTAAGGGTTTTCGTCTCTTAGAAAATGCCTTTTTTCCTTTTTTCCTTCGAGGAGCTTCGCCTTTCAGTGAAAAGATGTCGACAGACGTATTCTCATCACGTAGCATAGACAACATTCAGAGCATCATGACCGAGGAGGATCTGATGGAAGTCGAGAAGGAAATGTCGCTCGGGAGCGACTTTGAGTTTATATTACCTGGCAAGGGGGATAGAGCGAGTTTTGCCCCCAAGGGTTGCGTCCCTATGTACAAACAGTGCGTGAAGTACGGTTTGAAGATCCCATATATGGGCCCATTGACGGAGGTTTTGAAGTGCTGGAATATTCACCCTTCGCTACTTATCCCAAGCGCTTGGCGATTTGTGATTGTCCTAATTTCTTTGCTGGGGTTTTTTCGCATCCGCTTTGACCTGGAGATTCTCGGGGCTCTGTTTTCTCTGGGGCGATATAGTTCCAAAGGGTCTACTCAGGGTTGGTACAAACTTCAAACTCGCTGAGAGTCTCGTTAGAAGTTCTTCTATAGCTAGTCTCACGATAAGCACTAGATGCAGAAGTTTTTCTTCATCAGATTTTTTAACAGTGATCTCCTTCTTGTATTTCCAGATGCTATCCAGGTGCCTTTTCTGAATGAGAAAATCCAATCCCTTTTTTGACATTCCCGTTTTCTGCATGCGGTGGCCCGTCATTGCGATGTCGGTTGCAGGAGCCTGTGGGTGGACCGCTTGGTGAGGGACGACCTATTGGCGTTATCCGGTCTCCTCATGAATGAATCAATCCAAACTACGAAGCCCCTCCTGCTGGGGAAACGGGAAAAAGACTTGGTTGACACTATGCTGGACGTCGATGCTCGTCCTTTTGGTAAGATCTCTACTGAAAGGGAAATGCGGTCTCATACGAAAAGGAAGGCGGTTGACACTTCCCCCGAGTTTTGGTGGAAAAATTCGAAGACTGAGGTGTTCAATACACCTGTTGGGGAGAAAGGGCGAGCCGAGTCAGAAAGACATGGGTTCTCCCATGGACATTTTGAAACCGGAGGAGACTGTTTAATTGGTGAAACCCTTGGCGCGTTAACCGGGGTTGGAGAAGGAGGCGGTTCTGGCAAGGAGTTCTTCGAGAGGACTGAGAACGTCTCGGTTTAAGAGCAGAGGTAGGAAGAGTCTCCTGTGACGCAACCTTCCGTTTCCGTTCCTGACGACAATTCGGGACATTCCCGTTGGAAGTCTCAGTGTTTTTTAGTCGACGTATCTGATAACTATCGCACCCCTCCACCCATTTTGATCGAAGAAAAGCGAAATGCCGAAGAGGGGTCAGTAGTAGTTTTTATGAGGGGCCGCAGTTTTAATCTTGTTGATCCACAGGAAAGGTCACATTTGGCCGAGCGTTTTCAATTTCCTCTAAGGTCTGCCCTTCAAAATATGCCTTTGGAGTATACCGATAGGGCTATCCAATCTATTTGCCTTACAGTAAGTTTTTCCCTTGTGTGAGTCGAGTTTGGATTTTTACTTATCTCGTGACTCTACCCATCGCGTCTCTTTTCTCAGACTTCCGCTCTAGCTGAGTTTCAAAGAATATTGAGGGCTAGTCGGGATGAACAGTTTTCCCATCTGAGCGATCAGGTATTAGCGCTGAAGGATGCCTTGGAAAATCAAGAGAAAAGCGTTGGGGAGGCCAAAGATAGGCAGATCAAGCGCCTTCAGGAAGATCTTACTTCAGTTCAAGCTCGCTGCGAGGAATTAGAAACGGAGGCATGTGCTCGGAGGGCGCGGTTAACGGCTGCTGAAACGTTAGCTGGTTTACAAGAGGAGTCCCTTCGAAAGGCTGAGCAAGAGATAGCTGACCTCAAGGCTTCTTCCGCCAGAGATATTGTTGCCCTACAACTTTCTCAGCGTAGGTTGCACGAGAGTTTGAAATGCACCGAAGAGATTCTTCGAGCGGTCGGCCAACACGAGGCTCTGCCCCCACTTGAAGGGTCAGCGGGTTCGGATTCTGCTCCTGCCACTTCCTGTACCCCTTCTATGCTTTTGTAATCTTGAGGATTTTCTATCCTTTGTAATAATCTCCATTGAACTTTGGATGTTCTTTCTAATTGAATGAGGCTCGAGAAACTACCTTTGATTCTAGTGTATTACTGAAGGCTCTTTGCTTCTCTGAGAGGTCCAAACGATTGAGACCCTCCAACCGATTAGAGACATTAGAGACTAGGGTCGTGCCTGCTCTTCCAGGGAGTTTCACCCTATGCTTGTTCAGAAGATCTTGTCAGCTGAGGCCCTTCGGCCGATTAAAGACTTTAGAGATCAGGGCCGTGTCTGCCCGTCCGAGGAATTCTATCCCAATGTAGTGACACATTCATTCGAAAAAATCGAGGCGACTGAGACCCTCTAGTCGATTAAAGGCTTTAGAGATCAGGGTCATATCCGCCCGTTCGAGGAGTTCTATCCCGATTTAATGACACATCCATTCGAGAAGATCGGGGCGACTGAGGCCGTCTAGCCGATTCAAGGTTTTAGAGATCAGGGTCGTGTCTGCCCGTTCGGGGAGTTCTATCCCAATTTAGTGACACATTCATTCGAGAAGGTTGGGGCGACTAAGACCTTCTAGCCGATTAAAGGCTTTAGAGATCAGGGTCGTGTCCGCCCATTCGGGAAGTTCTATCCCAATTTAGTGACACATTCATTTGAGAAGATCGGGGCGACTGAGACCCTCTAGCCGATTAAAGGTTTTAGAGATCATGGCCATGTCCGCCCTTTCGGGGAGTTCTATCCCAATTTAGTGACACATTCATTCGAGAAGATCGGGGCGACTGAAGCCCTCTAGCTGATTAAAGGCTTTAGAGATCAGGGTCGTGTCCGCTCGTTCGGAGAGTTCCATCCCAATTTAGTGACATATTCATTCGAGAAGATCGAGGCGATTGAGGCCCTCTCGTCGATTAAAGGCTTTAGAGATTAGGGTCGTGTCTGCCCGTTCGGGGAGTTCTATCCCAATTTAGTGACACATTCATTCGAGAAGATCGGGGTGACTGAAACCCTCCAGCCGATTAAAGGCTTTAGAGATCAAGGCCGTGTCCGCCCGTTCGGGGAGTTCCATCCCAATTTAGTGACACTTTCATTCGAGAAGATCGGAGCAACTGAGGCCCTCTGGTTTTATCTTCGAAGGTGATTTCAAGCCCCAAGTCGTGCGTAATCAATGAGTGGTAACAAATATCGAAGCTTTTATTAAAGAAAGAGCGTCGGGAAGTCCGGATCATACGCTGGGCAGACACTAACGGGAACATAAGACTCATGCCAGTCATGGTGACCGGCTGCGTTCTTTCCTGCTATGGTGACCCTTTTGTCGATTGAAGGCTTATGTTTATTCTGCAGCAATATATTTCTCTGCTTGAGAGTAGAATTCTTGGATGGATGCTGGAGGTTTCTTTGTGATAGAGACCTTCATATCAGATAAGCACAGGCCCGTTAGGAGCGCGATCAAGGCGATATTATGGTCTAGGTCAGGAACTTTCAGCATTTCTGACTTGAATCCATTCATGAAATTTATGAGAGATTCCTCTTTCCATTGGTGTAACGATAAGAGAGATGTCGAGTTCCGTTTAGCCCCTCTACTGGTCACAAAGTGGGCCTCAAATTGTTGTTGAAGTTACGCAAAACTCTAGATACTGAGCGGAGGAAGAGAGTTAAACTAAGTTAAGGCATTACCCTTGAGAGTAGTAGGGAAATGCTTGCACATCACGGAATCCGAGAGATCTCTAGAAACCATCACTGTTACGAAATGAGCAGAATAGTCGCGGGGATCGTTTGTCCCGTCATATCGCTCCATGGGAGGCAGAAGGATATCTCTCGGCATCGGTTCTGACAAGATCTTCTCATCAAATGGTGACTCGCCCAGGGGGTTTTGGGGATCTTCCCTGTCCTTTACTCCTACTCGTTTTAGCTCCACAGCCATGAGCTATTCAATCTGCTTTTTCAGGCCTTGGGGATCATATTAGGAAGCCGCCGATGGTTCTAGGCATTCTTGCCCAGGGGGTTGTTTGTATTTAGATTCCGCGGCAGATGAGTGATTGTCGGGTCAAAGGGCTCGACTGAGCCCTTCCAACTGTTTGCTCATTCTTTGAGTTCCAGATACCAACCTTTCCATCTGGGGCTGTTCTGCTTGTTCTGGTTCGGGGGTCCTAGCTTGCTGCCCTGATCATGGGGAATGACAGGTTCTAAGGGCGTAGGGATGTTCCCCCCCGCGGTGAGGGCGGCCCTAGAAGACGCTCTAATCCTTGGAGGCATGATTGTTGAGAGAAATAGGAACTACTCTAATCTGTTCCCACGGACGACGCCAATCTGATGGAGGTGGGTTGTGGCTCCACAAATACCGACTCCTTGTTGACTCGAACGCTGGCCGTCAATGGACGGATTCACCTGCAAAAACCATCGGAGGGTACTCCGGCGGGGAGACTCCAACGCTCAAGTCAGAAAGAGGGAATGTGGTTCTCTGTGTTCAATATGCCCATGTGTTAGGCTTAGAGAGCGTAACTGTTGTCAAGGGTTTTGAGATTTTTTGTACATGTGCAAGTTGCGCGCCGCTGAGGGACTTTTACCCTACTTTCCTTATCGAACTGATTCGGGAATCTCGGAAGCTAATATTGCTAATTGATCACGATCCTATCATATCATGAAACCTTCTTCTTCTGGGGAGATACTTTCCTTATCTGAAAGATTTCTGGAACTGCCATAACAAAATAGGAGGCTGAAATAGAAGAAGCTCTGACCTTCTTTTCCCAATTGGTAGGAATGCTGCCCCTCGTTCGGTCGTTCGACCGATAATGGGTCTTTTGAAACTCGTTCGGTTATAGGGCTGATATTCGTTTGGCTGATCGGTGTGACTATCTCACGATCGGTTAATCGGGGTGACTAAGGTCCTATCGTTCGGTAAACCCCGGCGACTAAGGCCCTTCAATAGATTGGTTGATCGGGGCTGAGGTCTTATCGTTCGGCAATCCCGGGCGACTAAGGCCCTTCACTAAATTATTGTTGCAGTTGTTGAACCTCGATCGGCAGGTCCCGTTTTCGTGGGCCTTTTGAGAATTAACTCTTTTGGATTGGATCTTGAAATGCATCCCATCAAGAACCATTGAATGGAAGGAAGCATTGAATTGAACAGTCACTAGATCCATCATCAACGTTCCTCAATCGACCTTCTTCAACATCTAATCTGGCTTTCCATCAGCTTTGTTGGTTATGGAGCAATGGATGGTAAAGACTTGTTGTTGAAAGTTTGAAGTTAGGGTGAGGTGACTGTGTAAAAAAAAATAAAGAGAGAGAGAGGAAAAGATAAAAGAAAAAAAAAAGAAAAAAAAATAGAAAGGGTGTGTTCATACTAATCGGTTTTGTTCACACCATAAAATGAATTTTTCATCGGATCAGATTTGTAGTAGGCTGAGTTCATTAATATTCAAACTCAATTTATAATTAAAATGAGTTAAATAATGGATCTGAAGTCGGTCCAACCCTTAAATGAGTCGAGGTCGAACCTTCAAAATGCATTGTGATAGGGCCGAACTTGAGCCCGCCAATTGCCAGTCCTATACAGTATCACCACATATTGATCCTCTGCTAACTTGCACATTAAGCAAACAACGTGTGTGAAGCAAGAAAAGTCTAAACGTACAAATGATTAAAACGTCACTCAAATGGAGTACATGCACGTCACCTGTGCAAACCCCACACACGAGTCCGCGATGCTGTGAAGTCAGTTTTTGAAATAAAATCGATTTTTCACGAATCAATTTCAAAATAGATTTAGTAAACATTTTTAATCGATTTTCAAGTCACAAAATCGACTTCACTGATTTTGACGAGCCAATAAGAATCATAATATTTAAATAAATTAAATTTCAAATCCTGGAAAATATTATTGGTCCTGTGCTTTTATATTCTCCATCTCACATTTTCTTTTTTAAAAAAAAAATCTCACATAAATTGTTGGCAGTCTTGTGCAGGTAGTAATGTGCATCAATGTGAACGTGAAACCTATGGGTTTTGCTTTGGAATCTCTTCTTTCTACCAACTATTTACTTTTAATGCCAATTTTTACACACAAAATACACTTCACAAGAACCATTTGCTCCTTTAAAAATCGGGAAATCCAGGGCCATTTTCAACAAAATATTTAAAAGATACTCCAACCAAGTCCTTTTTTCTTTTGTTGTTTTTTTTTTGGGGGGGGGGGTTCCTACAGTATTATCCAAAATTCATGGTATTACTTTTTCTATTATATTATAATTATAAAAGCAATTTAAAAAGGGATCGCTCAGTTTTTGGAAAAGATGATTTCTTTTGAAGAGGCGTTCCCTCGGGCTTGGGAAAAGATCAAGCAGACGGATCGTCTTCCAAACAGTGAAGCCGCGACAACCACAAGCACACCTTCAACAACTCGTGCAGCTGTTGATTTGCTGGTTCTCGTCTCTTGGGCGATTCCCATCCCAGATTGGGGAATTGCTAGAGGAGGCCGGTTCTAGTCCTGAAAAAGTGATCTCTGAATTCAGAAAAAGCTGTTGGGATGGAAACCGAGGAAAACTGGCAATACCGAGCACTCAAGACTTACGGGCGTGACCTCGTGGAACAAGTGGGGACGCTCACCCCAGTCTTTGGTCGGGATGAAGAGATTCAGAGGGTGATCAGTATCCTCTTGAGAAGGACCAAAAACAACGCAGTGCTTATTGGTCATCCGTGTGTTGGTAACGTGAAAAGCAACTAATTACTAGAGAAGTTTTAAATAGATATAAAATTAATTTTAACCTCTTTAACAGGTAAGACGGCAATCGTGGAAGGTCTTGCTCAGAGAATCGCTCATCGAAATGTCCCCAGCGATTTTTATGATAAGATGGTGGTCGCACTAGATATGGGGGCCATGATGAGATGTGAGTTTGAGGAGCGACTGGAGGTTGTTTTGAGTGAGGCAGAAGCAAGCAAGCGAAAAGCGATTTTGTTCATTGATGGAATTCATGTGCTAATGGGGGCTGGACGGGGCAATGATGCGGCGGTGATGGATGCAGCTAATTTATTCAAGACTGCACTTGCCAGAGGCCAGCTTAGCTGCATTGGTGCTACAACTATTGATGAATACAGGAAGTCTGTTGAAAAAGATGGTGCATTTGAGGGATGGTTTCAGCAAGTTTACGTTGCAGAGCTTTCTGTCGATGATACGCTTGCAATTCTTCGAGGACTAAAGGTAACCCTTGAAGGTCACCATGGGATTAGGATTATGGACCAAGCTCTTGTGCTTGCTGTTCATCTCTCAAATCGTTACATTAATGGTAACACAACGTACTCTGGCTTTGCTAATTATTATTTCCTATCAAGCACTGTAAAATTATCAAATATGATTTGTTTGAATTGTTAAGTTTCAAAATTCAAAAAATGAATTTGATTGTTCACGTTTTATTGGTATGCTTATAGTTATCAAACATGACACTAGGGCGCTATTTTCCGGATAAGGCAATCGATCTAGTTGACGAAGCTTGCTCAAATGTGAGACTCCGGCTTCATAGTCAGCCTGACGAAATTGGTCGGATTGATAGAGAGATGTTCCAGTTGAATCTCGAACTTGTTGCTCTTGAAAAGGAGACAGACGAAGATAGTAAACGTCGTCTAAATGAGGTATGTATAGTGCAATTTACTTGCATACATGCTTTGAATTTTTTTTTTTTT
The DNA here is from genome assembly GCA_037126225.1 of Dillenia turbinata. NCBI lineage: Eukaryota > Viridiplantae > Streptophyta > Magnoliopsida > Dilleniales > Dilleniaceae > Dillenia > Dillenia turbinata. Next base: position 9,037,869 of record JBAMMX010000020.1, read on the forward strand.
TTAAGTGCTTTTGTCCTAGGAGATTATAGCAAAAGATCCAATACTACCTGTCAGTGATCAAGACTATTGGCATAAATTTTCTCAAGACTAATTTTTCCTTGGTGGTCATTGTATAAAAGGAAGAACTGCAATTAGATTATCAAATTAGTATTTTTTATAGAAAAAAGCATTGTAAAAATTTGAAAAGAAGGTCTAAATTTGTTTGCCTAAATGATTTTAGGTCAAGAATAAGCTTGATGCATTGAAAAATATGCATTTGTCATTGTTGATGAAGTATAGAAAGGAGAAATCTAGGATTGAAGAGCTTCGCGATCTCAAGAAGGAGAGACAGGAGACCCTGTTAGATTTGGAAGAATTTAACAGGAAGTACGACCTGGCAAGGGTAGCTGATGACGAAATTCAGCAAGTAAAAACAGCCACAGACGAGATGGAACACGACATACATCACATGTTGAGGCTACCAAAGACTGTTAAACCTGAAGAAGTGACATCAGTCTTGAAAAGCCGCATTGATAGCCGTTCTAGAGAGGCTGAACGGCTCCTTTTGGAAGAGAGAAAGATACGTGAAGGACTAAAAGAGGGACTTTACAAAGAACTTCAGTCTGCAGAGAACTTGGTATACAATGAGATCGGGACAGTTGAAGAGGATATCATTGGGAAGGAGATTTTTCGCCTTGAGTCAATTTTGCCTTATCAGAGTGCTACAAAGGATCTGCCTGACACCGATAAGGCCACAATTCAAATGTTTGTCCAGGTTAGTAGGGTAACTGTCTTTTTTTTTTCTTTTTTGTGCCCTTGAACTTTAATTTTCCTTATACCAGACAAAAGGAGGCCATTGAATTTCACGGGTGAGTAGTTCTAAGCAGCTGTCTGTTACGTTTTCAACTTGCCACATCCATTAAGTGGCTATTGCGACTCACTGTGAAAAAAAAAATGAAAAGAGAGAGAGAGAATTCTCTCAACTTTTCTTTGGCGAAAACTTCATGCAGCCATTTCTCTGTTTATTGAGAAATGGTTTCCGGTTAGAAATACTATTCATTGCTAAAACAACCATACTTGATTCTTCACAAACTCTCAAATTCCCATTGTTTTGTGATCACTTCAACCATCGCCGGTTATATTGAGCAGTTGTGTACAGTCTCATTATCATGTAACAGTTGCAAGTTGAACGTCGCCAAAAAGAACTCAAGAACATGTTGGAGAGACAATGGTTAGAGGAACTTCAGAAATTTAAAAGCCAGCTAGCCGAGCTCACATCACAACAAGAAGTGAAAATCCAGGAATTAGCAAAGGTTGCTGAGTTAAAACAAGGGGAAATCCTGACGATAGACGATACTATTGCAAAGCTTGAAAGGGACAAAAGTAAAAACACAATGTTGGCAGAGACTGTTGGACCTGAACAGGTTGCGCAAGTGGTCAGCAGGTGGACTGGCATTAATGTAACAAAGCTTCATCAGGATGACAGAGAGAGGCTGCGAAATCCAGCCAGTCAGTTGCACAAAAGGTTGGTTGGGCAAGATAAAGCAGTGGAACTCGTTGCAAATGCTCTGTTGAGATCACGGTTGGGCCTTGCGAGGCCAAAACAGCCCATCAGTTCATTTCTCTTTCTGGGTCCTACTGGTGTAGGTAAGACTGAATTTGCTAAGGCCCTGGCAGAGCTACTTTTTGATGATGAAAAACTGCTGGTGAGAATTGACATGTCCGAGTACAGGGAGATACATATGATTTCACGCTTGACTGGTGCTCCTCCCAGGTAAGTCGTGAATAGGAATAATATCCTTAATCTGAAGTCATGTCTTCTGCCTTTTATGTTTTTCAAATCAGATATGTAGGTCATGAGGAAGCAGGGCAATTAACTGAAGCGGTAAAACGAAGGCCTTACAGTGTTATATTGTTGGATGAAGTTGAGAAGGCGCACTACTCGGTGTTTGACACCCTCCTTCAAGTTTTGGATGAAGGAAGATTGACTGACGGTCATGGCCACACTGTGGACTTCACTAACACCATCATCATTATGACCTCAAACCTTGGCGCAAAGTTTCTTTTTCATAAGGATACCATGCCAAATGCCCTAGAAAAAATTATGAAAGAGGTAGACTAGGACTACTTGCACTAACCCAAAATAATTTTGAAATGAGGCTAAAATTTCTTTCGGAATTTTTTGACAGGTTAACAAATGTCTGAAGCCCAAATTTCTGGACAGGATAGATGAGATTGTTGTGTTTGATCCTCTATCTGAGGATCAACTGAAACAGATTACGAAGCTAATGGTTGAGGATGTTAACATGCGTCTTCAAGACAAAGACATCATTGTAGAAGCCAGTGATGAAGCCTTGAATACAATTTGGAAGAAAAGTTACAATAAGGTCTGTTCTTTGATTCTGAGCTGTGTCTGGGTTTTTAGACATACAGAGATGGCTTTATTTGATACATAGCTTACCAATAAACTGCTATGGCTTTTCCATGGCACGGTGTCCTGTTGTGTCCTGTCTCATGTTCCATTTTCAACTTCATGCTTTATTTTGCACATTGCTAAAATATTTATTTGTTATTCTTGTTTATCTTTTGGTAGGAGTATGGTGCACGACCTGTGAGGAGATATTTGGAAAGAGAGGTGGTGACAAATATTGCAAAGATGCTTCTGGCGGAGGGCATATCAGAAAAGTCAACTATTCAAGTGGATTGCAAAGCAGGAAGCGAAGAATTGGTGTATCATAAAGTCTCAAGATCGGAATCAACTTCTCGGAATAAGTCAACAGAATTGGTGTATGATCTAGAGTAGAGGCAATGACAGCCTCAAGCTCGAAATCAACTTCTGGGATTAAGTCAGAAATATTAGCTTAAGTTTTCATGTTTTCATGGTTTTTTTTTTTTTAATGGGTCCATAGACTTCTCATCCTATGTACGTTTTTGTTCAGGGAAAGTGGTATCTTTTAGGACGTTCGTATTGTGTCCTTTTTATTATGCTACAAATGAAGAGGAAATTATAGTTTGCCCCTTCTATTTTTGGTGAATTTTCCCCTCTCTAATTTAGAGAGAAATAAAGTTACACCCCAAAGTATAAGGTAATGTCAGCTTTGAGCCATGCAATCTTGACAGAAGGCTACACATGATCTTCTATTTTTTTGGCTTCTTTAATTTTCATCAATTTCTTATCTTTTTTATTGTTTAGGGTTATTGGAGTATAAATACTCTTTATTTAGGTTTTGTGAGATATTTTAATATATTAATATCATTAAAATTTTGGTTTTTTCAGACAAAGCTATTCATCAGGACACTGTCGATCGCTATATTTAAAAGATTGATAAAAGTAATTGTAATGTATAGATTTTAGAATCTTAAGTGATAATTTTAACAAGAGGAGTAAGCATATAAATTTTTCAGTTTATTAGAAATTTTTTTAATTGAATTTTTTTCTAATAAGATTTTAAAAAAATATATTTTATACATAATAGAAATCGAAAGAGAAGTATTATAAATTCTAAAGAATTTGAACGAATGATCTTAAAATATTTACTATATAATTTGAAAATCAATAATTTAATACCAAAAAATAGGGATAAACAAATTTTTCATGACTTCTATTGACCAAAAAGTACATTGACTTCTCATTATTTTTTTCATCTTCCAAATTGAAATAATTACATTTAAAATATTTTATGTGCATAAGTTATAAAATAATTACATTAAAAATATTTTTTTTAATAAAAATGTAAATTTTTCTTTTCGCTCCTAAAATGCTTCCCCCCACATTTGAAGAGATTTGTCAGGGCAGACCCAAGAAGAAATTAAATTTGCAGAAAAGTGCAAGGTGGCTGTTGGTCTTTTCAACCATTAACTGCACAATTAATGACTGTGTCATAATTGATTCTTTCGAAATCAATTTTAAAATATTAATTTTCAAACAAAATCAACTTCAAAATCGCTTCACTAATTTTAAAATACAAATAAAAATCTTAATATTTTTAAAAATTAAATTTTATTTTTTAATATTTTAAAAATAACTCTTTTGAAATCACTCTGTATATTTTTCTTATTTGAGTTTACCATACTTTATATTTTACAATATAAACAAATTAATGAACCATTTTTTATCTGAAAAATACTCAAGGCTATCAATATAACGAAAAACCATCTAAAAGAAAAATTATATAAGAGCATCTTTGCAATATGACAATAATTTTGTGAATGTTAAATTATTTATATATATAAATACTTAAGGAGGAAGTGAGAATAGAAGGAAAACTTTACTTGATCATCTAGATGGGGGAATGTTAAGAAGTTAAAATTAGACTCGAGTTTTGATTAGATAAATTTTTTTAATAAAAAAATTGTTAATATGACAATAATTTTATATCTTCTGTGAAGAAAATTTCTATTTATAAAGAATTTGTTTTATATTTTCAAAATTCTATATTTTTATTAAAAAAATTACTTTAATTAAATATATAATGGACCAAATAAAACAAAATAGAAATAATATCACAAGCAAAGTGTATATAAAGATGTCATTTTCCATTATCGACAGCTAACTTACACACAGATCGAAGAGAATTAAATTATGTTTCTAAATTTATGCTAACATCAACAACAAAGTGAGAAGAGTACTAAAAATTGCTTACTGATAATCATTTGAATTAAGTACATCAGAACCATAAGAACCAGACATCTTCAAACTCATCCGTAGGAAGAAAAAGGTATGAAGGTAGGCCCAGATAATGATGCATGCGATTATTGGGAGAAGGCGCACTCTAGGATTGCTGATCCCTAACATACAAATCTCTGTAACCATTTGCCGGCCTTTGGACATATTGTGTCCTCATAGTCCACAGCTCCGAACGAATGGCAGCTATTTCTCTCTCTGTGTGGTGACGAAGTGATTGGAGCTCCTCCAAGCGGTGCTGATGCATGATACTCTTATCTTCCATGAAGCCCCTCTACATGCTCATCATCATCATATCTTCAAACGATGCCATCTGAGAGGCCAACATCTGGAATTGGTAATCTGTAGTAGTCGTCTCATCGGACTGACCTTAGGCTTAATTGGGGAAGGCGTGCTTGGGCCACGTTCACTAGGACCGGACATCTCCATCCTCACCAAGGAATGCAGCTCATGAGGTGGCCCCACGGCTGATGAAGGTACATTCCTTGAAAGTCCAAAATGTCGATGCTGCAACTGTGGATGCTCTTCCTCATCATCTTCCTCCAAAAATGGTTCTCCACCAAGTACAAAACACCCGCCCTGCACGTGTGGCATACGTACCTTTAAGAATCACATTCTTGCTACGTTAGTCTTGACGATGCAATACAATTATAAATCTTTACAATGTGTTTCAATAAGTCATTCGAAGCCTCCTAATATTGCTTGACTAAAAAATCAAAGGGGATGTTCAATTGCTTACCGTCTGAACCCTATATAAAAGAGAAAGAAAAAGGAGAACCTCTACTTCCTGGATTTGGCCAGATTTCAGTTCCACAATCATAGTGATTTCATTCTTTTCAGCTTCTCGAACAAAAATAACCTCCTCCCTTTGCTTTTTGAGCTGGCAGAGCTCATCCAACCGGTTACATTCCTCAGCATACCTCTTTTCGAGTTGGCGGTGCTCACAATACACCTGCAACGAAATATTTTGAGAAATAAGACAAGTATGGTTGTTGAAATCCAACTTCACATGTACAATATTTTATGACCATTTTGACTCAAAATTTTGTAGATATGCAACCAGATTTTACAGATCTACCATTAGAACCAGTAAACAGGGATTCTATTTCAAATTGACAGGGCAAGTAAAACGTATTAAGGTAATACAAGTACTCTAAAGCGCCTCATCAAAATATAGTCTTGACTGAAAGGGCTGGGTTACATTTTAAAGCCATCCTGATTGCAAGATGCATATGGTCCAGCTTGATTTGACTTAGAGATTTGCAAGAAATAAAACGCCCCAAAAATGAGTTGTAACCCCCATTACCAACTTAGCAAATTATGGTCAGTTCCCTTTTGCAAAAGTTATTATTAACAACTTTTGGGCATAAATTATTTTGTTCATATATATATTTATCATTTTGATTGATTTTAATGAATCATAAACAAAGCCAAGCCTACCTCGATAACTAATTAAACCTTAATTATTTTTTAGGCTTATAATACAATAATAAGAAAAATTATAGAGAGAGAGAGAGAGAGAGGAATCATCCAGGTGAATTTTCACATTGATAAATACCATAAGCATGCAATAAATTGAAAAATTTTTTACACTTTTTTAAATGTGATTTTTGTAAATTAATACTAAATAAAAAATAGATAAAAAAAATGTACAGCTTCGGATAAGATATCTGCAAATTCAATCCGCTAAATGCGGATATCCGCACTTGCAGATATCCTCATTTGCGGATATGGATTCGGATAGTAAAATTCAAGATTCGCAAATGCGAATTCGGATAGTAAAAACTCCTTGAAAATCGGATATCCGATCCGCATGCACCCCTAATTTTCAGGCTTGAAAAATAAAACAAAAACAAAAATAGAAGTAGAAAATAAAACAAAAGAAAAAGACATTTTTAGACGAAACTGAGAGGTAAGAACAACTGGCGTTTGAGGGGTAAAGTTGAACCCCGCTCATCCTGTCCATAAGAAGACGTGCAACTGTTAACTAAGGGCCAACTGTATCTGATTGATGACTAAATTGAGCTCTTTGGGACATTTGCATACCCCTAGAACTGGAGAAACTGAGAAGTACAAACATGCCACCATGGTGTCCAGGGTGTTGGCGCAGTGTCCCCAAAACTTATTACAGCCTAAGATGGCCAGGGTGCCACAAGGCTTCACATGTCGCTTCTTGGTTCAGATGCATGATTTTCCCCTCCGACTCGGGTAGACTCAAGCACCCTCACATCTCCTAAGATAGAGATGCAATGTGGCTGGAATGGCGGGAGTGAAGCCTGGAGTTGGGTGCCTAATACATGTCCCCGACCTCTAGGAAGAAACCGAGAGAGAGCCACCTAAGTGGTTTCATTGGGCATTAACCCGTTCGAGCCACAATCAGTATGGTGTGACACATCACCATCTTACAATTCTTACACTACCTACTGCTGAAGGGTTGTTCTCCAGGGCAAAACAAAAATTTCAAAAATTGAAATTCATGGAATCCGAAAGAACAGCACCCAAATATCAGAAAACTTCACCCCGAACATAGAGGAAAAATCTCATCTTTTCATATTGAAGCCCATTCGTGCCATCTCAAAGAAATTGATTAATACATAACTATTCAAAAACCCAACTTCACAATTTAGAGAAATTTACACAATGAAGCCCAAATTAAACCTGAATTCACTTGATCATAGAAATGGAAAATAGTTCAAAACAATGATTTAGATGCAGAATGGAAATAAGTACTAAACAAAAACTTATACCGCTAAAACTTTTAGTTGAACACATAAAGAAATTCGAGTTTTACTCACACTGAGAGAGAGAGACTGACATGATCGGAGTGAACCCTAGAACTCTGGATCCTTAGACTGTTTCCAGGTTTTGCTTCCCCAAATGTACAGTAGAGCGAGATAGAGATTGGGTATAGAGTAAGAGCAGAGAAAAGGAAATTTTGAGAGGGAGAAGTTGAAGGTGAAGCTTCGTTAGTTTGACATGGAGTTCACCACCTTTTCCTCGCAAGTTCCATTCGGCAAATCTCTCTCTCTCTCTCTCTCTCTCTCTCTCTCGGGGATATTGACTTTTGACTTCCTGGTATTCAAGAAAACGACCATATCGTCGGCAACGTCGGAACAGAAATCCACCGATGATCCATCTCCTCTTCCATTCCAACTACTTCAGACCATCTTTCACTGGTAAAAATAAGGGGAGTGGAGCACGGTAAGCATCTCAAGCTGGTTAAAGTTTTAATTCTGCATCGAGCTAATTAAAGTTCAATTAGTTTATGCAATTTATATATAATAAATTAATTTATGAGATTGTATAGGAATGGAGAAATTAAAATGAATACAAAATAATATAAAAAACATGAATACTTTGTACGTAAGAATACAAAATATGAAAATATAAAAAATCGTAAATATAAAAAATATAAATATTTTTATATAAATATTAATTATTTTATAAAAATAAAATAATTATATTTTATAATAAAATTTAAAAATGTTTAATTATGTAATTCGTAATTATAAGATAAAAAATAAATTAAATAATTTATTAAGTATGTAAAAAATATATAAATATAAAAAATATAAAATTTTATATTTAAATATAAATTAATTTAGTACGTCAAAGAGTTTTAAAAATAAAAAATGTTCAGTGATGGGAAGAGAAGTTATTCTTTGCATCAGACATCTAAAACTATATTTTTTTCAAAAATTACACGCAGGTGTAGATCAAAAGGAGGTAAAATCAAAAGCTCCAATGGAAAAATAAAAATCTTAAAAGAGTGCTAGTTTCGAACGATGATAAAATTTCCAAACTCCTCCCACCTGACTTGAACACACTCCCCCTTTTCTGTTTGCATCTGAGTCTTTTCTTCTATTTCTTTTTTATCTCAATTGATGAATTGATTGAATTCTCTTCTTTCTGTTTCCCTGTCCCAATGTTGGTCACTCTCTCTTAGATTTCGACTGACCTCTCTCTTCCTCTTCCTCTTCCGGTGGGGGAAAGAAAATGAATTTTTAACAATGCTTCATTGCATGCTTCTTCCGTATCTTCCCAGCACAGAGGACTTTCGTTGAACAGCGGGAGGGGGCAGAGAGATAAAATTATGCATTTGCTACTCAAAATGGCGCACGCTTCAATATCTTTTCGTATAAAGTTATGGATGTTATATGTTTTATACCACTTTCTATAATATATATTTAAGTTAATTATTTCTAAATAAAATTATGGCTATTATATTTATGAATTTTATATTTCAATATAAAACAATAACATAAAAAGATATTTTAAAAAATAAAGCTAACTTAATTAACATAGATTTGTTTTTCATTGTTTTATACATGAACAAGCTATACAACATTAGTTATCGGTTATTATCTTAATTTCAGTTTTAAATTATATATTAGAAAAGTAAATATGTTTGAAAATTGAAGAAATAATAGAGATAATGAGAGACATGGTATGGTTGGAGTCTTAATAGAGAGAGCTCTTTCAATGGCTATGATGATGTTTTATTGCTTTTTGTAGAGATAATAGTGGGTGATACTTTGTTTCCAAATGTAAGCCTAATTACTATCTAAAATCTCTATTTAAAAAAAAAAAAAAAAAAAAAATGATCATCATAGGTGTTAAAAGAATCCCCTCAATCCAAACCATGTCTCTCATTCTTTGCTCCATTATTTTTGCTACAGTCATTTTTCTTCTCCTAATCCTCAAAACCCCAACGTAAGGGTTACCTTCTTCCATTGCCGCCTGCTCCAAAGCCACGGCCGATCCTCGGAAACTTGCCTCCTCTAGGGCCTATACCGCACCACTCACCTGCTGCTTTGGCTCAAAAGTATGAACCTCTAGTGCACTCGAAGTTAGGGTCTGTGTGCATTGTTATGGGTGGTGTCATCGGCATAGGTACATGATGCAAATTTCTCTAGTAGACCAGCAGCTTGCGGTGTCATCCATGTTGCTTATAATTATCAAGACATGGCTTTTGCTCCCTGTGGCCCTCGTTGGCGATTGCTGAGAAAGATTTGCAATATCCATCTTTTTTCTACCAAAGCTCTTGTTTATTTTCGCCATGATGCAAATAAATCGAATCTAATTAGGCTCAATTTTCTTCTAATATGGTAAAAAATAATTTTAATTAAATATTCAAAAATTGGTAATAGATTTTGTTGAATTTAAAATCATCTTTGCCCTTTTCTTTACCATAATATATAACTTTATTCATTATGGAATCAAACTTTTATTCTAACAATTATATATTCAATAATATCTTTTATTAAAATAAATTCAAATTCTAATAATAACTCTTATTTATTTAATAATTAGATGATAAAATTTAACCCTTAGTATAGTTATAAATCTACAGGCCTCTTAATAAATAAAAAATATTTATAAAAAAAAAAGAAACTCTTATCTCATTACATTAGTTTTATAGGGTTCGAACAATCACTCCCCCGTATACTAAAAAAGATTTAACTAATAACAAGCATAAAAAATTTCAAAAAATTATTTAAAAAAAAAAATCATCATCATCATCATCAGCATTGTTGTGGGAATAATTTAGGTGGAGCACTATGAGATTGTGTTTAAGACCTAAATATCAATGATCCATACCCCAAACCAAATACATTTTTTTTAATAAACTATCATTATTCGATAACTATTTTAATTTTAACTAAATCTGATTTGAATCAAGTTAAATCCTTAAGTATACTATAATTAAGATTAATAATAACTATTATAAATCGTTATATTATATTTTTATATTATTTTACTTTTGTTACTGTAACTGTAACGAAATCTTTCATAATTGAATTCAGTGACTTAAACTTATTCACTATTTTCTTTTTTATTTTTTATTTTATATATAATATATTATTTAATAAATTACATTTATTTTATTTTATTATTCTATTTTATTCTATTTTTATTTCTATTTACTTTATTTTTTATATTTATCACTATATTTATTTTTTCTTTAGTTATCATTATCATTTATTTTTTTTTTATTTCTATGCTATTTTAATTTTTATCTATTTGATATTTATTATTTTTCATTTTTTTCTTCATCTCGCTAAAATAGAAGATGAATCCAAGAAAGTGAATCAAAAATTGAAAGGAGGTTCATGGGGCACCTCTACTTGAACATTGAATTGAAAACACTCTTTCTCCTATCATAAATCATCTGTCTAATAATGTATTATTGTCCTTGAATTATTTTAATTATTGAGGTAATAGAATAATAATAATAATTTTTATTTCATGAATTTGTAGAACGAGATATCAATTCTGGCGTGCGAACCAGCACGAGCAGGTAAGTCGCCAGTGAAATTAGGTCAAATGTTAAACATGTGCAATACAAACGCGCTAGCGCTGGTGCTAATCGGAAGGAGAGAGTTTGGAGACGGGAGCAGAGGCGTAGACCCAAAGGCGGATGAGTTCAAGCAAATGGTGGAGGAGTTGATGGTGTTGTCTGGGGCGCTCAACATTGGTGATTTCATTCCAGCCCTTGATTGGCTTGACTTACAAGGTATCGTTTCTAAGATGAAGAAATTGCACAAGAAATTTGACGCTTTCTTGAATGAGATCATGGATGAGCCCAAGTTGAACGGAGGTGATCGTGGGAAGCACACTGATTTCTTGTCTAAATTGCTTGCACTTGTGAGGATAATGTTGATGGCGAAGGTGGCAAGCATAGTGATGTCGAAATCAAGGCCTTGCTTTTTGTACGTCGTCTCTTTCTCTCTCTAACCAGATAAATAAATAATAGAAAAATAAGAAATTTATATATTTTTGTTTTTAATTATTGTCATTTAATATCTGATGCACCCTTCCATTTTTACATTTTGCAGAATTTGTTCACGGTAGGCACCGACACAACATCAAGCGCCGTCGAGTTCGCCATGGCAGGGTTCATTCGGCACCCAACACCGAGCGCTGAAATCAAGTCCAACAAGAACTTGATTCACTTATTGGGCCGGACCGTCTTGCCTCTGAGTACGACCTGGCCCAGTTTCATTAAGGGAGTAGCACGTGATCTGGATCAATGGCCCAACCCACTAGAATTCCAGCCCGACCGATTTTTATCGGAAGGCAAAAGGCTCGTATTGATATTAAAGGAAATAGTTTCGAGGTTATTCCATTTGGCGCAGGACGGAGAATTTGTGCAGGGATGAACCAGGGAGTGCGCATGGTCCAGCTGCTGACCGCAACGCTAGTCCATGCATTTGATTGGGAATTACCAGAGGGTCAATTAACCGAGACACTAGACATGCAGGAGGCATTTGGGATCACTCTACAACGTGCTACGCCGCCCTTGGTTGTGCACCCTCGTCCGCGACTTGCACCTCAGGCCCATGGGGCTTTATCAAGTAAGGTGACGGCTTTGATGGCTAAGAAAATGTTAATGAACCTGCATGTTTTGTGTTATCATTCATAGACTCAATTTGCCGCAAAAAACATCTTTCACGCAATCGGTAACTTCAATGTTGCCCTCATCAATTGGACAAGATTTTGACGAGTTGATTTTGAGTAAATCTAAGTTACATTAAACATTTTGCATTTGTAAAATCTCTTTATAAGCCTGTTTGGGGAAGTAGTGCATCGACCCATAGTTAATTATTTTTTTTCCTTCAACAATCAATATTTAGAATTATAATTTAATTAATCTGATTTCATTTACCGTCAAATCCTTTATAGGAAAAATCATCATGACATAGTTTTTTTCATTTACAAGATTCGAATTCAAAATTTATTTAAAAAATATAACATCCTTCCTACTAATATATATATATATATATATATATATATATATATATATATATATATATATATATATGATGCTTTCTGATGGGACATGACCCAAGACCCAAACCAAAAGGGTCAAATCTCTAAAGACTCACGAAAAGCGCCTACCGATCAGTATCTAACGTCTACAACAATAATCTACCAAAAGGTCATAGTCGCCCCGATCAATCTGCTGAAAGGCCTTAATTGCCCTGGTGTATCAAACGATAAGACCTCAGTCGTCTCGTTAACCGATCGTGACTTATCGAGTAAAGACATTCTTCTCGACCAATTGAACAAATGTTAACCCTCTAGCCGGGCAAGCCTCAAAGGCCCCATATCGGTCGAACGATCGAACAGTATGCGACACCCCAAACAATTCTAAAGGAATGTTAGAATTTCCCTAACTACAGCGTCCTATTTCGTAACGGCAAATCTAGGATCTTCTAGATAAGGAAGGCATCCCTCCCAAAGATGGAAGTTTTCTCCGATAAATGAGAATCGTGATCATTTCAGAATATTAACCGCCGAGATTCTCGGATTAACTCGATAAGGAAAGTGTGGTAAGAGACCCTTAACGACACACGACTCTGACAGATATAAGAGATCTCAAAACTCTTGATGTCAGGTATGCTCTCTAATCCTAACACAAGGGGCACATTGATCACGGGAAACAACCTTCCCGTAACTCTCAGTCTGTTTTCTTCCAATCGAAAACTGCTATTTACTGACTTGAGCGTCGGAGTCTCTCCGCCGGAGAACCCTCCGGCTGTTTTTACAGGTGAATCTGCCCATCGACGGCTACTGTTCGAGTCAAAAATGAGCTGGTATCTGTGGAGCCATAACCCACCTCCATCAGATTGGCATCGTCTATGGGAAACAGACTGATTCTCTGAAATCTTATGGCGATGCTCGCAACGGTCATCCCCGACGCAGCACCTGCCAAAAGAAGAAGGCCAATCATAGGTTTTGATGATGATGACCTTCCAGCCAGAATAGATTTTCTCCGAGATGACCCTATAGTCATCACCCTCAAAATAGAATCCTACACTGTGAAAAGGGTCCTTGTCGATCAGGGCGCTGATTGTGACCTCCTAACCTGGGACGCCTTCTGTAGGATGGGTTTCAATACATCTTGACTTTTGCCATCCACCAGATCCCTCCAAGGGCTTTCGGACAAGCCCACTTATCCCGAAGGCATCGTTTATCTTCCTGTGACCCTAGAAAGACCCCCTAATCATGCAACAGCACCCGTCCTCTTTCATGTGGTAAAACTTTATTCCCCCTATAATGCCATACTTGACAGACCCAGCCTAGACGATCTAGAGACACTACCAAGTATGAGACACATGAAAGTGAAGTTCAGAATGCCGCTAGGGGTAGCGACTATCAGAAGCGACTCTGACCCTTATATCCTCTTCGCGACACAAGGCGTTCAAGAAGTTTTCCCGGTCGACGCCCTGGAACCTAGAGAGGATACTGAGCCGAGAGCCAAACCTAAACCAGGCGAAGAAACGACCAAGGTCCTTCTGACAAACGACCCCCGTCAAACGGTTAAGATAGGAGCCAACTTGTCACCTCCCTTACGATAGGCCTTACTCGCCTGTCTGCAACGACACTCGAAAGTCTTCGCATGGACTCGAGAAGACATATCGGGCATAGACCCATCGGTTATTACCCACAAACTGACTGTTAATCCTGACTTCAAACCAGTCAAGCAGAAAAAGAGGGTATTCGCCCTTGAATGCCAACGTTCCATCCAAGAAGAGGTTCAGAAGTTGTTGACAGCAAAATTTATCCGCAAAATCAAGTATCCCGAATGGCTGGCTAACGTAGTCTTGGTGAAAAATGCTAATGGCAAGTGGAGGATGTGTGTAGACTTCACCGACCTCAATAAAGCATGCCCAAAGGATAGTTATCCGCTCTCCAACATTGACAAACTTGTAGACAATTCCTTGGGATACCAATTTTTGAGTTTTATGGACGCCTACTCCGACTATAACTAGATCAAAATGGTACCAGAAGACAAAGAGAAAACCAGTTTCATTACCGAGTTTGGTACGTACTGCTACCGGGTCATGCCTTTTGGCTTGAAGAACGCCGGAGCAACTTTCCAACGGCTGGTCAATGAGGTCTTCAAAGACCAATTAGGCAGGAACGTCGAAACTTATGTCGACAACATGCTCGTAAAGAGTGTTACAACAGAAACTCATGTTGTAGACCTTGAAGAGACCTTCCAGACTTTGGAAGGGTACAATATGCGGCTAAACCCAGAAAAATGCACATTTAGAATTACTTCCGGGAAGTTTCTGGACTTCATGATCACCGATCGAGGAATAGAGGCCAACCCCGAAAAGATACAAACAATATTAGACATGACTCCCTCCCATACGCTCAAGGAAGTGCAATGCCTAACTGGTCGAATAGCGGCCCTAACCCGATTCATGTCCAGGGTTAGTGAAAAGTACAAACCCATATTTGACGCGTTGAAGAGATCCAGACAGTTCAAATGGACACCCGAATGTCAAGCGGCCTTTGAACAACTGAAAGAATATCTGATGCAGCTACCGCTGCTTTCGCGGCCTATCCCCGAGGAGGAACTTTATCTGTATTTGGACGTTTCCGAACGAGCACTCTGCTCCGTAATGGTGAGACAGGAGTCCGTCATCCAAAAGCCAGTCTATTACATCAGTAGGATATTGAAAGATTCTGAAATCAACTACCAGCCGATCGAGAAAATAGCCTACGCTTTGATTGTCTCAGCAAGACGCCTTCAACCATATTTCCAGGCCCATACCATTGTGGTACTCACCAATCAACCGCTGAAGCAAATCCTCCAAAAGAGGGATATGTCAGGACGACTTATCAAGTAGAGTGTGAAGTTAGGCGAGTTCGATATCCAATACCGACACGACCCGCTATAAAGGGCCAAACATTGGTGGATTTTATCCTTAAATGCACTTTGCTCACAGTGTCTGAAGAATAACTTCTTAGCCGTTAAGAAGAATGGACAGACCCCGAATGGACTATCCACGTGGACGGATCGTCAAATTCTTCAAGAAGCGGTGTCGGGCTCATATTGGTGGGACCAAACGATTTTAAGGCAGAGTACGCCCTCCGCTTTGATTTTCAAGCCACCAGCAACCAAATCGAGTACAAACTCTACTAACGGGCCTCCAGATCGCACCAATATGGGAGCACGAAATGTTAGGGTGTTCGCGGATAGTCAGTTGGTCATAAAGCAAATCGAGGGGGTTTACGAAACCAAAGACCCAGTCATGGCGAAATATTTAAGTAAGTTGCGCGAGACGATGGATTTGTTAAGCAAAGTAGACATTCAACAGATCCCTCGTTCGGAGAATACGCGAGCGGATGCCCTATCGAAGCTGGTTAGTTCTGATTCAGTTGCTTCTAACCGAACAGTGTATATTGAAAGCCTGCTGGTGGGTGTCAAACCAACAAAAATAAATTACCTACTTTACGAAAGACGAGTCTAGGGTAAGCAGGGTCAAATCCACAGCGAACGGTGAATTTACTTCTTTTAAAGAAAATAAAATAAAATAAAAATATGGGGGATTGGGAAAAATAACTAAACTAATAAAAATAAAGAACTCAAAAAAATAAAAATAAAAATAAAAACTAATGGAAAAGAAATTTTTCTAGTCAAATGGATTATTTCCACCTTAATTTCATGTGATTGATCATTGATTTACCTAAAGATTTCAACATCCATACATAAATTAGTTATAACCGTCGACAAACGTCAAACGGCCAATCTCTCCTTACTTCATCGATAATTAAGAGAAACTCGTTAATTATTTCTCTAATCGAAAGTCAACCCTAGAGAAGCTCTTAGAATTGAAAGTCTCAACAGTATTAAAATTTAGAGAGACCCAATTCTAATTAACAAACACACGACGAGTTCATTTAAATTAGATTATTTAATCCCATGATATGAATGTTATTTACCATTTTATTAAAACTAACAAATAATTACGGATTTGCCGTTTTAATTAGTTGTAGATTAATTTAGAACTATTAAACATTGGCCACTATTTAATAAATCTTAGAAAATCATGATCCATGAAATGCAGGAATCAAATAAATACCTATAACATATTGATTTAATAAACCTAATTAAATCTCACAATCATCAAGGTTTCAATACCCTTTAACTAGAAAATAAAATTAAAAAGAAAACATGAAAAAGAAAACTAAAAAAATTTTATTAACATAAAATAAAGTGCTACAATACTTGGAAGCAAGAAAAGGAGCCGCAGCCTTGTGCCAATGAAAAGGAAAATAAAGTGCCTCCTGCAGCCTCCTGCTTGTTCCTAACAGCAACCAAAAGGGAGTACGAATTATGAATATGTGACTTTTTCTAATAAAACTCCTCAGCCGCCGGAAAAGAGTGAATTTGAAACAACCAAAAAAATAAAACCTAAACTAAAATTTATTCGCTGGACATGGAGTGATGCTGGGAATAGGGTGAAGGGGGCGGCTGCCCCCTTTTGGGCTCTCCTCTCTATGGGCCTTTTTTTTCTCCTTTGCACAATGTAACCTCTATATATATGAGTGAGTTAACCTAATTTTTAAAGAGAAAACTCTCCTAAATTTTAGGTAACTACTAAATAACAAATTACAATGAATTTAAAATTTTCAAAATTCTTATTCCCAAATATTTAGAAATATTTAAATATTTGTAAATCTTCAAAACTTCCAAATTTGTCTTCTTTTCCTTCCTTTTTCTTCAAAAGCCTCATCCATCATTCCTATTATATCAATGACCATAAAACACAATAATTAGTGTAATATTTATTCAAAAATAGAACAAAATCAATTGTAAATATTACACCAATTTATGCTCCATCATTTGCCGTATCCCAGCATCGACGAGTCTAAGGAGATCCTCTCAGTCGATCAGTCGCCTAGTTGGAAAGCCCTATAGAAGACTACCTAAGACACGATTACCTGCTAGAATCCCCAGGGGAAGCAAAAAAACTGAAACGAAAAGCTGCACACTATACCATAATCAGCGGGGTCCTCTACCGCAAGTCATTCACTCACCCGTATCTACGATGGCTGACTCCCGAAGAAGGAAATTACGTCATTTGAGAAATTCACGAAGGAGTTTGCGACAATCATCTGGGTACCTAAAACCTAGTCTACAAGGCCCTTCGACAGGGATACTATTGGCCAACCATAAAGGTCGATTCTGACAGCTACATCAAAAGATGCGACAGATGTTAGCGCTTCTCATTGGTTCATCGGTTACCCTCTACCTAGTTTAATCCAATATCCAGTCCTTGGCCGTTTACTCAGTGAGGCATGAACATCCTCGGACCGTTTCCTCCAGCCACGGGACAACGAAAATTCTTGATTGTGGCGATCGACTACTTTACGAAGTGGGTGAAAGCCGAGCCTTTAGCCCAGATCACGGTCGCTAAAGTCCAGTCCTTCGTATGGACTCATATTATCACCCGGTTCGGCATATCACACGTCCTTATCACGGATAACGGAAAGCAATTTGACAATCAGCGTTTTCGGGAGTTTTGCGAGAAACTGGAGATTCAACATAGATTCTCATCGGTCGCTCACCCACAAACTAACGGATTGGTCGAAGTAACCAACCGAACAATCCTACAAGGACTAAAGACAACAATGGATGACGCCAAGGGACAATGGGTTGAGGAACTTTATGGCATTATCTGGTCGTATCGTACTACCCCTCGAAGGGCAACGGAAGAAACACCTTTCAGTCTGACTTACGAAAGTGAAGTAGTCATACCTGTAGAAATAGGCATTCACTCGCTCCGGGTGGCTCACTATGATGCTGGGCTAAACGAACACACCCTACAAGAAAGGTTAGACTTACTTCCAGAATTACGGGAATCTGCATTAACACGGATGGCAACCTATCAACAACAAATGACCCAATATCATAACCGAAGGGTTAGAAGCCGAACGTTTAAACCTGGAGAATTGGTGTTACAGAAAGTGAAAGCTACCAGTCAACAACAGCCTGGGGGTAAGTTTGGCCCTAATTGGGAAGATCCGTATCGAATATGTTCCGTAGTCAGACCGGGAACGTACCGACTCGATAACCTAGACAGATCGGCGATACCTAGAGTTTGGAACTCGAAAAACTTGTGCATATACTATCAATAAACCTCAGCGCTATCTAACAGCTGGGAGGTCTTTTTTAAGCAACAACTTAAAATTTCCTATCGGAGGGGTTCAGACGCCCAACCTCTACCGATCGTACGCGTCGTCAATAGGGGATGTAACTCTCCAGGTAGGTGAACGCGGGCCAACAACTTAAAATTTCCTATCGGAGGGTCTCAGACGCCCAGCCTCTACCGATCGTATGCGTCGTCAATAGGGGATGTAACTTCCAGGGCGGGTGAATGTGACCCAACAACTTAAAATTTCCTATTCGGAGGGTCTCAAACGCCCAGTCTCTACCGATCGTATGCGTCGTCAATAGGGGACGTAACTCTCCGGGCGGGTGGACGTGGCCCGACAACTTAAAATTTCCTATCGGAGGGCCTCAGACGCCTAGTCTCTACTGATCGTACGCATCGTCAATAGGGGATGTAACTCCCCGGGTGGTGGACGCGGCCCAACAACTTCAAATTTCTTATCGGAGGGTCTCAGACGCCCAGTCTCTACCAATCGTACGCGTCGTCAATAAGGGATGTAACTCTTCGGGTGGGTGGACGCGACCCAACAACTTCAAATTTCCTATTCGGAGGGTCTCAGACACCCAGCCTCTACCGATCATACGCGTCGTCAATAGAGGTTGTAACTTCCCGGACGGGTGGACGCGGTCCAACAACTTAAAATTTTCTATCGGAAGGTCACAGTCACCCAGCTTCTACCGATCACACGCGTTGCCAATAAGGGATATAACTCCCCGAACGGGTAGACACGACTTATCTTTTCAAAAAGCCCTATTCATTAGAAAGGCCTTAGTTGCCCGATCTCTGTTCTGCGAGTCACCTGGAGATTTCTTCCGAACGTGAAAACATGACTCTCGAATCCTATCGACCGAACATCAAACAGTTTGAAAAGTTAATACTATCTGGTCTCTCAACCTGAAATCGAAAATGAGAAGAAAATTGCATAGCAATGCAAGAAATCCAAAAAAAGCAAAAACAAGACTCAAGTAAGTGAAAAGCGATTTTCTTATTCGTCTTTATATGAAGAAATACATCAAGATACATTAACAATTCGCCAAGTCTGACTGATTATACATAAAGGTCCACCTCATCAGGCTACTGATTCACCTGAAGAGGAAGAACATAATCCCTACATTGGAGAGTACAAAAAACAATGTAGTGCCAGGGATAAGAAGAGGTGAGTTCGGGATTTATCCCACCAAAGCGACCCGAACTCAACCTACCCATCCAAAAAACAGTATGAGAAACACCCCACCATGTCTGGATGGCAAGGACCGGCCAGAGAAAAGCCATGCAAGGTGGTACAAGATGCATCCCCTTGGTGGCAAGGGATCAGATCATGCTAACCAAAGAACGGTTAACATAATGAGATCCCATTCCAGTAGTCATCTTCATTAATGAGATCTCATTCTAGCAGGAGTCACCCTAGTCAAGGAGCATCGCATGCTACGATGCCCCAAAAATCGACCCTCAAGAAAAATCATTCTCTACCAAGCAACCAGGAAGGAAAAACGTCGATTCTCTGCGAAAGGAAGTGAATACGCATCATGACTATTTATAACCATAAAAGAAGAAGCCTCAATCAATTTGGGGAAGATGAAATGAATCAACACAAATACTAGTCATAAATGCCGAGAGTAAATTGTCTTCAATTCCCTATGAAGAAAATCATATACGATTCCTAACGTACCAGAAGGGCAAATCAGAATGGACCGAGTGTCCATACGCATTCATAACGTATGAAACACACTTTACAGACCTTTACTTATGGGTTTTCTTTTCCAAGAAAATCATAAATTGGGGGGTAAATGATGAGACATGATCCAAGAGCCAAACCAAAATGGTCAAATCTCTAAAGGCCGACAAAAGGCGCCTACCGATCAGTATCTAACATCCACAATAACAATCTACCGAAAAACCATAGTCACCCCGATCAATCTGTTGAAAGGCCTTAGTTGCCCTGGTATATCGAACGATAGGGTCTCAGTCATCTCGTTAACTGATCATGACTCATCAAGTAGAGACATCCTCCTCGACCAATTGAACAAATGTTAACCCTTTAGCCGGGCAAGTCTCGAAGGCCCCTTATCGGTTGAACAATCGAACAGTATGCGACACCCCAAACAATTCTAAAGGAATGTCAGAATTTCTCTAACTACAGTCTCTTATTTCGTAATGAAAAATCTTGGATCTTCCAGATAAGGAAGACATCCCTCCCAAATATGGAAGTTTTTCCCGATAAATGAGGATCGTGATCATTTCAGAATATTAACCGTCGAGATTCTCGGATTAGCTCAATAAGGAAGGTAGGGTAAGAGACCCTCAGCGGCGCACGACTCTCATAGGTATACGAGATCTCAAAACTCTTGACGTCAGGTATGCTCTCTAATCCTAACACAGAGGATACATTGATCATAAGGAACAACATTCCCGTAACTCTCAGTCTGTTTTCTTCCAATCAAAAACTGCTCTTTACTAACTTGAGTATCGGAGTCTCCCCGCCGAAAAACTCTCCGGCGGTTTTTGCAGATGAATCCGCTCATCGATGACTACTGTTCGAATCAAGAAAGAACTGATATTTGTGGAGTCATAACCCACCTCCATCACTTTCAAAGGTAACAATGGTGAGTTCTAATTAAAAATTCTGGGTGTGCTGGGATCAAGTAAAAGAAAATAAAGATTATGAAAGGAAGAAATTTGAACAAAGAATAGGTAAGAAAGCACATATAAAGACCAGTGGTTAGTCATAAAAAAGATGGATTTGAGCTCCAAATCAAAAGCCAAGCTTCTCATCTTCCCTTCGTCAATTTTCAGCCCAAATTTCTCCAAATTCTACCCAAATTTCAACAATAATCCGCAAACTTATACCGATATGGACTTTAATATAACTTTAATACCATATTAAAATGAAATTTAACATCTAAACTATCTAGTAAGGGAGAAATTTTCTCTTTTGTATATACCATCTTGAAAATTCAGTCAGTCGACTTGAGATTTTAACAATTTTAATTATAATATTTTCTAGTTAAAGCAATAAATTTCCATAAAAAGTCTACGGTTTTAAAAGTTATTTTTCATAATTTGAGTTCCACCATGACAAACATGACTTCCACTCTCAACAGGTAAAAGTAGCGGATGGATTGGTAGTTGAATTAGTGTTAGACGCCACATTGGGAATTGACCATCTGTTCAAAGCTTTTTTTTTTTTTTTTTGATTCAATTAAGGCCTTGAAATTTAACTTCAGTTCATAGATTTAGGTGGCATTTAAAAACCATATTTAAGTTTAATCCATCTCAATTTATTTTTATTTAATATATAATATATTTCAACTAAAATAAAATATTTGAATAAAAAATGTAGAGTTTTGCAATTATAAATTAAATTTTCTTATAAAAATAAGTCAAATTTTTTATATTAATATATAATAATTTTTATAAAAGTAATATAATTTAATTAAAAGAAAATTTATATTAGTAGTTTAATAATTTCTATACTATCCCAGCCACGCAAATATTCATTCTCTCTCTCCCTCGCTCCCTCTTCTCTTCTCCATCTCTCTTTTCTCTTTGATATGGACTAATCAATTAAATTTTTATTTTTTTTATTACGTAAAAATTTGAATCTAAAAGTTTTAAATTAAAAGAAAAGATTGAGACATCAATTAAATGTTCATTCCGTCTTTCTTTCTCGATCATTTCTCTCTCATATCAGTAAATCAATGCAAGTGAATTTTTTTCATGTATTTGCAACTTATATGTCATGGGAAGGTTACGATTCCTAAGACTTCTACCTTAATCTATGTATTTATTTTATTATAATTATAATATATAAAAATAATTTTTATATTAAAAAATAATATTTCTTCAAAAATTGTAAATTTTGTTATAATTAAATCTAAAATAATTCTTATATCAAAACATATAATTATTATTACATCTCCTTCTCGCCGCTGGTGAAGAGAATAGAATACATAATGCAATCTTAAATACTGAACATATATTTTAGAGGACAGAAAAATAATAATAATAATAATAATAAGAGAGAACTTTGGATTTTGTCAATGGAAAACAAACGGCACATGTTAGCATCGTCACGTGCACTTTAGCAAAGCCAGTCGGCTGATACCCAAACTCATGTTAATCTAACTTTCATGTGACACCTAACGCTCCCCCTCCTTTCCCTATCTCTCTCTCTCTCTAACACAGAATCTACTCAGGTAGTTGGCCTTCACCCATTCTCTCTACTCTCTCCCTCTAACACACGCACACAAGGCCTTATATAAGGTACAAACAAAACACACCTTAAAAATCGAACTCCTCTCTCTCTTATCCTCACACCGAAACCATGACTCCATTTCTTTATACAATTGCTATAGCCATTTTCATCTATGTTCTACTAAACCTGCGCACCCTCCTTAACCGTCACCCGCACCCACTTCCACCGGGCCCAAAACCATGGCCGATCATTGGAAACTTGCCCCACTTGGGTCCGGTTCCGCATCATTCACTGGCGGCACTGGCCCAAAAGTACGGGCCTCTGATGCACTTGAGATTGGGGTCAGTCAACGTGGTGGTGGCGGCATCGGCAACGGTGGCTGCCCAGTTCTTGAAGGTCCACGATGCCAATTTCTCGAGTAGACCACCAAATAGTGGAGCTAAGCATATAGCTTACAATTACCAGGATTTAGTGTTCGCACCATATGGTCCAAGATGGAGAATGCTCAGGAAAATTTGCAATGTCCATCTTTTCTCTGTTAAGTCCTTGGATGACTTCCGCCATGTTCGCCAGGTTCTCTCTCTCTCTCTCCACTAAAATTAGTAGGTGAAAAAATTTTTTACCACGCAGAGAGGTAGGATAGTAGTAGGACCACTTCTGTGGGAGATTCATTACTTCTAGACAAAAAACAAAAGAAAAATGAAAGGATTGTAAATCAATATGATGTCCTTTGTTTGGCAGTATTTTGTAGTTTTCAGGGCTATGTGCTCTCGCTCGTCGCACTCCTGTTGGTGTCACATGTATGTGGGGCTGCTCCTCGCGCCTCTCTAGATTCGCCTTGTCCCACTCATTGACCCTTTCAAATAAATAAACATATATTTATATTCCACATTCTCTTTGATTTAAATAAATACTTATCGGTGATAATCAGTTCTCATAGTAAAAGTACCAAGATTCTAAATAGAAATCGAGTTCTGTTTTTAATTGTGTAATTAAATTTATATCCAACAAAAGTCTAATAATTTCTTGTCATGATAAAATATTTGGACTCAAATTTGACAAAAATAATGCAATTCAAAAGAATTTTAGTTATGAATTTTACCATTAGACATATTATAGATATTTACATTGTTTTCATATTATTATCAAATTCTATCGCTTATGATATTGATATTTTTAAGTAAAATGTCGGATTTGAAAGAAAAAGGATATGGGGAGAGGGATTCAACCCGACTTTGACCTAGTTTTTGGTTTTTGATGGTTAAATAAATAAATAAATAAATAAATCTTATCCATTTAAATTAAAAAATATATATATGTGAGGTAATTTGTCATTAATTATAATGAAAAATTCAACTTGAATATAAATATGAATTAATAACAAAATCTTCCGGTATCTTTTTTTTTTTTCTTTTGACTTTTTTCCATTTTAATGTGGAAAACTGTGTTAATCCACGACAACGAATTTTATTTAATTTAAACAGGGAGAAATATCAATTCTCACGCGTGCACTAGCGAGTGCGGGAAAATCAACGGTCAACCTAGGACAGCTACTGGGCGTGTGTACAACAAACGCACTAGGACGCGTGATGTTAGGAAAGAGAGTGTTTGGTGATGGAACAGGCGGAGGAGATCCAAAGGCGGATGAGTTCAAGGAAATGGTGGTGGAGCTGATGGTGTTGGCTGGCGTGTTCAACATTGGTGATTTCATCCCAGCCCTTGATTGGCTTGACTTACAAGGTGTAGCCTCTAAGATGAAGAAATTGCATGCCAGATTTGACTCTTTCTTGAATGAGATCATTGATGAGCACAAAATGAACGGTTCTGATGCAAAGCACGTGGATTTATTGAGTACCTTACTTGCACACAAGGATAATATCGATGGTGAGGGTGGCAAGCTTAGTGACATTGAAATCAAAGCCTTGCTTTTGGTATTCTCTCTCTCTCTCTCTCTCAGTTTCTAATTGTATTTTTAATACTAATTTTATCTTTTTTTCCAAATAAATATATTATTTGATAAATTTATATTTTTATTATTAATTTAAGATTTTGGTCTTTGAATGTAGGATTTGTTCACAGCAGGGACTGACACGTCATCAAGCACCGTAGAGTGGGCCATTGCTGAGCTCATTAGACACCCAAAAATACTTGCCCAAGTCCAACAAGAGCTGGATTCGGTTATTGGGTCTAACAGGCTTGCTACTGAGTCAGACTTGCCCCAATTGACTTATCTTCAAGCTGTGATCAAGGAGACTTTTAGGCTCCACCCCTCTACACCTCTCTCTCTCCCACGTATGGCAGCTGAGGGTTGTGAGATTAATGGCTATCACATACCAAAGGGTGCAACACTTCTTGTTAATGTCTGGGCGATAGCTCGCGACCCAGAGCAATGGACTGAGCCACTCAAGTTCCGGCCTGATAGATTCTTGCCCGGGGGCGAAAAGCCTAGCGTTGACATTAAAGGAAATGATTTCGAGGTCATACCATTTGGTGCAGGACGAAGGATTTGTGCAGGGATGAACCTAGGTCTGCGCATGGTCACACTACTGACCGCAACCTTGGTTCATGCCTTCAACTGGGAACTACCAGAAGGTCAACATGCCGAAAAATTAAACATGGAGGAAGCATATGGGCTGACTCTACAACGAGCCGCACCCCTCATGGTGCACCCAAAACCTAGGCTCGCACCACAGGCCTACCGGACCCTGTCATAGACTAGTGCCATCAAATGAATAAAAGCGTTATTGTGGGGGTGTGAATGAAGCCTATGTGGGCACAAAGTTGAATGAATCATGCTTTTGATGAAAAATACATGTAAGGCGAATTTAATCCTCTTAGATTTTTGAGATGTATTACTTTTGGAACTTGGGTTTTATTTCAAGAGAATTAAAAGTTACTTACCATCACTTTTCTACCAAATTCTAGAAGGCATTCTCTTTCTTTTCAATTTTTATGGAAACACAAAGACACCTAACAATCTTACCTACCACCTTCATCCACTCAACAAAAATATTTCGTCTTCTCACGTGCCCATCCAACTGCCTTGTCATGGTTGGCTTGGCTTAGTAGGTGATGTTGAGAAAAATCCTCATTTGGCCTGTGTATGCTCTATCCAACTCTCTTCTACATATTTCATATTTTTATTTTATTATATTTATATAATTTTTTAGTAAATAATTACATGAAAATGCAGAACATGTTAATAAGTGATCAAAATATTTCATCTTGTTTATTACATGCAAAAATTGTAATATTGGAAAAGACAAAGTCGAGGAGAGGAGAAAAGAGGAGAAGGGAGCCAAACACCAACCCTAGAATATTAACCTTTGCCTTTGGAGGAGGAAAGATCAATAATTATTAAACTATAGAAAGTAGATGGTTTTATTGATCAAAAATTCCAAAATAGTATGGGGAATATGACCCACAGTTGTTGAACTAGGTAGGAGAAATAGTGTAGGGTTTTAGTGGTAGATGGCATGCCATTTGGAGATCAGAAGCTTTCTTTTAGATGCTTTTGGTGAAATTATTTTTTGGTACAGTTGATAATTATTATATTTGGTAGCTTTTTAGAAAATAAATTGAAATTTTAATAAAATTATCTAGTGATTATTCGCATTGAACTACCAAAAAAAATGTAAAAACACCAATTAAAAGTTTTGAACAATATTTAGTTATTCTTTTACTTGACCATTAGTATTTAAAAATTTGACTAATTCAATTCAAATAATTATGTGACCTAATTTAAGAGGTTAGTTTTTCTAATGTCTATTTTTGTTTTCATTTTTAGAATTTGAAATCAAAATTTTAATTAAATAAATTTAGTACTCTACATTAAACCTAGTATTGAACAATATTTATCACCAACCACGGATACTTGCACTTGCATTAAGCATAAACCATGTTTTTTGTCCCCCAGGTATAGCTCAACCGATAGAGTTTCTCCACTTCTATTCTTTCTTTCCCGATTCGATTCTATTTCGTTACATCTCTTTATAAATAATAATAATAATAATAATAATAATAATAATAATAATAATAAACCATGTTTTCTCTTGATTCCTGTTTAGAAGTGGGAGCAATGTAAGTCACGACATGGTCTTTTCTGTTTGAGAAGGGCCCAACCTATTAATACCAAAATTTTGGGCCAAGCCTGATGGTCAAATCTTCATTCCTTTTTTTTTTTTTTTTGGACTAAATGATATTCGATAATCAATTTATTAGTTTTGATTAATTGTCAAATCTATTAAAAGACAAGCTCTCCGGTGTCTGTTTTTTATTTTTAAGATTCAAATCTAAAATTTGGTTAAAAGAATTTAATATCACTAGACTAATAAGACAACAATCTATACCCAAACCAAACTCTACTTGGAGACTAAATTGAAATCTTCTAATAACATTTTAATTATCGAGACAATGATAATGATGACGATGATAATATTTTTAGGTCAAATGTTAAATATGCAATACAAATGTGCCGGCGCTCGTGCTAATTGGAAGGAGAGCGTTTGGAGACAGGAGCAAAGGCGTAGACCCAAAGGCAGATGAGTTCAAGAAAATGGTGGAGGAGATGATGGTGTTGGCTGGGATTGCAAAACTATTTGCATGCGTCTCCAGCAATCATAACTAGTGTCAGAGTCAAATTAGGTAAAGCTAAAGCCAACGCTAAGGCCTAAGCTAAGAGCCAATCCCAAGCATGCTGAGCCCAGAGCTACGAGCCAAAGCCTGAAACCATCGATGGAGCCAAATCCAGAGCCAAAGATAGAGTTAGGGCCAAAGCCGAGAGCCAGCACAAGGGTTGCAAAAACACACCCTAGGATTTTAGATTGATTAATTACTTGTTCAGTTCTTAAAGTATTTGTCGATTTCTCAAATTAGTTCTTGAATTTCAAAATGCTACGAGTTCTCAGATTTTCAGAAGTGCCACTGACTAATCCCTCCATTAGTGACGGAGCCAAGTTATCCATTAATTGTTGACCTGGTATGACATGACAAATGACATGGGTGTATGGATGCTAACATGACAGTACCAAATTATCAACTCAAAACACTTCACATGGTCACGTCAGCAAATAAGGGGGCATTCTGGTCTCTCAACTTAAATGTCAGACATTACTTTTCCCCTCTATTATACATGCCTTCTTCTTCTCATTATAGAGAGAAAGATTACGAGTCGTGAGAATTTGAGTGAGACTGGTAAGTGTTGGTGAGATTGAGTGAGATTGAAGAGTGGGTAGACACGCTAAAGAGTTATCTCTCTCTCTCTCTCTCTCTCTCTCTTTCTCTCTCTCTCATGATCTCTCGCTCTCTCTCTAAAAATTTAGGGTTTTAAAATGCAAGAAACTTTGTTAAAGTACATATGCAACCTTGATGCTATGTTTGTGACTTCATGGACTACTTGAAATCCATTACGGAGGTTTTATGATTATCCTAATTTCTGGGTAAGTTGATTTTATCTCATGTTTAATTCTGTGAAATATAATTTTTTTCCCTATTTTTTTATAGGATGGTAATGCTTATGATTTTTTCCAATGGTATGATCCACCATTGTCCGATCAAGCTATTGAGATCATCCAAAGACTCAAAAACAAGATTAAGGAGCGAAAGACAATATGCAATTCTATCATTATTGATTGGAACTTGAGGATGGAAGCAGCAAGCGACATGATCGACAAGCTGAAGGAGGAAAATCAAAGTTTAACTCTACAAAAGGGAAAGATAGAGGGAATACATTCAAAGATGAAGATCAAAATTAAAAGTCTGCAAAAGAAGGATTAATAACAACAACCATGGACTAGGGTTAGACGTGTATAGAGAGTTATCACAATAGTAATTTTGATAATTGGTCTCATGTTTAATTTAGAACTATAAAATGACTTTTGTTTAAGAATGTAACATTGGAAAATCTCCTTCATTGAAACTGTAAAGGATTGACTTTTGTTCCTTGTTCTCACTTTATTCTTGTCAGGGCTTGATTATTCATACACAAAAGGGAGAGAGGGGGAGAGGGAGAGAGAGAGAGAGACAAGTAATTCAAACTAAATTCTACTACTATTTCACAATTTATAGAAGTAGCATTATTCGTTGCCCAACTCTAAGTGCAAAACACAAGCTCAATGATCAAATGCAAGTCATTATTCTAGAAAGTGCATCAAGCTCAATGATCAAACAAGTTGCTCATTACTATCACAACAAATGTTTCCATTTTACATATAATTCTTGCTACATTTAACAAATGTTTCCAAAATGCAAAACAAGAGTAAGAAATGGTGCATTTTCATTTTTCCTTTTCACAAAAGGGGAAATATATCAAACTCATTTGGGTTAAGTGGTCAGGTATTCTACTCCCTTAACTAGAGGTCTCGAATTTGAACCCTAGAAACGAACAAAAAGGATTTGATAGAGCCGGCCCCTAAACTAGATACCATAGTATTCGGACCGAATTAGTTAGAAGAAACTCGGATATCAGTTGGTGAAAAATAAAAAAACAAAAACAAAAAAGGGGAAACATGCACAATGAAATTCAAATAAGAAACAGCTTTCAAAATGAAACCAATCTAACCAAAAATCAAGGGTCTAATTGATTGTTCTCATTTTCACAAATGGGAGAATTGTATGTCATACATACATTATAAAAGTTTCCTTCAAGGCCATCTCCTAATAAGTATAGATTGCCACATGAAAAACTCAAATTATATCTCAATTTAATTACATCTCAATTTGATTATATTTGAAAACTTTAGATGTTGGATTACGTCACAATTTGAAAAACTCAGGTATTGGATTAACCACTTGTGACTCGTTATGGGAAGCTTAAGGTGGTGTTTGATTAACCTCTTAGGACTGGTTTTGGGAAACATGAGATGAACTGCCTTGACTCTACAATAAATGAATGGATTAGTGATTGATATAAACTAAGTACAATGCAATCAAAATAGTTAAAAAACTTAACCTTTTCTAGATTAGACTCGCATGACCTCTTGTTATGTCCAACTCCCCTACATATCATATAGTTGATAGTTGTACCAACTCTTGATAGTCTATAGGGATCTTTTGGTGGAACATCGGTGGACTCCAACCTCCTTTTCTTTGATGGACGTCTAGATTTCCTTTTATAGTTCGGAGGCAATAATGTTAGGATATCATTTTTGTTTCATACATTTGGACCATTACAAGGCTACACAATGGAACCATAGCATTCAGCATAGGTAGAGACATTATAGCAACTAGCCACATTTCTCAGGTTTATCCTTTAATACAAAAATGCAGCTAACAACATGAGCACACGGAATGTCACATAGTTCCCATCTCCTACAGCTGCATGTTCTATGGTCTAAATGTACTATAAATTTATAGAAGCCAATTGAAATTTCATAAATTCTATCACCAGCCAAGAGGGGAAAATGGTATCTACTTTGCTTCTTCAAATGCTTAAGCTTTCCTTGAATGACTGGGCAAATTTTATCTTAAAAAGATGAAATTTTAGTCTTATTTTCACTAAATTTTACCATCAAATCAGTTCTGATTACCTTCAACAAACTAATAACAAACATCTTTCTTGCATCCAACACTTTAGCATTGAAAGATTTACATAAATTATTAAAGAGGGAGTCATATTTACTATATGCAGAAAAGGCTAACCTTGTCTATGCTTATTTCTCTTTGTCTATCAACCATTTATAGGCTCTTAGCTCACATTTTTGAATTTCTATCATGGCTCTCAAAAATTCAGCCTCATACAAAGCCCTTGTAGCAACATAAAACATATTCTTCAACATACAAAGTCCTTGGCTCACATTTTTAATAACAGGCAATTTGAAATTGGCCTTCATATGCTATCTTCAAGAAACAACCATCTAGACCTATGAAAGGCCTATAGACTGCCAAGAAACCACTCTTGCATACGTTGAGATAAATGTACAATCTTTTGAAAATTGACATATTTGGGTACTGGATACTCATGGGGTGATCTCCACTGCATATAATGAAACTCTCAATCTTGTAAGTGCTCTCCTTGTTTGTTTTCAAAATGTCTTAAAAGTATAGCCTTAAAAGGAAGAACTGCTCCTTGTCCTGCCCTTCAGCAATTTCTTTGGCCAGAGCTCTTACTCTCGATGCCTTCATTCTTTCACAATTTATCATGAATTTATTATTGGTTTTTTCCTACAAAACATTCAGTTTAATCTTTGGATCATGCTTCAACTTCTTCATCCCTTTTTTTGCCAACCAAGTAAAGGTTGCATGTTTATTCTTCTATGTCTTTGCACAAGTATGTGTAGACCTATAGGTGATTAGGAGGGGTCCCTAGTCTATATGTTATCCCCTTCTACCTAGGATCACTCTTTTCACATCCAAATATGTATACCCTTTCATCTTCACTGTCACTATCTTCAAATTTAATGCCTAAGGCACTGTCTTTAGAATCACTTACTAAATCTTCAATATCACATATCTCAATTTGCCCACCCTACTCGTTCTGTATCTCTTCTTTATCCTACCCAAGATCAGTTTCTTCATCAACAAAAGTAGCCTTATCCACACTGTACTCTATATGGAAATCTATTTCTTTATCTATCTTTAATCTTCTATCCAAATAATCTAGTAACGGACCATTAGTTAAAATTGATAGAAACTGTCTCTATTACATAATACTCATGCCCTTACAAAGTTTTTATAACTTAATTCTCCTACCATGTTTTTCCATTCAATCAGGGACATTTTATCCCTATCAAAATTGTCAAAATATATCAAGTCTCCACATTCATATTTATCGCGTCTCACAAATTTACTCCCATGATGAACTGTACAGTAAATTTTATTGAATCCATATCTGAAAAAGATGAATGAAAATGCATAAGTTTTTAAAAGCCTAATTTCAGACCCTATCAAAATCTAAAACCCCAAATAAAATAACCCTAATTGATAAAAAAAAAAAAAAACCCTATTTTGTATCCCTAAATTACGAACCCTAATTTAAGTCTCTGTCACCTAAATAAAAAACCCTAAATTACAAAATCCTATTTTGAAACCTTCAAAAAATAAAAAATAAAAAAAATCTACTTTTTCAACTCTTTTAATTATTAAATCCCTAATTTGAAACCCTAATTATGAAACACTAATTTTGAGACCCTAATTTTGAAACCCTAATTTTAAAACTCTAATTTTGAAACCCATTTTTTCAAACCTCAAATTATTAAACCCCTAATTTATAAACATTTAAAACCCTAATATAAATTTTTAAAGGCTTAATTTAAAACCTCTAATTTAACCACCTATGGACCTATTCGCAAACACATGTTTTCAAATAAAAATCTAAAAAATAAATAAAAACAAGTAGATCCAACAGTTAAGTTACATACCTTAAAAGACTCTTCTAATCTCACCATCTGATGGTGTACTTCCAGCAAAACAAGGATGTAAACCCCACATTCAGGACCACAATAAACAATAGTGACTCCTCAAAAGTCTCCTTGAATGCAATAAACAAATGGATTCACCTTCTTTCGAGACACACACACTCTCTCTCTCTCTCTCTCTCTCTCTCTCTCTCTGAGACACAATAAGCAAATGGATTCTCTACCTCTTACAAAAAATAAATAAATAAAAAATGGTTAATTACATGTAAATTGAGAGGCAAGAATGCCCTTCACTTGCTAACATGGCAATGTGAAGTATTTTGGGTTGATAACTTGGTATTGCCATGTTAGCATCCGTATGTCCATGTCATTCACCATGTCATTCTAGGTTAGCAGTTAACGAACAATTTGGCTCAGTAACTATCCGAAAGACTAGTCAGCATTACTTTTGGAAGTCCAAGTACTCCACCATGGCATTTGAAGTCCAAGGACTAATTTGGAAAATCGACCATACTTTAAGGATTGGACAAGTAATTAACTCATTTTAAATCTTTTATTTAGATTTTATTTCAAATTCAAGTGATTTTTATTATATCACATTGACTTTGAGGGAGATATTAGAAAATATATTATACACCAAAGTCAAATCAATAATGGTGTCATATGATATCATGTGTATCTTTTGAAAATATTACCTGCTATGTTGAAATATAGAAAATAATATATATGTTAACATCCCCTCTCAAACTCAAGGTGGAGAGAAGTCTGTTGTCTTTAGTTTGTCAATTAGATCTTGAAATCACTAAGTTGAGTGCAACTTGGTGAAAATATTTACATTCTCAGATTGGAAGGAGATAACAATAAGCTAAATAGTGTCATAAAGGATATGATGTCGCACAAGGTGACAGTCAATCTCAATATGTTTGGTGCATTCATGGAATACATCATTGTGTGAAATTTGCATGGCACTTTGATTATCACAATGAAAATGAACGGCTAAGGAGAAGGTAACACCCATATCTTAGAGGATCCATCATAACCAGAGGAGGTTAAGAGTAGTATCAGCAAGGGCTTGGTATTCTGCTTCTGTACTAGAACAAGAGACAATTGTTTGTCTTTTTGCTATGCCAAAAGATAAGAGAGGTACCAAGAATGAAATAGTATCCGGTAGTGAAGCGACAATCAATTGGGTCTCCAGTCCAATTAGTATCAGAATATGCCCATAGTTCAAGTAGAGACGAGTTAGAGAAATGAAGACCATTAAATAGAGTACTTCAAATGCAACGAAGAGTACAAAGAATAGCCAAAAAGTGAGTGGTCCATATGCACTCATGAACTAGTTGGCAATCATGGCCAATGTCAGGACATGATACAGTGAGATAGATAAGACTGTCAACTAGTTGATGATATTGAGTGGTATCACTCTGAGGAGTCCCATCAGCAGCTGAGAAATGAGCATTGGGTTTGAGAGGAGTGTTGACTGTTTTAGTATCCGTGATGTCAGCATGTGAGATAAAGTCAGTAGCATATTTGGTTTGGGATAAGAAATATCCAGACTCAGTGGATGTAACTTTAATGTCTAAAAAATAACTGAGAGTATCTAGATCTTTATTTCAAAGTACTGGTAGAGAAATAATTTGAGAGAAGAGATGTCATTAATGTCATCACCAGTGATGATCATGTCATCAACATAGAGAAAAAGAAGAGTAGTCCCCTGATTTATTTTCTGAACAAACATAGAATGATCATAAGCACTAGAATGAAAACCAAGGTGGCCAATTGTGGTGTTGAATTTAAAAAACCATGTGTAAGGTACCTATTTAAGATCCTTATAAAGACGAAAAACCTTATTGCTGGGTGATCATAACCTCGTGGGGGTTGCATGTATACTTCCTCAGTTAGATCAACAGATGTTCATTACGAGGAAGGCATTCTTGATATCAATCTAAAATAACAATCATGATTTACTTGTAGCAACAGCAATGAGGCTAGGACTGAGGTTAAATGAGCTACAAGGGCAAATGTCTCCTTGTAATCAATGCATACTCCTATATGAAGCCTTTTGCTAAAACAACAACAACAACTTAGACGTTCTATCCCAAAATTTGGGGTCGGCCATATGAGAGACAAATAATGAAGTCAAAAAAAAGGAAGAAGAAGAAGAAAATTTAGTTTGTGCGGATTCTCCTACGTTACTTATTCCTATCTAAGATTATCTCCTCAACTAACCCCATCACTATCATATCTTTACGAATACATTGCATCCAAGTTTTCAATTGCCTACCTCCATGTTTTATTAAATCTCCTATATTTAAACTATCTACCTTCCTAACATGTGCGTCTTTAGACTTTCGCTACACATGTCCAAACCATCTCAAACGGTATTCTCGCATCTTATCCACAATCGAACTAACTCCCAATTTATTGCATATCTCATCGTTTCTAATTCTATCATTTCTAATTTTGTCACACATCCACCTAAACATTCTCATTTCAGCTACAGCCATTTTTTGCTCTTGTTGCTGTTCAATGGCCCAACATTCAGTGTCATATAATAGAGCCGGTCTTACTACGATCTTATAGAATTTTTTCTCCAAATGTAATGGCATCGTACAATCACAGAGCACTCCTGATGCCTTTCTCCATTTCATCCAACCCGCATGAATTCGATTGTTGACATCCACATCTATATTGTCATCATTTTAAATGATGAAACCAAGATATCTAAATCGTTCGCTCTTTGAAACTTCTCTTCTTTCTAATTTAATCGTTTTTTCATTATCCTGATGGTAGCCACTAAACTTACACCTCATATACTCAGTTTTAGTTCTACTCAATCTAAATCTTTTAGATTCTAATGTGTCCCTCTATAACTCTAATTTAATACTGACACCCTCTCTAGTTTCATCAACCAAAACTATATCATCTGCGAAGAGCATACACCATGGTATTTCATCTTGAATATTTTTTGTGATTTCATCTATCACTAATACAAATAGTAAGGGACTCAGTGCCTAATCTTGATGGAACCCAATGTTGATAGGAAAGCTATCACTCAACCCCCCCACAAGTCCTTACATTGGTCACAACTCCTTCATATATATCCCTAATAAAATTAATGTATTTCAAGGAAATCCCTTTCCTGATGAGTGCCCACCACAACACCTCTCTGGGGACCCTATCATATGCTTTCTCAAGGTCAATGAATACCATATGTAGATCTCATTTTTTGCGCTCTAAATGTCTCCATCAATTGTCTTAGCAAGTGAATAGTTTCTGTGGTGAATCGTCCTGATATAAATCCAAATTGATTCTGAGACACACTTATCTTCCATCTCAATCTATATTCTACCACTCTCTCCCATAACTTCATTGTATGACTCATGAGTTTAATTCCTCTATAATTGGAGCAATCTTGTATGTCCCATTTATTCTTATATAGCGGGACAATTGTGCTCTCTCTCCATGAGTTGGGCATTTTCTTTGTTTGCCAAATTTTGTTAAAAAGAGTCGTTAAGATTGTTACTCTGAATTTTTCCAAACATTTTCACACCTCGATAGGGATGCCATCAGCTCCAATGGCTTTGTTATTTCCCATTTTCTTTATGGCCTCCTTTACTTCATGGGGACGAATCTTTCGTTTAAAATCTCTATTAATCTCTTCTCTAGATATCTCTATTTTTTCTAAATTTACTGTACTATCCACATTAAATAAGTTATTAAAATATTCTCTCCACTTCTTTCTTATATCCTCGTTTTTTATAAGTGTATTATTTGTTGCACTTTTAATATATCTAATCTCATTTAGGTCTTGTCCCTTCCTCTCCTTTAGTTTGGCAATTCTATAAATCTCTCTCTCCCTGTCTCGAGTCTCTAGTCTATTATACAATTCATTACACACTTTACTCTTTGATACATGTATAGTTTTTTTTTACTTCTTTTTTTACTTTTTTATATTTTTCATAGGTCTCGCTATTACTGTCATTTTTAAGATTCCTATAGCACTCTCTTTTGAATCAGATCGCGGTTTCTATTTCTTCGTTTTACCACTATGACTCTTTGCCTCTTGAAACTCCGCCCTTGGATACTCTAAGAACCTCTCTACCTATATTCTTAATATTATTAGACATATCATTCCACATTGTTTCTGAGTTATCATTAACAGACCAATTTGTTACTCCAATTACTTTCCCCCTAAAAATTGTCACATTTTTCCCTTTTAGATTTCACCATTTAATTTTTGGCTCCATATATGGTTGACATTGCTTTTGTCGTTTAGGCACTCGTACGTCTAAAACTAAGAGTCTATGCTGAGTCGTTACACTCTCCCCCGGTATGACCTTACAATCCTTACAAATCGCTCTATCACCTCTTCTAGTGAGAAAGAAATCTATTTAACTAGCATTTTTCTCACTCCTATAGGTAACTATGTGTGACTCTTTTTTCTTAAAGAACGTGTTTACTAGTACCAAATCAAACGCTACTGCAAACTCTAGAATTGTACTTCCCGCCTCATTCCTACCGCCAAAACCAAAGTTTCTATGTACGGTTTCAAAACTCTCATTTTTCTCTCTCACATGTCCATTTAGATCTCCTCCAATAAATAACTTTTCGTTACTTGGTATGGTTTGTATAAATTTATCCAGATCATCCCAAAATTGTTTCTTACTAATAGCATCTATACCTATTTCGGGCGCGTACACACTAACTATATTAATTACATTTGCTCCATTTACTAACTTAACAAGCATCATTCTATCTTCCTTCCTTCTTATCTCTACTACATCTCCTAATAGGTCTCTATGTATAATTATTCCTACCCCATTTTTAGTTCTATCTCTACCAATATACCAAAATTTATGACCGTAAGACTCTATTACTCTAGTCTTCTCTCCCACCGATTTGGTTTCTTGAAGACATATGATCGTAATTTTTTTTCTATTCATTATTTCATCTATTTCTCCTAACTTTTCGGTTAGAGATCCTATATTTCAAGTGGCTAAGCGAATCCTATTCTCATGGACTATTTTATTTGTCCGCACCCTTTTGCTACAAGTCAATTTTTGTACTGATCAATAGACCCATCAGCTTGTCTTTATTTTACAAACCCATTTGTTCCTGATAATAGACTCTCTGAAAGGTAAGTTGACTAGGTCCCAAATATTTGTGTAGGCAAGATCCTGTAGTTCTTTTGTCATTGATTACTACCATAAAGGGTCAATACTGGTCTTGTGATAGGTGCGAGATTCAAACAAAGAGACAATAGTAGAATAAACATGAAAGTCACAAAGTCAGCTAGATGGGTGATTTACATGATCAGATCGACGAAGAAGTGGTTGGAGAGCAGAAAGCTCGATTGAAATTAAGAGATCATTTGAAGAAAGTGATGAATGATCTGTTAAAGTATGTGATTGATCCACTATCATCGGAGAGTCAAGAGGAGCAAATGGAGGCGAGGTTGAGTTACATGGGTATTAAAAGAATCTACAAAAGAAGTGTCAGAAAATAGAGGTATAGTTGGATCAGAAAAGAATGATTGAGGAGGGTTGCTAATTTTAAATTGGGAAAGAGTTGAGAACATTTTGTGTTCCCAAAATGTTACGTGTCTAGATATACAAAATTTTGGAGATAGTGGACCCCAACATTTATACTCTTTATGTTCTATTCTATATCCTAAGAAGCAGTATAATCGTATTCATGGTTCTAGTTTAGCATGTTCATAAGGTTATATGAGTACAAAGCAAGTGCTTCTAAAAACTTTAAGAGTGTAGTAGTTAGGAGCATAATTATATAACCATTCGTAAGGAAAGATATTACCAATAATTGGAGTAAGAATATGATTGATAATATAAACAACTATAAGAGCTGTTTCTACCCAAAATTTTTATAGACATGAGGAAGATGCGAGGAGGGTTCAAATGGCATCAAGAATATGTTTATGTTTCCATTCGACTCAACTGTTTTGTTCATAGGTCCCCTGGACAAAATTTTTGGACAACCATACTTTGATGGGCAAGAAAGTGAGTAAATGATTTTTCCTTGTATTCCATGGCATTATCAATGCGAAATATTTTGACTTTGTGAGAGAATTGAATACGAATCATATTTGCAAAGAGTAAGTAGAAAATAAATCAAATCTATGACTTATTAAATAAATCCAAGTATAATAAGAAAAATTATAAATAAAGACAACATAATAACATTAAACTATCATTGTGTTACGAAGAGCAGACCCCTAAATATTAGAATAAATCACGTTAAAAGGTGTTGAACAGGAAAAATCATTTGGAAAGGACAAAGCATGACCTTTTACAAGTTAACATGTGACATAGTCAAAACTCTTAAACTTGACTTGTTTTAAGGAACCACTAGAGATAAGAGAGTTCAATCTGATATTAGAACGATGACCAAATGAGAATGTCAGATAGTGGATGGAACAGCAGCAGCAACTGATTTGGATGGTAGACAAAGAGAAGTGAGTTCGAACAATTAACCAACCTTACGCCCTATCCCAAGGATCTCTCCTGTTTGTGGGTCGTCTGTGAGTCCTACACAATACAACCACAACTTGAACAATATAGGTTAAGACCAAGTTCACACAGTTATCCAACAAATATAAGATTTAAGAATAGTTGAGAAACAAGAAAATTATTCGATAAGGATAAGTTAGTTATTTTGACGTTACCTATACTTTAAACATGCATGGTGGAATTGTCAATGGTATGAACCACATGAGAGGTAGGAGAGGTAATAAAGGAGTCAAGTATAGATACGTCAGAGGTCATGTGATTACAACATGCAAAATCAAAGTACCATGAAGAGGGGGCACTTGGTTGGACAAACTGGGTTCAAGAAAAAAGAGCACCAAAATTTGATTGAAATTGCTGAAAACATTTTTGAAGATTTGATAAAGAAAACTTGAGAGATGTGCTCTCTTGTGGATCCTCAGCGAGAGTAGCAGCAGTAGATGTAAGCTGAGTATGAGATGACTTAAAAGAGTTGTCTTGTCTAGAAATGTATTGTCCAGAGGTCTGTTTGAGTCTTATTCTACATTTAGAGTAGTGATGATCATGACTTTAGCAGTAAGTGTAATATCTTGATTGATTATTTGTAGATAATCTTCAAGAAGGTTGATGAGGCAAGGTTTGAAAGAATTTGGAAGCACAAATTATGCAAAAGTATGTAATAATAACACTTGAAAAATACCAAAAATGAAAAGAACCTATTTATAATATCAAAATTGACCCTAGAAATGGATTCAAGATACCCAAAAACCTTAGGAATCAATTTGGTTGGCAAAAAATATATATATATATATATAAAATGGCTGAATCAAACAGTCAAAGTCTGGTCAACGATTGAAGCGAGCCTCTGAACTGACTACTAAACTAGACCAGGATGTGATTGATGACACGATAAGGGGTGCTGATGTGGAGTCTATAAAAGTCCACGTGGATGTTGACGTGGCAAGAAAGTAAGCTGAGTGATCTGACACGGCAGATTCGTGGCAGCAAACGTGGATGTATTATGTGGGCCTATATGTCTGACGTGGCTAGTGATATGTTGCTGACTAGGCTGCTGATTAGACGAGTTTTAATGATTCAGGATGTGACACGTGTCAGTGAAGAATGCAAAATGACATCATTTTAAGCTTCTTCAACCTCTGCAATGCAGCTTTTTCAGAACAGACTTCTGATATTTGAGTGTCTCATGACGGCACATGAGTTGCTATATGTTGGTCTGATTACCACCACTGTAATTGGTTGGAATGTAGATCAATTTGGTATATACCAATTGACTATCAGATGAACCAATGAGTAGCAAAAAAAAAAGAAGAATAGACCCTGATCACAAGCTTTATCGGGATGTCAATAGCAATTTCTAGGAGCTTCTAGCTATGCATGAGGGTGCATGGACTATTAGATGAAGTCAGGAATTGTATGGCTGATAGTGTCAAGTGTGTAAAACACAGTAATGTGCTCAGATGTCAGATCTGACGATGTTGTATCAGCGACGCATGGGCATGTGGATGGCGTGTATAAAAGCTATTTTGGCCAGAAACTAAGATAGGCTAAGAGACAAAAAAAAATAGGTTTTCTATTTCCCTATATAATTTGCTTAATATAATTATATTGAGAGAGGAAAAAAAAAAGTGAGGATTTTTTACCTATATAAAATCCTAAAGATATTCTTCTAACTTTTTTGCGAATGAAGTTTTGATACCATGTAAAAAATATAAAGAGAGAAATAATATGAGAGAGAAAGCTCTTTATATTTTATTGTGTGTCTAATACATTGAACAAAGAAGACATTTATACAATTTAGGGTGTGTACATAAAAGGGAAACCCTGAAATCAAATATTTTTTCACATATATGATATGTTAATATGTTAATATGTTGTAATATTTGAGATAACATAATTTGACATATATAAAAAAACACAAGTAATAGTAAGAAATATCTAACATAATGGCGTCATATGATATCATGTGTATTTTTTGAGAATATTTACTTTTCATATATTAATATATAGAAAGTAACATATATATTAGCTTTTATGGCTAAGAAAATGTTAATGGACTTGCATGTTTTGTGTTATTATTCATGCACTCAATTTGCTGCGAAAAACATCTTTTACGTAATCAGTAACTTTAATGTTACCCTTATTCAATCAAACAAGACTTTGACGAGTTGATTTTATGTTAAGTTGAGTTACTTTAATCATTTTGCATTTGTATATAACTCTTTACAGGCCTGTTTAAGGGAGTAGTGCACCTACACTAATTAATTACCATTGTCAACTACTACGAAAAGGCAACAGGGCAAGGACTCTATCCCTTACCCTGCCCAAAGCCATTAGCGACCAAGTTGGGCTATAGCAGTATCAACTCGGGGTTTTTTTTTATCTACCACTTGTGTCTGAAATCATATATCAACTAACCTGATTTGAGTATTTACTGAAACCTTATTTAGAAAATAGCTCTCCCAACATAATCTTCATTTCTCTCTTATATATTATATATATATATATGTATATATATATATATATGCTGCTTTCAAAGGGAACAATGTTGGGTTCTCGTTAAAAATTCTAAATGTGCTAGAATCGAAGTAGAAGAAAATAAGGTTCATGAAAGGAAGAAATTTGAACAAGAATACACAATAAGAGAGAACCTATGAAGACTAGTAGTTTGTCATAAAAAGACGGATTTTATCTCGCTGTTTGAACTCCAACTCAAAAACCTAGCTTCTGATCTTCCCTTCATTAATTTTCATTCCAAATTTCAACAATAATCTTTTGAAGAGTATTAGAAGTAGGTTTTGACTCCACAGATTCTGACTCCTTAACTCGAATGATTGCTCTAAAGGAAGGATGAGAAACCTACAAAAGACCATCGGAGGGTGTTTCGGTGGAAGAGACCCTAACGCTCAAGTCAGAAAAAGTGATTTTCGATAGGAATAAAATAGACTGAATAAGAGAGAAGGGTAAGCAAGAGAGTCTGTGATTTATGCATCGGGTGTATGCTATCAAAACAGCGTACATAGAATTGTAATGTTGAACGCTTTTATATGTTCCCTACCTATGAGTCGTGTATACCCTGGGCGTTACATCCCTAGTTTCCTTGTGAGAAATCCTGGGAATCTTGGGACTCCTTAGTCAAATATTCTCGAAAGATTCAAAGTTCTCATCGTTTGAAAAGTTTATTACCAAGGAGTTTCATTCCTTATCGACTAGATTTCAAAGATTTCCTTCCTTATCTAGGAAATGTATTTCATGACTGAATAGGAAATAAATGTTGATACATGTCTAAGTTAAATATTACCTTTAGCCGATAAAGATGAGCAATCAATTACTTAATAAGGCTATCAGTTGTCAACCAAGAAAAGAAGGGCTTTAGCTTGAGGTCACCGAATACCTCTATAAACCAATTGGATTTCCATCGTTAGGAATTAACCAAGAGATCAATCCACGTCTGTCCTTCAGGGAGATAAATCTTTTGTTGATATGCCAAAACATTTACTGGGTTATAGGCCTATCGACCTCTGGGTACTACCCCCATGGGCCTCGGAGTCATGTCACATCATTTGCTCCCAACTCGTAGTGTCGTTTCATGAGAAAGGTGCCATGAGTAATGTCACCTGTTGGAAATTAGGAAGGTATAAAGTCTTTAACGTGGCATGTGTCACATCGAGTCCTGTAAATCGTCTCTAATATATCTCATAATATGCGAAGTTGAAATGGACCGAGGTTGAATGCATCTTCCTCTCAACCGTTTCGTCTTCCGAGAGTGTAAATATATTCAATCTTTGAACAAGTATCTCTGAAATAAATGTTTCGTGGTAAGTTGGAGGAATTTAAGCCCTTCATTCATTGAACACGATTCTCATTAAACTGTTTCGTCTACTCAAGATTTGCGAAGAACTTTTCCCCTACAGCTATAAATAAAGGCTACATGACTTTGTGTTGCCTCAGAGAAAACTTATGTTTTCAATCTGCAAGTCCTTTTTTCCTGAGGGTTAGCTTCTTTGAGAGATTCTCTGATAGTGCGCCTTAGGTTACAAGATCTTGTAGTATAAAATGTTTCTGTAGATGCAAGGCCTCGTCAAGAAGGGATTGTTGATGCAAGGTCTCATCATGTCATTCAGTATTCGGACGTCATGATGGGCTCTGTCGTGGTTCCCATTTAAGTTCTCAATTTCAAAGGGGATTTTCAATTACATTCCTGTTGTGGGTTGAGTTGATCATCCGATTTGTGTTTTTTTAGGTCAGGTGACTAAAGGAGTCGATAGGTGGTGAGGAGTTGTACATGGTAGAGGGTTTGAATGCTAATGCATTCTCACAGTTTCTTCAGGGCCATCTCATACCCTCCTCAACCCATTTTTCGTAATCTTCTTGTCCAAGTTTGGTTGTGGATATTTTTGAAATTCTTTCTTCTGTTTTCTCTTTTTACTATTTTTGTACTCTCTAGTGTTGTCAATTGCCAGCGATTCAACGGTTTCTTTGTCCAGGGACAATTCTGTAAATGTTTTAAGTATCTCTTTTCGATGTAATTTGGTCCAACTCAAGGACTTGTAAATCATGTCGATTCAAGCAACCTAATATGTATTCATTATATGGAAATAAAAGAAGAGTTTTATTTTACTTGTTCATTTTTATCTTTTGCCAAATTTCCATCGGTAGAAACCATGTATATGAGTGAATGAGGTGACAAATGAAACGATCGCATGATAAGCTTGCCGAATAGTGTGGGAGTTAATCACAAATATTGGTGCCTTGGTAAAGATACCACTGCCTGAATCATTAAACATTTATCATACTTGTCGAAAGAGATATCCCCTCATTCTTTCATTCAGCCAACAAGGCAGAGTGTACTTAATTGGGGGATTGCTAGTGTGCTTCGACTGATATAACACCCGATAAAAAATTCAACCAATAGGGTAGGACATATCCCTCTAAGAGACACATATCTCGTTTTGGGTGTCAAATGCAAATTAATAGAATGGGTCGTCCCTACTTGTTTGGGAGTTATGGGTCATGCC
Organism: Dillenia turbinata; assembly: GCA_037126225.1. Taxonomy (NCBI): domain Eukaryota; kingdom Viridiplantae; phylum Streptophyta; class Magnoliopsida; order Dilleniales; family Dilleniaceae; genus Dillenia; species Dillenia turbinata. The sequence goes on from JBAMMX010000020.1 coordinate 9,081,598, forward strand.
TACTCGATTGGGAGTCACATCCCTTATTGGCGACACGCTACATTCGATAGGAATTAATCGATAAGATGGGTCGTGCCTATTTGCCTAGGAGTTACATCCCTTATTGGTGATACACTATGTTCGATAGGAATTAACCTATAGGATAGGTGATGCCTATTCGTCTGGGAGTTACATCCCCTATTGGGGACACACTATGTTCGATAGGAATCAACCGATAAGATGGGTCGTGTTTACCCATCTGTGAGTTACATCTCTTATTGACGATACGCTACATTTGATAGGAATCAACCGATAGGATAAACGGAAGGAAAGAGTATAGAAGCCTTACTCAATAGGAGATCTTTTTGACCAAGGGAGACGACGAAATTCATTGGTAATAGATGTATAAGTTTTCTGAGTTCCAGGTCCTGGGCATAGCTGATCCATCTAAATTGTTGAGACAATAAGTCCCTGGGCAAATTACGGAGCATATCTGATGGGGGCCTTTTTAATTGGACGTTAGCTTGCCTCAGTGTAGGGGTTGACCAGTAGCCTCCACTTTCTTTAGAACTGTTCGCCTAGTTTGAATATTTTTTTCTGACTTTTTGGTAGTAATATTGAGTCACTATTGCTAATATGCAGTCATCTGAGCAGATATAGATTCCCGCAGCTCTAGGGGCAGGTCTAGTCATTCTCATAAGGTAGGCTTATTTCGTTTGTATTGTATTGATCTACCTGGAGCGAGTGAATTCCTATCTCCATAGGTATGGTAGCTTTACATCCATACGTCAAACTGAATGGTGTTTTGTCAATTGCCCTTCAAGGTGTAGTACGATATGACCAAAGGATGCTGTAGAGTTCTTCAATCCATCACCCCTTGGCTTCATCCAGTGTTGTCTTTAATCCTTGTAAGATCATTCTATTCATTATCTCAGCGAGTCAATTGGTTTGCAGATGGGACACTGATGAAAATCGGTGTTGAGTCTCCAATTTGCTACAAAATTCTTAAAAGCTCTTGTTGTCAAATTGTTTCTTATTGTCAGTGATGAGAACATGGGGTATTCTGAACGTGGTGATGATGTGAGAGTAGTAGGGAAGTGCTTGCACATCGTTACGTCTGATAGGTCTCTAGAGACCATAACTGTTATGAAGTAGGCGGCGTGGTCACAGGGGTTAGTTGTCTTATCGTATCACTCCATAGGAGGTAAAATGATATCTCTTGGCATTGGTTCTGAAGAGATATTCGAGTCGAAAGGCGATTCACCTGAACGATGCAGGGGACCTTCCCCATTCTTTGCACCCACCCTTTTAAGCTTGGCAGCCACAAGTTGTTCTACTTGCCTTTTCAGATCTTTGAGGTCGTATTGAGAGATCGTTGATAGTTCATAATTAGTAGGAAGTTCTTGTCTCGGTGGTCGCTCATATTCGGACTCTGCTGTAGATGAGTGGCTATCTGGTCCAAGGGTTCGGCTGAGTCCCTCCAGTTTTTTACTCATTCTTTGGATTCTCGACTCAAATCTCTCCATTTGGGGCTGGTTCGCCTGTTCTGGCATTGGGGCCACAACCGGCTGTTCCCGAGTCGCGGGTTGTAGGACTTGCTCCGAGCAAGATGGTCGAGAAGGAAGTATGTGATCATGAATTGAGTGATTAGGTATTGGAGGAATGATAGACTCTATGGTATAGGAGCATGCCCTTCTATAACGGAAGCGACTCTCGAGGATGCTCTAGTTCTCGGGGGTATAATTGTCAAAATAACAAAGGTTGCTCTAGTCTGTTTCCCGCGAACGATGCCAATCTATTGGAGGTGGGTTATGCCTCCACAGATACCAACTCCTTATAGACTTGAACAATTACCTTCGAGATGGCGTAGGACCTGTAAAAATTGCCGAATGGTGCTCCAGCTGGGAGATTTCGACGCTCAAGTCAGAAAGAGCTATTTTCGAATGAGATAGAAAACAGACTGAGAATTCAAGGGAATGATTCCCTGTAATTCGAGTGCCTAATGTGTGAGGCTCAGAAAGCGTACCTGGCTTAGAGGATTTTAGGATATCTTATACCTACGGGAGTTGTGCGCTGTTGAGGTGCTTCAATCCTACTTTCCTTATCGAACCGGTCCAGAAATCTCGGGGATTCAATACTCCGAATTGATTGTGATTCTTATCCTTTGGGAAACTTCTGTTTTCTGTAGATATGCTTTTCTTAACTGAAAAATCTTAAAAATGCTGCTCTGAAATAGGAAATTGGATCCATTAGGATATTTTAACCTTCCTTGGAATCGTTGAAACTATTGACTATCGATCGGTCGTTTGACCAATGAATGGTTTTAAGAGTTCGTTAGATTAAGGGCCGACGATTGGATACCCGATTGGGTCGGTAACCTTTGTTTGATGAATCGCGTTCAGAGCGACTGAGACCCTATGTTCGGGAGGACCTGGCAACCAAGGCCCTGTCACTCGGGAGATCTAAGCGATTGAGACCCTTCGGTAGGTAGTCATAGAAAATATCAAATATCGATCGATAACTGTCCCCTATTGGCCTTACGCATGTGAGCCCTTTGAAAGCCGGCCCGTCTGAATCGGGCCTAAGATTACGTCCCATCACAATTTAAGCTTGTTTTTGCTCTTTTTTACATGCTTGCCATATATATGTTGAGGTTTTGAAATGTGAGAAATGCATCTAGGCAGAAAGTATGGTGGCAGTGGATGAGGAAATTCATGTTTGTGTGCTGACATCTTATTATTTGTAGCACTTATACAATGATTTTGATCTCAACAAATTAAAAGATTAAATCCTGGGTGAGAACTTCCATGGAATACTAAATATGCAAGTATGCAATTTGATTTAGCTACTTCAATTCTGATTCGCTATTAATTATTGGTTTGCTTAAGTTGTAAGTTATTTCCCTTTCATGCTCCATTTGGTTTTTAATGGTTGGAGCTGACACACCTTGATTATTGTAAAAGAAATCAAAAATCTGTTTATTATTATTATTATTATTATTATTATTATTATTATTATTATTATTATTTTTCCTTGGCAACTCAAAATGCACAGTGTAGATGCATGGAAAATGTTTGTTGTGATTGTGTGGTAATATTTGGGCACTGTAGAATGATTCTCATTTTTGGAGTATTAAGTTTATAATGAATATATAAGCAAGTAAAGTCATTAGGTCCAGGCATTTCTTCCTTCAGTTTCATCATTTATAGTGATCCAATTTATTATAATTTGTTTACATGTCATATATATTTTTTCCCCTTTTTGTCTTACATGCATTTAATAATGTCTATTGTCTCTCATTATGCTTGCCTCATGAGATTGGGATTATCTGATTTGTCCTAATGGAGATTTATATGAATGCTAGATGTAGGCTGCTTCTCAAATTCATGAAGGCCAATTTGTTGTTGGTTTTATTGATGGTTCGATCAAATTATATGACATCCGGCCACCTGAAATGTGAACATTTGTAATCATAAAGATTATCTAATGATGAAAAAATACATGATGAATAGGAAAGCATCCATGATGATTTTTGGAAAATTAAAGAATATTGATAGTGACATTTTTAACTTTGTTATTTTTTCTTAACATTAACATTAAGAAGATATATGTTTTTATTTTTACGTATATGATACGATATTTTATTATTTAATAAATTTTATTCCATTTTAAATCGTTATGTGGCCTTTTGGTAAAGTTATAGTATTTTAGAACTTTATATAAATATGAATTTAGATATTTAATATTTTTAAATATATGTATATATATTAATATTGATGACTTTGTATTTTATATGCGTGAGGATAATATTAGATATTTCTATTAATTAATATATATTATAATTTTTAGTTTGTATAAATATAATAATAATATAAATAAAATAATATAAATAATTATAACTTAATCAGTGATGATAAGAAAATCGTCATTATATGGTACTTTTAATGATGACTTTAAAAGTAGTCACCATTGTCACAATAAAAAGTTATCACAAATAGTTTACGATTTACCTTTTTCAGTGACAAAAACATGTGGTCGTTGACTTAATGACAACAAAAAAATTATCAATACATGATCCTTTAATGACGACATTAATAGTTGTCACTGTTGTTATAAAAACAAGTCATCACAAATGTTATATGATTTATCTTGTTTAGTGACAACATCCTGTCATAACTAAGATAATAAAAAAGTCATCGCTATATGGTATATTTAATGACGATTACTAATATCATCACTGTACCCACAACAAATTGTCGCAAATGCTCCTTAAATTACAATGTTTAGTGACAATATCGCATCCTTGCTATATCAATGATGACAAAATGTCATCACCGAATCACATGCAACGGAAGCATTCATAAATAATTTTTAGGAAAAATAAATATGGATTGGGTATAGGGTATAGGGTATAGGGTATAAATACCTCGAATATGCAGTCTCCAAAAATTAACCGTGCGTCCCTCGAACGGATCTCGCGATCGGGATGGTGATCACGATGTTAATCGAACCACTACCGCAATGCCACGATGCCGCAACCCTCAGTCCGGCGATTCGTTGTGACGAGAAAAATTCTCTGCTCGGAATTCTTCTCAACCCTCTATATTCTCTCTCTAGAGAATATTTTTCTCTCTCAAGCATTCATCCATGGCTGCCAAAAAAATCTCACGTACAATCATAATAAAGGAGTGGTTAAGATGTGGTTAGTGAGAGTTACCCCACTAACCCTATTAACCTTTAATAACAACTAGAACGTTGTCACTATTATCACAAGAATATGTCATCACAAATACTCTATGGTTTGTCATGTTTTATGACCACATAAACCGATATTATAACAACTTTGGATTACAATTAGTGACGACATCATGTCGTCACTACTTTAGTCACAATAGATAATCTCGTCACTATATGGTATTTTCAGTGACAACTTAAAATTCATCGTTGTTTGACCCTTTTATGAAAATGATTTAATGACGAGGTTGTAATGAGTGAAAAACTGTCACTAAAAGTCTTTAGTGACAACTTTTGATAACTTTTGATACTTTGGTGACAACTTTCGATTGTCATTAAAATCTTATTTTCTTGTAGTGATATTTGAATAAAAATGTGGAGTTCAACGATTAAAAATTAAATTTTCTTAGAAAAGCAAGTTAGATTTTTACTATATTAATAGATAATAATTTTTATAAAAGAAATATATTTTAATTACAAATTTATTATATTAATAATTTAATAATTCTTATACTATCTCGATCGGCCACATAAATGTTCATCCTCCCTCTCTTTTTCTTATCTTCTCTATCTCTCACTTGTCTTTCTTTCTCACATAAATGGAGAGGCGTTTTTGCCTGCGAGACCAATTTTTTTCTTTTTTTAATTTGTGGCATGAAGGTGGTCTAGATGTATTGTCAAAGGGTGCAGGAGTGGTGATGAATTTCTATATTAAATTGTCTTAGTCAAGATTTTAAATTTGAATTTTAACAATAAAAAAATAGATATCAAAAGAATCGATTTTAAATTAAATTCATAACTATTCAAACTAAATTAATTAAATTTTTAGATACTCGTAACTAATTTTAAAAAGCCGTAATACCAACAGGAGCACACGGTATTGTTTTGTAAAGCAGCTTTCATGGGGAATAATAGTCAGAATTTTGGAAGCACCAAGATCTTGGTGGATTCGAGTGGTTGTCGATTAGGAAAAAATAATGGTGTGTCCCATGCATGCATGCAACTGATTAATGGAATGGTGTCGTGTTACACATATGAGCATATTCCTAGTTTCACAATGAAACCTTTGTTTCAAGTAGTGATGATATATAACCTAAATAAGTTAAAAAAGAATGTATCAATTAAATGCTCATTCTGTCTTTCTTTCTCGATCTTCTCTTTCATGTTAGTAAATCAATGCATGTGAATTTTCCCAAGTATTTGCAACTTATATCTCGTGGGAAGATTATGATTCTTATGATTTCGTAACTTATTATATGTATTTAACTTATTTTGAGCTATTGAAAAATATGATCGACAGTTTGAAGAATACAAGTTGAAATAAAAACAAGAATATTTGTAATAGAACATATTTCACAATTCATGACAAATTTCTACTATAATTAATTAATTGAAATGATAGAGAAGAGATCAAGAAGAGGGAGAAAGAGAATGGTGGTTATCGCCTTATCGGTAAATGGTGTGAGAGAGAGAGAGAGGAAGACGACGATTGTAAATTGAAAGAAAGAAATCAATCGATGAAAAAGGAGAGCGATTAATGATCTCTCTCATAGGAAAATCAATCAATTTTTTTTTTTTGGTATTAGACCAATCGATATCTGAAATCATGTTCTAACTAATTCAGGTTTGCGATTTACAACGGCCCATTTTGAGAATTACTTTCTCAACGTAATCTTTTTCATTATCAAAACTCGAACCCGAGACTTTGCAATCATTTTGTTTAATGACAAAACTTTTATTTTAAAAAATATATATATTTTATCTTATTTTAATTATAATGTATATAAATAATTTGTATATTAAAAAATATTATTTCTTCAAAAATTGTAAATCCTTTTATAATTAAATCTAAAATAATTCTTACATCAATAAATATAATTTTATTATTACACCTAACCCTCCCCCTCTTTTTCCTATTTTTTCTCTCTTTTTCCTCTGACACACAATCTCCTCGATACCACGAATAATTAGTAAAAAAATTATATTAAGAGAATTATCGTTAAATAAGGTTTTGCAAACTTTCAATGACGTGGTCTGATAATTAAAAACAATCTACTCCGGATGACGTAGTCTGATGAATAAAAACAATCTACGCTGGAGTTGGCGTTTTGGCGTTCACACAGTCTATCCCTCTAATACATGCACGCGAGTTCTTGTATAAGGTACTAACAAAACACACCTTAAAATCGAACTCCTCTCTCCCTTACCCACACACCAAAACCATGACCCCATTTCTTTATACAATTGCTATAGCCATTTTCATCTATGTTCTACTAAACCTGCGCACCCTCCTTAACCGTCACCCGCACCCACTTCCACCGGGCCCAAAACCATGGCCGATCATCGGAAACTTGCCCCACTTGGGTCCGGTTCCGCATCATTCACTGGCGGCACTGGCCCAAAAGTACGGGCCTCTGATGCACTTGAGATTGGGGTCAGTCCACGTGGTGGTGGCAGCATCGGCATCGGTGGCTGCCCAGTTCTTGAAGGTCCACGATGCCAATTTCTCAAGTAGACCACCAAATAGTGGAGCTAAGCATATTGCTTACAATTACCAGGATTTAGTGTTCGCACCATATGGTCCAAGATGGAGAATGCTCAGGAAAATTTGCAATGTCCATCTTTTCTCTGTTAAGGCCTTGGATGACTTCCGCCATGTTCGCCAGGTTCTCTCTCTCTCTCCACTAAAATTAGCAGGTGAAAAATTTTTTTACCACGCAGAGAGGTAGGATAGTAGGACCACTTCTGTGGGAGATTCATTACTTCTAGACAAAAAAACAAAAGAAAAATGAAAGGATTGTAAATCAATATGATGTCCTTTGTTTGGCAGTATTTTGTAGTTTTTAGGGCTATGTGCTCTCGCACGTCGCACTCCTGTTGGTGTCACATGTATGTGTGGCTGCTCCTCGCGCCTCTTAAGATTCGCCTTGTCCCACTCATTGACCCTTTCAAATAAATAAACATATATTTATATTCCACATTCTCTTTAATTTAAATAAATACTTATCGGTGATAATCAGTTCTCATAGTAAACGTACCAAGATTCTAAATAGAAATCGAGTTCTGTTTTTAATTGTGTAATTAAATTTATATCCAACAAAAGTCTAATAATTTCTTGTCATGATAAAATATTTGGACTCAAATTTGACAAAAATAATGCAATTCAAAAGAATTTTAGTTATGAATTTTACCATTAGACATATTATAGATATTTACATTGTTTTCGTATTATTATCAAATTCTATCGCTTATGGTATTGATATTTTTAAGTAAAATACCGGATTTGAAAGAAAAAAGATGTGGGGAGAGGGATTCAACCCGACTTTGACCTAGTTTTTGGTTTTTGATGGTTAAATAAATAAATAAATAAATAAATCTTATCCATTCAAATTAAAAAATATATATATGTGAGGTAATTTGTCATTAATTATAATGAAAAAATCAACTTGAATATAAATATGAATTAATAACAAAATCTTCCGGTATCTTCTTTTTTTTTTTTCTTTTGACTTTTTTCCATTTTAATGTGGAAACTGTGTTAATCCACGACAACGAATTTTATTTAATTTAAACAGGGAGAAATATCAATTCTCACGCGTGCACTAGCGAGTGCGGGAAAATCAACAGTCAACCTAGGACAGTTACTGGGCGTGTGTACAACAAACGCACTAGGACGCGTGATGTTAGGAAAGAGAGTGTTTGGTGATGGAACAGGCGGAGGAGATCCAAAGGCGGATGAGTTCAAGGAAATGGTGGTGGAGCTGATGGTGTTGGCTGGCGTGTTCAACATTGGTGATTTCATCCCAGCCCTTGATTGGCTTGACTTACAAGGTGTAGCCTCTAAGATGAAGAAATTGCATGCGAGATTTGACTCTTTCTTGAATGAGATCATTGATGAGCACGAAATGAACGGTTCTGATGGAAAGCACGTGGATTTATTGAGTACCTTACTTGCACACAAGGATAATATCGATGGTGAGGGTGGCAAGCTTAGTGACATTGAAATCAAAGCCTTGCTTTTGGTACTCTCTCTCTCTCTCTCTCTCTCTCTCTCTCTCAGAGTTTCTAATTGTATTTTTAATACTAATTTTATCTTTTTTCCAAATAAATATATTATTTGATAAATTTATATTTTTTATTAATTTAAGATTTTGGTCTTTGAATGTAGGATTTGTTCACAGCAGGGACTGACACGTCATCAAGCACCGTAGAGTGGGCCATTGCTGAGCTCATTAGACACCCAAAAATACTTGCCCAAGTCCAACAGGAGCTGGATTCAGTTATTGGGTGTAACAGGCTTGCTACTGAGTCAGACTTGCCCCAATTGACTTATCTTCAAGCTGTGATCAAGGAGACTTTTAGGCTCCACCCCTCTACACCTCTCTCTCTCCCACGTATGGCAGCTGAGGGTTGTGAGATTAATGGCTATCACATACCAAAGGGTGCAACTCTTCTTGTTAATGTCTGGGCGATAGCTCGCGACCCAGAGCAATGGACTGAGCCACTCAAGTTCCGGCCTGATAGATTCTTGGCCGGGGGCGAAAAGCCTAGCGTTGACATTAAAGGAAATGATTTCGAGGTCATACCATTTGGTGCAGGACGAAGGATTTGTGCAGGGATGAACCTAGGTCTGCGCATGGTCACACTACTGACCGCAACCTTGGTTCATGCCTTCAACTGGGAACTACCAGAAGGTCAACATGCCGAAAAATTAAACATGGAGGAAGCATATGGGCTGACTTTACAACGAGCCGCACCCCTCATGGTGCACCCAAAACCTAGGCTCGCACCACAGGCCTACCGGACCCTGTCATAGACTAGTGCCAACAAATGAATAAAAGCGTTATTGTGGGGGTGTGAATGAAGCCTATGTGGGCACAAAGTTGAATGAATCATGCTTTTGATGAAAAATACATGTAAGGTGAATTTAATCCTCTTGTCTATGCATTATGTACTTAGATTTTTGAGATGTATTACTTTTGGAACTTGGGTTTTATTTCAAGAGAATTAAAAGTTACTTACCATCACTTTTCTACCAAATTCTAGAAGGCATTCTCTTTCTTTTCAATTTTTATGGAAACACAAAGACACCTAACAATCTTACCTACCACCTTCATCCACTCAACAAAAATATTTCGTCTTCTCACGTGCCCATCCAACTGCCTTGTCATGGTTGGCTTGGCTTAGTAGGTGATGTTGAGAAAAATCCTCATTTGGCCTGTGTATGCTCTATCCAACTCTCTTCTACACATTTCATATTTTTATTTTATTATATTTATATAATTTTTTAGTAAATAATTACATGAAAATGCAGAACATGTTAATAAGTGATCAAAATATTTCATCTTGTTTATTACATGCAAAAATTGTAATATTGGAAAAGACAAAGTCGAGGAGAGGAGAAAAGAGGAGAAGGGAGCCAAACACCAACCCTAGAATATTAACCTTTGCCTTTGGAGGAGGAAAGATCAATAATTATTAAACTATAGAAAGTAGATGGTTTTATTGATCAAAAATTCCAAAATAGTATGGGGAATATGACCCACAGTTGTTGAACTAGGTAGGAGAAATAGTGTAGGGTTTTAGTGGTAGATGGCATGCCATTTGGAGATCAGAAACTTTCTTTTAGATGCTTTTGGTGAAATTATTTTTTGGTACAGTTGATAATTATTATATTTGGTAGCTTTTTAGAAAATAAATTGAAATTTTAATAAAATTATCTAGTGATTATTCGCATTGAACTACCAAAAAAAATGTAAAAACACCAATTAAAAGTTTTGAACAATATTTAGTTATTCTTTTACTTGACCACTAGTATTTAAAAATTTAACTAATTCAATTCAAGTAATTATGTGACCCAATTTAGGGGGTTAGTTTTTCTAATGTCTATTTTTTTTTTCATTTTTAGAATTTGAAATCAAAATTTTAATAAAATAAATTTAGTACTCTACATTAAACCTAGTATTGAACAATATTTATCACCAACCACGGATACTTGCACTTGCATTAAGCATAAACCATGTTTTCGGTCCCCCAGGCATAGCTCAACCGATAGAGTTTCCCCACTTCTATTCTTTCTTTCCCGATTCGATTCTATTTCGTTATATCTCTTTATTAATAATAATAATAATAATAAACCATGTTTTCTCGTGATTCCTATTTAGAAGTGGGAGCAATGTAAGTCACGGCATGGTCTTTTCTGTTTGAGAAGGGCCCAACCTATTAATACTAAAATTTTGGGCCAAGCCTGATGGTCAAATCTTCGTTCCTTTTTTTTTTTGGACTAAATGATATCCGATAATCAATTTATTAGTTTTGATTAATTGTCAAATCTATTAAGAGCCAAGCTCTCCGGTGTCTGTTTTTTATTTTTAAGATTTAAATCCAAAATTTGATTAAAAGAATTTAATATCACTAGACTAATAAGACAACAATCTATACCCAAACCAAACTCTACTTGGAGACTAAATTGAAATCTTTTAATAACATTTTAATTATCGAGACAATGATAATGATGACGATGATAATATTTTTAGGTCAAATGTTAAATATGCAATACAAATGTGCCGGCGCTCGTGCTAATTGGAAGAAGAGCGTTTGGAGACAGGAGCGAAGGCGTAGACCCAAAGGCAGATGAGTTCAAGAAAATGGTGGAGGAGATGATGGTGTTGGCTGGGATTGCAAAACTATTTACATGCGTCTCCAGCAATCATAACTAGTGTCAGAGTCAAATTAGGTAAAGCTAAAGCCAACGCTAAGGCCTAAGCTAAGAGCCAATCCCAAGCATGCTGAGCCCAAAGCTACGAGCCAAAGCCTGAAACCATCGATGGAGCCAAATCCAAAGCCAAAGATAGAGTTAGGGCCAAAGCCAAGAGCCAACACAAGGGTTGCAAAAACACACCCTAGGATTTTAGATTGAATTAATTACTTGTTCAGTTCTTAAAGTATTTGTTGATTTCTCAAATTAGTTCTTGAATTTCAAAATGCTACGAGGACTTCTCAGATTTTCAAAAGTGCCACTGACTGATCCCTCCATTAGTGACGGAGCCAAGTTGTCCATTAATTGTTGACCTGGTATGACATGACAAATGACATGGGTGTATGGATGCTAACATGACAGTACCAAATTATCAACCCAAAACACTTTACACGGTCACGTCAGCAAGTAAGGGGGCATTCTAGTCTCTCAACTTGAATGTCAGACATTACTTTTCCCCTCTATTATACATGCCTTCTTCTTCTCATTATAGAGAGAAAGATTACGAGTCGTGAGAATTTGAGTGAGATTGGTAAGTGTTGGTGAGATTGAGTGAGATTGAAGAGTGGGTAGACACGCTAAAGAGTCATCTCTCTCTCTCTCTCTCTCTCTCTCTCTCATGATCTCTTGCTCTCTCTCTAAAAATTTAGGGTTTTAAAATGCAAGAAACTTTGTTAAAGTACAGATATAACCTTGATGCCATGTTTGTGACTTCATGGACTACTTGAAATCCATTACGGAGGTTTTATGGTTATCCTAATTTCTGGGTAAGTTGATTTTATCTCATGTTTAATTTCTGTGAAATATAATTTTTTTCCCTATTTTTTTATAGGATGGTAATGCTTATGATTTTTTCCAGTGGTATGATCCACCATTGTTTGATCGAGCTATTGAGATCATCCAAAGACTCAAAAACAAGATTAAGGAGCGAAAGACAATATGCAATTCTATTGTTATTGATTGGAACTTGAGGATGGAAGCAGCAAGCGACATGATCGACAGGCTGAAGGAGGAAAATCAAAGTTTAACTCTACAAAAGAGAAAGATAGAGGGAATACATTCAAAGATGAAGATAAAAATTAAAAGTCTGCAAAAGAAGGATTAATAACAACAACCATGGACTAGGGTTAGACGTGTATAAAGAGTTATCACAATAGTAATTTTGATAATTGGTCTCATGTTTAATTTAGAACTATAAAATGACTTTTGTTTAAGAATGTAACATTGGAAAATCTCCTTCATTGAAACTGTAAAGGATTGACTTTTGTTCCTTGTTCTCACTTTATTCTTGTCAGGGCTTGATTATTCATACACAAAAGGGAGAGAGGGGGAGAGGGAGAGAGAGACCAGTAATTGCAAACTAACTTCTACTACTATTTCACAATTTATAGAAGTAGCATTATTCGTTGCCCAACTCTAAGCCCAAAACACAAGCTCAATGATCAAATGAAGTCATTATTCTAGAAAGTGCATCAAGCTCAATGATCAAACAAATTGCTCATTACTATCACAACAAATGTTTCCATTTTACATATAATTCTTGCTACATTTAACAAATGTTTCCAAAATGTAAAACAAGAGTAAGAAATGGTGCATCTTCATTTTTCCTTTTCATAAAAAGGGAAACATATCAAACTCCTTTGGGTTAAGTGGTCAGGTACTCTACTTCCTTAACTAGAGGTCTCGAATTTGAACCCTAGAAACGAACAAAAAGGATTTGATAGAGTCGGCCCCTAAACTAGATACCATAGTATTCGGACCGAATTAGTTATAAAAAACTCGGATATCAGTTGGTGAAAAATAAAAAAACAAAAACAAAAAAAAGGGAAACATGCACAATGAAATTCAAATAAGAAACAGCTTTCAAAAAGAAACCAATCTAACCAAAAATCAAGGGTCTAATTGATTGTTCTCATTTTCACAAATGGGAGAATTGTATGTCATACATACATTATAAAAGTATCCTTCAAGGCCATCTCCTAATAAGTATAGATTGCTACATGAAAAACTCAAATTATATCTCAATTTGATTATATTTGAAAACTTTAGATGTTGGATTACATCATAATTTGAAAAACTCAGGTATTGGATTAACCACTTATGACTCGTTATGGGAAGCTTAAGGTGGTGTTCGATTAACCTCTTAGGACTGGTTTTGGGAAACATGAGATGAACTGCCTTGACTCTACAATAAATGAATGGATTAGTGATTGATATAAACTAAGTACAATGCAATCAAAATAGTTAAAAAACTTAACCTTTTCTAGATTAGACTCGCATGACCTCTTGTTATGTCCAACTCCCCTACATATCATACACTTGATAGTTGTACCAACTCTTGATAGTCTATAGGGATCTTTTGGTGGAACTTCGGTGGACTCCAACCTCCTTTTCTTTGATGGACGTCCAGATTTCCTTATATAGTTCGGACGCAATAATGTTAGGATATCATTTTTGTCTCATACATTTGGACCATTACAAGGCTACACAATGGAACCATAGCATTCAACATAGGTAGAGACACTATAGCAACTAGCCATATTTCTCAGGTTTATCCTTTAATACAAAAATGCAGCTAACAACATGAGCATACGGAATGTCACATAGTTCCCATCTCCTACAGCTGCATGTTCTATGGTCTAAATGTACTATAAATTTATAGAAGCCAATTGAAATTTCATAAATTCTATCACCAGCCAAGAGGGGAAATTGGTATCTACTTTGCTTCTTCAAATGCTTAAGCTTTCCTTGAATGACTGGACAAATTTCATCTTAAAAAGATGAAATTTTAGTCTTATTTTCACTAAATTTTACCATCAAATCAGTTCTAATTACCTTCAACAAACTAATAACAAACAACTTTCTTGCATCCAACACTTTAGCATTAAAAGATTTACATAAATTATTAAAGAGGGAGTCATATTTACTATATGCAGAAAAGGCTAACCTTGTCTATACTTGTTTCTCCTTGTCTATCAACCATTTATAGGCTCTTAGCTCACATTTTTGAATTTCCATCATGGCTCTCAAAAATTCAGCCTCATACAAAGCCCTTGTAGCAACATAAAACATATTCTTCAACATACAAAAATTTTTTGTCACGAATTTTGCAACAAAATTTGTTTTGTCACAAAAGTCATCACTAATTTGCAACACAAAATTTTTTTTGTAGGTAATATTTGCGACGAATTTTGTAAAGAAATATATTTTGTTGCAAAATTTGCGACAAATAATAAAATTTTCCTTCTTAATATTTGCAGCGAGCTATTAGTGATGAAAATAAATTTGTTGCTAATTTCGTCACAAATATTTTTTGCGATGAATTTTTTTTAGGAATTTGTCACAAATTTTATCGCAAAAACACTGTTTTTTTGTAGTGGCATGTATCAACTATGATATTCAACGATACAAGAAAAGAGCAGATGAAGCTAAAAGAAAGCTTGTGAAGCTGAGAAGAAAGCTGATAAAGCTAAGAAAAAAGCTTGTAACACTGAAAAGAAAGCTGATGAAGCTGAAAAGAGATCTCCTCAAATGAATGATGAGATTATTATGCTAAGAGAAAAACAAGTGTCGCTTGAAGACCTTTTTAAATCCATGATGAATATGTTTATATAATTAGTGGCTCAACATGATGCTTAAAAATATGAGTTTGGATTCATTTCAGTTTTTAACATTTCTATCTTGATCATTTTTAGTTTGAATAGAATTCTATTTATATAAAAATAATGATAATAAAAGGGCCTAACAATGAAAAGTCAAAAAGCGTGTTGCCAGCATGACTCCACTTATGTTTGCGCTCATGCTTCTTATTATAAAATACTTGGCCTTTTCAATCAGATGAATCAAGTCGATCGGGTGCTTCCATGTAACTTTACTTCCTCAATTGCCTATTTTAGGGCTTGACTAGACATGTTTTCCCAATTGAATTCCCTCTTAGGCATCCCCACATTTCCTAGATTCTAAGAATAGGTTTTTTTCAATTGGATTTATACTGTCTTGGGATCAAGGAGTAGTTTTTACGATACTAGTGTTGTCATTTTCTAAAGCCCGATGGTGTTGATCCTGGCATTTTATCACTTGGCTTCAGCCCGTGGATAGATACAGACACTGTTGTCATGATGTTACACTATTGTCATGATGTTGTGATGACTTCTATCTTGATCATTTTTAGTTTGAATAGAATTCTATTTATATAAAAATAATGATAATAAAAGGGCCTAACAATGAAAAGTCAAAAAGCGTGTTGCCAGCATGACTCCACTTATGTTTGCGCTCATGCTTCTTATTATAAAATACTTGGCCTTTTCAATTAGATGAATCAAGTCGATCGGGTGCTTCCATGTAACTTTACTTCCTCAATTGCCTATTTCAGGGCTTGACTAGACATGTTTTCCCAATTGAATTCCCTCTTAGGCATCCCCACATTTCCTAGATTCTAAGAATAGGTTTTTTTCAATTGGATTTATACTGTCTTGGGATCAAGGAGTAGTTTTTACGATACTAGTGTTGTCATTTTCTAAAGCCCGATGGTGTTGATCCTGACATTTTATCACTTGGCTTCAGCCCGTGGATAGATACAGACACTGTTGTCATGATGTTACACTATTGTCATGATGTTGTGATGACTTATCTTGTTTTCTTAGCAAGTGTCCTTTCTTATTTAGAAAAGAAAAAGACAACACAATTTCCCTGGTTGTTGCAGTTTTAAGTGCACTAAAGATTTTTTTTATCTATTATGATAATCTTGAGGTTTTGCTAGATAGATTCTCTTGCTTGCTACTTTGAATTGACTTTGAATGTTTTTTTTTTATTATTCTTTTTCCTTCCTTTTTTTTGGCGGGGGAGTTACAGTCTTAAAGTGATTTGCTAGTTGTCTAGGCTAATATAAGGGATTGATGATTCTATTTACCTGGCCTTTATTCTGGCTTAAGCTGGAAGACATCTCCCAGCCCCTCCCAAAAAAAAAAGGAAACAAACTGTGATTTCTGCCTTCATGCAGGTTGTTGAAAGCATAAATAAATGTGATGTGGAAATTCAAAGGGAACTCTTTAGTACCATATTGGTGGATGAGCCTTTTCTTGAGGGTACTTTGTCTTGCATATATTATTGTCTACGTGTCAAGTGAATCCAATTTGTTGGAGGTGGATTATGCCTCCACAAATATCGACTCTTTGTAGACTTGAACAGTTACCATCGAGAGGGTGTAGTACCTGCAAAAACCATTGGAGAGTGTTTCGACGGGGAAACTCCGACGCTCAAATCAGAAAAAGTGATTTTCGAATGAGATAGAAAACAGACTGAGAACTCAATGGAGTGATTCCCTGTTATTAAAGTGTCCAATGTGTGAGGCCCAAAAAGCATACCTGGCTTGGAGGATTTTAGGATATCTTATATCTGCGGGAGTTGTGTGCCATTGGGGTGTTTCAATCCTACTTTCCTTATCGAACCAGTCTAGAAATCTCAGGAATTCAATACTCCGAATTGATTGTGATTCTCATCCTTTGGAAAACTTCCATTTTCTGTAGAGATGTTTTCCTTAGCTGAAAGATCCTAAAAATATTGCTCTGAAATAGGAAATCGGATCCATTAGGATATTTTAACCTTCATTGTAATCGTTGGAGCTATTGACTAACGATCGGTCATTTGATCAATGAAGGGTTTTAAGAGTTCGATCAATTAAGGGGCTGACGATTGGATACCCGATTGGGTCGGTTACCTTTGCTTGATGAATCGCGTTCGAAGTGACTAAGACCCTATCATTCAGGAGGATCGGGCGACCAAGGCCCTGTCGCTCGGGAGATCTGGACGACTAAGTCCTTTCAGTAGATAGTCATAGAAAATATCAAATATCGATTGATAGCTGTCCCTTATGGGCCTTACGCGTGTGGGCCTTTTGAAAGCTGGCCTATCCGAATCGGGTCTAAAGTTACGTCCCATCATTTGCCACCGACTCATGACCTTCTGGGTAAAGAGGTGTCATGAGTAATGATTATTAAAAAAGGCACAAAACTTTTAAATGTGACTTCTGTCGCTTCAGTTTCTGTAAATCATCTTTTGTACGCTTCATAAGGATTCACGCTTATCGGAGGATCATATACCCCAATATTCTTATCCTCTTCTAGCTTTTCTCTAAAGGACCTTTTCTTATAGACAAAATGTCTAAAGATTCTTCCTTGTCACAAGGTATAGACAACATTCAGAGTACCATGACCGAAGAGGATCTAATAGAAGTCCAAAGGGAGATGTTACTCAGGAGCGACTTTGAATTAGTGTTGCCCGGTGGAGGGGACAAAGTGAACCATGCCCTCAAGGGTTGCATTCCGGTGTACAAACAGTGTGTCAAGTACAGTTTGAGGATCCCGTACATGGACCCGCTAGTGGAGGTCTTAATGTATTGGAACATCCATCTTTTGCTACTTATCCCAAGCGCTTGGTGTTTTGTGATTGTCTTGATTTCTCGGCTAGGGTTTTTCTGTGTTCACTTTGATTTGGAGATTTTAGGGGCCCTTTTTTCTTTGGGGTGATATAGCTCCAAAGGTTTTACCCATGGTTGGTATAAGCTCCAAACTCGTTAGGAGTCTCGTTGGAGGTTCTTCTATAGTAAATCTCAAAATAAACATTGGATGCAAAAGTTCTTCTTCGTGAGGTTTCTAAATAAGGACCTCTTTCCAATGCTTCTAGATGAAGATCCTGGATCTCCTTCGTCATTCTCTTTTCTCCGAGCCGTGGGTCGCTATTGTGAGGCTCATCATCGGAGCCTTTGGGTAGATCTTTTGGTAGAAGATGAAATGTTGTTATTGTCCTTCTTGCTGGTAGATGAGGCGAGACAAATCACAATGCCTCTCTTACTGGAGCGACAAGGAACAAAGTTTGTTGATTCTATGTCGGTTGTGAATGCTTTTATTCTCAATGAGGTCTTCACCGAGTGGGAAATGTGGCCAAAAGGGAAGAGGAAGGTCGTTGGTAGTTCCCCTAAGTCCCCGCGGAAGAGATCAAGGACCCTATCACCTGACCCGCTCGATGGTGAAGAGGAGCCGATGGGAATTGGAGAACATGTGCCTCTCCAAAAACACTCCGAAATGGGAGAGGGCCAATCAACCGGCCATCTGATAACTCTCGATATACCCCTTGAGGCCCGGAAGGAGGACGTTCTAGACGAGAAACTCCTTGAGGTGACTGGGAGTGCTCTAGCTCAGGATTTACAGCGGCGAGAAGAGGCCCTAGAAGTACACACATCTGCTCTCGCTCCAGGAGAAGCATCGAAACGGTCTCCTCAGGGATCTCAATGTCTTCTGCAAGACATAAAGGACGAGTACAACATTCCACCACCTATTCCAGTTGAATCTCTCGTCAGAGAAGATGATGGTTTTGAAGAAGGATCGGTGGCGGTCTGTATGGGGGACCGTCAATTTAACTTCATTGATTCACAAGCGGCGCTGCAGCTGGCCAAATGGTTCAAATTTTCTTCGAAGCTCGCCCTCCAAATGATACCTCCAGATTGCGTTGACAAGGTCATTCACTCTCTTTGCCTTACGATGAGCATCTTCTTTGTTCGAGCTATGTTTGGCTTTGTCATCTCATGGTTCTGACAAGTATATTTCTTCCTAGGCCTCGGCCCTGACCGAGCTTCAAAGGATACAGAGAAAGGAGCGCGATGAGTAAGTTGTCCGCTTGAGCAACTTGGTGCTAGCTTTGAAGGACGCTCTGGTGAACCAAGAGAAAAACATTGAAGAGGAGAAAAATAGACAGATCGAGCATCTCCAGGCGAACCAAACTTTAGCTCGAGAACGTTGTGAAAAACTAGAAACAGAGGCATGCATTCAAGAGGCAAGATTAACCACCGCCGAAACATTAGCTCGTCTTCGGGAGGAATCTCTTCAAAGTGCTTAACTCAAGGCGGCCGATCTCAAGGCGTCTGTTGCCAAAGATACTGGCAACCTCTAGCTTTCCCAATGCAGGTTGCTTAAACTTTTGAGGTGTGCAGAGGAGATCCTTCGACATGTCGGCCAGTACAAGGCTTTGCCTTCTCTTGAGGGATCAGCAAATCCAGATTCCGCCCCAATTACTTCTATCGTTCCTTCTGCTCCCTTATAACTTTGTATTATTCTGATATGAAGGAAATTTTCTCCTTTTGTCTCATGCTTCATTGAGGTGTAATAATTTTCCGCGATAGAAAAGCTTTCGAATGCTTTACCCCCGTTCACTTGGTGAGGTCGGGGTGACTTGGACCCATCGTATAGTAAAGGACCTTGGGTATTGAGACCATAACCACTTGCTTAGGAGGTCCATCCCATCTTGATGACATGCCCAATCGGTTAAGCCAAGCCATCTGAGGTTTGGTTGAGAAATTTCAATGGTTAGGGCCGTGCCCGCCTGTTCGACATATTCGTTCAGAAGGATCTGGACGTCTAAGGCCCGACGATCGATTAGAGACTTTAGGAGTTAGGGTCGTGTCTGTCCGTTTGAGGAGTTTCATCTCAACTTAACGTCACATTCGTTTGGAATGGCCTAAGCGCCTGAGGCTCAACGATCGATTAGAGACTATAGAAGTTAGGACCGTGTCTGCTCGTTTGGGGAGTTTTATCCCAACTTAACGACATATTCGTTCGGAAGAACCTGAATGCCTGAGGCCCGACGATCGATTAGAAACTGTAGGAGTTAAGATCGTGTCCGTCCGTTCCGGGAGTTTCATCCCAATTTAACAACACATTCGTTCGGAAGGACTTGGACGCCTGCGGCCCGATGATCGATTAGAGACTGTAGGAGTTAAGGCCGTGTCTGTCCGTTTGGGGAGTTTCATCCCAACTTAACGACATATTCATTCAGAAGGATCTGGGCACCTGAGGCCCAACGATCGATTAGAAACTTTAAGAGTTAGGGACGTGTCCGCCCGTTCGGGGAGTTTCATCCCAACTTAACAACACATTCGTTCGGA
Source organism: Dillenia turbinata (assembly GCA_037126225.1). NCBI lineage: Eukaryota > Viridiplantae > Streptophyta > Magnoliopsida > Dilleniales > Dilleniaceae > Dillenia > Dillenia turbinata. The sequence goes on from JBAMMX010000020.1 coordinate 9,102,003, forward strand.
ATGACCTAGGCGCTTGAGGCCCGATAATCGATTAAAAATTTTAGGAGTTAGGGTCGTGTACGCCCGTTCGGAGAGTTTCATCCCAACTTAACAACGCATTCGTTCGGAATGACCTAGGCACCTAAGGCCCGACGATCGATTAGAAACTTAAAGAGTTAGGGTCGTGTCCACCCGTTCAGAGGGTTTCATCTCAACTTAACGACATATTCATTCGGAAGGACCTAGGCGCCTGAGGCCTGACGATCAATTAAAAATTTTAAGAGTTAAGGTTGTATCCGCCCGTTCGGAGAGTTTCATCCCAACTTAACGACACATTCGTTCGGAAGGATCTGGGCACCTAAGGCCCGACGATCTATTAGAGACTTTAGGAGTTAAGGTCGTGTCCACCTGTTCGGGAAGTTTTATCCCAACTTAACGACACATTCGTTCGGAATGATCTGGGTGCCTGAGACCCGACGATCAATTAGAAACTTTAAGAGTTAGGATCGTGTCTACCAGTTCGGGAAGTTTCATCCCAACTTAACGACACATTCATTCGAAAAGACCTAGGCGCCTGAGGCCAGACGATCGATTAGAAACTCTAGGAGTTAAGAGGGGTGTTTTCTCCATAAATCATTAAGAATCCCGTGCCGCGTGCAATCAACAAGTAGTAGGAGAGCGCCAAAATCTTTATAAAGGGAAAAGTACAGGGAACTCCGGGTCATATGCCAGGAAAATGCTAGTGGGAATATAGGGTTTATGTCAATTATCTTTGCCACGGATTTGGAGAATCACCCTTCCTAATTCATCATGCGACGGCTTAGGATCCGGTCTATCGGGCAACTATTCTCTCGCGATGCATTGCGTCTATCTGGGGAAGATAGATTCATTCCTTCCATGCTGATGAACTTCTACAGTTTACCACTACGAACCAAAAACCCCGACTCGTCCTTAAGCCTTTTGTATTCATCGGTCTTGTGGCTGTAGTCCCGATAGAAATGACAGTATTTGGACTTGTCTTTCTTAAGATCTTCTTCTGTGGGACGAGGGGGTCATCTGACATACGATTTGTTTTTTATCTGGTATAAAACCCGACTCGGGGTCTCGTTTAGCGGCGTATAGACGCTGAACCTTTGAAAGGGCAGAGCTCTTGGTTTGCTTCTCTTCGGAGAGGACTGGCGAGGCGATCGGCTGCATTCCTTTCTGTTAGGACGATTCCTTCTTTGGTCAAAAGCTTCCGCTTCTTCCGTCGTAATATACTTCTCCACTCAGGAATAGAATTATTGGATGGTTGCTGGGGGTTTCTTTATAATAGAAACTTTTATGTCAGAGGAGCGCAAACTCGTTAGGAGAGCCACCAGTGCGATATTATGGTCCAAAGCGAGGACCTTTAGCATCTCTATCTTAAATCTTTTCAGGAAATCACTCAGAGACTCTTCTTCTCTTTGCCGTAATGATAGCAAGGAAGTGGATTTTCGTTTGGCTTCTCGGCTGATTATAAAATGAGTCTCAAACTATTGTCGAAGCTGGGCGAAACTCTTAACACTGAACGGTGGGAGAGAGTTAAACCATGTCAGGGCAATACCCTTGAGAGTAGTGGGGAAGTGCTTGCACATCGCTATGTCTGATAGGTCTCTAGAAACCATAACTGTTATGAAGTGGGTGGCGTAGTCACGGGGGTTAATTGTCATATCGTATCGCTCCATAGGAGGCAAAATGATATCTCTTGGCATTGGTTCTGAACAGATCTTCGAGTCGAAAGGTGATTCACCTGAAGGATGCAGGTGATCTTCCCCATTCTTTGTACCCGCCCTTTTAAGCTTGGCAGCCACAAGTTGTTCTACTTGCCTTTTCAGATCTTTGAGGTCGTATTGAGAGTCGTCGATGGTTCATAATTAGTAGGAAGTTCTTGTCTCGGTGGTCGCTCATATTCGGACTCTACTGTGGATGAGTGGCCATCTGGTCTGAGGGTTCGGCTGAGTCCCTCCAGTTGTTTACTCATTCTTTGGATTCTCGACTCCAATCTCTCCATTTGGGGCTGGTTTGCCTGTTCTGGCATTGGGGCCATGACCGGCTGTTCCTGAGTCGTGGGTTGTAGGACTTGCTCCAAGCAGGATGGTCGGGAAGGAAGTATGTGATTATGAATTGAGTGATTAGGCATTGGAGGAATGATAGAGTCAACGGGTATAGGAGCATGCCCTTCTATAACGGAAGCGGCTCTCGAGAATGTTCTAGTTCTCGGAGGCATAGTTGTCAAAATAACAAAGGTTGCTCTAGTCTGTTTCCCATGAACGACGTCAATCTGTTGGAGGTGGGTTATGTCTCCACAGATACCGACTCCTTATAGACTTAAACAATTACCGTTAAGATGGCGTAGTACCTGTAAAAATCACCGAATGGTGCTCCAGCGGGGAGACTTCAACGCTCAAGTCAGAAAGAGCGGTTTTCGAATGAGATAGAAAACAGACTGAGAGCTCAAGGGAATGATTCCATGTGATTCGAGTGCCTAATGTATGAGGCTCAGAGAGCGTACCTGGCTTGGAGGATTTTAGGATGTCTTATACCTACGGGAGTTGTGCACTGTTGAGGTACTTCAATCCTACTTTCCTTATCGAACCGGTCCGAAAATCTCGGGGATTCAATACTCTGAATTGATTGTGATTCTCATCCTTTGGAAAACTTCTGTTTTCTGTAGATATGTTTTCCTTAACTGAAAAATCTTAAAAATGCTGCTCTGAAATAGGAAATTGGATCCATTAGGATATTTTAACCTTCCTTGGAAACGTTGAAACTATTGACTATCGATCGGTCGTTTGACCAATGAAGGGTTTTAAGAGTTCGTTAGATTAAGGGCCGACGATTGGATATCTGATTGGGTCGATAACCTTTGTTTGATGAATCGCGTTCAAAGCGACTGAGACCCTATGTTCGAGAGGACCTGGCGACCAAGGCCCTGTCACTCGGGAGATTTGGACGACTGAGACCTTTCGATAGGTAGTTATAGAAAATATCAAATATCGGTTGATAACTGTCACCTGTTGGCCTTACGCATGTGAGCCCAACGCATGTGAGCCCTTTGAAAGCCGGCCCGTCCGAATTGGTGCTAAGATTACGTCCCATCACAATTTAAGCTTGTTTTTGCTCTTTTTTACATGCTTGCCATATATATATATGTTGAGGTTTTGAAATGTGAGAAATGCATCTAGGCAGAAAGTATGGTGGCAGTGGATGAGGAAATTCTTGTTTGTGTGCTGACATCTTATTATTTGTAGCACTTATACAATGATTTTGATCTCAACAAATTAAAAGATTAAATCCTGGGTGAGAACTTCCATGGAATACTAAATATGCAAGCTATGCAATTTAATTTAGCTACTTCAATTCTGATTAGCTGTTAATTATTGGTTTGCTTAAGTTGTAAGTTATTTCCCTTTCATGCTCCATTTGGTTTTTAATGGTTGGAGCTGACACACCTTGATTATTGTAAAAGAAATCAAAAATCTGTTTATTATTATTATTATTATTATTATTCCTTGGCAACTCAAAATGCACAGTGTAGATGCATGGAAAATGTTTGTTGTGATTGTGTGGTAATATTTGGGCACTGTAGAATGATTCTCATTTTTGGAGTATTAAGTTTATCATGAATATATAAGCAAGTGAAGTCATTAGGTCCAGGCATTTCTTCCTTCAGTTTCATCATTTATAGTGATCCAATTTAGTATAATTTGTTTACATGTCATATATATTTTTCCCCTTTTTGTCTTACATGCATTTAATAATGTCTATTGTCTCTCATTATGCTTGCCTCATGAGATTGGGATTATCTGATTTGTCCTAATGGAGATTTATATGAATGCTAAATGTAGGCTGCTTCTCAAATTCATGAAGGCCAATTTGTTGTTGGTTTTATTGATGGTTCGATCAAATTATATGACATCCGGCCACCTGAAATGTGAACATTTGTAATCATAAAGATTATCTAATGATGAAAAAATACATGATGAATAGGAAAGCATCCATGATGATTTTTGAAAAATTAAAGAATATTGATAGTGACATTTTTAACTTTGTTATTTTTTCTTAACATTGGCATTAAGAAGATATATGTTTTTATTTGTACGTATAAGATACGATATTTTGTTATTTAATAAATTTTATTCTCTTTTAAATCGGTATGTGGCCTTTTGGTAAAGTTATAGTATTTTAGAACTTTATATAAATATGAATTTAGATATTTAATATTTTTAAATATATGTATATATATTAATATTGATGACATTGTATTTTATATGCGTGAGGATAATATTAGAGATTTCTATTAATTAATATATATTATAATTTTTTGTTTGTATAAATATAATAATAATATAAATAAAATAATATAAATAATTATAACTTAATCGGTGATAATAAGAAAATCGTCACTATATAGTACTTTTAATGACGACTTTAAAAGTAGTCACCATTGTCACAATAAAAAGTTATCATAAATAGTTTACGATTTACCTTTTTGATGACAAAAACATGTGGTCGTTGACTTAATGACAACAAAAAAATTATCAATATATGATCCTTTAATGACGACATTAATAGTTGTCATTTGTTGTTATAAAAACAAGTCATCACAAATGTTATATGATTTATCATGTTTAGTGGCAACATCCTGTCATAACTAAGACGATAAAAAAGTCATCACTATATAGTACATTTAATGACGATTACTAATATCATCATTGTACCCACAATAAATTGTCACAAATGCTCCTTAAATTATAATGTTTAGTGACAATATCGCATCCTTGCTATATCAATAATGACAAAATATCATAACTATATAATACCTTTAATAACAACTAGAACGTTGTCACTATTGTCACAAGAAAATGTCATCACAAATACTCTATGATTTGTCATGTTTTATGATCACATAAACCGATATTATAACAACTTTGGGTTACAATTAGTGACGACATCATGTCGCCACTATTTTAGTGACAATAAATAATCTCGTCACTATATGATATTTTCAGTGACAACTTAAAATTCATCATTGTTTGACCCTTTTATGACAATGATTTAATGACGAGGTTGTAATGAGTGAAAAGCTGTCACTAAAAGTCTTTAGTGACAACTTTTGATAACTTTTGATACTTTAGTGACAACTTTCGATTGTCATTAAAATCTTATTTTTTTGTAGTGATATTTGAATAAAAATGTGGAGTTCAACGATTAAAAATTAAATTTTCTTAGAAAAGCAAGTTAGATTTTTACTATATTAATAGATAATAATTTTTATAAAAGAAATATATTTTAATTACAAATTTATTATATTAATAATTTAATAATTCTTATACTATCTCGATCGGCCATATAAATGTTCATCCTCCCTCTCTTTTTCTTATCTTCTCTATCTCTCACTTGTCTTTCTTTCTCACATAAATGGAGAGGGGTTTTTGCCTGCGAGACCAATTTTTTTCTTTTTTTAATTTGTGGCATGAAGGTGGTCTAGATGTATTGTCAAAGGGTGCAGGAGTGGTGATGAATTTCTATATTAAATTGTCTTAGTCAAGATTTTAAATTTGAATTTTAACAATAAAAAAATAGATATCAAAAGAATCGATCTTTAAATTAAATTCATAACTATTCAAACTAAATTAGTTAAATTTTTAGATACTCGTAACTAATTTTAAAAAGCCGTAATACCAACAGGAGCACACGGTATTGTTTTGTAAAGCAGCTTTCATGGGGAATAATTGTCAGAATTTTGGAAGCACCAAGATCTTGGTGGATTCGAGTGGTTGTCGATTAGGAAAAAATAATGGTGTGTCCCATGCATGCATGCAACTGATTAATGGAATGGTGTCGTGTTACACATATGAGCATATTCCTAGTTTCACAATGAAACCTTTGTTTCAAATAGTGATGATATATAACCTAAATAAGTTAAAAAAGAATGTATCAATTAAATGCTCATTCTGTCTTTCTTTCTCGATCTTCTCTTTCATGTTAGTAAATCAATGCATGTGAATTTTCCCAAGTATTTGCAACTTATATCTCGTGGGAAGATTATGATTCTTATGATTTCGTAACTTATTATATGTATTTAACTTATTTTGAGCTATTGAAAAATATGATCGACAGTTTGAAGAATACAAGTTGAAATAAAAACAAGAATATTTGTAATAGAACATATTTCACAATTCATGACAAATTTCTACTATAATTAATTAATTGAAATGATAGAGAAGAGATCAAGAAGAGGGAGAAAGAGAATGGTGGTTATCGCCTTATCGGTAAATGGTGTGAGAGAGAGAGAGAGAGAGGAAGACGAAGATTGTAAATTGAAAGAAAGAAATCAATTGATGAAAAGGAGAGCGATTAATGATCTCTCTCATAGGAAAATCAATCAATTTTTTTTTTTTGGTATTAGACCAATCGATATCTGAAATCATGTTCTAACTAATTCAGTTTGCGATTTACAACGGCCCATTTTGAGAATTACTTTCTCAACGTAATCTTTTTCATTATCAAAACTCGAACCCGAGACTTTGCAATCATTTTGTTTAATGACAAAACTTTTATTTTAAAAAATATATATATTTTATCTTATTTTAATTATAATGTATATAAATAATTTGTATATTAAAAAATATTATTTCTTCAAAAATTGTAAATCCTTTTATAATTAAATCTAAAATAATTCTTACATCAATAAATATAATTTTATTATTACACCTAACCCTCCCTCTCTTTTTCCTATTTTTCTCTCTTTTTCCTCCAACACACAATCTCCTCAATGTCCGTAAAAAAATTATATTAAGAGAATTATAGTTAAATAAGGTTTTGCAAACTTTCAATGACGTGGTCTGATAATTGAAAACAATCTACTCCGGATGACGTAGTCTGATGAATAAAAACAATCTACGCTGGAGTTGGCGTTTTGGCGTTCACACAGTCTATCCCTCTAATACATGCACGCGAGTTCTTGTATAAGGTACTAACAAAACACACCTTAAAATCGAACTCCTCTCTCCCTTACCCACACACCAAAACCATGACCCCATTTCTTTATACAATTGCTATAGCCATTTTCATCTATGTTCTACTAAACCTGCGCACCCTCCTTAACCGTCACCCGCACCCACTTCCACCGGGCCCAAAACCATGGCCGATCATCGGAAACTTGCCCCACTTGGGTCCGGTTCCGCATCATTCACTGGCGGCACTGGCCCAAAAGTACGGGCCTCTGATGCACTTGAGATTGGGGTCAGTCCACGTGGTGGTGGCAGCATCGGCATCGGTGGCTGCCCAGTTCTTGAAGGTCCACGATGCCAATTTCTCAAGTAGACCACCAAATAGTGGAGCTAAGCATATTGCTTACAATTACCAGGATTTAGTGTTCGCACCATATGGTCCAAGATGGAGAATGCTCAGGAAAATTTGCAATGTCCATCTTTTCTCTGTTAAGGCCTTGGATGACTTCCGCCATGTTCGCCAGGTTCTCTCTCTCTCTCTCCACTAAAATTAGCAGGTGAAAAATTTTTTTACCACGCAGAGAGGTAGGATAGTAGGACCACTTCTGTGGGAGATTCATTACTTCTAGACAAAAAAACAAAAGAAAAATGAAAGGATTGTAAATCAATATGATGTCCTTTGTTTGGCAGTATTTTGTAGTTTTTAGGGCTATGTGCTCTCGCACGTCGCACTCCTGTTGGTGTCACATGTATGTGTGGCTGCTCCTCGCGCCTCTTAAGATTCGCCTTGTCCCACTCATTGACCCTTTCAAATAAATAAACATATATTTATATTCCACATTCTCTTTAATTTAAATAAATACTTATCGGTGATAATCAGTTCTCATAGTAAACGTACCAAGATTCTAAATAGAAATCGAGTTCTGTTTTTAATTGTGTAATTAAATTTATATCCAACAAAAGTCTAATAATTTCTTGTCATGATAAAATATTTGGACTCAAATTTGACAAAAATAATGCAATTCAAAAGAATTTTAGTTATGAATTTTACCATTAGACATATTATAGATATTTACATTGTTTTCGTATTATTATCAAATTCTATCGCTTATGGTATTGATATTTTTAAGTAAAATACCGGATTTGAAAGAAAAAAGATGTGGGGAGAGGGATTCAACCCGACTTTGACCTAGTTTTTGGTTTTTGATGGTTAAATAAATAAATAAATAAATAAATAAATCTTATCCATTTAAATTAAAAAATATATATATGTGAGGTAATTTGTCATTAATTATAATGAAAAAATCAACTTGAATATAAATATGAATTAATAACAAAATCTTCCGGTATCTTCTTTTTTTTTCTTTTGACTTTTTTCCATTTTAATGTGGAAAACTGTGTTAATCCGCGACAACGAATTTTATTTAATTTAAACAGGGAGAAATATCAATTCTCACGCGTGCACTAGCGAGTGCGGGAAAGTCAACAGTCAACCTAGGACAGTTACTGGGCGTGTGTACAACAAACGCACTAGGACGCGTGATGTTAGGAAAGAGAGTGTTTGGTGATGGAACAGGCGGAGGAGATCCAAAGGCGGATGAGTTCAAGGAAATGGTGGTGGAGCTGATGGTGCTGGCTGGCGTGTTCAACATTGGTGATTTCATCCCAGCCCTTGATTGGCTTGACTTACAAGGTGTAGCCTCTAAGATGAAGAAATTGCATGCCAGATTTGACTCTTTCTTGAATGGGATCATTGATGAGCACAAAATGAACGGTTCTGATGCAAAGCACGTCGATTTATTGAGTACCTTACTTGCACACAAGGATAATATCGATGGTGAGGGTGGCAAGCTTAGTGACATTGAAATCAAAGCCTTGCTTTTGGTACTCTCTCTCTCTCTCTCTCTCTCTCTCTCTCTCTCAGTTTCTAATTATATTTTTAATACTAATTTTATCTTTTTTCCAAATAAATATATTATTTGATAAATTTATATTTTTATTATTAATTTAAGAGTTTGGTCTTTGAATGTAGGATTTGTTCACAGCAGGGACTGACACGTCATCAAGCACCGTAGAGTGGGCCATTGCTGAGCTCATTAGACACCCAAAAATACTTGCCCAAGTCCAACAAGAGCTGGATTCGGTTATTGGGTGTAACAGGCTTGCTACTGAGTCAGACTTGCCCCAATTGACTTATCTTCAAGCTGTGATCAAGGAGACTTTTAGGCTCCACCCCTCTACACCTCTCTCTCTCCCACGTATGGCAGCTGAGGGTTGTGAGATTAATGGCTATCACATACCAAAGGGTGCAACTCTTCTTGTTAATGTATGGGCGATAGCTCGCGACCCAGAGCAATGGACTGAGCCACTCAAGTTCCGGCCTGATAGATTCTTGCCCGGGGGCGAAAAGCCTAGCGTTGACATTAAAGGAAATGATTTCGAGGTCATACCATTTGGTGCAGGACGAAGGATTTGTGCAGGGATGAACCTAGGTCTGCGCATGGTCACACTACTGACCGCAACCTTGGTTCATGCCTTCAACTGGGAACTACCAGAAGGTCAACATGCCGAAAAATTAAACATGGAGGAAGCATATGGGCTGACTCTACAACGAGCCGCACCCCTCATGGTGCACCCAAAACCTAGGCTCGCACCACAGGCCTACCGGACCCTGTCATAGACTAGTGCCATCAAATGAATAAAAGAGTTATCGTGGGGGTGTGAATGAAGCCTATGTGGGCACAAAGTTGAATGAATCATGCTTTTGATGAAAAATACATGTAAGGTGAATTTAATCCTCTTGTCTATGCATTATGTACTTAGATTTTTGAGATGTATTACTTTTGGAACTTGGGTTTTATTTCAAGAGAATTAAAAGTTACTTACCATCACTTTTCTACCAAATTCTAGAAGGCATTCTCTTTCTTTTCAATTTTTATGGAAACACAAAGACACCTAACAATCTTACCTACCACCTTCATCCACTCAACAAAAATATTTCGTCTTCTCACGTGCCCATCCAACTGCCTTGTCATGGTTGGCTTGGCTTAGTAGGTGATGTTGAGAAAAATCCTCATTTGGCCTGTGTATGCTCTATTCAACTCTCTTCTACATATTTCATATTTTTATTTTATTATATTTATATAATTTTTTAGTAAATAATTACATGAAAATGCAGAACATGTTAATAAGTGATCAAAATATTTCATCTTGTTTATTACATGCAAAAATTGTAATATTGGAAAAGACAAAGTCAAGGGGAGGAGAAAAGAGGAGAAGGGAGCCAAACACCAACCCTAGAATATTAACCTTTGCCTTTGGAGGAGGAAAGATCAATAATTATTAAACTATAGAAAGTAGATGGTTTTATTGATCAAAATTTCTAAAATAGTATGGGGAATATGACCCACAGTTGTTGAACTAGGTAGGAGAAATAGTGTAGGGTTTTAGTGGTAGATGGCATGCCATTTGGAGATCAGAAGCTTTCTTTTAGATGCTTTTGGTGAAATTATTTTTTGGTACAGTTGATAATTATTATATTTGGTAGCTTTTTAGAAAATAAATTGAAATTTTAATAAAATTATCTAGTGATTATTAGCATTGAACTACCAAAAAAAATGTAAAAACACCAATTAAAAGCTTTGAACAATATTTAGTTATTCTTTTACTTGATCACTAGTATTTAAAAATTTGACTAATTCAATTCAAGTAATTACGTGACCTAATTTAAGGGGTTAGTTTTTCTAATGTCTATTTTTTTTTCATTTTTAAAATTTAATAAACCATGTTTTTTGTCCCTCGGGCATAGCTCAACTGATAGAGTTTCTCCACTTCTATTTTTTCTTTTCTGATTTAATTTTATTTCGTTATATCTTTTTATAATAATAATAATAATAATAATAATAATAAACCATGTTTTCTCGTGATTCCTGTTTAGAAGTGGGAGCAATGTAAGTCACGGCATGGTCTTTTCTGCTTGAGAAGGGCCCAACCTATTAATACCAAAATTTTGGGCCAAGCCTGATGGTCAAATCTTCGTTCCTTTTTTTTTTTTTTGGACTAAATGATATTCGATAATCAATTTATTAGTTTTGATTAATTGTCAAATCTATTAAGAGACAAGTTCTCCGGTGTTTGTTTTTTATTTTTAAGATTCAAATCCAAAATTTGGTTAAAAGAATTTAATATCACTAGACTAATAAGACAACAATCTATACCCAAACCAAACTCTACTGGGAGACTAAATTGAAATCTTCTAATAACATTTTAATTATCGAGACAATGATAATGATGACGATGATAATATTTTTAGGTCAAATGTTAAATATGCAATACAAATGTGCCGGTGCTCATGCTAATTGGAAGGAGAGCGTTTGGAGACAAGAGCAAAGGCATAGACCCAAAGGTAGATGAGTTCAAGAAAATGGTGGAGGAGATGATGGTGTTGGCTGGGATTGCAAAACTATTTACATGCGTCTCCAGCAATCATAACTAGTGTCAGAGTCAAATTAGGTAAAGCTAAAGCCAACGCTAAGGCCTAAGCTAAGAGCCAATCCCAAGCATGCTGAGCCCAGAGCTACGAGCCAAAGCCCGAAACCATCGATGGAGCCAAATCCAGAGCCAAAGATAGAGTTAGGGCCAAAGCCGAGAGCCAGCACAAGGGTTGCAAAAACACACCCTAGGATTTTAGATTGAATTAATTACTTGTTCAATTCTTAAGTATTTGTCGATTTCTCAAATTAGTTCTTAAATTTCAAAATGCTACGAGGAGTTCTCAGATTTTCAGAAGTTCCCTCCATTAGTGACGGAGCCAAGTTGTCCATCAATTGTTGACCTGGTACAACATGACAAATGACATGGGTGTATGGATGCTAACATGACAGTACCAAATTATCAACCCAAAACAATTCACACGGTCACGTCAGCAAGTAAGGGGGCATTCTGGTCTCTCAACTTGAATGTCAGACATTACTTTTCCCCTCTATTATACATGCCTTCTTCTTCTCATTATAGAGAGAAAGATTACGAGTCGTGAGAATTTGAGTGAGACTCGTAAGTGTTGGTGAGATTGAGTGAGATTAAAGAGTGGGTAGACACGCTAAAGAGTCATCTCTCTCTCTCTCTCTCTCTCTCTCTCTCTCTCTCTCTCTCATGATCTCTTGCTCTCTCTCTAAAAATTTAGGGTTTTAAAATGCAAAAAACTTTGTTAAAGTACAGATGCAACCTTGATGCCATGTTTGTGACTTCATGGACTACTTGAAATCCAATACGGAGGTTTTATGGTTATCCTAAATTTTGGGTAAGTTGATTTTATCTCATGTTTAATTTCTGTGAAATATAATTTTTTTCCTTATTTTTTTATAGGATGGTAATGCTTATGATTTTTTCCAGTGGTATGATCCACTATTGTCTGATCGAGCTATTGAGATCATCCAAAGACTCAAAAACAAGATTAAAGAGCGAAAGACAATATGCAATTCTATCGTTATTGATTGGAACTTGAGGATGGAAGTAGCAAGCGACATGATCGACAGGCTGAAGGAGGAAAATTAAAGTTTAACTCTACAAAAGAGAAAGAGGGAATACATTCAAAGATGAAGATAAAAATTAAAAGTCTACAAAAGAAGGATTAATAACAACAACCATGGACTAGGGTTAGACGTGTATAGAGAGTTATCACAATAGTAATTTTGATAATTGGTCTCATGTTTAATTTAGAACTATAAAATGACTTTTGTTTAAGAATGTAACATTGGAAAATCTCCTTCATTGAAACTGTAAAGGATTGACTTTTGTTCCTTGTTCTCACTTTATTCTTGTCAAGGCTTGATTATTCATACACAAAAGGGAGAGAGGGGGAGAGGGAGAGAGAGAGAGAGACCAGTAATTGCAAACTAAATTCTACTACTATTTCACAATTTATAGAAGTAGCATTATTCGTTGCCCAACTCTAAGCCCAAAACACAAGCTCAATGATCAAATGCAAGTCATTATTCTAGAAAGTGCATCAAGCTCAATGATCAAACAAGTTGCTCATTACTATCACAACAAATGTTTCTATTTTACATATAATTCTTGCTACATTTAACAAATGTTTCCAAAATGCAAAACAAGAGTAAGAAATGGTGCATCTTCATTTTTCCTTTTCACAAAAAGGGAAACATAGCAAACTCCTTTGGGTTAAATGGTCAGATACTCTACTCCCTTAACCAGAGGTCTCGAATTTGAACCCTAGAAACGAACAAAAAGGATTTGATAGAGCCGGCCCCTAAACTAGATACCATAGTATTCAAACCGAATTAGTTAGAAGAAACTCAGATATCAGTTGGTGAAAAATAAAAAAAAAAAACAAAAACAAAAAAGGGGAAACATGCACAATGAAATTCAAATAAGAAATAGCTTTCAAAATGAAACCAATCTAACCAAAAATCAAGGGTCTAATTGATTGTTCTCATTTTCACAAATGGGAGAATTGTATGTCATACATACATTGTAAAAGTTTCCTTCAAGGCCATCTCCTAATAAGTATAGATTGCTATATGAAAAACTCAAATTATATCTCAATTTGATTACATCTCAATTTGATTATATTTGAAAACTTTAGATGTTGGATTACATCACAATTTGAAAAACTCAGGTGTTGGATTAACCACTTGTGACTCGTTATGGGAAGCTTAAGGTGGTGTTCGATTAACCTCTTAGGACTGGCTTTGGGAAACATGAGATGCACTGCCTTGACTCTACAATAAATGAATGGATTAGTGATTGATATAAACTAAGTACAATGCAATCAAAATAGTTAAAAAACTTAACCTTTTCTAGATTAGACTCGCATGACCTCTTGTTATGTCCAACTCCCCTACATATCATACACTTGATAGTTGTACCAACTCTTGATAGTCTATAGGAATCTTTTGGTAGAACTTCGGTGGACTCCAACCTCCTTTTCTTTGATGGACGTCCAGATTTCCTTTTATAGTTCGGAGGCAATAATGTTAGGATATCATTTTTGTCTCATACATTTGGACCATTACAAGGCTACACAATGGAACCATAGCATTCAGCATAGGTAGAGACACTATAGCAACTAGCCACATTTCTCAGGTTTATCCTTTAATGCAAAAATGCAGCTAACAACATGAGCACACGGAATGTCACATAGTTCCCATCTCCTACAGCTGCATGTTCTATGGTCTAAATGTACTATAAATTTATAGAAGCCAATTGAAATTTCATAAATTCTATCACCAGCCAAGAGGGGAAATTGGTATCTACTTTGCTTCTTCAAATGCTTAAGCTTTCCTTGAATGACTGGACAAATTTCATCATAAAAAGATGAAATTTTAGTCTTATTTTCACTAAATTTTACCATCAAATCAGTTCTGATTACCTTCAACAAACTAATAACAAACAACTTTCTTGCATCTAACACTTTAGCATTAAAAGATTTACATAAATTATTAAAGAGGGAGTCATATTTACTATATGCAGAAAAGGCTAACCTTATCTATGCTTGTTTCTCCTTGTCTATCAACCATTTATAGGCTCTTAGCTCACATTTTTGAATTTCCATCATGGCTCTCAAAAATTCAGCCTCATACAAAGTTGTAGCAACATAAAACATATTCTTCAACATACAAAGTCCTTGGCTCACATTTTTAATAACAGGCAATCTGAAATTGGCCTTCATATGCTATCTTCAAGAAACAACCATCTAGACCTATAAAAGGCCTATAGACTGCCAAGAAACCACTCTTGCATACGTTGAGATAAATGTACAATTTTTTGAAAATTGACATATTTGGGTACTGGATACTCATGGGGTGCTCTCCACTGCATATAATGAAACTCCCAATCTTGTAAGTGCTCTCCTTGTTTGTTTTCAAAATGTCTTAAAAGTATAGCCTTAAAAGGAAGAACTGCTCCTTGTCCTGCCCTTCAGCAATTTCTTTGGCCAGAGCTCTTGCTCTCGATGCCTTCATTCTTTCACAATTTAGCATGAATTTATCATTGGTTTTTTCCTACAAAACATTTAGTTTAATCTTTGGATCATGCTTCAACTTCTTCATCCCTTTTTTTGCCAACCAAGTAAAGGTTGCATATTTATTCTTCTATGTCTTTGCACAAGTATGTGCAGACCTATAGGTAATTAGGAGGGGTCCCTAGTCCATATGCTCTCCCCTTCTACCTAGGATCACTCTTTCCACATCCAAATATGTATACCCTTTCATCTTCACTGTCACTATCTTCAAATCTAATGCCTAAGGCACTGTCATTAGAATCACTTACTAAATCTTCAATATCACATATCTCAATTTGCCCACCCTAGTCGTTCTGCATCTCTTCTTTATCCTACCCAAGATCAGTTTCTTCATCAACAAAAGTAGCCTTATCCACACTGTACTCTATGTACAAATCTATTTCTTTATCTATCTTTAATCTTCTATCCAAATAATCTAGTAACGGACCATTAGTTAAAATTGATAGAAACTGTCTCTATTACATAATACTCATGCCCTTACAAAGTTTTTATAACTTAATTCTCCTACCATGTTTTTCCATTCAATCAGGGACATTTTATCCCTATCAAAATTATGAAAATATATCAAGTCTCCACATTCATATTTATCGCGTCTCACAAATTTACTCCCATGATGAACTGTACAGTAAATTTTATTGAATCCATATCTAAAAAAGATGAATGAAAATGCATAAGTTTTTAAAAGCCTAATTGCAGACCCTATCAAAATCTAAAACCCCAAATAAAATAACCCTAATTGATAAAAAAAAAAAAAAAAAAAAAAAAAAAAAAAAAAAACCTATTTTGTATCCCTAAATTACGAACCCTAATTTAAGTCTCTATCACCTAAATAAAAAACCCTAAATTACAAAATCCTAATTTGAAACCTTCAAAAAATAAATAAAAAAATAAAAAAAAATCTACTTTTTCAACTCTTTTAATTATTAAATCCCTAATTTGAAACCCTAATTGTGAAACACTAATTTTGAGACCCTAATTTTGAAATCCTAATTTTAAAACCCTAATTTTGAAACCCATTTTTTCAAACCTCAGATTATTAAACCCCTAATTTATAAACATTTAAAACCCTAATATAAATTTTTAAAGGCTTAATTTAAAACCTCTAATTTAACCACCTATAGACCTATTCGCAAACACATGTTTTCAAATAAAAATCTAAAAAATAAATAAAAACAAGTAGATCCGACAGTTAAGTTACATACCTTAAAAGACTCTTCTAATCTCACCATCTGATGGTGCACTTCCAGCAAAACAAGGATGTAAACCCCACATTCGGGACCACAATAAACAATAGTGACTCCTCAAAAGTCTCCTTGAAAGCAATAAACAAATGGATTCACCTTCCTTCGAGACACACACTCTCTCTCTCTCTCTCTCTCTCTGAGACACAATAAGCAAATGGATTCTCTACCTCTTACAAAAAAAAATAAATAAATAAAAAATGGTTAATTACATGTAAATTGAGAGGCAAGAATGCCCTTCACTTGCTAACATGGCAATGTGAAGTATTTTGGGTTGATAACTTGGTATTGCCATGTTAGCATCCGTATGTCCATGTCATTCACCATGTCATTCTAGGTTAGCAGTTAACGAACAATTTGGCTCAATAACTATCGGAAAGACTAGTCAACATTACTTTTGGAAGTCCAAGTACTCCACCATGGCATTTGAAGTCCAAGGACTAATTTGGAAAATCGACAATACTTTAAGGATTGGACAAGTAATTAACTCATTTTAAATCTTTTATTTAGATTTTATTTCAAATTCAAGTGATTTTTATTATATCACATTGACTTTGAGGGAGATATTAGAAAATATATTATACATCAAAGTCAAATCAATAATGGTGTCATATGATATCATGTGTATCTTTTGAAAATATTACCTGCTATGTTGAAATATAGAAAATAATATATATGTTAACATCCCCTCTCAAACTCAAGGTGGAGAGAAGTCTGTTGTCTTTAGTTTGTCAATTAGATCTTGAAATCACTAAGTTGAGTGCGACTTGGTGAAAATATTTACAATCTCAGATTGGAAGGAGATAACAATAAGCTAAATAGTGCCATAAAGGATATGATGTCGCACAAGGTGACAGTCAATCTCAATATGTTTGGTGCATTCATGGAATACATCATTGTGTGAAATTTGCATGACACTTTGATTATCACAATGAAATTGAACGGCCAAGGAGGAGGTAACACGCATATCTTAGAGGATATATCATAACCAGAGGAGGTTAAGAGTGGTATCAGCAAGGGCTTGGTATTCTGCTTCTGTACTAGAGCAAGAGACAATTGTTTGTCTTTTTGCTATGCTAAAAGATAATAGAGGTACCAAGAAAGAAATAGTATCTGGTAGTGAAGCGACAATCAATTGGGTCTCCAGTCCAATTAGTATCAGAATATACCCATAGTTCAAGTAGAGACGAGTTAGAGAAATGAGGACCATTAAATAGAGTACTTCAAATGCAACGAAGAGTACAAAGAATAGCCAAAAAGTGAGTGGTCCATATGCACTCATGAACTAGTTGGCAATCATAGCCAATGTCAGGACATGATACAGTGAGATAGATAAGACTGTCAACTAGTTAATGATATTGAGTGGTATCACTTTGAGGAGTCCCATCAGCAGCTGAGAAATGAGCATTGGGTTTGAGAGGAGTGTTGACTGTTTTAGTATCTGTGATGTCAGCATGTGAGATAAAGTCAGTAGCATATTTGGTTTGGGATAAGAAATATCCAGACTCAGTGGATGTAACTTTAATGCCTAAAAAATAACTGAGAGTATCTAGATCTTTATTTCAAAGTACTGGTAGAGAAATAATTTGAGAGCAGAGATGTCATTAATGTCATCACCAGTGATTATCATGTCATCAATATAGAGAAAAAGAAGAGTAGTCCCCTGATTTATTTTCTGAACAAACATAGAATGATCATAAGCACTAGAATGAAAACCAAGGTGGCCAATTGTGGTGTTGAATCTAAAAAACCATGTGTAAGGTACCTGTTTAAGATCCTTATAAAGACGAAAAACCTTATTGGTGGGTGATCATAACCTCGTGGGGGTTGCATGTATACTTCCTCAGTTAGATCAACAGATATTCATTACGAGGAAGACATTCTTGATATCAATCTAAAATAACAATCATGATTTACTTGTAGCAACAGCAATGAGGCTAGGACTGAGGTTAAATGAGTTACAAGGGCAAATGTCTCCTTGTAATCAATGCATACTCCTATATGAAGCCTTTGCTAAAACAACAACAACAACCTAGACGTTCTATCCCAAAATTTGGGGTCGGCCATATGAGAGACAAATAATGAAGTCAAAAAAAAAGGAAGAAGAAGAAGAAGAAGATTTAGTTTGTGCGGATTCTCCTACGTCACTCATTTCTATCTAAGATTATCTCCTCAACTAACTCCATCACTATCATATCTTTACAAATACATTACATCCAAGTTTTCAATTACCTATCTCCACATTTTATTAAATCTCCTATATTTAAACTCTCTACCTTCCTAACAGGTGCGTCTTTGGGCCTTCGTTGTACATGTCCAAACAATTTCATACGGTATTCTCGCATCTTATCCACAATCGAACTAACTCCCAATTTATTACGTATCTCATCGTTTCTAATTCTATCATTTCTAGTTTTGTCACACATCCACCTAAACATTCTCACTTCAGATACAGCCATTTTTTGCTCTTGTTGCTGTTTAATGGCCCAACATTCAGTGTCCTATAATAGAGCAGGTCTTACTGCGATCTTATAGAATTTTCCCTCCAAATGTAATGGCATCGTGCGATCACAGAGCACTCCTGATGCCTTTCTCCATTTTATCCAACCCGCATGAATTTTATTGTTGACATCCTCATCTATATTGTCATCATTTTGAATGATGAAACCAAGATATCTAAACTGTTCGCTCTTTGAAACTTTTCTTCCTTCTAATCTAATCGTTTCTTCATTATCCTGATGGTAGCCACTAAACTTACACCTCATATACTCAGTTTTAGTTCTACTCAATCTAAATTTTTAGATTCTAACGTGTCCCTCCATAACTTTAATTTAGTACTGACACCCTCTCTAGTTTCATCAACCAAAACTATATCATCTGCGAAGAGCATACACCATGGTATTTCATCTTGAATATTTTTTATGATTTCATCTATCACTAATACAAATAGTAAGGAACTCAGTGCCGAATCTTGATGGAACCCAATGTTGATAGGAAAGCTATCACTCAACCCCCCCACAAGTCCTTACATTGGTCAGAACTCCTTCATATATATCCCTAATAAAATTAATGTATTTCAAGGAGATCCCTTTCCTGATGAGTGTCCACCACAACACCTCTCTGGGGACCCTATCATATGCTTTCTCTAGGTCAATGAATACCATATGTAGATCTCGTTTTTGCGCTCTAAATGTCTCCATCAATTGTCTTAGCAAGTGAATAGTTTCAGTGGTGGATCGTCCTGATATAAATCCAAATTGATTCTGAGACACATTTATCTTCCGTCTCAATCTATGTTCTATCACTCTCTCCCATAACTTTATTGTATGACTCATGAGTTTAATTCCTCTATAATTGGAGCAATCTTGTATGTCCTCTTTATTCTTATATAGCGGGACAATTGTGCTCTCTCTTCATGGGATGAGCATTTTCTTTGTTTGCCAAATTTTGTTAAAAAGAATCGTTAACATTGTTACTATGAATTCTCTCAAATATTTTCACACCTCGATAGGGATACCATCAGATCTAATGGCTTTGTTATTTCTCATTTTCTTTATGGCCTCCTTTACCTCATGGGGACGAATCTTTCATTTAAAATCTCTATTAATCTCTTCTCTAGATATCTCTATATTTTCTAAATTTACTGTACTATCCACATTAAATAAGTTATTAAAATATTCTCTCCACCTCTTTCTTATATCCTCGTTTTTTATAAGTGTATTATTTGTTGCACTCTTAATACATCTAATCTCATTTAGGTCTTGTCCCTTCCTCTCCCTTAGTTTGGCAATTCTATAGATCTCTCTCTCTCCATCTCAAGTTTCTAGTCTATTACACACTTTACTCTTTGATACATGTATAGTCTTTTTTACTTCTTTTTTTACCTTTTTATATTTTTCATAGGTCTCGCTACTACTGTCATTTTTAAGATTCCTATAGCACTTTCTTTTGAATCGGATCGCGGTTTCTATTTCTTCGTTCCACCACTATGACTCTTTGCCTCTTGGAACCCCGCCCTTGAATACTCCAAGAACCTCTCTACCTATATTCTTAATATTATTAGACATATCATTCCACATTGTTTCTGAGTTATCATTAACAAACCAATTTGTTACTCCAATTACTTTCTCCCTAAAAATCGTCACATTTTTCCCTTTTAGATTTCTCCATTTAATTTTTGGCTCTATATATGGTTGACATTGTTTTTATCATTTATGTACTCATACGTCTAAAACTAAGAGTCTATGTTGAGTCGTTACACTCTCTCCCGGTATGACCTTACAATTCTTACAAATCGCTCTATCACCTCTTCTAGTGAGAAAGAAATCTATTTAACTAGCATTTTCCTCACTCCTATAGGTAACTATGTGTGACTCTTTTTTCTTAAAGAACGTATTTATTAGTACCAAATCAAACGCTACTGTAAACTCTAGAATTGTACTTCCCGCCTCATTCCTACCGCCGAAACCAAAGTTTCCATGTACGGTTTCAAAACCTCATTTTTCTTTCCCACATGTCCATTTAGATCTCCTCCAATAAATAACTTTTCGTTACTTGGTATGGTTTGTATAAATTCATCCAGATCATCCCAAAATTGTTTCTTACTAATTGCATCTACACCTATTTGTGGCGCGTACACACTAACTATATTAATTACATTTGCTTCACTTACTAACTTGACAAGCATCATTCTATCTCTCTTCCTTCTTATCTCTACTACATCTCCTAATAGGTCTCTATGTATAATTATTCCTACCCCATTTTTAGTTCTATCTCTACCAGTGTACCAAAATTTATGACCGTAAGACTCTATTACTCTAGCCTTCTCTCCCACTGATTTGATTTTTTGAAGACACATGATCGTAATTTTTTTTCTATTCATTACTTCACCTATTTTTCCTAACTTTTCGGTTAGAGATCCTATGTTTCAAGTGGCTAAGCGAATCCTATCCTCATGGACTATTTTATTTGTCCGCACCCTTTTGCTTCAAGTCAATTTTTGTACTGATCAATAGACCCATCAGCTCGTCTTTATTTTATAAACCTATTTGTTCCTGATAATAGACTCTCTGAAAGGTAAGTTAACTAGGTCCCAAATATTTGTGTAGGCAAGATCCTGTAGTTCTTTTATCATTGCTTACTGCCATAAAGGGTCAATACTGGTCTTGTGATAGGTGTGAGATTCAAACAAAGAGACAATAGTAGAATAAACATTAAAGTCACAAAGTCAGCTGGATGGTTGATTTACATGATCAGATCGATGAATAAGTGGTTGGAGAGCAGAAAGCTCGATTGAAATTGAGAAATCATTTGAAGAAAGTGATGAATGATCTGTTGAAGTATGTGATTGATCCACTATCATCGGAGATTCAAGAGGAGCAAATGGAGGCGAGGTTGAGTTACATGGGTATTAGAAGAATCTACAAAAGAAGTGTCAGAAAATAGAGGTATAGTTGGATTAGAAAAGAATGATTGAGGAGGGTTGCTGATTTTAAATTGGGAAAGAGTTGAGAACATTTTGTGTTCCCAAAATGTTACGTGTCTAGATATACGAAATTTTGGAGATAGTGGACCCCAACATTTATACTCTGTATGTTCTATTCTATATCCTAAGAAGCAGCATAATCGTATTCATGGTTCTAGTTTAGCATGTTCATAAGGTTATATGAGTACAAAGCAAGTGCTTCTAAAAACTTTAAGAGTGTAGTAGTCAGGAGCATAAGTATATAACCATTCGTAAAGAAAGATATTACCAATAACTGGAGTAAGAATATGATTGATAATATAAACAACTATAAGAGCTGTTTCTACCCAAAATTTTTATAGACATGAGGAAGATGCGAGGAGGGTTCAAATGGCATCAAGAATATGTTTATGTTTCCATTTGACTCAACTGTTTTGTTGATAGGTCCCCTGGACAAAATTTTTGGACAACCATACTTTGATGGGCAGAGTAAATGATTTTTCCTTGTATTCCATGGCATTATCAATGCAAAATATTTTGACTTTGTGAGAGAATTGAATCCGAATCATATTTGCAAAGAGTAAGTAGAAAATAAATCAAATCCATGACTTATTAAATAAATCCAAGTATAATAAGAAAAATTATAAATAAAGACAACATAATAACATTAAACTCTCATTGTGTTACGAAGAGCAGATCCCTAAATATTAGAATAAATCACGTTAAAAGGTGTTGAACAGGAAAAATCATTTGGAAAGGACAAAGCATGACCTTTTACAAGTTAACATGTGACATAGTCCAAACTCTCAAACTTGACTTGTTTTAAGGAACCACTAGAGATGAGAGAGTTCAATCTGATATTAGAACGATGACTAAAATGAGAATGTCAGATAGTGGATGGAACAGCAGCAGCAACTGGTTTGAATGGTAGACAAAGAGAAGTGAGTTCGAACAATTAACCAACCTTACACCCTGTCCCAAGGATCTCTCCTGTTTGTGGGTCGTCTGTGAGTCTTGCACAATACAACCACAACTTGAACAATGTAGGTTAAGACCAAGTTCACATAGTTATCCAACAAATATAAGATTTAAGAATAGTTTAGAAACAAGAAAATTATTCGATAAGGATAAGTTAGTTATTTTGACGTTACCTATACTTTAAACATGCATGGTGGAATTGTCAATGGTATGAACCACATGAGAGGTAGGAGAGGTAATAGAGGAGTCAAGTATAGATACGTCAGAGGTCATGTGATTACAACATGCAGAATCAAAGTACCATGAAGAGGGGGTACTTGGTTGGACAAACTGGGTGCAAGAAAAAAGAGCACCAAAATTTGATTGAAATTGCTGAAAACATTTTTGAAGATTTGATAAAGAAAACTTGAGAGATGTGCTCTCTTGTGGATCCTCAGCGAGAGTAGCAGCAGTAGATGTAGGCTGAGTATGAGATGACTTGAAAGAGTTGTCTTGTCTAGAAATGTATTGTCCAGAGGTCTGTTTGAGTCTTATTCTACATTTAGAGTAGTGATGATCATGACTTTAGCAGTAAGTGTAATATCTTGATTGATTATTTGTAGATAATCTTCGAGAAGGTTGATGAGGCAAGGTTTGAAAGAATTTGGAAGCACCAATTATGCAAAAGTATGTAATAATAACACTTGAAAAATACCAAAAATGAAAAGAACCTATTTATAATATCAAAATTGACCCTAGAAATGGATTCAGGATACCCAAAAACCTTATAAATCAATTTGGTTGGCAAAAAATATATATATATAAAATGGCTAAATCGAACAGTCAAAGTCTGGTCAACGATTGAACCGAGCCTCTGAACTGACTACTAAACTAGACAGGATGTGATTGATGACACGGTAAGGGGTGCCGATGTGGAGTCTATAAAAGTCCACGTGGATGTTGACGTGGCAAGAAAGTAAGCTGAGTGATCTGACACGGCAGATTCATGGCAGCAAACGTGGATGTATTACGTGGGCCTATATGTCTGACGTGGCTAGTGATATGTTGCTGACTAGGCTGCTGATTAGATGAGTTTTAATGATTCAGGATGTGACACGTGTCAGAGAAGAATGCAAAATGACATCATTTTAAGCTTCTTCAACCTCTGCAATGCAGCTTTTTCAGAACAGACTTCTGATATTTGAGTGGCGCATGACGGCACATGAGTTGTTGTATGTTGGTCCGATTACCACCACTGTAATTGGTTGGAATGTAGATCAATTTGGTATATACCAATTGACTATCAGGTGAACTAATGAGTAGCAAAAAAAAGAAGAATAGACCCTGATCACAAGCTTTATCGGGATGTCAATAGCAATTTCTAGGAGCTTCTAGCTGTGCATGAGGGTGCATGGACTATTAGATGAAGTCAGGAATTGTATGGCTGATAGTGTCAAGTGTGTAAAACACAGTAATGTGCTCAGATGTCAGATCTGACGATGTTGTATCAGCGACGCATGGGCATGTGGATGGCGTGTATGAAAGCTGTTTTGGCCAGAAACTAAGATAGGCTAGGAGACAAAAAAAATAGGTTTTCTATTTCCCTATATAATTCACTTAATATAATTATATTGAGAGAGGAAAAAAAAGTGAGGATTTTTTACCTATATAAAATCCTAAAGATATTCTTCTAACTTTTTTGCAAAGGAAGTTTTGATACCATGTAACAAATATAAAGAGAGAAATAATATGAGAGAGAAAGCTCTTTATATTTTATTGCGTGTCTAATACATTGAACAAAGAAGACATTTATACAATTTAGGGTGTGTACATAAAAGGGAAACCCTAAAATCAAATATTTTTTCACATATATGATATGTTAATATGTTGTAATATTTGAGATAACATAATTTGACATATATAAAAAAACACTAGTAATAGTAAGAAATATCTAACATAATGGCGTCATATGATATCATGTGTATTTTTTGAGAATATTTACTTTTCATATATTAATATATAGAAAGTAACATATATATTAGCTTTTATGGCTAAGAAAAAGTTAATGGACTTGCATGTTTTGTGTTATTATTCATGCACTCAATTTGCTGCGAAAAACATCTTTTACGTAATCAGTAACTTTAATGTTACCCTCATCAATCAAACAAGACTTTGACGAGTTGATTTTGAGTTAAGTTGAGTTACTTTAATCATTTTGCATTTGTATATAACTCTTTACAGGCCTGTTTAAGGGAGTAGTGCACCTACACTAATTAATTACCATTGTCAACTACTACGAAAAGGCAACAGGGCAAGGACTCTATCCCTTACCCCGCCCATAGCCATTAGCGACCAAGTTGGGTTATAGCAGTATCAACTCGGGGTTTTTTTTTATCTACCACTTGTGTCTGAAATCATATATCGACTAATCTAATTTGAGTATTTACTGAAACCTTATTTAGAAAATAGTTCTCCCAGCAATGTTGGGTTCTCGTTAAAAATTCTAAATGTGCTAGAATCGAAGTAGAAGAAAATAAGGTTCATGAAAGGAAGAAATTTGAACAAGAATACACAATAAGAGAGAACCTATTAAGACTAGTGGTTTGTCATAAAAAGACGGATTTTATCTCACTGCTTGAACTCCAACTCAAAAACCTAGCTTCTGATCTTCCCTTCATTAATTTTCATTCCAAATTTCAACAATAATCTTTTGAAGAGTATTGGAAGTAGGTTTTGACTCCACAGATTCTGACTCCTTAACTCGAATGATTGCTCTAAATGAAGGATGAGAAACCTACAAAAGACCATCGGAGGGTGTTCCGGTAGGAGAGACCCTGACGCTCAAGTCAAAAAGAGTGGTTTTCGATAGGAATAAAATAGACTGAATAAGAGAAAAGGGTAAGCAAGAGAGTCTGTGATTTATGTGTCGGGTGTATGCTATCAAAACAGCGTACCTAGAATTGTAATGTTGAACGCTTTTATATGTTCCCTACCTATGAGTCGTGTATACCCTGGGCGTTACATCCCTAGTTTCCTTGTGAGAAGTCCTGGGAGTCTTGGGACTCCTTAGTCAAATATTCTCGAAAGATTCAAAGTTCTCATCGTTTGAAAAGTTTATTACCAAGGAGTTTCATTCTTATCGACTAGATTTCAAAGATTTCCTTCCTTATCTAGGAAATGTATTTCATAACTGAATAGGAAATAAATACTGATACATGTCTAAGTTAAATATTACCTTTAGCCGATAAAGATGAGCAATCAATTACTTAATAAGGCTATCAGTTGTCAACCAAGAAAAGAAGGGCTTCAGCTTGAGGTCACCGAATACCTCTATAAACCAATTGGACTTCCATCGTTAGGAATTAGCCAAGAGATCAATCCACGTTTGTCCTTCAGGGAGATAAACCTTTTGTTGATATGCCAAAACATTTACTGGGTTATAGGCCTGTCGACCTCTGGGTACTACCCCCATAGGCCTCGGAGTCATGTCCCATCATTTACTCCCAACTCGTGGTGTCGTTTCATGAGAAAGGTGCCATGAGTAATGTCACCTATTGGAAATTAGGAAGGTATAAAGTCTTTAACGTGGCATGTGTCACATCGAGTCCTGTGAATCGTCTCTAATATATCTCATAATGTGCGTAGTTGAAATGGACCGGGGTTGAATACATCTTCCTTTCAACCGTTTCGTCTTCCGAGAGTGTAAATATATTCAATCTTTGAACAAGTATCTCTGAAATAAATGTTTCGTGGGAAGTTGGAGGAATTTAAGCCCTTTATTCATTGAACACGATTCTTATTAAACTGTTTCGTCTACTCAAGATTTGCGAAGAACTTTTCCCCTACAGCTATAAATAAAGGCCACATGACTCTGTGTTGCCTCAGAAAAAACTTGTGTTTTCAATCTGCAAGTCTTTTTTTCCTGAGGGTTAGCTTCTTTGAGAGATTCTCTGATAGTGCGCCTTAGGTTTCAAGATCATGTAGTATAAAATGTTTCTGCAGATGCAAGGCCTCGTCAAGAAGGGATTGCTGATGCAAGGTCTCATCATGCCATTTAATATTCGGACGTCATGATGGGCTCTGTCGCGGTTCCCATTTAGGTTCTCGATTTCAGAGGGGATTTTCAATTACATTCCTGTTGTGGGTTGAGTTGATCATCCGATTCGTGTTTTCTTAGGTCAGGTGACTAAAGGAGTTGATAGGTATTGAGGAGCTGTACATGGTAGATGGTTTGAATGCTAATGCATTCTCACAGTTTCTTCAGGGCCATTTCATACCCTCCTCAACCCATTTTTCGTAATCTTCTTGTCCAAGTTTGGTTGCGGATATTTTTAAAATTCTTTCTTCTGTTTTCTCTTTTTACTATTTTTGTACTCTCTAGTGTTGTCAATTGCCCGCGATTCAACGGTTTCTTTGTCCAGGGACAATTCTGTAAATGTTTTAAGTATCTCTTTTCGATGTAATTTGGTCCAACTCAAGGACTTGTAAATCATGTCGATTCAAGCAACCTAATATGTATTCATTATATGGAAATAAAAGAAGAGTTTTATTTTACTTACTTGTTGATTTTTATTTTTTGCCAAATTTTCATCAGTAGAAACCATGTATATGATTGAATGAGGTGACAAATGAAACGATCGCATGATAAGCTTGCCGAACAGTGTGGGAGTTAATCACAAATACTGGTGCCTTGGTAAAGATACCACTGCCTGAATCATTAAACATTTATCATACTTGTCGAAAGAGATATCCCCTCATTCGTTCATTCAGCCAACAAGGCAGAGTGTACTTAATTGGGGAATTGCTAGTGTGCTTCGACTGATATAACACCCGATAGAAAATTCAACCAATAGGGTAGGACATATCCCTCTAAGAGACATATATCTCATTTTGGGTGTCAGATGCAAATTAATAGAATGGGTGGTCCCTACTTGTTTAGGAGTTATATTCCTTATTGGCGACATGCTACACTTAATAGGAATCAACCTATAAGATAGGTTGTGCCTACCCACCTCGGAGTTACATTCCTTATAGACAATATGCTACGTTCAATAAGAATCAACCGATAGGATGGGTCATGCCTACTCGATTGGGAGTCACATCCCTTATTGGCGACACACTACATTCGATAGGAATTAATCGATAAGATGGGTCGTGCCTATCTGCCTAGGAGTTACATCCCTTATTGGTGATACACTACGTTCGATAGGAATTAACCTATAGGATGGGTGATGCCTAATCGTCTGGGAGTTACATCCCCTATTAGGGACACACTATGTTCGATAGGAATCAACCGATAAGATGGGTCGTGCTTACCCATCTGTGAGTTACATCCCTCATTGACGATACGCTACATTTGATAGGAATCAACCGATAGGATAAACGGAAGGAAAGAGTATAGAAGCCTTACTCAATAGGAGATCTTTCTGACCAAGGGAGACGACAAAATTCATTGGTAATAGATATATAAGTTTTCTGAGTTCCAGGTCCTGGGCATAGCTGATCCATCTAAATTGTTGAGACAATAAGTCCCTGGGCAAATTACGAAGCATATCTGATGGGGGCCTTCTTAATTGGGCGTGAGCTTGCCCCAGTGTAGGGGTTGACCAGTAGCCTCCACTTTCTTTAGAACTATTCGCCTAGTTTGAATATTTTGTTTCTGACTTTTTGGTAGTAATACTGAGTCACTATTGCTAATACGCAATCATCTGAGCAGATATAGATTCCCGCAACTCTAGGGGCAGGTCTAGTCATTCTCATAAGGCAGGCTTATTTCGTTTGTATTGTATTGATCCACCTGAAGTGAGTGAATTCCTATCTCCATAGGTATGGTAGCTTCACATCCATACGTCAAACTGAATGGTGTTTTGTCAATTGCCCTTCAAGGTGTAGTGCAATATGACCAAAGGATACTGTAGAGTTCTTCTATCAATCACCGCTTGGCTTCATCCAGTGTTGTCTTTAATCCTTGTAAGATCATTCTATTCATTATCTCAGCGAGTCAATTGGTTTGCAGATGGGACACTGATGAAAATCGGTGTTAAGTCTCCAATTTGCTGCAAAATTCTTAAAAGCTCTTGTTGTCAAATTGTTTCTTATTGTTAGTGATGAGAACATGGGGTATTCTGAATGTGGTGATGATGTGAGTCTATATGAACGATTGGGTTTTGACTACTGTTGTCTAGTCCAGTGGTTCGACCTCCACCCATTTGGTGAAATACTCGACAGTCACTATGAGAAACTTTCATTGTCCGATAGCTGGTGGGAATGGTCTAAGGATATCCATTCCCCACTGAGCGAACGGCAAGGGACTTGTTATAGAACTGAGCTCAGTGGAAGGTAATCAAGGTACCAAGAAGAAACATTGGCACTTATCACACCTCTTGACGTAATTATCAGAGTCGGTCTTCATGGTTGGCTAGTAGTACCCTTGGTGTAGGGATTTGCGAACTAGATTCTGAGCCCCCAAGTGATTGTCGTATATTCCTTCATGATCTCTTAGAGGACATAGTCTCTTTCTTCGAGGGTTAGGTATTTTAGGTATGGGTGAGTGACGGACTTTCGGTATAGACTTCCGTCGATGATCGCATAATGAGTAGCCTTTCGTTACAGCTTCGTTGCCTCTAATAGCGAGTCTAGTAGACGATCATGCTTCAGATAGTCTTCTATAGAATCTTTCTAGCTAGGGGCTGGTCCCCCATAACTTTTGGATTTATCAATCCTGAGCTGTGCTAGGCTCTCGATATAAACTGTTCGGCTAGAGGTGACTGAGTCTGAACTAGTTAGCTTAGAGAGTGTGTCAGCTCATGCGTTCTTTGATCGAGGGATTTGTTGTATGTCCACTTTGTCTAACTTGTTTATCGTTTCACGCAGTTTACTTAAGTACTTGGCTATGATCGGGTCCTTAGTCTCGTAGACCCCTTCAATCTGCTTGACAACTAGCTCACTACCGATGAACACTTGAATGCTTTGAGCCCCCATGGTCGTTGCAATTCAAAGTCCTGTTAGCGAAACTTTATACTCTGCTTGATTATTCATTTCCTTAAAGTCAAAACGAAGGATGTACTCTGCCTTGAAATCATCGAGACCCTTCAATATGAGCCTGACACCACCTCCTGAAGAGTTTGATGACCCATGCTCGGCTGGAACCAAAAGGGTACACTCTATGATGAAATCTGCTAGGGCTTGGCCCTTAATTACAGGTCTTGGTTGGTACTGACTATTAAACTTTCCTAACTCTATGCTCCATTTGATGAGGGGGCCAGAGGTATATTTTTTCTAAAGGATTTGTTTCAACGGGTGATCGATGAGTACCACGATAGTATGAGCCTGAAAGTATGGCCGAAGATGCCTAGCCGAGCGACTAGAGTATAGGCTATCTTTTTTATCAATCGGTAGTTGATCTCGGATTCTTTGAGTATTCGGCTGATATAGTAGACTGGTAGAGAGGTGTAGGTAGAATTTCTCACCAGGAATAGGACGAGAGAGCAATGGAGGCGATATAAGGAATTCTTTAAGTTGCTCAAATGTCGTTTGACACTTGGGCATCCATGCAAAATTCTAGGATCTCTTCAAGGCATCAAAGATGGGTTTGTACTTTTCCCTCACCTTCGACATGATTTGGCTTAGGGCTGATATTTTATTGATGAGGCATTGTACCTCCTTCAGTGTTTGTGGTGGCGACATGTCCAGTATGGCTTGTTTTTTTTTAGGATTCACCTCAATTCCTCGGTTGGTGATAAATAAACCCAAGAACTTGCCGAATGCGATTCTGAATGTGCACTTTGCTGAGTTCAGCTATAGCGATCTAATGTCTGAAAAGTTTTTTCAAGATCGGCAATATGTGCCTCTAAACTAGTGCTCTTAACAAGCATGTCGTTAACATATGCTCCATATTCCTGTCGAGCAGGTCCTTAAAGACCTTATTGACCAATCGTTGGAAAGTTACTCCAGCATTTTTCAAGCCAAACATTGACCTAATAGCAGTACATGCCAAATTCTATGCTGAAACTCATCTTTTCCTCATCTTTCGATGCCATTTGTTTTTTATTATAACCAAAATAGGCATCCATGAAACTCAAAAGTTGGTAGCCTGAGGAGTTATCCACCAGCTTGTTGATATTGGAAAGCAGGGAGCTGTCTTTTAGTCATGCCTTATTGAGATCGATAAAATCTACACACATTCTCTAGTTATCATTAGCCTTTTTCACCAAGACCATATTGGCTAGCCTTTCAAGGTACTTGATTTTACGAATTAATCCGGCTATCAATAGTTTCTAGACTTCTTCTTGTATGACACGTTGGTACTATAGGGCAAACACCATTTTCTTCTATTTGATCGACTTATATCCAGCATTGACAATTAGCTTGTGGACTATAACTGAAGGATGAATACCTGGCTTCTTTTTAGGAGACCAAGCAAAGACTTTCGAATGTTATTGTAAGCAATCGATAAT
Organism: Dillenia turbinata; assembly: GCA_037126225.1. Taxonomy (NCBI): domain Eukaryota; kingdom Viridiplantae; phylum Streptophyta; class Magnoliopsida; order Dilleniales; family Dilleniaceae; genus Dillenia; species Dillenia turbinata. The sequence continues at coordinate 9,133,118 of JBAMMX010000020.1, forward strand.
TACTTCTCGAAGATGTATTGGCAAATTTGCCCCAACTCGCACAGTCTTGTTAGAGTCGTCGGTTAGGGGAATCTCGATTATTTCTTCCACAGGTTCAAGTTTGGTCATTGATTCGATATTGTCGCTAAACTCTAGGGTATCGATTTGAAAGTTTTCTTGTCCACCATCGACTATAAGAAAAACATGAGGATCAGGGTCGCTACGAAGGGTAGCGATTCCCTCTACTATTCTGAATTTGATCTTCATGTGTCTCGTACTAGGTAGTGCCTCCAGTGCATACAAGCTAGGGCGACCAAAGATAGCATTGTAAGGTGAAAATACCTTCACCACGTGGAAGACAATTTTAATAGCTGCATGATTGGGGGGAGTTCCCAGGGTTACAATGAGAGGAATGATACCTTCACGATAAATGTGCTCGTCAGAAAGACCTATCAGTGTAAAGAGACAACAAACTTCAAGAGGTACGTGCACTACAGAGGCAAAGAGATAAAAAAATTTAACAAACTTCACGCACAACACATGTAAGAGTTTAACGAGTTCCACACACAACAGATGTTAATCATGCAGCAACTTCAGTTAGCCTCCGCTCAAAATTAGATTCCCCCTTCTCTATCCCCTTATGATAATGCTCGTGATGGTGATGATTTTTTCAATGATGATGATGATGGTGTTGGTGCTGGTGCTTGTTTATTGTTTGATACTGCTTACTTTGATTTTCTTGGTTGTTGATACAATGGTTGTTGATATTTGAACATTTGGATTTTATGTTGTTGTGCTTTTTTTGGATACTACTGTTGTTGTGACTCTTAGTAGTGTTAAAATAACTATTTGTCATTAAAATCTTAGTTGAATGATCTTGTTAGATGGTTTGTTGCATGAATGAGTAGAGACAGCAGAAATTTGATAATGATGCTTGTTGATTAAGGTTGAATGGTTAATTTATGATGATGTAGGATGAACATATATAAAAACAGGTTATACAGGGAAAAATGGTATAAATAAGCTAATAAATTTTATTTTTGTCACAAAAAACTCATATTTGTTGCAAAATACGTCGTTGATAGTCATGTTCGTATGGCCTCTAAATTCAATTTAGCGACTAATTTTACAACGAAAAAATATTTGTCGCTAATTTGGGAACAAAAAAATTTCATCGCTAATTTTGTGACAAAATTATCTTGTTGTAAAATTCATTGTTAATTTAAGACAAATTTTGTCACAAAGTTTTTTTGTCGCAAATTTTGCAACAAAATAGTTTTTCGTCACAAATTTTACAACAAAATAGATTTTCATCGCAAATTTGCCGATAACAATTTTGCAACAAAAATAATTTCATTGCAAATTTTGCGATAATAAAATCTTCATGGCAAATTTTAGGAGAAAAAATTATTTGTCACAAAAATTGCGATGAATTTTGTATTTGTTGCAAATTTTGTAACAAAAATTTTTTGTCAACAAAATTTGTTTTGTCGCAAAAGTCATCACTAATTTGCAACACAAAATTTTTTTTGTGGGCAATATTTGCGACGAATTTTGTAAAGAAATATATTTTGTTGCAAAATTTGCGACAAATAATAAAATTTTCCTCCTTAATATTTGCAACGAGCTATTAGTGACGAAAATAAATTTGTTGCTAATTTCGTCACAAATATTTTTTGTGATGAATTTTTTTTTAGAAATTTGTCACAAATTTTATCGCAAAAACACTGTTTTTTTGTAGTGGCATGTATCAACTATGATATTCAACGATACAAGAAAAGAGCAGATGAAGCTAAAAGAAAGCTTGTGAAGCTGAGAAGAAAGCTGATAAAGCTAAGAAGAAAGCTTATGACACTGAAAAGAAAGCTGATGAAGCTGAAAAGAGATCTCCTCAAATGAATGATGAGATTATTATGCTAAGAGAAAAACAAGTGTCGCTTGAATACCTTTTTGAATCCATGATGAATATGTTTACATAATTAGTGGCTTAACATGTTGCTTAAAAATATGAGTTTGGATTCATTTCAGTTTTTAACATTTCTATCTTGATCATTTTTAGTTTGAATAGAATTCTATTTATATAAAAATAATGATAATAAAAGGGCCTAACAATGAAAAGTCAAAAAGCGTGTTGCCAGCATGACTCCACTTATGTTTGTGCTCATGCTTCTTATTATAAAATACTTGGCCTTTTCAATCAGATGAATCAAGTCGATCGGGTGCTTCCATGTAACTTTACTTCCTCAATTGCCTACTTCAGGGCTTGACTAGACATGTTTTCCCAATTGAATTCCTCTTAGGCATCCCCACATTTCCTAGATTCTAAGAATAGGTTTTTTTCAATTGGATTTATACTGTCTTGGGATCAAGGAGTAGTTTTTACTATACTAGTGTTGTCATTTTCTAAAGCCCGATGGTGTTGATCCTGACATTTAATCACTTGGCTTCAGCCCGTGGATAGATACAGACACTGTTGTCATGATGTTACACTGTTGTCATGATGTTACTCTATTGTCATGATGTTGTGTTGACTTATCTTGTTTTCTTAGCAAGTGTCCTTTCCTATTTAGAAAAGAAAAAGACAACACAATTTCCCTGGTTGTTGCAGTTTTAAGTGCACTAAAGATTTTTTTTATCTATTATGATAATCTTGAGGTTTTGCTAGATAGATTCTCTTGTTTGCTACTTTGAATTGACTTTGAATGTTTTTTTTTATTATTATTCTTTTTCCTTCCTTTTTTTTGGTGGGGGAGTTATGTTAAAGTGATTTGCTAGTTGTCTAGGCTAATATAAGGGATTGATGATTTTATTTACCTGGCCTTTATTTTGGCTTAAGCTGGAAGACATCTCCCAGCCCCTCCCAAAAAAAAAAAAGAGGAAATAAACTGTGATTTCTGCCTTCGTGCAGGTTGTTGAAAGCATAAATAAATGTGATGTGGACATCCAAAGGGAACTCTTTAGTACCATACTGGTGAATGAGTCTTTTCTTTAGGATACTTTGTCTTGCATATATTATTGTCTACGTGCCAAGTGAATCCAATTTGTTGGAGGTGGATTATGCCTCCATAAATACTGGCTCCTTATAGACTTGAACAGTTACCTTCGAGAGGGTGTAGTACCTGCAAAAACCATTAGAGAGTGTTTCGACAGGGAAACTCCGATGCTCAAATCAGAAAGAGCGATTTTCGAATGAGATAGAAAACAGACTGAGAGCTCAATGGAGTGATTCCCTGTTATTAAAGTGCCCAATGTGTGAGGCCCAAAGAGCATACCTGGCTTGGAGGATTTTATGATATCTTATATCTGCGGGAGTCGTGTGCCATTGGGGTGCTTCAATCATACTTTCTTTATCGAACCGGTTTAGAAATCTCAGGGATTCAATACTCCGAATTGATTGTGATTCTCATCCTTTGGAAAACTTTCATTTTCTGTAGAGATATTTTCCTTAACTGAAAGATCCCAAAAATGTTGCTCTGAAATAGGAAATCGGATCCATTAGGATATTTTAACCTTCCTTGGAATCGTTGGAGCTATTGACTAACGATTGGTCGTTTGATCAATGAAGGGTTTTAAGAGTTCGATCAATTAAGGGGCAGACGATTGGATACCCGATTGGGTCGGTTACCTTTGCTTGATGAATTGCGTTCGAAGCGACTGAGACCCTATCGTTCAGGAGGACCAGGCGACCAAGGCCCTGTCGCTCGGGGGATCTGGACGACTAAGTCCCTTCAGTAGGTAGTCATAGAAAATATCAAATATCGGTCAATAGCTGTCCCTTGTGGGCCTTGCGCGTGTGGGCCCTTTGAAAGCTGTCCTATCCAAATCGGGTCTAAAGTTACGTCCCATCATTTGCCACCGACTCATGACCTTATTGGTAAAGAGGCGTCATGAGTAATGATTATTAAAAAAGGCACAAAACTTTTAAATGTGACTTCTGTCGCTTCGGTTTCTATGAATCATTTTTTGTACGCTTCATAAGGATTCACGCTTATCGGAGGATCACATACCCCAATATTCTTTTCCTCTTCTAGCTTTTCTCTAAAGGACCTCTTCTTATAGACAAAATGTCTAAAGATTCTTCCTTGTCACAAGGTATAGACAGCATTCAGAGTACCATGACCAAAGAGGATCTAATAAAAGTCCAAAGGGAGATGTTGCTCGGGAGCGACTTCGAATTAGTGTTGCCCGGTGAAGTGGACAAAGTGGACCATGCCCTCGAGGGTTGCATTCCGGTGTACAAACAGTATGTCAAGTACAATTTGAGGATCCCGTACATGGACCCGCTAGTGGAGGTCTTAATGTATTGGAACATCCATCCTTTGCTACTTATCCAAAGCGCTTGGCGTTTTGTGATTGTCTTGATTTCCCGGATAGGGTTTTTCTGTGTTCACTTTGATTTGGAGATTTTGGGGGCCCTTTTTTCTTTGGGGCGATATAGCTCCAAAAGTTTTACCCATGGTTGGTATAAGCTTCAAACTCATCAGGAATCTCGTTGGACGTTCTTCTATAGTAAATCTCAAAATAAACATTGGATGCAGAAGTTTTACTTCATAAGGTTTCTAAATAAGGACCTCTTTCCAGTGCTTCTAGATGAAGATCCTGGATCTCCTTCGTCATTCTCGTTTTCTCCGAGCCGTGGGTCGCTATTGTGAGGCTCATTATCGGAGCCTTTGGGTAGATCTTTTGGTAGAAGACGAAATGTTACTATTGTCCGGCTTGCTGGTAGATGAGGCGAGACAAATCACCCTGCCTCTCTTACTGGAGCGACAAGGAACAGAGTTTGTTGATTCTATGTCGGTTGTGAATGCTTTTATTCTCAATGAGGTCTCCACCGAGTGGGAAATGTGGCCAAAGGTGAAGAGGAAGGCCGTTGGTAGTTCCCCTAAGTCCCCGCAGAAGAGATCAAGGACCCTATCACCTGACCCGCTCAATGGTGAAGAGGAGCCGATCGGAATTGGAGAACATGTGCCTCTCCAAAAACACTCCGAAACGGGAGAGGGCCAATCGACCGGCCATCCGATGACTCTCGATACACCCCTTGAGGCCAGGAAGGAAGACGTTCTGGACGAGAAACTCCTTGAGGTGACTGGGAGTGCTCTAGCTCAGGATTTACAGCGACGAGAAGAGGCCCTAGTAGTACACACATCTACTCTCGCTCCAGGAGAAGCATCGAAACGGTCTCCTCAGGGATCTCAATGTCTTCTGCAAGACATAAAGGACGAGTATAGCGTTCCACCACCTATTCCAGTTGAGTCTCTCGTCAGAGAAGATGATGGTTTTGAAGAAGGATCGGTGGCGGTCTGTATGGGGGACCATCAATTTAACTTCATTGATTCACAAGCAGCGCTGTAGCTGGCCAAATGGTTCAAATTTTCTTCGAAGCTCGCCCTCCAAATGATACCTCCAGATTGCGTTGACAAGGTCATTCACTCTCTTTGCCTTACGATAAGCATCTTCTTTATTCGAGCTATATTTGGCTTTGTCATCTCATGGTTCTGACAAGTATATTTCTTTCTAGGCCTCGGCCCTGACCGAGCTTCAAAGGAGATAGAGAAAGGAGCGCGATGAGCAAGTTGTCCGCTTGAGCAACTAGGTGCTAGCTTTGAAGGACGCTCTGGTGAACCAAGAGAAAAACATTGAAAAGGAGAAAAATAGACAGATCGAGCATCTCCAGGTGAACCAAACTTTGGCTCGAGAACGTTGTAAAAAACTAGAAATGGAGGCATGCGTTCGAGAGGCAAGATTAACCACTGCCGAAACATTAGCTCGTCTTCTGGAGGAATCTCTTCAAAGTGCTGAACTCAAGGCGGCCGATCTCAAGGCGTCTATTGCCAAAGATACTGCCAACCTCTAGCTTTCCCAATGCAGGTTGCTTGAGCGTTTGAGGTGTGCAGAGGAGATCCTTCGACATGTCGGCCAGTACAAGGCTTTGCCTTCTCTTAAGGGATCAGCGAATCCGGATTCCACCCCAATTACTTCTATCGTTCCTTCTGCTCCCTTATAACTTTGTATTGTTCTGATATGAAGGAAATTTTCTCCTTTTGTCTCACGCTTCATTGAGGTGTAATAATTTTCCGCGATAGAAAAGATTTCGAATGCTTTACCCCATTCACTTGGTGAGGTCGGGGTGACTTGGACCCGTCGTATAGTAAAGGACCTTGGGTATTGAGACCATAACCACTTGCTTGGGAGGTCCATCCCATCTTGAAAACATGCCCAATTGGTTAAGCCAGGTCATCTGAGGTTTGGTTGAGAAATTTCAATGGTTAGGGTCGTGCTCGCCTGTTCGACATATTCATTCAGAATGATCTGGGCGTCTGAGGCCCGACGATCGATTAGAGACTTTAGGAGTTATGGTCGTGTCTGTCCTTTGAGGAGTTTCATCTTAACTTAATGTCACATTCGTTCGGAAGGGCCTGAGCGCCTAAGGCTCAACGATCGATTAGAGACTATAGGAGTTAGGGTCGTGTCCACTCGTTCGGGGAGTTTTATCCCAACTTAACGACATATTCGTTCGGAAGAACCTGAATGCTTGAGACCCGACAATCGATTAGAAACTGTAGGAGTTAGTGTCGTGTCCGCCCGTTCGGGGAGTTTTATCCCAACTTAACAACACATTCGTTCGGAAGGACTTGGACGCCTGAGGCCCGACGATCGATTAGAGACTGTAGGAGTTAAGGTCGTGTCTGTCCGTTTGGGGAGTTTCATCCCAACTTAACGACATATTCATTCGGAAGGATTTGGGCACCTGAGGCCCGACGATCGATTAGAAACTTTAAGAGTTAGGGACGTGTCTGCCCGTTTGGGGAGTTTCATCTCAACTTAACAACACATTCGTTCGGAATGACCTAGGCGCTTGAGGCCCGATAATCGATTAAAAATTTTAGGAGTTAGGGCCGTGTATGTCCGTTCATAGAGTTTCATCCAAACTTAACAACACATTCGTTTGGAATGACCTAGGCACCTAAGGCCCAACGATCGATTAAAAACTTAAAGAGTTAGGGTCGTGTCCACCTATTCAGAGAGTTTCATCCCAACTTAACGACATATTCATTCTAAAAGACCTGGGCGCCTGAGGCCTAACGATCAATTAAAAATTTTAAGAGTTAGGGTCGTGTCCACCCGTTCGGGGAGTTTCATCCCAACTTAATGACACATTCGTTCGGAAGGACCTGGGCACCTAAGATCCGACGATCGATTAGAGACTTTAGGAGTTAAGGTCGTGTCCACCTGTTCAGGAAGTTTTATCCCAACTTAATGACACATTCGTTCGGAAGGACCTGGGTACCTAAAGCCCGACGATCGATTAGAAACTTTAAGAGTTAGGGTCGTGTCTATCCGTTCGGGGAGTTTCATCCCAACTTAACGACACATTCATTCGGAATGACCTAGGCACCTGAGGCCAGATGATCGATTAGAAACTCTAGGAGTTAAGAGGGGTGTTTTCTGCATAGATCATTAAGAATCCCATGCCGCGTGCAATCAACAAGTAATAGGAGAACGCCGAAATCTTTATCAAGGGAAAAGTACATGGAACTCTGGGTCATATGCCAGGAAAATGCTAGTGGGAATATAGGGTTTATGTCAATTATCTTTGCCATGGATTTGGAGAATCACCCTTCCTAATTCATCATGCGATGGCTTAGGATCCGGTCTATCGGGCAGTTATTCTCTCGCAATGCATTACGTCTATCTGAGGAAGATAGATTCCTTCCTTCCATGCTGATGAACTTCTGCAGTTTACCACTGCGAACCAAAAACCCCAACTCATCCTTAAGCCTTTTGTATTCATCGGTCTTATGGCTGTAGTCCCGATAGAAATGACAGTATTTGGACTTGTCTTTCTTAAGATCTTCTTCTGTGGGATGAGGGGGTCATCTGACATACGATTTCTTTTTTATCTGGTATAAAACCCACTCGGGGTCTCGTTTAGCGGTGTATAGATGCTGAACCTTCGCAAGGGCAGAGCTCCTGGTTTGCTTCTCTTCGGAGAGGACCGGCGAGGCGATCAGCTGTATTCCTTTCTGTTATGACGATTCCTTCTTTGGTCGAAAGCTTCCGCTTCTTCCCCCGCAATATACTTCTCCACTCAGGAATATAATTATTGGATGGTTGCTGGGGGTTTCTTTATAATAGAAACTTTTATGTCGGAGGAGCGCAAACTCGTTAGGAGAGCCGCCAGTGCGATATTATGGTCCAAAGCGAGGACCTTTAGCATCTCTATCTCAAATCTTTTCAGGAAATCGCTCAGAGACTCTTCTTTTCTTTGCCGTAATGATAGCAAGGAAGTGGATTTCCATTTGGCTTCTCGGCTGATTATAAAATGAGTCTCAAACTATTGTCGAAATTGGGCGAAACTCTTAACACTAAACGGTGAGAGAGAGTTAAACCATGTCAGGGCATTACCCTTGAGAGTAGTGGGGAAGTGCTTGCACATTGCTACGTCTAATAGGTCTCTAGAGACCATAACTATTATGAAGTAGGCGGCGTGGTCACGGGGGTTAGTTGTCCTATTGTATCGCTCCATAGGAGGCAAAATGATATCTCTTGGCATTGGTTCTGAAGAGATCTTCGAGTTGAAAGACGATTCACCTGAAGGATGCAGGGGACCTTCCCCATTCTTTGCACCCGCCCTTTTAAGCTTGGCAGCCACAAGTTGTTCTACTTGCCTTTTTAGATCTTTGATGTCGTATTGAGAGATCGTCGATGGTTCATAATTTGTATGAAGTTCTTGTCTCGGTGGTCGCTCATATTCGGACTCTGCTATGGATGAGTGGCCATCTGGTCCGAGGGTTGGCTGAGTCCCTCCAGTTGTTAACTCATTCTTTGGATTCTCGACTTCAATCTCTCCATTTGAGGCTGGTTTGCCTGTTCTGGCGTTGGGGCCACGACAGGCTGTTCCTGAGTCGCGGGTTGTAGGACTTGCTCCGAGCAGGATGGTCGGGAAGGAAGTATGTGATCATGAATTGAGTGATTAGGTATTGGAGGAATGATAGACTCAACGGGTATAGGAGCATGCCCTTCTATAACGGAAGCAGCTCTCGAGGATGCTCTAGTTCTCGGAGGCATAGTTGTCAAAATAACAAAGGTTGCACTAGTCTGTTTCCCACGAACGACGACAATCTGTTGGAGGTGGGTTATGCCTCCACAGATACCGACTCCTTGCAGACTTGAACAATTACCTTCGAGATGGCGTAGTACCTGCAAAAATCGTCGAATGGTGCTCCAGCGGGGAGACTTCGACGCTCAAGTCAGAAAGAGCGGTTTTCGAATGAAATAGAAAACAGACTGAGAGATCAAGGGAATGATTCCCTGTGATTCGAGTGCCGAATGTGTGAGGCTCAAAGAGCATACCTGGTTTGGAGGATTTTAGAATGTCTTATACCTACGGGAGTTATGCGCTGTTGAGGTGCTTCAATCCTACTTTCCTTATCAAATCGATCTGGAAATCTTGGGGATTCAATACTCCGAATTGATTGTGATTCTCATCCTTTGGGAAACTTCTGTTTTCTGTAGATATGTTTTCCTTAATTGAAAAATCCTAAAAATGCTGCTCTGAAATAGGAAATTGGATCCATTAGGATATTTTAACCTTCCTTGGAATCGTTGAAACTATTGACTATCGATCGGTCGTTTGACCAATGAAGGGTTTTAAGAGTTCGTTAGATTAAGGGCCGACGATTGGATACCCGATTGGGTCGGTAACCTTTGTTTGATGAATCGCGTTCAGAGCGACTGAGACCCTATGTTCGGGAGGACCTGGCGACCAAGGCCCTGTCACTCGGGAGATCTAGGCGACTGAGACCCTTCGGTAGATAGTCATAGAAAATATCAAATATCGATCGATAACTGTCCCCTGTTGGCCTTACGCATGTGAACCCTTTGAAAGCCAGCCCGTCCGAATCGGACCTAAGATTACGTACCATCACAATTTAAGCTTGTTTTTGCTCTTTTTTACATGCTTGCCATATATATGTTGAGGTTTTGAAATGTGAGAAATGCATCTAGGCAGAAAGTATGGTGGCAGTGGATGAGGAAATTCATGTTTGTGTGCTGACATCTTATTATTTGTAGCACTTATACAATGATTTTGATCTCAACAAATTAAAAGATTAAATCCTGGGTGAGAACTTCCATGGAATACTAAATATGCAAGCTATGCAATTTGATTTAGCTACTTCAATTCTGATTCGCTGTTAATTTTTGGTTTGCTTAAGTTGTAAGTTATTTTCCTTTCATGCTCCATTTGGTTTTTAATGGTTGGAGCTGACACACCTTGATTATTGTAAAAGAAATCAAAAATCTGTTGTTTATTATTATTATTATTATTATTATTATTATTATTATTATTATTATTATTATTATTATTATTATTATTATTATTCCTTGGCAACTCAAAATGCACAGTGTAGATGCATGGAAAATGTTTGTTGTGATTGTGTGGTAATATTTGGGCACTGTAGAATGATTCTCATTTTTGGAGTATTAAGTTTATCATGAATATATAAGCAAGTGAAGTCATTAGGTCCAGGCATTTCTTCCTTCAGTTTCATCATTTATAGTGATCCAATTTAGTATAATTTGTTTACATGTCATATATATATTTTTCCCCTTTTTGTCTTACATGCATTTAATAATGTCTATTGTCTCTCACTATGCTTGCCTCATGAGATTGGGATTATCTGATTTGTCCTAATGGAGATTTATATGAATGCTAAATGTAGGCTGCTTCTCAAATTCATGAAGGCCAATTTGTTGTTGGTTTTATTGATGGTTCGATCAAATTATATGACATCCGGCCACCTGAAATGTGAACATTTGTAATCATAAAGATTATCTAATGATGAAAAAATACATGATGAATAGGAAAGCATCCATGATGATTTTTGGAAAATTAAAGAATATTGATAGTGACATTTTTAACTTTGTTATTTTTTCTTAACATTAGCATTAAGAAAATATATGTTTTTATTTCTACGTATAAGATACGATATTTTGTTATTTAATAAATTTTATTCTCTTTTAAATCGGTATGTGGCCTTTTGGTAAAGTTATAGTATTTTAGAACTTTATATAAATATGAATTTAGATATTTAATATTTTTAAATATATGTATATATATTAATATTGATGACATTGTATTTTATATGCGTGAGGATAATATTAGAGATTTCTATTAATTAATATATATTATAATTTTTTGTTTGTATAAATATAATAATAATATAAATAAAATAATATAAATAATTATAACTTAATCGGTGATAATAAGAAAATCGTCACTATATAGTACTTTTAATGACGACTTTAAAAGTAGTCACCATTGTCACAATAAAAAGTTATCATAAATAGTTTACGATTTACCTTTTTCAGTGACAAAAACATGTGGTCGTTGACTTAATGACAACAAAAAAATTATCAATATATGATCCTTTAATGACGACATTAATAGTTGTCACTGTTGTTATAAAAACAAGTCATCACAAATGTTATATGATTTATCATGTTTAGTGGCAACATCCTGTCATAACTAAGACGATAAAAAAGTCATCACTATATAGTACATTTAATGACGATTACTAATATCATCATTGTACCCACAATAAATTGTCACAAATGCTCCTTAAATTACAATGTTTAGTGACAATATCGCATCCTTGCTATATCAATAATGACAAAATATCATAACTATATAATACCTTTAATAACAACTAGAACGTTGTCACTATTGTCACAAGAAAATGTCATCACAAATACTCTATGATTTGTCATGTTTTATGATCACATAAACCGATATTATAACAACTTTGGGTTACAATTAGTGACGACATCATGTCGTCACTATTTTAGTGACAATAAATAATCTCGTCACTATATGATATTTTCAGTGACAACTTAAAATTCATCATTGTTTGACCCTTTTATGACAATGATTTAATGACGAGGTTGTAATGAGTGAAAAGCTGTCACTAAAAGTCTTTAGTGACAACTTTTGATAACTTTTGATACTTTAGTGACAACTTTCGATTGTCATTAAAATCTTATTTTTTTGTAGTGATATTTGAATAAAAATGTGGAGTTCAACGATTAAAAATTAAATTTTCTTAGAAAAGCAAGTTAGATTTTTACTATATTAATAGATAATAATTTTTATAAAAGAAATATATTTTAATTACAAATTTATTATATTAATAATTTAATAATTCTTATACTATCTCGATCGGCCATATAAATGTTCATCCTCCCTCTCTTTTTCTTATCTTCTCTATCTCTCACTTGTCTTTCTTTCTCACATAAATGGAGAGGGGTTTTTGCCTGCGAGACCAATTTTTTTCTTTTTTTAATTTGTGGCATGAAGGTGGTCTAGATGTATTGTCAAAGGGTGTAGGAGTGGTGATGAATTTCTATATTAAATTGTCTTAGTCAAAATTTTAAATTTGAATTTTAATAATAAAAAAATAGATATTAAAAGAATCGATCTTTAAATTAAATTCATAACTATTCAAACTAAATTAGTTAAATTTTTAGATACTCGTAACTAATTTTAAAAAGCCGTAATAACAACAGGAGCACACGGTATTGTTTTGTAAAGCAGCTTTCATGGGGAAAAATTGTCAGAATTTTGGAAGCACCAAGATCTTGGTGGATTCGTGTGGTTGTCGATTAGGAAAAAATAATGGTGTGTCCCATGCATGCATGCAACTGATTAATGGAATGGTGTCGTGTTACACATGTGAGCACATTCCTAGTTTCACAATGAAACCTTTGTTTCAAATAGTAATGATATATAACCTAAATAAGTTAAAAAAAGAATGTATCAATTAAATGCTCATTCTGTCTTTCTTTCTCGATCTTCTCTTTCATGTTAGTAAATCAATGCATGTGAATTTTCTCAAGTATTTGCAACTTATATCTCGTGGGAAGGTTATGATTCTTATGATTTCGTAACTTATTGTATGTATTTAACTTATTTTGAGCTATTGAAAAATATGATCGACAGTTTGAAGAATACAAGTTGAAATAAAAACAAGAATATTTGTAATAGAACATATTTCACAATTCATGACAAATTTCTACTATAATTAATTAATTGAAATGATAGAGAAGATATCAAGAAGAGGGAGAAAGAGAATGGTGGTTATCGCCTTATCGGTAAATGGTGTGAGAGAGAGAGAGAGGAAGACGACGATTGTAAATTGAAAGAAAGAAATCAATCGATGAAAAAGGAGAGCGATTAATGATCTCTCTCATAGGAAAATCAATCAATTTTTTTTTTTTATATTAGATCAATCGGTATCTGAAATCATGTTTTGACTAATTCAGTTTGTGATTTACAACGGTCCATTTCGGGAATTACTTTCTCAACGTAATCTTTTTTATTATCAAAACTCGAACCTGAGATCTTACAATCATTTTGTTTAATGACAAAACTGTTATTTTAAAAATATATATATTTTATCTTATTTTAATTATAATGTATATAAAATAATTTGTATGTTAAAAAATATTATTTCTTCCAAAATTGTAAATCCTTTTATAATTAAATCTAAAATAATTCTTACATCAATAAATATAATTTTATTATTACACCTAACCCTCCCCCTCTTTTTCCTATTTTTTCTCTCTTTTTCCTCTGACACACAATCTCCTCAATGTCCGTAAAAAAATTATATTAAGAGAATTATAGTTAAATAAGGTTTTGCAAACTTTCAATGACGTGGTCTGATAATTGAAAACAATCTACTCCGGATGACGTAGTCTGATGAATAAAAACAATCTACGCTGGAGTTGGCGTTTTGGCGTTCACACAGTCTATCCCTCTAATACATGCACGCGAGTTCTTGTATAAGGTACTAACAAAACACACCTTAAAATCGAACTCCTCTCTCCCTTACCCACACACCAAAACCATGACCCCATTTCTTTATACAATTGCTATAGCCATTTTCATCTATGTTCTACTAAACCTGCGCACCCTCCTTAACCGTCACCCGCACCCACTTCCACCGGGCCCAAAACCATGGCCGATCATCGGAAACTTGCCCCACTTGGGTCCGGTTCCGCATCATTCACTGGCGGCACTGGCCCAAAAGTACGGGCCTCTGATGCACTTGAGATTGGGGTCAGTCCACGTGGTGGTGGCAGCATCGGCATCGGTGGCTGCCCAGTTCTTGAAGGTCCACGATGCCAATTTCTCAAGTAGACCACCAAATAGTGGAGCTAAGCATATGGCTTACAATTACCAGGATTTAGTGTTCGCACCATATGGTCCAAGATGGAGAATGCTCAGGAAAATTTGCAATGTCCATCTTTTCTCCGTTAAGGCCTTGGATGACTTCCGCCATGTTCGCCAGGTTGTCTCTCTCTTTTTTTTTTATTACATTATTCGATATCCAAAATCATATTTTGACTAATTCGATTCGAACGTTTGTCAGGTCCAATGAATAATCTGAAGCCATATTTCAATATTCTAAATAGAGATCAAGATATATTTCTAATTACGTAATTAAATTTTTATCGAAAAGAAGACTCATAATTTCTTATTATGATGAAATATTTGGACTCGAATCGGATAAAAACACTACAATGCAAAAGAATTTTAATTATGAATTTTGTCATTAAACATGTTATAGATATTTTATTTTGGATTATATTATGACTACCATTTTTTCATATTAACATTAAAAAAAATTATGTAATTTGTCCTTGATAATTATGAAAAAATCAACTAGAATATAAATAGAAATTAAAAACCAAGTCATCGAACATCTTGCACTTTTTCCAGTTAATGTGGAAAACTGTATTAATCCACAACGAATCTTATTTAAACAGGAAGAAACATCCATTCTCACGCGTGCACTAGCGAATGCGGGAAAATCAACGGTCAACCTAGGGCAGTTACTGAGCGTGTGTACGACAAACGCACTAGGACGCGTGATATTAGGAAGGAGAGTGTTTGGTGATGGAACAGGGGGTGGAGATCCAAAAGCAGATGAGTTTAGGCAAATGGTGGTGGAACAGATGGTGCTGGCTGGGTTGTTCAACGTTGGGGATTTCGTCCCAGCCCTTGATTGGCTTGACTTTCAAGGCGTAGCCTCTAAGATGAAGAAATTGCATGCTAGATTTGACTCTTTCTTGAATGAGATCGTTGATGATCACAAAATGAAAGCTTCTGATGCAAAACACATGGATTTGTTGAGTACTTTACTTGCACAAAAGGATAATATTGATGGTGAGGGTGGCAAGCTTAGTGACATTGAAATCAAAGCCTTGCTTTTGGTACCCTCTCTCTCTCTCTCTCACTCAATTTTAAATTTTATTTTTAATACTAATTTTATCCTTTTTCCAAATAAATATATTATTTGATAAATAGATTTTAATAAAGTTATTTTCTTATATTGATTAAATTTATTCTGGATATGTATAAATTGGAGATTGACATTTCTGTTTTGGACTTTGAATGTAGGATTTGTTCACAGCAGGGACTGACACGTCATCAAACACAGTAGAGTGGGCCATTGCTGAGCTCATTAGACACCCAAAAATACTAGCCCAAGTCCAACAAGAGCTGGATTCGGTTATTGGGCCTAACAGGCTTGCTGCCGAGTCAGACTTGCCCCAATTGACCTATCTTCAAGCCGTGATCAAGGAGACTTTTAGGCTCCACCCCGCTACACCTTTCATCCCTCGTAAGGCAGCCGAGGGCTGTGAGATTAATGGCTATCACATGGAAAAGGGTGCTACTCTTCTTGTTAATGTATGGGCCATAGCTCGCGACCCAAAGCAATGGGCTGAGCCACTCAAGTTCCGGCCCAATAGATTCTTGCCCGGAGGCGAAAAGCCTAGCGTTGACGTTAAAGGAAATGATTTCGAGGTCATACCATTTGGTGCAGGACGGAGGATTTGTGCAGGGATGAACCTAGGTCTGCGCATGGTCACACTACTGACCGCGACCTTGGTCCATGCCTTCAATTGGGAACTACCAGAAGGTCAACATGCCGAAAAATTAAACATGGAAGAAGCATATGGGCTGACTCTGCAACGAGCCGCACCCCTCATGGTGCACCCCAAACCTAGGCTCGCACCACAGACATACGGGACCCTGTCATAGACTAGTTCCATCAAATGAATAAAAGTGTTTATGTGGGGGGTGAATAAAGCCTATGTGGGCACAAAGTTGAATGAATCATGCTTTTGATTGTCTATGCATTATGCACTTAGATTTTTGAGATATATTACTTTTGGAACTTGGGTTTTATTTCAACAGAATTAAAAGTTACTTACCATCAAATTTCTACCAAATTCTAGAGGGCTTTCTCTTTCTTTTCAATTTTTATGGAAACACAAGTTGTTTTTGGTGGTAGATATGGCATGCCATTTGGAGATCAAAGGCTTTCTTTTAGATGCTTCTGATGAAATTATTTTTTGGTACAGTCGATATTCATTATATTTAGTAGCTTTTTAAAAAATAAATTGAAATTTTAACAAAAATTTTGATTTTTTTTTACTTGACTACGTGTATATAAAAATTCGACTAATTCGGTTCAATTAGTTATAAAATCTAATTTTGGATTCGGGTCTCTTGACACCTATTTTTTCAGTTTCACGACTTGAACTAAGAAAATAATACTTTACTACTAAATCTACAGTTAAAAAAAAGATTTATTTAATAATTATTTGTATTCAACCAAGTAAAAAAAATAAAAAATAAAAAATAAAAATAGAAGTAAAACACCAATTGTTGAGTCTAAATCCAAAAATATCCCCAAAAAAAAATTCCTTTGACAATTGAATCCTGATGCCACTTGTTGAGAATAATTCCAAAAATATCCCCAAAAAAATTAACTAGAACAATAATAGCAACTAAATTAAATAAATTTAGACAATTATTTTATCAAAAATAATATATTTTTTAATCTAAATTATTTAGAAAATGTTATTCTTTTCGTTTCAAAAATAATGATATCGTGATTTTACATTGCCACATTCACCCCAAAAAAAAAAGAAAAACCAGTGGCACGGCCCCTCACCGCAACATCCATTCTCGTGCATAGTCATAATGGATGTCAACACATGATATTGTATGCATTGTGAGAATGGACGAGAACAGAGATAGCAATATCCATTTCGATTCGATCGATACTCGAAAAATCTGATTTGATGGATCAAATTTTTTTTTTCAAAAATCGGGTTAGAATTAGGTTAGAGTCAAGTTATAATATTAAAGTAATCAAATCGATTTGATTTCAGATTTATATTATAAATAATTCGATCTAATAATAATTTATAATAAAATTTTATTTTATTTTAATATAATATTATTAAATAAAATAAAAAGATTTTATAGTTTTTTATAATTTATAAATTTTATTTTTATTTTTGAAAAATATTATTAAATTAAAAAATACATTAGATTATAATTTAGATTGGGTATGATTTGAGTATAAATCAGTTTAAGATCGAATCGGATTGATTTTTAAAAAATATGTAATAAATCGGGTAGAATCAGATCAGATAAGATTTTTTAAAAAAGTTATAAGGTCAGAGATGATTTTTAATTTTTTAATTTAAATTATATTATAATCAAATATATAGATATTATAATTAAAATTTAAAATTAGATATAATATAACGCATCGAATCATTATCATTCCTGAACGAGGTTGGATGTCGACGCATGAAGTTTGACACGTGTCCTGAAAGTGAGAATGAATGAGAATGTCCCGTGTCCTGAATGTAGCTCTGCCATTGGCCATACTTTTTTGGTTCTCATGGATGAGAATGGTTGTTTCATCACTAATTATTTTCAGGACACGTCCAAAGTTTGAGAATGGATGAGAAGGATGTCGCGTCAGGGACTGCACTGGGGTTGATCCGTACGCCTCTTCCCCCCCTCCCAAAATACTATTAGAGAGGAGTTTTGATTCAAAAAATTCGATTCCCTTTTCACTCGAGTTTTTTTTTTTATATAAATATTAAAATCCAAATCCAAATCTATCATAATGAAGAAGAGAAAATGTGTCAATTGAGTTAAAATTTATTAACAATTTGAATGAAAGAGTTAAAATTTACAAAAAACTACCGAAAGGTGTTGTAACGACTCAAATAAAAAAAATGATTTTTAAATAAAATTAAAACACATTGAAAGATGAAGAGTGGATCTTTCTACAATTTGTGTGTCGAGTATTGAGTCAAGAAAACTTACCTAGACTGCTATATATCGAAGGCCTTTTAGGATGTTTCGTTAAAATCATGTGAACTCAGATTGTAACAATCCTAGTTTCCTTACGCAAAAATTCAGAAATTTCGTGATTTCAATAATCAAATTTTTCAAAAAATTATTTATCCTTATCGTTTAGAAAGTTAAATATATGGGGAGAATTTGTTCCTTATCTGAAAAGTATGTTTCATGACAAAATAGGAAACAAATATCATTAAACTCAGAGGGGTAGATTGTAGGTCATTGGTCGAGGGAGAGACAGTATTTGAGAGCATCGAACAGTTTCATGGAGCAACTAAATAGATGTCATTAGGAATTAGTCGAACGATTGTTAGGATGATATGGTGACAATTCCCTAACGTTGTTGACAATTCGGGGTAACATGGCCTGTTCGGAGAGATAGATCCCATCAGCAGTTCGGGACAATATAACCCATTCAGAAAGATAGATACCATTGGCAACTCTGAACGCACTAATCTTTATGAATTATGAGTGCTACCGATGTTAGACTATTTTCGCATTAAACCTTTTGGGATATAATCCCATCAAATAACAAGTCGGATTCTTCTTTTACTCATATCAAATAGAATATGCTGAACTAAATTTTTTTCATCTAAAACCTACTTGATTTAGATTGAAAAAATCGTACGATTTTATGAAATCATATTCTATGACTCGAATCCAATCATGGTATCACTATTTTTGAAAAGAAAAAAATAACACTATCTAAATAATTTAGATTAAAAATATATTATTTTGATAAAAAATCCAATAAATATAAGTGGTAATATCTTATTTATGAACTCATCCGAATCCAGGAACCCATTATACCCCCCCTCATAGGTCGTAAATATTGTTTCTACCCTCCAATTGAGAAAATTATAGAACTCCCAAAATATTTTCTACAACCTCTACCTAGACAACCTTTTGATTTATTTTGTGTTAATATGATTATATACAAAAGCATTCATAAAATTATTCTTTTTTTTTAAATAAAATATAATTCTAAATAAAAAATACAATACAATTCATATTAAAAAAAATGATCAAACCGTCTCAACAAGGGTTTAATAAGCTTGCAAGTTTTGGTTCAAACTTGCCCAAACGATAGATTGAGATGATAAGTGAGGCTTATATCCCGAAATAGCACATTTTTTTAAAAAAAAAGTACATAGGACATTATCTTTTAATTTGAACCACAAACCAACCTTTTAGGTAATGTTTTGAAACCTGGACCCGTCCGATCGAAAACCAGACCAATAATAAGTTCGGACTTCTTAATATAATCAAAATTTTAAAAGATTAATCAAATTGATCCAATCAGTTAATCCAGTGATCCATTAACACCTTAACACGATTGATTTATATTTTGACACAATTTTCAAAACACTAGTTTTAAGAAGATAAGTTTGATTAAGGAATTAAATATTTACTTATTTATTATCTCATCACGTCAATCAAAACCATAAACAGAAACTTTTACTAATTTACTTATTATTAAACTTAAAAAAATTAATATCTAATTAATTTAGTAGTTGAATACTGATATTTTTTAATTTTAGATTTTAGTCTTATACATAAAAAATAGACATAGAAATGAATTTATATTTTAAAATTTTAATTTAATTTTAATCAAACTTAATTAAATTTAAGATAATTTTAAGAAAACGCTGCTTTTATCTTAAAAATATTCAGCTCAGGAAGGAAAGAGAGAGAAGGAGAGTCAAACGTCGTCGTTTAACAGCTGCTTGGCCACCCAACCAATGGCAAGTTGGTCGCGAAAATATCAAATCCTCAGTTTCTAACCGAAAATCAAAAAGAACAATTTTAGGTTTCCTCCGTGTCAGCAATCGAAGTCTCCGAACCTTTCCTTCAAAAAGTCATTCCAAATCTGAAGCAGAGTCTTGAAAATCCCTAATTCCCCTCTACGATGCACTCAAATCTTCCGTCTTGATTCAAGAAATGAACCACCTCCTCCAACAAACCCTACAAATTCAACCCTCTCTCTCTCCACCTTCATCATCATTTATATCTGATCAAATTGGTCCTTCTGGAGATGATCATCACCGTCCTTGCCATGGCTTCTGGTACAGCTTTCTTCTGATTCTCCCTTCGCTTCTCTTCGTTGCTTACTTGGCTTTTCACGCCAACAAGAACTTCCAGAAACTCTCCAATCGCAGATCCCATTTGATTATCGCTTATTATGTTTTGCTCTGGATTGCTTCGCTTCTCAATCTCGCTTGGTCCTCTCTTCAGGTCTCTCTCTCTCTCTCTCTCTCTCTCTCTCTCACTCTCCCCCCTGGGTTTTGTGGTGTAATTGAATAGATGATCAAGAGTATATTGGAAAAAAAATTCTGTGGTAGGGTTAACAAAAAACTGATGCTCAGTCGGATTTTTGATTGGTCAAATTGAAACGATAGATCAAATGATTTTTACAACTAGTATTTCATTGATAGAATGGTTAACAAAAGCAATTTGGCACCTTCTCAACTCATAAAGAATTGTCATTTAGGCTTGGGATATTTCCTTGGCATGGAGCATTTGTTGAGTTTGCTCAAAGTTGTCTTGAGCTCTAAGCTTGAAGCGTCAATGCAGTCACTCTTAGCTAGCTCCCAATTCACTTGGTCCTGTTGAATTGTGATAGGGTCTCATTCTTTAGATAAACAGCATTAGAACTCTGATAGTTTACTACTGTGTTCAGTTTCATTGGAATCTTTTGCTGGTGCAGTTTAAAGAAAATACCACGTTTAACATAATCATACAAGCAATATTAAACCACCAAATAGAACATGTGCCTAGTATGAAACCTTAAAAATTTATGAAGCAGCATATCTGAGTTACTGATGTTGTGGGGGCTTTTGGTGGAAAGAAATTAGATGGGAGTGGGTGGGCCTCTCTTGGGATGTGGCTTCAAAGGATTGAAGGTTTCCTTTTGGCTTGCAAGTGGTATAACTCTACCCCCTCCAACAGTTGATGCCTCAATCTTTTTGAGACTTCCACAGATTAGGATGCTACAGTTTGTGTGATGATGTCCTTTGGCAGAGGTGCTCACCATGCAAACTTTATCAGGTCAACAAATAACTTGGAGTTGGAGAGCTTCTTCAACATTTTTGAGTTTGTGGTAGGGATGCAGGTATATTACTATTGGGAAGGTTCATTGTTCTCAAAGGAGACTTGTTCAGGTGCCTTTGTTGTACTAGTTTTTAACAAAATATTCTGAAGGAGAACTTAGACAAGATGAGATTTACTTACTATTTATATTTGGAAAGCCATTTGGAAGTCTTCTCCTCCCCACACGTCATGTTCTTTACTTGGGAGGCTACTTGAAGGAGGATCGTAATCCAGAATTATTCACAAAGAATGGGCATTAATCTAGTCAATACATGTTTGTAGTTTCAAGAATAAGAGAAAGGTTGCACTGGTTGACCCCTTGCATATTCACTGAACCTAGACTTGTTTGATGCAAGAGCAGTTTTCTCTATCCTTCACATTCATTGGTTTATTTCAACTGCTTGTAGTGATTGTGGCCTTGGAGTGGTTTGATGATTTGTGCACTGTTTATGGGAAAGTCTCTCCTTTGCATTAACCATCTTTTAGATTGTTTTTCAGGAAAGTAATAGGAGAATTTTGATGAGGTTGAGAAACCCTTGCCCGATTTATTGATAGTGTCATGAAAATATATACTTGTTTCTACTCTAAATGCCTTGCTTCCTTTGTAAATCTGTTGATTTTATAAAATTTTGCTTGTCTGGTAGTGCAGCCACTTGGTGTTGCGTTTACTTTTTTAGCAAGACCTTACTAAAGATGATGTTTTAGTTTAAAGGAGCAGTTTGTTTTATTATAAAAAGACCCCTTGAGTTAAGGTTTTTCATTTTTTTTTACTTAATTGTTAGTTTCTCCCTCTAGTTTGCACAATCGGAAAATGTTAGATTCCTGGGGAACGCTTCATTTAGTGTGCCATCTTCAACTTTACATGGACCAGGACACTTGATGGTTGTAGCTGGTAAAGGATAATTTATATGCTGGTGGAACAGTTTCCGACTGTTTCCGCAACCGCAGCAGTTGATATCATATGCAAGCTCTTGTCCCCTTCCTAACACTCCTATGTTTACTTGTTTTTGTACATACGACAGTGTAAGTCTTTGATACTTAAGGTGTCCAAGTTTCTGTTATTATATGATGCCAAGGGGTAGTTGTCTCTTCTCCTTAAAAATTTGCATCCAATTTTTTCAATTTTTTATTTTTTATTTTTTTTGGGGGTGAGGGAGATCATAGTGTATCAATAGAATGATATACAGCTTTAAGTTTCCATCTTTAACACTTAGCAAGATGGTATTGTGAATTCAATGACAACTGAAAAGATGTTAGATTTTCTGCTAGGTAAAATTTTTATTATGCAAAATTTGGCCATTTGTGATTTTCAGCAGTCAATTTAGAATATGTACCAACTGCATTGGTCTTTTTGACATTCACTTCACAGGGATGGCAATGTACTCCAGGGAAGGAGGTTTCATGGAATTTCCTCTCATTGTTCACTACTTCTGGAATGCTGTTTCTGGAAATCAGCTTGGTAGCCTTCTTGGTCATCCAGGAAAACTATGCCAGTGGGTTGGAAACTTTGACACGCATTTTCGTTATATCAGGGCTCATAGGTGGTGTCGATTTACTTCTTAAGGTATGTCGGCTTTTCATAGACATTTTTTGTTTCTTTCTTCTAATTTTTTGTATGCTCTTCGATTTCTTTTTGATGTGTGTTTCTTTTTCTAATATGTGCTTTTGATTTCTTGCTTTCAGTTTCCTTAAGGTTTTTGTCTTTCAGGTAAACCCCGTCTGCAAAGTTTGCTCTAATATAGTAACCCCCCCCCCCAAAAAAAAAAAGGTTCTAATGATGCTAATTGTTGTGTCTTCTTACAAGTGGTCTTATGTTTATTTATGCTAAATGTATGTTGTGTCTCATCCCCAGAATTGATGGTAATCATTCAAATAAACAACCAAGTTCCAATTTCTGATGTGTAGAGTTAATAATTAATTTAAAGAAGAAAAAAAATGGCACTTTTGCTGTTTAATTTGTTTCCTTATATGCTTTACTGATTAAATCGTTATTGTAACTGCCCAACCAGAATAACCTTAGCAGGTTTTGAATATCTTTAACCCATTTATAGGGAGAAAAGAAAAACCACAAAAGGGAATAATTCTGCTGCTCTTTTACAAATCTGTTGTCATGATACCAATAGCTAACTGCTTTGGCTAGAACGGTAGACCTCATTGCTCCTACATCCTTGCCCTTCATGAAGAACTTATTTTTTTCCAAAAGAATTTGGGTGGGGATTTGGGGAGAGGGATTGGGTTACTATGCCCACTTTATTGTTGTGTCACGGGAAATAGCTATCTTTCCGTTCCATATATTTTTGCTTGAGAGTTCTTCAATAAAATGACCTCATCTTTTGGCCTTTGGGTCATCATTAGTGCAGATAATCTATGTCTTTGGATTTGGAGTCCCACTATTTTTTGACAGTGACTCACCTTGGGTAAAATGGGGCTTGTGGATCTTCCATAAACTATTGCTTACTGGAGTTTATGGCTTCATATTGTACGTGCATCACTCCAACTGGAGAGAGAAGTTACCTCGTGAGTCCAATTATGAATTATTAATCCTCTTATCACATAATTGTGCAGCTTTTAACTTTAGCTGATATTCCCTTTATGTTCTCTTTTCTACAGCGAGGCCAGCATTCTACAATTACATTGTCTTCATGTTTGCCTTCAACATATTGGCATTGTTTGCCTGTGGACTTGCGGGAACTGGGGCTGCCTTTGGACTCTGGTACAAATCTATGAATTTTTAACTAAACCCCAAAAATGGAGGGCGCCTGTAGATTTTATTTTCCTTTTTTGGCTGCTAAATTCTCATGCATCACTCCTGCAGGTTGTACAATTTCACGGTGATTTGTTATCATTCTTTCTATCTTCCTTTCCTGTATGTAACTTTTCTGGCAGATTTTTTCCAGGTAACGCATTCATGAAGTGCTTACGAGATTGAGGAAACCTTGTTGGTTCTTGTGGTTTACATCAGGTTGATACTCGTTTGATTTTGTTGCAGGAGGAAGATTTTCTTCTGGACAATGTATATTACTCTGAGATGAAAGATGCAGGGTTTTTCGATACAGATTGGGAGTAGTAGTCCTTCAAACACCTCACCTTGTACATTCTGAAAGATGTCGATGTGCTTTTCTTGAAAATATGTGTGGAAAATGATGCAAAATCCGGTGGACCTTGCTTTCATGCAAATGTTGTTTTAGATGCGCCTTCTTATTATAAGGAATTTGCTGATTTTCTTATGTTCAAAAAAATTCTCTGCAAAATTTACTCTCTACCCTCTCTCTTTTGATTCTCTCTCTCTACAAAAATCAATCTTTTTAAAATTCACTTTCACTGTTCTCACCCGTTTAAAAATTAATTATTCTTTCTTTTATACTAAGTTTATTCTCTCTAGAAAAAAAAAAAGGTCTTAAAAAACATCTGTTGCTCTATTTTTTTTTTTAAATATTCCTCTCTAGGAAAAAATTCATTTACAAAAATTTGTTCTCTTACAAAACCATGCAAAGTCTCAGTTGCATAATTCGTTTCAAAAACTGATTATCTTTGTCCTTTTCCATTAAAGCTATAATCTATTTATGAAGACCTTTTTTTTTTCTGGACATTTCCAAACATAGTTATTAAATCAGCCCGCCGGTTGGATCAGGGTCAACCTTTCACCCGTCCAATATATGGGTCAGTCTATCTAATGGGCTGTTTGTGCAAATGACCATAGAAAAACTTGCAGGTCAATGCAAGTTAACCAAAAAATCGCGTAACTCGTGGGTTCAGAGCTAACCGAAAGAGAAATTGACCGGAAAAAGAGATATGAGAAATCCAAAAACGAGAAAGAAGAAAGAGAGAGATATAGAAAGAGAAAGAAGAAATCAAGAAAGGGAGATATAGAGAGAGATGGCAACAAAGCCCTGGTCGCGATGAAAGCTGTTCGCATATCGGCTTCAGCCATCGTCGGAGTTAAGAAGTCCCACCATTTCCATCTTGGAATGTTGTTGTTCGAGAAATCTGAAAGTACCAAGAGAAAGATATAGAGATTACATATTAAAGGATGATTGATCACCGACTAAAGTGAGACTAAAAGGGTAAGAATTAGATAGATAGAGGGGTGTAACGTGTGAAAACTCAGAAGAGTGGAGAGGACAGCAAACCCAATTGGAAAATTCCATACCTCTCTTTCTTTATGTTTTTTTTTTTTTGGCCGGGGAGGTGGTTGAGAATTTAATAAAGCCAATGTGTCTTATCTGTCCGAATTTGGATATTCAATGCATACATTGCGTCATATTCAGCTTTATCACAATTTTAACCTAATGGATGTGCACGAATACTGAACGCCTTAAAGGAATGCTGTCCCTCCAAAATTAATATTAATAATATACATATGTAACACATACTATATTGTCAAACAAAAATTATTTTAATAGGGCCTAATTTAAATAAATAATTAATTATTATATCTTTCAAGAAAAATTAAAAATTAAAATACAATTTCCAATTGGTATGCTATATTTAAAAAATATCATTCCCCAAATATCTAAAGGATTGGTAAATTATATTTAAAAAATATAATTATATATATTTTAAAATTTTAAAATAAAAAAAAAAATCAGCGTTTGATCCAGTGACTCAACAGGTTCAACTGATTAAACCATAAATTTTAAAATGCACGGTTAAAACACTGGTCGGGTTTAATAACAATGTTTCCAAACATTTGGAGTTAGCATTCCAATTAAAATGAGAATGGGTATGATTCCGATTCTCATCTCATTTCCTCCGACGAAATAAACAAACAATATCCACCTTTATTTAATTTTTATGAAGAAAGAAAGATATTATTACATTAGAAATAATTTAGCTTCATAAACATTTTGTGTTCTTTTTTCAATTAGGAGAGATGGCTGAGTGGATTAAAGCGTCAGATTGCTAATCCGTTATACGAGTTATTTGTTTTCCAGGATATGATTCCGAAGGATGAACATGAACCGGATATAGACAATTCCTATAAAATTTCATTCTTGAACAAAAATTCATTTTTTAATTTCTTTCATCAATTTCATAGCTTTATTAATCCTCTACGAAATATAAAATCAACACTTTGTGCCTTATATGATTTAGCTTTATATATCTTTAATGAATAATATTCTATATGATTGTCTTATATGATTTAGCCAATATAAGCTACATGACGATTGCCATCAACTATTCTTACCATTTGAACAACTAACGAATTTTAGGGTAGATAATTTTCTTACATAAAGTTAATTACAAACTGTCTTGATCTTCTAACTTGGAACACCCCCCATATATCTTTTAACTTTAATTGAATTTTGTATTGTTTAATCAAAGTTTGAACTTTATATCAGATAATTAGAGTCACCAACCTCAGCATTTTAAGTACCCCCCCCCCAAAAAAAAAGGCACTTGACACATTTACTTGGGTGTATGGTAGAGTTAGAGATCCATTTTTTTTTAACTTATTTATAGAAAAATTTATAATTTCTTATAACTAAAATGTTACACCAGCAGAAAAGAGTGAGGCACACCCAAACGCACCAGATCAGAAAAGCAGTAGACAAATTCAGTGACCAACAAGTCATTTTCTTATAAATTTTTATATTAAATGAGGCTGCAGTTGAAACAGTGTTAATTTTGCTTCACTATACACAAAAACCTACATACATCTGGTGGTGAGAGAGAGACAAAATTCAAGTATGTGAACCTTAGTGCCGATCCATTCTATGAGCATGCTTGCCGATAGCAGATGGCTTCAAAATGTCATACGCGTCTTCAATTTAGAGAGGAGGGTTTTAGATTGTGAATGCACAAACTCGCCATTTTAAATTTGGTCCCAACTTTACAACCTGAATTGACCAAGCGCCCATTCTTTTTCATCATGCCACTGCTTTTACTTACTTCAAGCCTAAATGAGTTCTTCTATCGAGTATTCCCGTTCGAACCCAAGATAACAATCTGAAACTAGAATCAACTTCAAGCCCTGGAAAAAATAAAAGAACCATTGTTCATGTTACTGCATAGAGACATTGACATTGCTACTGCAAGAGGTAAAAACAACTTGGGAATTCAAATAATATTAACAATAGTAACAAGTAAATGTAGTTATTGCTGCACTTTAGGGAGCAAGGAACTAAACTAAAGTTAGCTAGAGTTGATGACAACAGTCAGACGAGAATTTGAAAATATGTTGACTATTTTCCAAATTGCACATTGTTAAAGGTTTCAACCAAAAATGCTTGATTATTGAAGTTTCCAGGAGTGTTACCAAACTCGGTCTTTGTCCTAGCTACGAAGACAGTGAAAAAGGAAAAACACCAGAAACTTAAATTGACATTTAAGAAACTAAAATCCAAATTCACCTGGAAAGTGGGCAAAGATGATGGCAGTTTCATGTTGGTGATCGATCGGTCAGAGAAAGAAATCCGCTTCAGAGAATATAGTTCTGAGGTGGAAACATTGCCAAGCACCAGCCACCATGCTTCATCTTTTACCTGTAGAACTTGTCAAATTTAGTCATCTCAAACTATTAATGTTACAGTAAAGCAAAGGATAGTCTTTCACCTTGGGAAATCGTGGGGCAAAGGCTCTTGAATTCTTCCGCTTGGAGTTGGTCTTTTCTAATTTAATGTTTAGAATGTAAGATTTTTCATCAACTTTGCCACTCTCCTGAAGCTTTAATTTCACCTGAATCCGGGGAAAATGCTGTAGATCCTGAAAAATTGTAGCAGAAACACATAATGAAGTCAGTGAGGGTGCAACCCATCCAGCAAATAGCAAAAACAATAATAAAAAGGAGCCACAAAGTAGAAAGCAAGTGATGTTCTTTTCAAAATAATAAATCAAGTAATGCATTCACTCCAATCTAGGCTCGGAGTTACTCAAGTTTAGTCCATCAAAAACTCACTGGAGCTTAGCTTGTACGGTTAACAAATGGAATTGATGCAATACAATTCATTGATAAGACTAATGTCAACTATGGTACATTATATCATCATTCCTTGGCAGTGATGTAATCATTTGTTATGCTTGCTGTTTGGGTCTTGCAGTTGTTGATAATTTTCTATGTTGTCTGGTCTTTCAACTCCCTTAAGAGAGGATGGGGCACCCTTTATGGTGTAGATCTGTGCTTAGTTCTTTCATATGGTGTTGGTTGGAGATGCTTTTGTGCATCTCTGTTCCAAATATACATATAATCTATATATGGCCTATGACATCTCTTATTCTTACTTCTCTTGTGGGTGATCCCCTTCACTTTTTAGTATATTAAAGATGATCTGTCACGACCTTTTACGTAAGCCTAACTATAAATTGCAAAATTACTAAAGCCAAGCTATGCAATTCCAAGTTACTCGAAAATCCTTAACATCGCATTTCGGGTCATTTATTCAGATAAATAAATAACCTGAAAAATCAAATAAAGGGTCATCCTTTAAGTCCATTGCTGTTTTTCAGCTCAGTGAAGAACCAAAGTTTTCCAAGAATTGAACAATCCATACCTGATTGATCCTTGACACTGAAGAATTCCCAATGATACCTCGCAGATCCCTCTCAGAAAAATCTACCAATTGCTGTAAATTTGTAATTCCTCTTCTCCTAAGTGATTCCGCAAGATCACCAGTCATGCTTGGCAGCATCCTTAAAGAAGAAGTCTCATCAAACCATAGACCCTGGAAGCAAATGCATGGAGGTTAATAGAGACAAGACATGCACTAATGAGCATGATTCAACTCAGAACAATTTCTTCAAACCTTGTAAAATTATTAGAGAATTACAATAGGACCTGAACTTAGGCCAAAAAAGACCTAAAAGAACAGTGGAACCATAGTTAGAATGTTCAGCATTGAGGGGTATAGGAAGGGATTGAAAATCACCTCCCTGTAATTAAATCTTTGAACACTTCTTTGTTTCTTTTTCCTTAGGAGGCTTCTTATTCCCCCCCTATATTCTCTCTTGCTTCTGTTGACATTTTTTTTTTTTTTTGGTCCTCAAAAGATTCATTAGTTTTGGAGCCATTTAACAATAGATAGAAGAACACAGACCAAAATAACAGTTTCAGTTGCATAAAACCCATCAGAACTGTTATGACAAGGATCGAAATCAAAGTGTATGCACAGATCACAAATTCCACATGAAGTTAAGAGATACTCCCTGACATCCTTATAAGCTTTGAACCCCCAAAAATAACTGTAGCAATCATGTACAGTAATAATAGTTGATATAGGCTTTAAAAATCGACTAAATATGACAAAACAATCTTTTATTACATACTGCACTGTGTGTTCTCTACTTGGGAAATCCAACAACTTTTTAACTAGAAAAAATGAGATCCTAAATTCAGCCAAAGAATACCTGCACAACCATTTGCATAAGATGCATGCAAGTAAATGTGCTAGAAAGCCATCCACTGTTGGCACATATGTCTATCATGGCCTGGATGATACGTATACTTTGATCTAAAACTGACTTTAAGTCAGTGATATAGTCGGTAATTGGTAGCTCCACCTGAGAAAAGTGTGCCTGATCAAAAAAAAAAAAACAAAGTTTCATGTGGATATTAACATAAGCATCAAAGATCAGGTAGAGTGCAAATTAATGATCACGAAGGTTGAGAACAGTTCTCCAAGATTATTCTGACTTGAAGAAGCAAATTTGCTTTCACATGTGGATCATCCAGCCGGTTCTTGTCAACCATGTAAGGAACCTTCTCAGACAATGTCTCATTGTACCTTTCCTATAACAAGAAACAAGAAAGAAACTGGAATTTTTCACCAAGAAATCATGCAATGATATGTAAATAATTTTAATCAAGTTGTAGCATTCATCCTCCCCAGGGAACCTAAACTCAACGGTCTCATCCTAAAACAGAAAGTTACCTCGTTATGCCTCACAGGAAGTTCATCATACTCGGAAGCACCAGATAGAACATGCAGAAAAACCTACAAATTTACATAATTGAATGCATCATAATACTTCAGAGGAACTAATTGAAAAATAAAATAATAAGGAAATATTCAAACAGCATCAATACCTCAAGTGAAGTATCAGGGCCAATATTAGAAGCAAACATGGACACTGTCATGTAACTAAGATAATATTGAGATGCTACTGAACCAAGCACCATAGATTCCACACTGCCATCATTTATTTTGATGCATCCACTGTCTTCCAAATCTTCGAATGTGCTCTGAACTAACCTGACAAAGTAAAAATACAAGTTGACAAGAAGCTACCACCAAGAAGAATGAGGCACCATAGCAGAAGACATAACAATATCATGTGATCAAGTTGGTATTGGTACCTTGACAAATAGGAGTTTAAAATTTCAGGTTCTTTATCATCTAAGCCATAGTAAGCTGGATTAACCATCTGGAACAAGATATCCCAAAAAGGATTTTATAGTCAAAATGAATACATGAAGCCTAAAAATATCAAGATTTCTGCTAATTTTATAAGATGATGGAGGTCAAGGACAAAACCAATAAATAATATACCATTCAAAAATTTAAAACAAAAGGAATAAAATGCAACTAGAGAAATGCAGAGTACATTTTATCCACGAGTATTCAATAAGGTGTTTCAACAGAGTGTAAACCTTTTCATTCAGTGACTATCTAAAGGAGGTAGAATACAACGCTAGAATGGGTGAAGCCCCAAGCATTAGTTTACTTTTTAGTGCATGATATACATTTCACTTTACTGCATGATAAAATAAAGTCTATCATAGAAGGAATAATAAGTTGATCAAGGTTTCAAGTTTTGTTGGAATCAGTTTCTTTTGTGTCCTTCCTTTCTTTTTGTTAAAAGGTATTCAGGAAAGAAGGTAATGGCCAGCATTAAGTTTTACTGAGACCTGTTGAAAAATTTAGACTCCTAATTCCATTGTATCCTCTTGAATATTGAGAGCATTTATCAGTTTAACAGAATTCTGTAAAACTCAATGCTGGGGCATTGACCAAGTGGTCACTAATGGAGGAGTCACAGGAGGACAAGAAAGAAAAGAAAACTACGCAAAGGTAACGAAGCAACACATGTCAGTATCATTTAACAACTTTATGCCTTTGAACAAATTTGAATGGTAAGAGCATATTTATCTTCCAGCTTCCAAGCCCAACCGGTTTGGATGACAAAGCTAAGTTCAGCTAAATATGTGGAAGAAATTTCAAAATTAGGCAGATCTGTATTTCTAGTACTGCACCATCTCTCAAAATTGATTTGACAAAATACAAAGTGTTCATAGAAGCACAAGGGAAAAGGGAAAAGAGGAATATGCAAAGTTCAACTTATTTGATCTTATTTAGCACGGAGTACTCAATATTCTTCATAGCTAAGCTCAAATTTTGCTTTTTCATATCAGCTCAAAGAGGATCCTTTCAAGAGACTGATGGAGCTTCAGGCAAGGCTGAATTTGATAAAAGCACACCAAAAATTAAATAAATAAAACCATAAATAAGGCAGCTGACTGACTTATTTACTACCAGCATGCCAGAATCCAGGGATCCCACTTCCCCTCATGCTCAGTAGGATCCTATACCATAAAGTGATCTTTTACGGATCAAGTCCACTCTGCGTTTTATTTTTATGATAATTAAGTCATAAGATTATGGAGTACGGATCAATGGTAATGACAGTTATGGAGTTCAACAAATCTCAAGTTACAAAGGTTAAAACACTAGAATGAAATTAGCATGTCAAAGGGCAACACAAAGCATGACCTTGAACCAGGTAGGCCAACATTGACACAATAATACAATAATCAGTAGACATACCAGCCTACGGAAGAAGTATGTCCAGGTGAGATAATGCACAGCATCCTGCACGTGACAAATAGTGCCAGAGACAATCTCAGCATTTATGTGATTATGCAACTGCTCCCTAAGACTACTCTCCACGGGAAATGGTTCGTATAAGAACTGCAAAGGAAAAGCTCAACAAATTACAACAGCACAAATGGGAAATTTCTAAACATGAGGTAGTTAAACCATGAATCACCTTCTTATAGAAACTTTTCTTTGGTTCATGAACAAGAACCACCGCTTTGCCATGTTGATCAAATTGTGGTCGACCTGCACGACCCATCATTTGCAAGATATCTGTGATGGGAAAATCAACATATCTTTTTGATTTTCCATCATAATATTCTGTTCCCTGTGCCATGTAGCCACATCAAACTAAAGAAGCGTTCGCAGCTGGGATTAAGATAGCATAAATGACACATGTTGCAGAATCTATAGAACTAGAAAAGTTTGATGAACAGTTCAATATGTACTATCCACAGCGAGTGGCAATAGACAAGACTAGACCAAACATTAAGCATATTTAAAAGAAGCTAACAAAATTCCAAGAGGGAGATGCTGGGAAAAAAACCACCAAACAAATAAACGATGAAGATGAAGCAGAAATTTCTGAAATAATCAAGCTAATGCATACCATAGACCAGAGAAACAAAGATTACCTTTGAAATTCTATAATTATCCTATAAATTTGAACTGCAGATTCTTGCAGACAGTGGTAAAATTAGAATATTGAATAGCCAAGATGTAAACTTATTTGGAAACTAAAATAAATGCTCTATGATTAAGCAGTCAAAAATGAAAGGTGTAAAGGCATTGTCCTACCTTGATTATGACCAGATGAGCAGGAAGATTTACACCCCATGCTAATGTGCTGGTACAGACCAGTACCTATCAGATGAATGAGAGCAGAACTGTCTAGTCATTGAAGCAAAGAGATAATGTTTTTACAAATTTCATTTCTACAGTTATGAAAGGCAAACTCTGACTGTAACAACTAAAGAGTACCTGAATCTTGTTGTTCCCGAAAAGTTCTTCAACAAGAGACCTGTCTTTATCATTCAGTCCTGCATGATGCAAACCAATGCCAAATTGCAATGTGTGCCTCAGGTTGTTATCTGTCACCTGAGACACAACCATTTGTAGGGCTTCTTCTGGCATATGTAAGAACTGCCTTGGATGCTCATCCGAGGCTGCAAACTTCAAGTTCAAAGGAAGGAGAACATTCAGTTGAAATGATATATTGATTCATGCCTTGATTATGTGAGAAAAAGAGAGAGAGAGACCGTAGAACCCAACCTGAATAAGATCCAAGGCAGTGAGCCTGGTTTGTCGACGTGATGAAACAAATATAAGAACAGGCTTTGTAGGTGAGTGGGTACATATTGCAGCATATGCAGGCTTATTCATGCTATTCATCCTGGGGCAGTAGAACTTCCCGGGATAACCCTGTACAAGAAAATAATATTACTCATAATTTATTAGTCAATTATACAATATAATGACACAATAAGAAACAAAAGAAGTACATCATAAGCAAGCAAAAAGGAGAAGTACAAGAATGACTTCAATTGCATAATTGTAATTTAGCACTAATAATGGATTTTATGCTTATTATTATGATATTTAAACTCATGTGTCCTCTCCACTGATAAGCGCCTTGAAATCCAACTCCTCCAAGACCTGGTTAATTCAGATTATAGTTGACATTTCAGAAACTGAAAACTGAAAATTTTAAACTACGGATAGATGACTAAAGGGACCTTTTGTTTTATCAAATTAATGGAGAATTTGTGCTTTATTAAACACAACATTAGAAAAGATGTCCCAGGACACATTTAATAAAAGGATTTGAACTCCTTAATCTCTATAATATAATATTAGTCACAGAGAATCCACTAACGCCAAATGAAAAGCTCAACATTTTTTTAAAAGATTTTTTTATTATTTGCAACATAATAATGAAATAATATTGCAAATAATAAAATAATCTTTTGAAATGAAGATAAGATCAGATAAGATAGGATTAGATGAGAGAGTATCGCTTAAGGTAGTTTGGATATGTGCAACGAAGACCCAAATATGCACCGGTTAATAGTGAGACTTTAAATATAGGAGATTTAGTGAAATATCGGAGTTGGCCATTAAAAATCTAAATGCAAGTTATCCGTAAAAATATGAGTGTCAAGAGTTTAGTTGAGAAGATAACTTTAAATAGCAACCAGTGGTGTAGGAAAATCCGAAACAATTGAATGATCATGATCATTATCATTATCATTATTATTATTTTAAGTTTCTATGAATAGTTTATTTTTAATTCTCTTTTCATTATTTTGTTTTTATTTTTTAGTGTTATCTTCTCTATTTTTATTTTCAAATTTTAATTTTATATTTTTTGTGTTCTTTTATTATTTTTATTATTTTTTTTCCTCTCTCCTATATTGGTCTCTCAAACAGCCGACCTCAAATTTTCAGATTAAGCCTCAGTTTGTTGTTATATTATTTAATTATTTGCAATGTCATCATCTCACAAATTAGGTGCTTGCATTTAATTTTTCACTGATAGGTCATTTCATTGCCACTAATTTTATAATACACATACATATAGTTTGACAATTCTTTACGACCCTTGTTCTCCATTTTATAGATAAAATGAGCTATTAGTTTTGAAAGTCCAATGAGCATTTTGTCCTTGTGTTTTCTTATCTAATATTTATTTTCTTATTGGTCTATTTCATTTAATAAGTAAGTTTTCCTTCGCCTTCTCATAGCTGACAAACATTTTCTTTTTTCATAGAAACAATTTTGTACAAAAATGTTATTTTATACTATTCTTGATATATTTATAAACAACACCAGTGAAGAAAACATTCGTTTTGTCTCCATCTTAATACAACAAAGCTCCTAAACACTAGTCATGTTTTCTATTTCATTTTCTTGTGCGACTTGATCCCTTGTAACACAATCACCTAGCATCGGGTGCCCCATGCACACATTAGTGCTATAAATTTCCTTGTAATCATGCACATAACGACACATACAAGCAAATGTAGAGTATACTGGAGCAAAAACACATGCACAGCAGCACAAGCATTTTAACAGCTCTATCATGCAATTGGCCACAATGGTATGAGGAAAACAAACAATGAAAAGGTTATTCACTTACCTGGATATGAACTTCAAGAGGTACAGGCCTCACACTAGGCTTGAAATTGAATAGTCCATTCTCTCCAACTCCCAACCAATCAGCAAGATCACTAAATTAAAATTGCTTCAGACAATTACTACATGGGCAATTTACTACCAAAATCTCAAAAGAGAAAATGCAGCCACAGAAAAGGAGAAATTTCATTAATGGGATCTCATGCAACCTTTATCAACATGCCCTCAACGCAAAGTAATTTAAAGAAATAAATTCACTATCAGTAATACCAAGAAATACAGGGCTGCACATGGAATGACTTGTTCAATTAACATACAGAAAAATAGTTCAAAGCAACCTTAGAAGTCTATGCGAAAAGGGAAATTTGTGTTTCTTATTTTATCTGAACATACCAAGCATTGGCCAGCGCCGTTGAAAGGCCAACAAACCGTACAGCACGCTCTGTTTGTGAAGATATGTACCTCATCCGTGAGACAATAACCTGTCCACACAGTATTCTATTTTGAGAATCCCATGAAACTTACTTTCACTTAAACGCACCAAAACTGAAGGTGTCAGTCTTTTTTACCAGGGTGCAACAGCCAATCATGGCTTGAACATTTAATAATTCAACAGAAAATTATTGGAAGTAAATAGAAGGATGTCAAGAATAGCATGTATATCAGCAGTGCACAAATGATGATGTAGATTCAAGTAAATAATCCATTTTTCTTCTCGTCTAAAAGCATTATCTCATTTGTGCAATAGATAGGTTGTTTTTAACTTGTAAAGAAGATAACTGTCTTTATCTTCAATATTTCATGCAGCATCGGTGACATGCAAAAACATATTGTTAGTCTGCCAATTGTGTGTCAAAGAGACAAAACATCCTGGAAGCCTGTAATATGTAAACACACTGTCAGTGTTGGTAATGTGCCCAAGTAAGATCTAAGTAATTAATCATGTCACTTACTAGATAAGAAAGAGATTGAAGGAAAAAATACAAATAAAAAGAGGAAAAATAACCACTTAGAAGATGATGAACGAAAGGGGATGGGGGGATAAAATTAAGTAGACATTTCACAATCCCTTTGAATACAACTGATAGGGCAGGAACATTGTTAAGAACTTCTGAAGTATGGCTTCTCCCCAAATGGACAATCTTTTACAAAGAAGATGCTGGTGCCAAAAAATAAAAGGATTCAGATTTGTGCATTTCTCTCAAACCATAAACCCCATGTAACAGCTACCATAGCAGAATAAGAGAATCTTAGCCTCCTTTATCCTCCCCCAAACTTCAAAAACGACGGTTAGAAACTGAATTCTGAAGACATATTTATTCTCCACCAAAGACTTCAAATAGGTTATTCCAAGCAACTGAGCTATGCAAGAAGAGATGGGATTTCATCTCTATCACCACATATTATGCATATAACAACACATGATGCTTTGTTCATCCTCCTAATTTGAAGCAAGTAATTGATACACGGTGAGGGACACGGTAACACTATAAAATTTGTCAAGGGGATAGAGAAATAGCAAGGCAAATGATGGCTTCCAGAAAATATTTGCATGGAAACAAACCAAAATCATCTGTAGGCCAGGATTTAGCATCTGGCCTAGAAAATGTATAGAACCAAAAAAGGAAAAGCAGGATTAATACTCAATTTTCAAGATTAAACTTGTCAGATAGTGACACTGTGTATCCAAAATAGGGGGGGAAAGTTAAGCTAGAATTGGTTGGCATATTGCCAAAAGACGAAAATTTCTTATATGCAACAGAAATTTCAAACCTTTTATATAGAAACAACAACAAACTGCCTTGATCCCAGTAATTGGGGTCGACCATTTGAGAGACAAATATGGTAAATTTAAAAAAAAAAAAACGAAGAAGAAGAAGTAGATTGATTTAGTTTGTGCGGATTCTTTTACGCCACTCAATTCTATCCAATGCTATCACCTCATCTAAACCTTTTATAACCTTTTATATAGAAAAAGAAGATATAATTAATGAGAGAAGAACTTGCAAAGAAAATAAGATGAAGAGACTATAAAGAAGAAATAATCACTTTCCAATCCCACACTTTAAACCTTGTAAAGTCAAAAACTTAAATTCAGCTCTTTTCCTTTGTCAGTTCATATATTTATACTTTCAGTAGCTTATTTATTTAGTACTTAAATGTTTAGCTCTTAATTTTTTATATCAAGCAGACGCTATTAAAAGATGGTTATTCATTGGTTTATCATTCAGCCTATGAGAAAAACAAATGCCCAAGAGAAGTGCTCCCCCTCTATGGAAGACATAATGAGGATGAGGGGAACACAGGATAAACTTGAATTGCAAATCTAATTATCCTAATAGAAACAAATTCAGAAACCATGACCAACCATAAACTAGTTCAATTAAATGGAAGAATGATAGATTAGTGAAGTGGACAACAATAGACTCATATAAGTTGCATTCTATCCCCTCTTGACATTGCATTCACTGCAGTGAAGGCCATATTTGCTTTTATCACCTTATGCTTAGGGAATCAATTTAAAGACAAGCAAAGATGTTTCACCCCAAATGTCATGCTTTTGAACACCACAATCCCAAAACATAGACCACCTCCAGTGTTAGGCATGCCAAACAATCAAATGACTCCTAGTGCCACCAACCCATGATCAAAGGAAGTCCCTCATAATGATTTTAGCCATACTAGCTATCCTTACCAGAAATGTAAATCTAGAAGGCAGGATCCTATGAGAAATAACATGACCAGCTAATGAAGTGTGCACAAGCTATATGCAGATAGTCAGATACCTAAATGTTATTACATTTGGCATCAAGTACCTCAAGAATTGGTCCACGATCTGCTCCCAGCAAGTGAATCTCATCCAGAATCATGAGTCCAACCTAGTGAAATTGTTTGAAAAGAATGCATAGGTGATATGCATTATAAAAGCCATTCAAGTAAACAAGCACAAAACTCACAGATCCATACCTTCTTGACATAGTTCCGACTCTGCCAATTACGACTAATACCATCCCACTTCTCAGGAGTAGAAATTATGATGTCTGCTGACAAAAGGGCCATCAAGTCTGGAGTATAGTCTCCAGTCATTTCAACCTAAAAGTAATCAATTCAATTTACTTAGAAAAAGAGGTTATACATGTGAAATGTATCGTATATTACATAATATGTAATATATGTATGTATATGTATATGTAGATGTATTATTGTACCATCTCTTTTCCAAGCTGAGAAACGAGACGTTTTCTCCAATCGCTCATTCTTTCACGCACAATAGCCTTCAAAGGTGCTATGTAGATAACCTGTACACGGATCACATTCAGAAAAACTAAAGAAGATAACAAACCTGACTAATCATATAATGTTAATTTTCAAGCAAATAACCTGCATTAGAAGAATGCTAAAAATAATTCATCTCCTCTATGGTTAATTGTTTAAATCATCTTAGAACTTCTTTAAGATATGTATATGACGAAATAATCTCAAATTGCAACACTTCAACGGGCAGCAATCTTACCTGTCAATATGCGGATTAAAAAAAAAAATAACATAGCTGTCAAATTGATACAACACCTTTCCACATTCTATTGACTCTCAGCAATCAAAGCAATATAATCTTCCAAGAAATATGAGAAAACAAATTTGTCTTAGATGTGCCCCCAATGTCTTCATCCCATCACAAATGCACATAGCTAATCCGCGATACAAGTCTACAGTTGTTTAAAAAAAGAAAAAAGAAAACTCTGCCAAGCTTCATCTCTCTTCTCATTAAACTTTAATCAACAGAATCAGAAAATGGCCATAGCAGTTCATCATAGTTAAAACCTCTAGCCTTTACAGACCCAAAGCTGCTTTAATGGCTATTATGCTGATTTCGGCTGATTTTTAACAATTTTGCTTGATTTTCCCTCTGTTAGCGCAATTATATAATCTCCGAGCATAACAGCAATCATAATCATTTAGGGTACTACCTTCATACAGATGTCCTTAATCCAGTTTATATAACTTATTTGCAACAAATCCTCTAACAAGATCCGATGAAACACTTTTTCTAATAACTCTACCAGAAGCTTCCAGACAACAACTTCGATTGAAACACTTGGAATTCTCCTCAAACATTTCAATCCGTCGCCATCTCAAGTAAATGAAATCATTTGAAGGATTCAACCACTGTGGGACTACAGTGATAGCACAGAACTTGACTGTGGACCAGAAAATATAATTGCAATTACAAAAAAAGCATGACAGTCAAATGGTTGCAATCATAGTTATAAAAGTCATGCAAGACCTTGTCTCCCACTATTTTGATCCATGCATTAAACAGAAGCAGGAGCTTAACCTTCTAAGAATAAATCACCAACCAAGCTAGTTACTAAAGGATTTGCTTTAAAACATCCAAGATTACCACAGAACAAGGTCCAATGTTCAGATCAAATGAAACAATGAGCCACTAAGGAAAATTGTTCAACTCTGGCCACTCAAGATTTCTAGAATGAAGATCATGAACTAATTACCACCGACAAAACTAACAAGAGGAACCCCTTCCAGAGTAGAAATTATTTGAGGCAAACAAAAGTGGAGAAAAATTTCCAAATATTTTTAAGAAGCTGTGAAGCCACATCACATTTGAATGAGGAAAGGAAAGAGGAGAAAACCATAGAAATTCTACGAGAATATACATTCTCTTTTGTTGCATTCCCACCCACCATTATTTAAGGCCTACTTACTCTCAACTCATTCTCCAAGATTATTCCTAATCAACAAGACTGTCTTTGAACTGCAGTTTAAGGAAACTACATTTTCCAAACTCAAGCCCCACTTAAAAGCCCTATGTGTAGAAAGTTAGATCAAGTACTCCCGACGACCCATAAGCTCTTAAAAGACTCAGGAGACATCCACTAAATCTCGAATTTGGAAATAACTAGCACCCACATTCAAGAATTCCAGCTGGCCCAGGGGGATTGAAAGAACGATAATCAGACACATGCCTACAAAAGGCAACTAGACCATTTGGCCATTTTTTAGGCAAGACGCCTAATTTACATTTGCAAATCTAAGATTAAAACATCATAGGCTAGGTTTATACCAAGAAACTCCAAATATTTCTTCAGAAGGTAATCACATTAAGATCACAACCAAGACACCAAGGAGAAATGAAAGGCTAGAGACTATCCTCAGAAGGCAAAAGGGAATTGTTAATGTTAGCCTAAATAAGACATAAACAGAAGTGATCCCCCATCAAACAGCCCTCACATCTGTGAAGAAAAATGGAAAGGGTAAAATATAGGGAAGAGCATTAGCCTAGATTGCAACTTTGATGTCCAGAATAATAAGAATTCCCCAATGTACAAAAGACAGCAATCCTGATAAGTAAAGCAAGATTCCCCTATTCTTTGAAAATAAAAGGTGTATGCAGTAGTGTCTAGCTGACTCTGATGTATGAAAACCACTTCTAGAGCAATACAGCACTTTAAAGTTTACCTAAACCCCACATGCTCTGGTTAAGGATCATCAAGAAATTGCATAAGAGCAACTGCCCAACTGTTCAGTCCATAACAATTTAAAAACAAATAAACGAATAAATAAACAAGCTTACATAGCTCTACCTATCACTCCATCCTCTTGTTATTTGCAATAGAAGCATCTAAAGAATAGATCTTTAATAAAAACAACTATCCTTTCTGATGAAATAGGGGTTCTTGTATTTTTACCTCGAAGTGTGGTACCATTCCAAGGCTTTTATTGGTGTGTTTTGTAATTTTGGAAGGAAACAAACTTAAACGAGAAAAAAAATGCATGCGTCTATACGACATAGACATGGCGAAAAGAGACCCATGTTGGGAAATGTTTTGATTTGATGCATATTGTCAAAAGCCAAATTAAAAGACCCATAAAGGTCCAGAAGCCAGTAGAAAGTCCAGTGTTTTAGAAAATGAGATAAAAACCTTCATATCAGGCTGAGTATTGAAGAGACGCAGCATGGCAAGTTCAGCAGCTATAGTCTTCCCACTTCCAGTTGGAGCTCCTAAAAGCACATTGTTGTCTGTGTGATATAGTATATGAAATATCTGGCAAATCAATTCAGCCAACACAATCATAAGCCCCTAAACTGGTTTAATCAACAATAGAGTATTGGCAAAAAAAAAAAGGAACAGCCAACGGAGAAAAAAAAAATACCTGTGTTTGTATAGGATTGAAGTGTGAGAAGTTGTATAAGACTTCATAAGTTTTGTTGCAAAGTGAAGTAACAGGCAGAGGTTTCAGATCAAGAAGTTCAGTGTGAGATGTATGAGCCTGTAAGAATGGGGTTGACATGAGAAATATAGTGCAGCAATGTAAATAGTCAAGGCAAAAGCCCAACAAGCTACATCTAAATTCCAGTTTTTTCTGGAGGTGATTCAGGTGATGCTTTTTTGTCAATTTAAATATCATGATTACTGAAGTTTTGGGATTCGTCAAATTGAGGTAATGTGTGATTAGAATGCAAACCAGTTCAACATTATTCTCATTTTCTTTTCAAAACCACACAAGTAAAAAATTATGGGATAACACAAAGGACTTTCTCTTCGGATGTTTTCTAAAACCTAACAAAGTGAAGAGAATCAGTGGTCTTTCGTTTTCTTTCCTGAGCAAAAAATAAAAATAAAAATAAAAACAAAAACGCAAACTATAATTTTACCGTTGGTAATGCTAGGTTCCGTAATGAAATAGTGTAGATAGCTTCTGCTTGCAACCAGGAATCGGAAACAGCTCGAATATAGTATTGAGGAGGATGTGGCTCAAAAATTGGTACTGTAAAGGAAAGCTTTTGGGATTCTCCCCTGGCCATTCTCTTTGTTAGTGTAAAAAGCTCTGAGTGATAGATATGATCATTTTCAGAGTCCTGCACAGAAACACGAGGCCTCCAATTACTCAAGAGAGTAAGTATCTCATACCTTGATCAAAATACAAAAGCAAAAACGAATGGCTGGACCCAAGTCAATATTAACACATGGACAACAATCACAAGTTTCACATGCACCTTGCTTCTGGTCTAATACTTTTGCATGACACCACTTGTTGAGCTGAAATAAAGGAAAAGGGGAAAGGCACAAATAATCACATCCTGGCTTGCTCAATTTGCACAAAGGCCCTGGGTTCAAAATTTGGTAGAGAGGCCCGTTATGGATTAAGCTGCTAGCATTAGGGAAACCCCACCCCCTCCCCCCCCCCCCGGGGGCCTGCTTTTAATGATCAAAATATAGAACCTTTCATTAACCCATAGAAATTTAACTAGATGAGAAACAAACTTTTTTATGAAATACAACCAACCATAAGGATATAAAAGTGAGTCTTTGCACCTTAGTTTTGCAATTTAATTGGGATTAAAATAATATTTTAGTATATGTTCAGAAGGAAAACAACA
Source organism: Dillenia turbinata (assembly GCA_037126225.1). Taxonomy (NCBI): domain Eukaryota; kingdom Viridiplantae; phylum Streptophyta; class Magnoliopsida; order Dilleniales; family Dilleniaceae; genus Dillenia; species Dillenia turbinata. The sequence continues at coordinate 9,175,776 of JBAMMX010000020.1, forward strand.
AATGAATCTCACATGTTTTTTAATCATTAAAACTTGATGGACAAAGTTTTTAGGACAAATACCCCCAATGAAATTCTTTGCCACTTTTTGTTCTTCAGGGTGCTTCTAGCAGAAGGGCCACACAAGAAGGCATTATTTTACTTTATACTAAAACATATGATGCTCTCTCAATTCCATAATCTCCCCTTCTGAATTTCCCAAAAGATTTTGAGTACAAACAACACAAATGTTTCACTTGAAAATACAGATGATACATAGGCTGTAAAAACCCTTCATCTCCTCTTCTTCAACACTATCATAAGTTCATTATAGTTTGGGATGTCTTTTTTGATCAAAACACATCAAATAAAAATTTCATCGGCATTTTGAAATTCTGTTGTTATCAAATTATTTTCTGCAAAACTTGTAAAATAACAAGATCAATGTTTTGATGCAAGAGAAAGATAAGTACAAGTATCTATCAGGAACAACATAACTTCAGGGCAAAGAAAATCTCCAAGGAAAATGATTTCAACTGAGGCCAAAGGCCAACGAAGACCTGAAGTTCCATCACAAATCCAATTTTAGATTGAAGGTACAGCTTCCCAACTCAATAATTCTCAATAAGCCAACAAAGACCTGAGGTTCCATTACATATCCAATTCAGATTGAAGGTGCAGCTTTGCAACTCAATAATTCTCCATAAGTGCCTCCAAAGTTAGGTTTTAAGTCAACATGCTCACTCAGTTGAGAGCAAGCCTAGAAGAGAATTAGATAACCATCTATTTTTTCCAAGTGGCTAGACAATAAAAAAGTATCTTTTCAGGTGGTCTACTTAAGGTACTATTTTAGCCCCTGCCCAAAAAGAAAAGAAAAAAACAAAAGGAACATCAGTAAATGTTTTTGAAAAAATTCTTAGTTTGGTTGACAAGTGACACCCACAATCATCAGGTAGATGTTTGAACTTTAGTTAAATCTATTGAAAAAACTGTCAATATGGGCCGACTTACTGAACAGAAAAGAGCACTGAAGAAACACCTACTAGCTATCAAGGCTTATTCCAACATCATCCTACCATGGCATATGCAATGTATTTTTCTGCTTAAGTGCTTCTAACATTTATATCACTTCAAACATATTGTCGAGTTGAGTCTTGTGTCCATATCTTTGGCTCAGGTTCTAAGTGGTCTGAGAGCACATTGCAATGAAAAGTACATTGCAAACCCAAGCGCAAAGATGATCTAAAGACATGGGATGGCAGTAAAGTTTCTAAAGGTCATGTCTTAGTAATTGTTTTTTTCTTGGAAAAAACAAATTTACTTGCTTCCAACCCTGTTCCAATTCAGATAAAAGACCAATCAGTCAAACATGTTAATCTAAAAAACTAGACTTCAAGAGAAAATGAACTAATCTGTTTTCCTTTGTGACTACGACTCATGAGATATATGTACTCTACAATTAACATCATAAAATGAGGGCAATGAATAATGCTAATGCATCCACTAGCTGAATGTTCACTATGTTTTAGTACCTCAACCAGAATCCACCAACGTTCAGCAGCACCATGGAAACGGTCTTTCCAAATAAAGTCGGAGGTTATGAGCAAATCCACCTGAAAGAAGTTGAATATACCAACATGAATGGAAAACCAACTTTGAGTGACTAATTTATTAAGGAAAAGGATTTAGAATAAACCAGCATCCACTGACCTTCAATACAGTTCTAGTAATAGGACTGACAGTCGCAGACAATTGGATGCAAGGGAAATATCCTAAATATTGCTTAATCAACTTCAATCACAAAAAGAAGACATGTTATACAATGAAATTATGATACTACGAAACACATTTCCAGAGTACAAACTCATATAACGAGCCTACCTTTCCACCAGGTGCATAACGGATTAGAGCCCCAATGTCCTTTTCCTCCATGTCCAGAAGGTGATCTAAATCTACCCCCCGATCCTCAAGCTTTCTCAACATCTGCGCCCAGAAAAAGTCAGTAGGAAACTCCAATATATGAATCAAAAACAATAAGAAAATTAAGTAGTAGACGAACATCAGCAGGAAGATCCCTGTCAAATTGTCTGAGTGGGTGCTGATGTGGCCAAATTTGGCGATCCACCGCCTTGCAATATTCCAACATGAAGGATGTCATCTCACACCATCCTCTGCGCAGGCAAATTTCAAATAGAGCCCGCACTATGCGAGCCAGGCTGGCACTTATATATGCAGCATCAGACACTAAAGAAAATGCATCAATGGAGCCACGAGAGATGTACAACTGCACATTGCATAACATCTTATTAGTTTCATAAACAAGGGCTAATGTACTTTAAAAGAACCAGAATCCTTTCTTGGTAAAGGGCATGCAACACCTGAATGAGGATAGAAATTTTTCCATGCTTATTTGATGGACCACCCTTAACTTCAAGAGGGCACGAAGTGCGTGCTAACATTTCAAGCTCGCTTTGCTCCTCCTCTCGAACAACAATATTTTCAAACTCAGTAGAATGAGCAACCATGTTGATTACCTGTAAAATAAAAATCAGAATAGAATGAGTGAGACAACAAAAAGAGAAAGCAAACAGAAAGTGTCGCTTCTGGCGTGCATTCATTACGTTAATGCAGCTCCGGCCTGGAAGTTTAATAAGATAATAAATCACACAGAAGGCATTTCAAGCTCAAGAAAAAGACCAGGGATGCCACAAATGTGAATATGATACTTTGTTAAGCAACAAAAAGAGTATGAAACAGTAAGAAGAGTATATTAGAAACCCTTATTTGTCATAAATTTCACATGTTCCATTCTTTTAAGAAGAACATTCAAATAAGACTAAGATTATCATGTCAAAGAAGATGAAGAAAGAAGTTCAAGCACATGATCAATAAGATACAGATTACCTCACTGTCACTCATGTGGCGTCTCAACATCTCATTATAAGTCTCAACACTTGAATATTGGATATAGAAGTGGCTAGCAATTCGACCGAGTTCGGTACAGTAGAAATTGCCACTTTTCTCATCAAACCGCATCATCTTTGCTTTGTCAAGAGCACGAGCAGCATCTGTTACAAGAGCTCTCTGCTTTGAACTCAAAGAAGGATCCACAATAACCTGTAAGGAGATTAATTCTTTTCACTAAGAAAGTTCCAAAATGAAGCAAAGAACTAGATCTTTTTAATAGAGGAAATCTCCAGACAAAAATAGAAATGAAATGTTGTCTCAGTAAGAAGCCGGATATTCTTCTTTAATGGATCAAATATGTCCACAGCATTTGTCACTGAAGACATATTCAAAAAGCTATAACCATTTGCATATGATAAAAATAAAAGAAAAGTTTATGAGATATGGGGGGGGGGGGGGAAATTCTTGAAACCGTATGATTTGATCCATTCCCACCTACAAGCTGTTGCACAAAATCCAACTGACTCATCAAAAATCAAAAATAGAAAAGAATGAAAATGGATGAAATTTATAGGGAGGTGAATCTCATTAAAGTTGCTGAAAAACAAAAATGATGTAAGATATCAAAATACCTCCTCCCAGCCAATACCATATGCCAAGGGATTTAACCTCATCCTTATAAACAGATATGTGTATCCAAGCCATGCACAAGCCTCCTTAACATTTGTCACCGTACCTAAAGCAACCTCTGCATTTATATTATCTTTCAAAGAGCTAATGAACTGCAACATGAAAAACAAACAGCAGGAAGAATATTAGACAAACATAAATACATAAATAAAAGAGGAAGCTAGCTAGAAAGACATGCAACTTCTAACAGAAAACTAGTTCAACATAACAAAAAGCATCTGATCAAAAAAAAAAAAAAAGGATATCTACAGCATGGGCAGCATCAATGTCCACACCAATCAAACTATAGAAAAACCCACTGGGGATGACTTTCACTTATAAGCCTACTGAAGAAAATGAAATTACAGCCTTTCAATGACCTCAAAACTCCATGTACTACATCATCTCCAAGCCAAACAAAGAATAGCTGGAGGAATCAAATCTAAATTCCCTCTCTTCCCCATCCAACACCACATGCTCCTAGACAATCGCACAAATGGAGTAGGCATCCGTTCAATAAAACCAAGAATAAAGCAAGGCACCCAAAAAGAGCAGGATCAAGAATAATGTTTGGGGTGTTGTCTTGAAACTAGACTTTGAAAAGGCTTATCACCAGGTTAGTTGGAGTTTCATAGAAATTTGTTTTGGAGAATAAGGGTTCAGACTCATTGGAGAACTTGGATTAGAGGATGTTTGAGTTCGACTTGCTTTCCCGTAATCATTATTGGGGAGCCAAAGACTTGGCTCTCAGCATCATGTGAGTTAAGGCAAGGAGACCCCCTCTCCTTTTCTTTCTACTATTGTGGTAGACCCTTTGAGTAGGGTGATTAGGAGAGGAATTAGTGCTAATGTTTTCTCTAGTCTTAGGGTACAAAGTAATAAAGTTTGTCTAATCTTTAGTTTGTAAATGATACTATTCTCTTTCTTCAAGAGGATAGTGATGGTTTTATATTTGAGAAAATCTTTGGCTTAATTAATATGTTCAAAAGTGAGATTCTTGGCATACATGTTTCTAACGAGACTCTTGATCACTAGGCAGACATTATTAATCGTGCAAAAAGGGAGTAGCCTATTTCCTATTCAAGTGTCCCTCTCCCAGTAATCCTAAAAGTAGTCAGTTTTTGATGAGATCATAAAGGTTGCAAGGAATTCACAAAATCCAACTCAAATTCCAGTTGGACCGGTAATAAAAGTTCGAGTTAAAAGGTTCAAAGAAACACTGAAAAACTTAATTCAGAGGGTTTTACAACAAGAAATTTGAGCCCAAATGAATGAAGAACCAAAAGAGGTCTTAATTATGCTCATTGAAGCCCAATTGGAAGAATGAAAGGCCTAAAACTACCCAAAACCAAGGAATGACGAAAATAAAGAAAAATAGCAGTAAGATTTGGTCAAATTAGTTTAATTTATTTAATTCCTAAATTTTTCTTTATAATTTATATTTTAATTTCCTAATTTTTGATTGTTTATGGAGTTACTAAATTTTTAGTTGTCAATTTAGTATTTGCCTTTAGCCCATAAATAGGCCATTACACATTGTGTAAAATACAATTTTGAGAGAATTAATAAAATTGTGAGGTTTCTTCACGCAAGTCTTGTTCTTTTGAGAACTTTTGAACTTATTCAAAATAGGAGTCTTGTTTAATTCTTTAACTTATCAATTTAGGTTTCAAACCACCTAAGTGGTGATGTCATTCATTCCATCTTTACACCAAGGTTCTTGTTCTAGTGAGAAACAGATCTAAAATCATATACCTTAAGTTCTTCCTCCTTTAGGACAAGGATTGAGCTCTTTATTTTCCATCGGTTCAAATCATTTGTTGGGAAATTCTTGGGCTATAATTACTTGTTCGTGGGTTTTAGGGTTTCTATACCCGTTGGGTTCACATCAGTTGGTATCAGAGCTAATCCAGGTTTTTTCCATCGAATTATTCTTATTTTATTTTTTTTCTTTCCTTTTGTTCTTGTTTGTGTCTTAAAACTCTAATTCCAATCTCGATCCATCGTCTTGACCAAAATTCTTCATTTGTTGGTTTATTTCTTATTTTTGGTGTATTTCATTATTTATTTTGTGCTGCCATAGTTCAAAAAAAAAAGGCCGAGAATAAAAAAAAGAGGCAAAAAAAAGGAAGGGCAAAAAAAAAAGCGGCCATGAAAAAAAAAGAAGAAGAAGAAGAACAACGAAGAAAATTCAGGCATCTCTAAAGTTAAGGCTGAACATAAACCAGCTGCCTCCACCACAACTTCTCAAGGTAAGATAGCTTCCACTTCAACTCGTTCTAGTGAGATTAAATACTTCAAGTGTCAAGGGAGAGGATATATAGCTAGCCAATGTCCAAACAAGTGAGTTACGTTGATTGGGTTTGGTTACACATGCGAAAAGAAAGATTTCCGGCACAAAGACGTTATAAGTTATTGCCCCAAGGAGATGGTCCTTTTCAAGTGTCAGAATGAATCAACGACAATGCTTATAGACTTGATTCACCAGGTGAGTATAATATTAGTGCTACTTTCAATATTACTGACTTGAGTGCTTTTGATGTAGATGACGATTTGAGGACAAATCCTTTTCAAGAAGGGGGGAATGATAAGGTCATCAAGATTGCAAGGAATCCACAAGATCTAACTCAAGTTCCAGTTCGGTCGGTAACAAAAGTTAGTTAAAATATTCAAAAAAACACTGAATAACTTAATTCAGAGGGTTTTATAACAAGAAATTGGAACCCAAATGAATGAAGAACCAAAAGGGACCTTAATTATATTCATACAAGCCCAATTGGAAGAATGAGAGGCCTAAAACTATCCAAAACCAAGGTAGAACAAAAATAAAGAAAAATAACAGCAAGATTTGGTCAAAATAGTTTGGTTTATTTAGTTTCCTAATTTTTTCTTTATAATTTATATTTTAATTTCCTAATTTTTGATTGTTTAGAGAGTTACTAAATTTTTAGTTGTCAATTTAGTTTTTACCTTTAACCTATAAATAGATCATTACATATTGTGTAAAATACAATTTTGAGAGAATTAATAAAATTGTGAAGTTTTTTCACACAAATCTTGTTCTTTTGAGAACTTTTGAACTTATTCAAGAGGTCAAAATAGGAGTCTTATTTAGTTCTTTGACTTATCAATCTAGACTTCGAACCACCTAGATTGTGACGTCATTCATTCCATCTTTATACTAAGATTCTTATTCTAGTGAAAAACGGGTCTAAAGTCATATACCTCATGTTCTTCCTCCTTTAGGGCAAGGGTCGAGATCTTTATTTTCCATCGGTTCAAATCATTCGTTGGAAAATTCTTGGACTATAATTACTTGTTCGTGGGTTTTAGGGTTTCTATACCCGTTGAATTCACATCAATTTTGGGATCCTATTTTGAATATAACACATAAGATATTAGATGGGTGGAAGGGTTTTTTTTTTTCACCTTAGGTGCACATATTACCCTTATTCTTGCATGTCCCTCTAGCATTCTCCGATATTTTCTCTAAACTTTTAGGATTCTAATTGGGGTTGTAGATAAAATTGAAAAGTTGATGAGAGACTTTTTGTTCCGGTAGTGGGTTAGATAAGAAAAAACATTTAGTTAATTGGAATCAAGTGTTCAAAACAAAGCCCAAATGAGGGTTTAGTTTTGGTAATGAGGTATCCATGAACATCTTGTCGGCAAGCAAGTGGCTTTTGAGATTTTCTTCTAAAACCAAATTCTCTTTGGCATGGTGCTATAAAGAACAAGTATGCTCCCCATAAGAATGGTTAGAATGCTAATACTAGAGTGAGAGCTTCACACTACAATCCTTAGAAATTTATTTATAAATTATATAATACATTTCTTTCTTTGGTCTCCTTTTAAGGTAGGTGATGGTTATCGTTCATTATTTTGGGAGGATTCATGGATTCGATAATGAATCCACTCCTCATGCTTCAAATACTACAAATTTAAATCTCAATTCCTCAGGGTCATCATCGTACCAGTGTTTCCCAAAACCATCCTTAATTCAACATTTTTTATTTAATAAGCAAAGGATCCGACTAAGATTAAGGCTTTTATTTGTTTCATGGTGCTTAATAAAATTTATACTAATGAACTTTTCCAAAAGGGGAAACCTAAGCTACCTCCCCAATATTTGTGTTGTGTTATACGAGTTTGGGAACTCGAGATCACTTATTTTTACATTGCTCTATTGAGAGGATGATGTGGAAGATGTGGAACTGCCTTTTTGGTGCGGATGAAAATGAACAAGTTTGCCCTAGGAGACTTTTGGATTTGTTTCTCATGAATTTTAGAAACTTTGGAAAGAAGAAAAGTGTTTGGTTATTGTGGAAATGTGCATTTTTTACCATCTCATGATGCATTTCAAGGGAGCAGAATATAAAAATTTTCTGCAATCTGAACATTGAAGCCTCACTTTTATGGGACAAAATTTTTTTTATACTTTTCTATTGGCTCATGCCTCAGGGATTATAAAAATTATAGTTTAAAAGATTTGAAAAGGGATTGGAGCGCGATTGTGCATAAATTTGCTTCAATTGTTTTGTGTTTTTCCTTATTTTTCATGAAGATTCTTTTCTCTGAGTTTTGTAATATTCTTTCCTTCAACTGATATATTCATCTTCCACCATCCAAAAAATTAATGGTCCAACAACAGTATGGACTCCAGCTCCCACTTCATTACAACTATCCGGACTCATAGCCTGAACTACCACCCAACAAAGAAAGCAACCTCCAGGGAGTAGACGATTTCCACACTGCTTTTGGATGCAAGATAGGCCTTCTTTCTTCTGCAATCCCGCCAGGGTGTTGGTCCCACAAAAGTTTCCAGCACCGAACCCCCTTATTTGGCCCCTTTGCACCATCATATCCTTCTTGTTCTCATCCAACTTCCTTGCCTCTAAGGAGTATGGACTTCAAGAAAGACCAAAAGATTGTAGCTCCTCGGCATTTCCACTTCAGGAGAATGGCAAATCCACTCGTGAAATCCCCCCGATCGAAATCTAGAACATACTCATGGCCCCTAGTTATGGCAATCCAGAAGATAAAAATAAAATAAGGAAAACAGGCCTTAGCAAGACAGAACTTCACCTCACATCATTCAAAAAGAAACCTGAGTCATCACCTTCCCCCCCCCAATAACATTTATCATTCATCCTCCCATAATCCCATAACCGATATTTTGTGCCAACCATCCTCCTCCAAGGTGCAGGCCATGCAGTGAGATTTTGCTAGCTTAGAAAGTAACTTATGCACTAAAGTATTATTAAATTCTAAGATCTAAATTTTCTCACTTTATTGCTCTTGAGTGTCTTATTATTCCAGAGAGGGGGCTCCTACAAACCTTAGGTGTGGATGCCAAGGTTCTGTTTTTTCCAAAAAAATCACTTTCTATTTCCCTGCTAATTCTGTTGAATACTGGAGTCATTGTCCCAAAACTACTATCCATAACTCAAAAATTTTAGATCTTTATTACCAACATTTACCTTACAAAATAAGAAGCCCCTAGCAATAGCTGACCATTTAAATAATTATGTAAACTGATGTTTGGGTGCTTAAGAGAAGACACTTCATGAAGAGAGTTTAGTTTAGGATCGGTATGCTGATGATTGAACCACCTAATGCTTTTACAAGTATGTTTAGACTATGAATCAAAGCAGAAGGAACAATGGATACAACCAAGTCAATTCTACCCCTATAAGCTAACTGTAAAATGTGTTGGGAAGTACAAATGATGCAGCAAAAAGATGCACTTGGTCGTATATCGCCAAGCTTTTCAAAATCAGTCAAGCCAATTACCTGGCTCTCTATGGGGAGTTGACTTGTCAACAAACGTAGATAATAGGCTAGTTTGTCATGAGATGTTATTATAATTCCTTCACCACTTTTGTCAAATTGAGGTCTTCCCGCCCGTCCAAATATCTGAATAACAATATCATGAGATAAGGCAAAATAACATTTTATATTTTATTAATTAGTTTGACCTATTGCAGATGTTAAACAGTGTTTTACCTGCATAACATCAAGCATGCCAATGTCTCGCCATCCACCGGCTTTAGGATCATATAATTGAGTACCCTGAAGTAAGGAATCAATAAATTTGGGAGTAATAAATACCATACTATAGGACCCTTACTAGACTATATGTCTACAAAAACAAAAACAGAAAAAATGAAATAACAAGGAAAGCACGAGGCACCATATAAATTAAGAAATCAAGTTCAAATTTACAGGAAAATAAAACCTTTATAACCATTAGAAAGTTTTTTTCTATTGTCATATATCAATGCCCACAACCCAGATAAATGTGTTGCCACAAAGATAAAAAGCCATTGGTGCAGAGACACTAGTAAGAAGAGGAGAGAAAGGTGAACGTGGTCCTACTTTAAAGCTGGGAAGTTGTAGAGGTAAAGGTCACTTTATGTTGTTTGAGAGTAAAAAACCAAATGAAAAACTCAATAGCCAAATCAATTAAATAATCAAGCCACTGAAATGCATCTAAGTTCAATCAGCGAAAAGAATATATTATTTCATGAATAAAAGAAGTGCACAAACCTTTATAACAACCGTATGAGCAGGCAGATTTACTCCCCATGCCAATGTTGCAGTGCACACAAGTACCTGCAGGGGTACAGTTTGACATGTAACAGAAGTCACCTAAAGCCAAAAATTGTTTTGGTACATTTAGTAGATGTTGTGAAAAGGGTCAGATTTTGCGAGCAATTGTATGTTTTGTGTATGGATTAATTTCACAAATGAAGCCAATACAGAGAGATACATTTGCTAGATTGCCACTTATTTTGATGTTCTACTGACAGCATAATCTCTAGCATTCCATTAATTCGACGAGAATGTCTAAGGGGTAAACAATGAAAAGTCAGCTGGTTTCACCAATGGTCTCCAACAAGACAGGAGAATTCTCATGAAATCCTGTGTTACGCGGCACTGTGTGAATGTAAACGAGTTAAAAACAAATGGCCACCTTTAAGAGTCCATCAGAGAAAAGCCGCTCGGTTAGCCCTCTATCAGCACGTAACATCCCAGCATGATGAATACCAATTCCAGATTCAAATAGTTCAACAAGTTCTCGATTTCTTGACTTCTGGACATCTCTCTGAAATGCAAAGCGGGATGTCCATAATTGGAAAAGAGGGTGATATGTTATTTGTGTAGCAAATAATTAACTAAGACTTACCTTGATCAAGGCAAATTGCGGATGTGTTTCACAACTAAACAGATCTAATTCTTCATACTTCCGAGCAAGATCAATCTGTTCATATCAAACATGATAATTACAATTTTTACATCAAAGCAGCAACATCTTCCTTCTCCCAGGAACAAATCCAATTGCAACAGTCCACATTGTTGCCTTGGAACTTATATCAAGACAATTTAGAATCAAAACATAGAATCTATAGATTCCCAACAAACTCCTCCACATGTTATGAGTTTTATCCTTCATTTTTTCACCTCACTCTTTTCTGAGACTCAAAAATTGCCTTAAATATGCATAATGCCTCAGTTTTCATGAAAATTACAGGAAAAAATGAAAGCTTAGACTTGTGAAAGTTCCAATATTCTTGGGGAAAAAACTAGGAACATGAGAAAAAGAACAGTGAAACAGAGCTGTAAAGATTCTCTGCATGATGTAATTTTGTTATGTTGGAATGAAAATACGCATCTACGATTTTTTTTTTTCACATTACTTCAATCAACTTGGAGCATGCATCCAACTTCTGTATATGACCGAAACTCACTAAAGGTGCAGTCACTAAGCAAAAAGTGAATCCTAAATTCGACTAGACCAACATTAAAATGGAAGACCAGAAAAGAGCAATTTCGCCAACAAATCCACATGCATATCCTAATAACACATACAACGACAACAACAACCTGGACCTTGATCCCAAATTTTGGGGTAGAGACAAATATCTACAACAAATAAGTGACTGGAAAATGGAATAGATGTTGCAAAGAATACCAATTTCACTGCCGTTTTTCCTGTATCCTTTCGGGAGTGAACAAATACCATAGCCTGATGCCCTTGCCGCAATGACTCAACAACCTGACATAAAAAATATGACATTTTACTGACAAATTTCACTTCAGGAGTAAATTACATCTAAGAAAATATAGATGCACTAGGATACCTTCTTGTAACATATCTCATTCAAAAGCTCAGTCCGAGCTGCAAAGTTTGGTTCACTTATTCCAATATATTGCTGTGCAAGAGGCACCGGACGATAGCTAGAATCAAAGAAGAATAATCCTGTTTCTGGGTTCACCCTCAAGAACTGTGCAACCTAAAATTTCAGAACAACAAACTCTCACTCACTCAGAAGCTGTTTTAAGATGTAGGAGAAGCCAATCATATCCAATTTATAGTTGATTAACCTCCAAATAACTCGGAAGTGTTGCTGAAAGGCCCACTATTCGAATCATGGTTTGAGTTGACTCTACCTGTCAGAAGAGTTGAGAGCACATATGAGAGCTAAAAAGTTCTACAACAAGCATCAAGTATCATTACACAGAAATAACCATGGAAGACATGCTAGCTAGAGACAATTAAGCCATAAAAAACACACAAACCAAGATAACTTTTTTTCCTTTTGTTTTGACAAGAAATACACCAACCAAGATTATCCCGAATAAATATACAGTTGGAAAAAAAAAATGAGAAACATTCGTCCTTAAAAAAGAATCTGCATTTGTGTATGATCTCCACTAGCTTAACAAACTTCATACAATTCAGACAAACACTAGTTCCAGAATCAGCAAAATTTTGGCATGCTAAGAGTAAACAATTATTTAACCAAGCCTCTAGTTGGCATCAGCTACATAAATTGCCAATTTGATCTTGTTCTACCTAAGACCACATTAGCATTAACTTGCATGGAAGCATATCTTGTTTCAATACCTGTCATTTTCTATGAGTCCTCAAATCCTTGGAGGACCTTCAACTTTAACGTTATGACTTCCCATTACACAGCATGAGCTCCGCATGAAGGTACAACATAAACAAGTGAAGTTGGGTCCTCCTAAAGGACATGAAGAATGAAATGGTCCATGATTTTTTTTTTTTTTCAGAAAGAATATAAGAAAAGAATAAAGAAAAAACTCTTAAGGACTAGAAATCCTTAGAAGTGAGAGAAAAAAGAACAATACGTAGACCGTTAAAGGACTACTCTCTAATCCCTATTCAACTCTTCTGGATCATAAACTTTATAAACCTCCAAAACACGAGTGCATAAAAAAGCATAAGACACAATCTTATCCCAAAGAAGAAAAGAACCAATAGTCTGACTTCTAAAAAATTTTAACATTCTGTTCCCTCCAAATACACCAAAGAATAGACACATAAGCACATAGCCAGAACGAATGAGCATCATTCTGCCTCCAAAACATCCAAATGAGAAACAACACAAGTCAAGCCTTTTAACTCTTCCACCTAAGAGATCTCCAGGAAGAAACCACCATCATTATTGCGCCTAATCACCTATGAGTACCCAAACTACCTAGAATCTTATTCCAGGGACCACCCAACCAGCAGGTACAATCTAGGCCTAAAGAGAGCAAGCCAAGACAACCACCCCCTGAATCTCTACCAATTGGCAGAAATAAACCAATTTTTAAATGAGGCTAATCTTAAACACCTTTGCTTCGACCATAAACGAGTGCATCGAGTCATAACTAAAGGCTAAAACTAAGAAAAATCCTCCACATGGAAACAAATGAGAAAAATAAAGAAAACTAACAAAAAGACTGATTAGAATGTAAAATTCCAGAGCAACCGTCAATTTTGAAGTTTGTGGGAGACTCAATACACATCACCGAAGACTGTGAGTTAACACCAATCAGCAACTGTCAGCTTGACACTCCTAGAATCACAGAGCAATTCCTAACGAGGTGGTCTATGATTTTAAGTTTAAATTTTTCCGCCATTCTTTTTTTTTTTTCATTTTGAGGACTATATAGAAAATGGCAAGAAGAATAAAGATGAGCCCATACTCATTCAAATTCAAAAAAAAAAAAAAAAAAAAAAAAAAAGCCCTAGTTATCAAGGGACGTGCTATAGATGCCGCAAATAAGAATAGCAGCAGAAAAAATTATTCCTTTGAAACCAATTAAAATAATTAGGCAAACCCTTACCTGCCGAAGCGTGCGAGCTACCAATGCCTCTATTACAGGGCCTCTATCATCATTTAAAAGATGGACTTCATCAATAATTAAGAGCTTCACTAACAAGGAGAGTGACATATCACTGCTTTTACGAGTAATAACATCCCATTTCTCCGGAGTAGTCACTATCATCTGATCAAACGAACAAGACACACGTCCCATAGCAAAAGAAGCATATCCAACAAACAATAAAAAACTTAAAGGTATAGATAAATAATTGCCTGTGTCTCTTCAAGTTCACTCCTTGAAAGTTGCATGTCCCCAGTGAGTTCTTTTACAGTCACATTCAGAGGAGATAAGCGGTGACTAAAAGTTGATGTAACCTCAGCAGCTAATGCCTGGAGAAGTCATTATTAGTAATCAGCATTCAAATGACATAGAGACAAGCAAATATCTAATACATGTTACCTTCATTGGAGCTACATAAACAATCTTGAATTCATTTTTATGCAAGTAGCCATCCTTGAAGTGCTGCACAATCTGCCAAAGAATGTCTCAGCGAGCCATAAACGTCACATAATATATTGGCTAAGTCCAATATTACTTTTTCCTAAATTAAGACAGCCCTAATTAGTTGATCGATAGCATGAAAATAGCTAAAATCAGACAAACTTAACTCTTGAAGGTAGGATACATAGGATACGAGTAGCAGTTTTAGGCATCCATGTGAGAATTTTTTGGTAGGATTAAGACAGACAAGTCTACAGAACAATTGAAAACATAGTTAATTGCTTTTGAATGCACATAAAGTTACATTTTGGGGGAAAAAGTATGACAAAAAAGGAATGAATTGCACTTTGGCCGTAAATGGCAACATGTAGTTTACACAAACTAAGCAAGTTGCTCAAATTTTTATTCAAATCACTCATCCCTTTAACAAAAAGAAATCACCTGGAGGCTAATGCCAGCTCTCAACCTTCCAAAGTTACCTTATCTTAAACATATCCAACATATGATTCAAATATTAGATGGGCATCAACAAATCATTTTTTTTTTCCTTCTGTCGGTGATTGAGCTATACAAGTTCACATAACAATTTCAATAGAGTAAAAAGAAAATAATAATTAGGCCATAGGCAGAAATATGGCAAGAAGAATACCTCTGTAAATATACAACAATCTCGACCTTAATCCCAAATTTTGGTGCCGGCCATGAGAGACAAATATCAGAGAGATTAAAAAAAATGTTGATTTATTTTATGCGAATTCTCGTACGCCACTCATTCCTATCGAAAACCATCTCTTCAACTAAACTCTTAACTATCATGTTTTTATGGATAACTTGCACCCAAATTTTCAATGTTTTATCTCTACATTTTATGTTTTACTAAATCTCCTATATTTAAGTTCTTGATTCTCCTCACTGATATGTTCTTGGGTCTTCGTTGCACATGTCCAAACCACCTCAGACGATATCCTTACATCTTATTCACAATTGAACTAACTCTCAACTTATTACATGTCTCTTCATTTCTAATTCTATCTTTTCTAGTTTTGCCACACATCCACCTTAACAACTTCATTTCAGTTACAACCACTTTATACTCATGTTGTTGTTTAATGGTCCAACACTCGGCGTCATTCAATAATGCAAATTTTATTGCGGTTTTATAAAAACTATTTCCCTTCAAATGTAATGGTATCGTGCGATCGCAAAAAACCTCCAAATACCCTTTTTCATTTCATCCAACCCGCTTGAATCTTATAATTCACATCTCCATCTATATTATCATCATTTTGAATGATGGAACCAAAATATTTAAAGCGTTCACTTTTTGATACCTCTTTTCCTTCCAACCTAATCATTTTTTCATCATTTTAATTATTGTCACTAAACCTACATCTCATATACTCAATTTTTGATCTGCTCAATTTAAATCCTCTTGATTCTTGTGTCTCTCCATAATTCTAATTTAGCGTTGATACGCTCTCTAATTTCATCGACCAATACTATATCATCTGCAAACAGCATACACCATAGTATTTCATTTTAAACGTTTTTGTGATTTCATCTATCATTATTGCAAAAAGGATGAAACTTAATGCCGAAACTTGATGAAACTCAATGTTAATAGAAAAGCTATCAGTCAGACTCCCACAAGTTATACATACACATACATATATATATATATGTATGTATATCTCCTAACTATAAGAAACTCCAAAACCATATGTACACTGTAAACAAGAACTAAAAATAAATAAAAACCAACAATTTCGATAGTGATTGACACAAGGCAAAAATAAAAAATAATTGAACAAATTCAATTCAACTAAGACTCATGCCCCAAACCAGTTCAACTCAGCACCATGAATCCTATGTTCATTCCGTTCTTGTTTTCACTGTCAATCTTCTGCTAATTCTTGGGGTACATGCAAATTGTATGCTATCCACCTTACAGAAATCTTTGCACAAGATTAAAAGTCAACTAAATCTATTTTCTCTCAATTTATATGTAGCTTGAATTCCCCATACTCAAATTTCGAATGCTTTATTTCATTGTCTATTCATCATTTGTCACAACTACAGCATGACAATTTTTTCTGTCAAACATTTTACAAAACTCCAGTATAGAACTTCTCTATCAATTAGTTGAAATTTTACCGTCAGGCAGCACTCTCAGTGTTTCTCCACTTTATTTACCAGAATCTAATTTTAGGTACCACGGCCCCTTAAGTTCCTGAGTAACATAAACAATCCCTCTTAAATACATTTTACCATCAATTTCCTTTCCATATAACTAATTTACAAACCATATGAACTCTAAATAACTCAACCATCTTGTTTTCACACATTGCATGCTCATTGATCAACACAACATCAACCTCAAATATATATCAGGAATACAAACCAAAATTTATTGGTTCCTATAGCTATTGTACTATTTTTCAAAAATAGCTAATGGATGTGTTTTTTTCCTTTCCATTTTCCCTATGTAATTGTGACTCAATAATTCACCCCAATTTAAATATTATGAATCAAAAGGGAAATAACATGATGATTTGATCATTTTGAATAGCTTTTGTACTTACATATCAATATTAAAGATATTTTCCTCCCAAAATAAGGCAAGTTCTTCCTCATTTCTCTACTATTTTCAGTCTCCAATAACTTATTTGTGTCTTTATTATATATATAGAAAAAGTAGCAAATCTTATTTATGTCATTTGAGTGCCTCAAAACAAAACTATCTCCGATTGAGGACAATCCAGTAGAAGGTAAATCATGCAGCTTCTTTACTGTGATTAAGCACTGATGGAGATGATCTGATCAACATGTGGCAATTATTCAACTTAAAACCAATCATGCGAATTGCAGAAACAGAGACTCGTTGTGCACCTCATGTAAGATGGCAATCATAGCTATATTTGTCTTCCCAGCTCCTGTCGGTGCACAAACCTGCAAGTGACTGAGATCAATAAGGAAAATACCAAGTACATGCCTTTTATGGCTAGACCAAAATATTGTACAACCAACCCACAAGTATATTCTCATTAGTGTAATAAGTGGTTTGAAATATCTGGCTCTGGATGCGATTGAGGGACTTGTATCCATGAAAAGCAACCTTGGCAATGTCATCTAACTCCTGTATCTCTATCTGGCAACAGAAACACTTGAAAATGTTATTAATAGATAATAGACAAGATGGAGGCAGGCCAACAACCATTGAAAGAACTTGAAATGAATTGCCAACAGATCAGTAGACTGTTCAGGACAAGCTAGACAAAAGGAAGGACAACCATTTCGACCACAACCCACATTCAATTCAAGATGGTATCTATACATGCAAGAATGAAACAGAAACATGGCCATAATGTCTGAATGTACGAAGTGCTCTAGTTTCCAAATGTCAACGTTCACCTCTACCTGAAGAGGTTATTTTTTTAGCGGAACTTTTAGAAAGGGACACAAAATCAATCAATAATACTCTCCATAAAGAAGAAGTAATCATGTAAGATAAATACCAGTCTTTCTCCAGGTTTCATTTGGGCTGTCGGTGTAGGAGGAATAATGACTTCTTCATACCCTTTGTGATGCTTCCTTACTGTTCCTTGTGGAAGAGCAGTGGCTGATGGTAAGCCCTGGCCTGTCCCCATGATAACATCAAATGGGCTTTTTCTCTCACTAGCCTCGAGCAAGGAAGAAAAACTTCCAGCACACAGATCTTGGTCAATATCATGTTCTGCTCCACGTCTGTGTCTTTTCTCCTCTTTCCTTCTGAGTTTGTCAATCTGCCGTTCAGTCTCAGTTTGGACGGTAACCTACAAGAACTTAAAATTCTCACCAAGAATACATAGGGAGGGTGGAACCTGACAACTGATGAAAACAAAACCAATTAGTCTGTGAATCCAGCACACACCTGTGTTCCATAGCTAGGCATTCGCAATGCAGTGTTAGAAGCCGTTTTGTCAGATTTAAGTGCCAACAAGCCACGATGAATAGCATCAACAAGTTCCTTCCTATGCTGGAGAAAATGAAGGATATAGAAGATAAACTTCCAATTAGAGTTCAAGTTAACTAAGCCATAAATCACTTAGAGCTCACCCGGTGTACAAAGTGCTCCCCGACTTAGTGCGGGGGTAGGGGGAGGGTGGGCATAAAACGAAAATTGTTAAAGGAATCAAGAAAAGGATGATCAACAACAGAAATCAGTTGGGATCCTGCATGACCTCCAAATTAACCCAAACTATGATACAAACTGCAAAGCCACTGTTTTTATCTTACCAAACAGCTTCACCTCCAAGTTCATCATGACAACCCCCCCCCCCAAATCCCACCCCCAAAGAAAAATCTCCCCAGACAGTGTCTCAAGGCAGCATGAATCCCTGTAGAAGACTTGCTAAAAATAGCGATATCAAATCTAGATAAGTAAAAGACTCATTGATAATCCTTACCGATAAAAGGTCTTGGACTGTTTCAAAGGCATCATCCCCAACAAGATCCAATAAATCGCCAGCAATCTTTAAAGCCAAAAACAGAAGTAAACCAAAAAGTTTAGAGAACAGAAAACAAGTTAACAAAATTTGATAAAGCACGAAGTACCTATTAGTACCTCATCCCCTGGTTTATCAGAGTCAAGCACCCGAGAGATTGCCATCGCAAGTTCATCACTAGAAAGCTGGGAAGTACTTCCTTTAACTATCCTGTCACAAGCATCTCTCAGCCATCTCAAATCCAAATTTCCCCCGTCACCTGCTGAACGGAATTGTGCGGAGTCGCCAAGGGCATGCCAACCATCATATAATGACAGAGAAGATGAAGGGCCTTCCTCTCCTAGCAACTCCCCCTCTTCTAAAGATACATCAACACTAAACCTAGCAGGTGCTTTAAATTCAAGGTCAGAACCGAATTCAGCACAATCACCACCATTCATCCATTTTTGGAGATTAACCACATCTCCCAGGTCTTTATGTTGCAAAACAAAAATCCTTTGAGAAAGAGAAGCAACTTTTCGCAGACTAGCATCTGAAACAGCATGACCCAAAAGTCCTTGTAATTCTAACCTGTACGGACATTTTCAACGATCAGAGTAATTTATAGAAACAAGCTATTTAGTATATGCAACCTGAAATGGGTTATTCCAACAGAAAGTAATGATGGATAAAAACCAAATCCCATCATACATGATTAAAACTAACTGCGACAATGCCAAGGTAATTCCTTTTATTCCAAGATCAAAAGAAATCATTACCTCTTCTCGTTAAATCTTCTATCACTTTCATACTCCTCCAGGGTTTTCCCAAAGAAGTTATAGACAGATAATGCCACTTCACGAAACAGATCAGAGACTACTTCACCATCAATCAACTCAACCAACGCAGCAATGAATTGTTTGTACGTTTGGCGCAGGTCGATTGAAGCTGAATGGAGAAGAATAAAAAGCCATGTAAGATAACATTTAAACTCAACGAAACTCTCCCTCACCACATACATACAACAGCTTTGCAGAATATGTCCACCAAAAGGATATATTAAAACTCATTGCAATGTATTTTTATAGTATAAGAGAAGATTTTAATCAGACAAGATGTACAAAAATGATATAAAATAGGATAAGTCATCCTCTGAAGCAAACTAGGACCAAGAGCACCTTCTGGATCCATCATTTAGTCTACATTAATTCCTTGAATGGAAAATTACATAGAAGTTCATGCAACTGAAACCAACAGCAATGCCATAAAAACGATATTCTCCCACAAATGGCTTATAGGAAGACATAGTTCCTGAAATTTATAAAAAAAAAAAAAAAAAAAAAAAAAAAAAAATTTCCTGCCTTCTAAGATCCATAAAAACCCCATCACAGTACATTTTCAAATTAAACTTTTCATATAATAAAAACTTTATCCAAGGAAACTACAAAATGGAAGGAGCACCGAGATGGTGCAAACCCACCAAAAGTACAAGGATGACAACACTACAAAATCAATAACCTCAACAATGAACTCAAAAGTTCAGAAAATATCCAAAAAAAAGGCAAACACTCAATAGAAGCATCCATAAAACTCATCAACGATTTTCCTGACCCAACAGAAATCCTCCTATTATGTTCCCCCCATTCCAACCTAAACACGGCTGGAAGGAGCATCCTAAAGACTCCCCTCTTTGCTGTACATATCCTCACATCACCCAAAGCCCACAACTCACATCGTACAAAGCATGCAATCACCCAAGGCATATGCAAAAGAGAGAAATTCTTCCCCCACACTGAACGAGTCCAGGTACAATGAAGAAGGAGATGACATGTCCACCGTCTCAAACTCTCCTTCATGCACAAAATTTTATCCACCAAAAAAAAACATGCACTTCCTTGGCCAGACCATTTATTGTTAAAAATTCTCTGTGAATTTACACAATGTAGAGCCTTTGGAGGGAAAAAAGATGTTCAATTGTTGTGAAAATACACTTTATTGGTCGTACCAAGGTGTATTTGGAGTCAGCTGAATGTCAGAATATTCCGCAATCAAACCATTGAAATTTTCTTCTATGGGACAAAATTGTTTTAATACTTCTATACTAGCTCATGTCTCGAGGATTTATAAAGATCATATTTAGAAGATTTGAAGAAAGACCAGAGAGCTATTGTGTATTAGTCCCTTGGAATTGTATTGATTTGTATTTTTTTACTTTTGAGGTTTATCATCCTTAGAATTTTATTTTTTTTTTTCATTCTTTTATACATCTAATATATATTTTTAAATCAAAAATTACTAAAAAATGCCACCTCTTTGAAGATGATCAGACGTTAAAATTCTTCACCAAGCAGCCTAGCATGCAAAGTAGATGACCCTTGAAGGAGGCAATTCCCAAATAAACTGCTATAGCGAAGAAGAGCTAGGCAGATTGGGTAACAGCCTTGTTGATGATAATTCAAATTCAACTCTAATTTACCAACGGATAGTCATTCTAGTGGGATGTGACGCTAGATTCCTTAACCAAATCTCGGATTCGAGTCTTAGGAATGGAAAAAACAACGCTAGGAGGGTAGCCCCCAAAATGGGCCACTACAAGTGCCGAACCGGATTAATCAAAGTATAACTCCAGATACCGGTGATATACACCAAAAAAACAAAAAAACAAAAAAACAAAAAAACAAAAAAACAAAAAAACAAAAAAACAAAAAAACAAAAAAACAAAAAAACAAAAAAACAAAAAAACAAAAAAACAAAAAAACAAAAAAACAAAAAAACCTAGTTCTAACTCTTTTATGATATTTTACAACAAAGGCACTCCCTAACAATTTATGCCTTCACCATAGGGATAATTCTGTGAGTTTAGAATTAAATGTCATTAACCAAATACCAATTATTTATAAAGAGAGAAATGTGCATAAATAATAAGGACAAAGAATTATGGTACAACAATGATCGATAGCGTACTAGGTAAAATTTTAATTAAAACTTGAAAGGAACAATTTGTGAAAGACCCTTTCCAACGTTACATAGGCATGCAACACAAATATATGGACAAATTATTTGAAACTATGATAAAAAATAACAGTTTCATAGAAGACAATAATCATAAGCAAAGGTTTATACTCATTCGGACAATCTGACCATAAATTCTTTGACTCCATTTGTTATTTGCCTACTAAAATAGGTTGAGAAAAATATTGGAAGAAATTGGAAAGTGCAATTTAGAATGAACTATGACATATTCTCTAACCAAAAAACAATTTATTCAAAAGAGTAAATGACAGAGATATCTTTTCTTCCTCGTTTATAGGACATAGAATTTTTCAACTTTCAAAGCAAAAGGCACCAACACTTAGTCCATATGCTATATCAGGCCTCCTTACCTGAACCAAATCGTAGGTGTTAACCATATTGTGAACTAGGCCAATCAACCTTAGTTCTAGAAGGAACTTGAGTTTTCTAAATGAGATTGCAAAGGTGGAAGCGGACAACACTAGAAGAACAGAACAAAGAAAGATTTACTCCATAAAAACAAAAACATGGATTCGTAGTCCAAGAATGGACATATCGGTAAGGGAAAGATCTATCAACAAAGCAATATCATCACATTGAGAAAGAAGATGAGAACCAAAAAGCTAAGGGCATTCAAAAGATGGAGTAATTCTCCAATTTTCAGGAAACTGGAAAACCATTCCATGAACAGTCTAAAAAAGAGTATTCTTCCAAAATGGAAACAGGAAAACTGAGTTCTCCTTTTTCCAAAAATATAACTAAGGGCAGAGAAGCTAAAATCGAGCTCCTCTAGCTTTTTCCATCAATTTCTTCATTTTTTGATAACACGGTTCTCCTATCTCTCTATTTGTGAGATGGTTGGAGCAAATTGTTTTGCTTTCTCAAATTAGCATTGTTTTGTTCCACAAGTTGCTCTCTACTTGCATGAAGAAATGCTTCAATAAAAAGATAGGCAGAAAACCATTTTTGGACTATGGTTGTGATCAATACTAAAAACAACCAGGAATGAACAACTCATGGGCAAACAATTTTGGACTATTTAGGCTCAAGTGGAGGAAGATTAGGAAGTTGCAGGATGTTCGGTTCTTGTGCGTGACCATTGATTCTAAAAGTTAATGAATTCTTGTTTTTGTGAGATGAAGATGATGATTCTTGAATATGATCTAGTGAGAAAAAAAAGCATGGTGTAGCCATAATTAGGTGTAGTTGGTGAGATCCAAAGGACCATTGCTTTTGAGATTGGTTAAGCCATTGTCACTCAAATTGGAGGATCGAAAACCATTGTGGGTGAAATTGGGATAAGCTTGATAAGCTATCAAGCAGATTGCTCGGGAGAACATAAGTATAATATTAGGAAACATAACCCTACAGAGGTGCTCAAAAAGGCATATGATGCTGCAAACCATCAAATAAGTTTTGGAAAATTCCAAAGAGAGGGAGGGAGGGAGGGAGGGAGAGAGAGATGAATTTCTCAGCTTGATTAATTATTCTTTTTTTTCACCAACCAGAAAACAACGTATTTTCAACACATTTTTCAATTTTCAGATTTGGAAAATTATTATAAAACTCTGAGAAAAGAACATACTTTCTAATTTTCTATTAGAGAATGATAACTGGAAATGGAGTAAACAACTGGAATTGAAAAAGGAAAAATATTCTCTGTTACTAAAACAGGCCCCTAGTGTCTCAAACCAGCAACCTACAAAAACAAAAACAGGTTCTTAGAAAACCCTCAACACTTCTTCTGTTCCTCTCGCCACACATCTACCAAAAGAGAGTGAGAGGGGCAAATGAAAGAACTTTTTAAACCACCTAACCCCCTCTAAGTCCACAATTCATTATGGACAGACTTTGTAAGCACCCCATCTTTATGGATAAGGTAAAAGCAGAAAATATGCATATAAGGGTGTGCATCAAAATTCATGAAAAAAACAATCAACAATTACAAAACATTGACTCCAAGGACAGACCAAATCCACAATACATGCACTGCACAATCAAAATAACAGGGTAATTAACAGTTTGCAATTGCCTTAACTACCATTCTGCCAAATGTTCCATATAAAATATTCACTTGGAAAAGTAAATATTTACTTTTCAATTCTCTTCCTATAACAGTATACAAAGACCATTAGATAACCAACTTTTGACTCTGATAAAAGCAAAAGAAGAAGGAAAAAAAAAAAAAAAAAGTCGCCATAAATACGCTCAGATGCATGACAGTAAATGTTTACTTTTCAATTCTCTTCCTAGAACAGTACACAAAGACCATTAGATTACCAACTTTTGACTCTGATAAAAGCATTAAAAAAAAAAAAAAGAGTCGCCACAAATATGCTCGGATACACACACATATGAATGGCAAAGTAGCCAATGCCAACACATAGTATCTAGCTATATGGGGACCAAATTCATTGTCCATGCGCCAAGTAATCTAACGAACAGGTATATTCAATTTTCAATTTTCTGGAATACCATTGTACCAAATTGTTCACTGTATGTTGCTAACATACACTCCTATATGTATCAAACATATAACATACGTTCCCAATTATAGTAAAGCAATATGATTACCTTCATCCCATCGACCCACGAATATTCTCGCAAGTTCCGATTCCTCAAGTGAGTTTGCAGAGCTATACAACACAAAATAATTCAACAAAAACACGTTATAAAAGCATGAAAAATCAATGTATTGACACAAAATTGACAGAATCAATCACGAAAGTGAAAAATAATAGATTCAAATTAAATTTTAACAAAAAAAGAATGAATTTAATTTACCTGTGAGAGTTGTGGGATTGGAGAATGATCTTACGCTGGAGATATGCTTGATCAACGTCGAAAGGTTCTCGGAGAGAATTCGTCAGCCGAGGAAGTTGAACTAGCATTTTCTCTGTCTTATTGATGCTGGTTTTGAAAAACCCTAGTGAGGATTTTGAAGAGAGAGAGAGAGAAAAGGAGGGAGAGAGGGTGCTTGGGGGAAGAATGTTCTTGGAAGCGCGGAAGTGGAAACTGCTCTGTCCGCTGGGGCTTGGGCCATTTTATATGTGTACTTGCTTTCGGGTTCGGGTATAAAAGAACCGGCCCGACCTTTTTCCTTTTGCAATAATTATTAATTGTTTTTATATTTGATTGATGTTTCATTATTTATTTTGTTTAAATAAAAATCACATATTAATTTGTATTTTAAATTCACTTAAAATCTACGTGATAACATGTTTGAAAATAGATTTTTTATTTTCTTAAGTTCCAAAATTTTGTAAGTAAATTTAGATAAATTTGTCTCACAAAATAATAATTTTGAAAATTATTTAAGGGAATTGTCTAATATTTGATTTTTCTTTTCAATAAAGCAACGCGAGTGTTGACACTTCACTGTATAATTAATAAATCTCAAATTACATATTTGATTATTAGAAGAAAACTCTCATAATAATACCAACAATAACAATAACTATCAATTTAATTTTTTTTCAAAAATATTTCAATTATTTGGTTATTCATTTTTTTAGTTAATATAAGGGTATTGGATGGCACATGGGAAAATTTCAAAAAAAGTATTCTTTTTATTACTATTTAAATTATTCTTAGTTGTAGAATTTTATTGTATTTTTTAATTAAAAATATCAATCTTTGTGGACAAAAAAATGTTGTAAGAGAATAACTTTAGAATATACTAATCTAAACTTAATATAAACCACTCAAGATGGAGCAACACCATAGGGCTTCCCTTTTTTTAATAAATTTTTTATTCATATTTTAAACTAGACTTTAGGTAATAAATAAGATATTGAGTTTTAAAAAACTACACTTAATATTCTAAATTATAGATATATTTTTTTTCCATCAATAAGTCAATAACTGTTAATAACGGTAAATGTAAATTACCTTTCTTTCGATCCTAGAAATGGTTAAGTTTCCGATCTTTCCATTTTATCTTTATTAACAAAATAATTGAAAAATTATGAAAAAAATTAGATACACACAAAACAATTATACTTATTATATAATATTTAATTTAAGTGGTATTATATTTTTTAACTCAAAAACAAACCCACCGACTTATCTCTACCAAGTGAGATTTAAACTCTTGTACGCTAAATGTTTTATTGGACCCCATTCTCTTGGCCATTCGAAGGCCCCCGTGAAGGCCCCAAGTTTCTGCCATGATCTCCTGGCTTTTGCCAATGTTTGCGACGAAACCAGACACCCAACCACCTCCACTGTCTCCAAGGATTCCTGCAACACTAGTCTTCCTGACTTGAGGGAAATTGCACCATCCGTGTTCAGTTTCAGCTAACCATCCTTTAAAGGGATCCACTTTGTCCTCATCTGCATCCTGATTTTTGAGACAGACTTCTCTTTCAATCTCGAGTCCGTTTCTTTGGACAGCCTTAAAACTATATCTACTAACTCTTGGGAGTGGACCTGAACTTTGTTGAAAATGACTTTTACACCTACTTTTCCAGATAGATCGTGCAATAATCGCGAACAGAGTGCCCATACTCATACTATTAGCTCTATCCATTCTGCTAAACCCTTCCTCAAGCCATCTCTCGACAGGGCTCCTCTAGAAAGACTCATCGTCGGTTAGATTGGGACAAGCTAGCTCCCAAACTTTCTTAGCTAAATTACAATCCTTTAAGGCATGACTCATGGTTCCTTCTGGCGAATGACAGAGCTCGCAGGAGGCATTGACACGAAACTTCCTTCTTCTTCTCTCCACATTTGTCATAATTCTTTCCCATCTAGCCAGACAAAGGAAAATTTTTATCCTTTTCAGGCATTTGACCTTCCAAATCTAGCTCCAAGAGGGGACCTCCTGCATTTGATGAACCATGCTATCCTCAGCAATTATCATATTGTAAGCAAAGGCCACAGAAAAGGTACCATCTCCATTTCCGCTCTAGTAAACTGAGTCAGCAATGCCTCCTTGTCTAGGGACTACACTTGCTAAGCTCCTTAAGGATAATCATCAAGAGGATCATCCCTTGAGTCACATTATCCATGAGTGTCAAAGCTTCTTAAAGGATCTAACAGTACGTTAGGATTGAGTGATCTGAGAAGAAAAGAAAAAATTATGAGAGAAAGTGGCTCTAATTCTTTTGTTTGTGAGTTTTATGTGGAGAGAAAAGAAAAGAAATTGGATAATTTTTTATTCTTAAAAACAAAAAAAAAAATTTCTTCCAAAAAGTAAGAAGAAAATGAGAAAAAATAAAAGTTGTCTCACATTAATTTTTTAATATATTAAATTTATCTTAAAAAATGTGACAAATAAATATTTAATTGCAAATGAATCCTACAATGAGAAAAAAAATTATAACAATGAGAAAAAAAATTATAATTTTTCTTTTCTTTTCTTTTATCTCCTAACTAATTTTTTATTTTCTTTTTAAAACTCCTAAATATACTGCAAATGTGAAGAAGGTGTATCATATCTTTAGAGAAGTTAATGTGTGTGCTGATCATCTAGCGTTGCTGGGTCAGGCTAGAGAGTTGAAGTTTGGAGCTTAAAGACCCGCTTGATTCCTTGCTCCGTTTGCTTAAGGAAGACAATGATGGTCTAGAGAGGTTTAGAGGGAGGCTAAGTTTTTAGTGTCAGTGTCTTTGTATTCTTTTTTGTTTGGTTATTGCCTTATTTCGCTCACTTCCAAAAAAAAAATGTTTTATTGGATATACTTGCAATATAATGTAATTACAAATCTTTTATTCTTAAAGTGTTATTTTTTAAATCAATGGATAGTCAGTTTAATAGATAAGAGTGCTAAATTTTTTAATTAAATATCGAATTCAAAACTTAAAAATGAAAAATATTACGTTGATCTAAAATTGTTAGAAATCGTGACTCAATCACGTAGTAGAAGCAAACATCAATTACTTTTCGAAACCGTAAAAAAAAAAAAAAAATTTGCGATATATCTCAATTAGTCATGCCGAGAACTTTGGAAAACGCAAACTTTAATCACGAACAATTTGTAGTCGAGATGATAGTCACGATAATCGAACTATCACCACTATATCACAACAACTCAACCCTAAATCCGGTGATTTTTTATATCAATCAGAAAACCCTCAAAGATCGAGATGTCTCATACTCTCAATGATCAAAAAGTGTACAGTATTTTCTTTTTCTCTCTAAAGAACAAGAAGTCTATGTAGTCTTATTAACCACGTTTCACATCATGGGAAGTTAGTTATGAAATCATAGGGTAGTGGGAGTTATCCCACTATCCCATTTGAATTTCAAAATTTTACCATTAGTAAAACTGCGCCTACGTGGGCATTTACTAATATCTCCCACTTACACACGAGAATATTTTACTTTCGATCATTAGATCACAACTCATGTGATCCATC
This sequence comes from Dillenia turbinata, assembly GCA_037126225.1. Classification (NCBI taxonomy): domain Eukaryota; kingdom Viridiplantae; phylum Streptophyta; class Magnoliopsida; order Dilleniales; family Dilleniaceae; genus Dillenia; species Dillenia turbinata. The sequence continues at coordinate 9,203,788 of JBAMMX010000020.1, forward strand.
ACATCACCCAACTGAGCTTTCATACAGGGTTGGACGTCGTGCGACTTACGAGTACACCTGCAATACAAGGACTTCTCGATACACCTATTAGAATGATCGAGTTGTCACGTTAGTATCAAAAGAAAGCTCGTTGTACCCCAAATTCAATACTAATTACATCCATTGAGCTACTTTCCTCATCAAAAGTAATCCCCAGAAATCGCTCGATTATGTATTCACTATTATGATCAAATCCCTACATGGATGAACATAAAAAACCGGTTGGTGAATACAACACAATGATGCAATGTCAATTGGTCTTCTTTTTTCCCAATTCGAATCTATCGGTCTCAACTCAGCGGTTTTCCTAGACCTGTCCCTCAGACCTCAATTTATCTTCCGGATCATCGGTAAACAGACTAAAATAGCAAACACTGAATCATGACCTCAAGAGACAGCCGAAAGTAATAAGGGCACAAGAGATCCCACCCAATGGACTTCGAGTCTCACACAGTGGAGTTTGGAGATAAATTTCAAATTATTGTCTCAAGTAATTAGCTCCCACTATCACAAGTCATTTTTTCACACGTGGTATGAAATATGTGTCACGGTGTTACTCCTCCATCTCTCAAAAATGGCATATGTCATATTTCTCTAACACTGTGTAGGTATGGGGACTCAGTCTACACATAAGACTTTACCCAGAGATTTCAGAGAGAGTATCTTAGAGACAATATCAAATCGCAAGTGATATCTGAGATCTAAAATCTGGCTACTTACAGGCAACATGGATATGGGTACGTCCATGTCGGTCATATCGCATATGACCTCATCTTGAACACGTATCAGGGTGACTTATGTTCTAGCAGGCCTACTCTCAAAGTTTCTTACAGTTAGAAAACCTGATGTCGATTTACGCTTATCCAAATCGCCTCTCCAGTCGGCATCCTAATAGTCCACAAGGCGTAAATCGTCTCCTCCGTAACACAAAGAGAAGTTCGCAGTTCCCTTTAAATATCGGAAAATCCTTTTCACTGCTCTCCAATGACCCATTCTAGGATTTGCTTGATATCTACTCATCAGACCAACTGCATCACATATGTCCGGTCTAATACACAATATTGTGTACATTAAATTGCCCACTGCACTGGAGTAAGGTACTTTACTCATTTCTCTTACTTCTTCCTGAGTTTTCGGACACAATTCCAAACTCATGCCTTCACCTTTGACGATCGGAGTATCTATGAGATTACAATCACTCATCCCAAAATACTCGAGAATTTTGTTAATATAGATCTTTTGTGATAGAGTCAAAGTTTTTCTCGAGCGATCATTCTGGATTTGAACTCCGATGATGAACTCATCTTCACCTATATCTTTCATATCGAAACTGGATGACAACCACGTTTTAATGGTTATTAAATACTCAATGTTGTTTCCAGCCAACATTATGTCATCCACGTACAACAACAGAATCACAAAAGAGTTATCGAACCGTATCAGAGAGACACAATGATCCTCCTCAACCATCGTAAAACCTTAAGATATCACATCCTCGTGAAATCTTAGGTACCACCGTCTGAATAACTGATTTATGCCGTATATCGACTTCCGAAATCGATAGATCTTATCCTCTTGACCTACTAGAATGAACCCATAGGGTTGTTCCATATAAATCTCCTCATCTAGGCTCCCATTATGGAAAGTGATCTTAACGTCTATCTGGTGTAACTCTAAATCCAAACTAGCGACAATCACCAAAAGTAAATGGATTGAAGTAAACTTGACTATTAGGAAGAAAGTCTCTTCGTATTCAAAGCTCTTAGTCTGTGTGTAATCCTTGGCTATCAGACGGGTCTTGTACCTCTCGATCGATCCATCGGTCTTTCATTTAATTTTGAAAATCCACTTGTTCCCAATGACTTTTCTATCCTCAGGTAAGTCAACTAGGTCCCAGACCCCGTTGACTTTCATTGATTCTATTTCATCCTACGTGGCCTGAAACCATTGGTCATTTACTGAACCCTCGAGAGCCTCCTGTATAGTCCTCGGCTCTTCGTCGTCCTCTGAAGTTACAATGAGGATCTCATCCGCAATCGAAAAAAGACTACGAGGCACTTGTCCTCGACTACTCTTACGAGGAGAGAGAGCCTCCACACCTTCAGATGGACCACTCCCACTAGGACCAAGATCCGTAATAGGGTCTTGAATCCCGCCACTGGGCTCGGCTGAGTCAGTAGACTCATCCATTTCATAGAAGGTATTATCCCGATCGATTTCTCCTCTCTTAAGGAAATCACTCTCGAGAAACGTGAAATCATGAGACTCAATTTCAGTGACAGTGTCGTCTGTATATTCTCCTAGAAACACATATCCCTTGGAGTGTTCAGAATATCTAATAAAGATACACTTCTTTCATCGCAGGCATAACTTGTCGTACTGATGTGAGAAATCATGAACATACGCGGCGCAACCCCATGGTCTCAAATAGCTAAGGTCAGGCTGCCTCCCTGTCCAAAACTCATATGGGGTGCTGACTACGGTCGTCGAAACACGGTTGAGGATGTAGGCAGCAGTCAACAACGCATCCCCTCAATGGGAGATAGGTAAATTGGCCTGTGCCATTATCGGTCTCACTATCTCCAACAAAGTCCTATTCCTTCTCTCGGCTACTCTGTTCTGCTGAGGAATACCAGAAATAGTCAACTGTATCGTAATCCCTCTATCGAAACTGAGCTCTTTGAACTGTTCAGATAGATACTCGCAGCCCCGATCGGTTCTAAGAGTTTTCACCCTCAAATTTAGCTGATTTTCAATTTTGTTGACAAACCTCCTAAAACACTTTAGTGCCGTAGACTTGTGCGAAATCAAGTAGACGAAACTGAAACACGTGTAGTCGTCTATAAACGTAATAAAATACGTAACTCCGTTTCGGGCTCTCACATTCATGGGTCCGCAAATGTCGGACTGGACCAATTGCAATGGAGTCCCAGCCTCATTGCTTTCCCAAAAGGTTTTTTAGTGGTTTTGCCCACAAGACAAAACTCACACAAGGGCAACTCTAACTTGGTTAGCGAGCCCAACAAGCCACTCGCTGCTAATCGACCCATCCTCTCTTGCCCTATGTGGTCAAGTCTATTATGCCATACATTCACATCATCTACTATGCTATCAGATACAAAAGCAATAGTAGAAGAAGAATAAATCTCATAGAAAGAAATCATATCCAGTACATTAAGTCTCTCATGGATTAAACCGGAACATATCAAATAACTGTCATATGAAATAGAAACTCTAGAATTTTCCAACAAAACAGAGTATCCAATAGGTCTAAACATCGGACAGATACAAGATTCCGCTTAATCTCAGGAGCATACAAAACGTTATGAAGATATAAGATTTGGTCACTTCGCAGCAATAGCTTGCAAGTGCCAATCCCTTTCACTTCTATAAATGCTCCGTTCCCCACATACAGCCTCCTCACTTGGGGACTCAAAAGGCGGAACTCCATGTATGCGCTTCTGTCGTAAGCTACATGGTCCGTGACTCCTGAGTCTACAATCCACAAAGGAGAAGAGTTAGCGAGTATCACACTAGATGACACATAACTCAAACCATGTAAAGTAGAAGGACATACCTTTCACTCGCCCCACTCGCGTGCGAAATACCCAATCTTGCCACACACGTAGCATTGGACTCCTTCTTCTTGCGCTTCTGTCCTCTTTCGTCGGTATTGGTAGGTTGTTTCTTCTTGCCTTGGCCCTTGGCCTTCTTTTCATGCTTGTGCCACTTGTGCTTTACTCCCCGGGAGCCTTACTTGACTCCGCGATATTAGCATGAGCAGAAGAAGACCTAGCCACCTCCTGACGCTCCTCGTCGAGCTCACAGTGCCTATTCACATCCATGAAAGCACAAATACTCTCAGTATGCGTGAAATAGGTCTTAATCACATCCCAGGAGTCAAGCAAAGACTGGATCACACCCAGTACCTGAAGTTCATCAAACATAGGCTCCCCCATATTCTTTAGAGAGGCAATCATACTCGATATATGCATTAAATACTGCTTCATAGTATGATCATGACTATTCTTATACGTGATGAACTTATAGGTTAGCATTCTCAATTTAGGAGCTAACGGGGCGCCATAATGCTCTCTCAGAGTATGCCAGATCGACTGTGCAGTAGGATACTACTCGTAAATTGGAATTAGCTCATCGTGCATGCTGTTAAGAAGGATCACTCCCGCTTGGCCATCCTTTTTTTTCCAAACATGATACACCTCCTGATCCCGCCTAGCTTGTGCCGTGGTACCCTCCCCGGGGTCTACCATCTCGTTCTTAAGAACTTCCTCGAACTCTTGTTCCTCGAAAACAAACTGAACCTTTCAGTGTCAAATATCATAGTTGTCACCGTTCAGCTTGTCTCCCTTCACGAGATCTAGAACGACAGTTTTCGTTGCAGTCATGTCTCTGTCACGTAGAAAAAGAGATATTAGTGACAATTGATGCTTAAATTCACAATTTTATGTACCATACGAATTATTAAGATCAAAATGACTCGAGTATAGACCTCACGTGCGTGAGCTCCAAGCACCAGGGGGTTGGACCTATTCGTCTTCTCCCAAATTTTCCTGTAACCAGGTCTTTCGACCTGGTATCCGAAAAACACATTTTCTGACTCCATTTTCACCGGATTTTTTTAAGAATTCTCTAATTCTATTTATTCGAAACATCTTAACTTGATTTTTGGAATTATTACGCCCTAATCTCGGCATATTTTAGATCCAAATTTTCGGCTCTTCGTGGCCAAATTTGAAACTTCATTTTCCAGCATCAACAATATGCAATATATATATCAAATCGAAGAGCATGAAACGAGGAACACAAATGTACAATTGATTTGCCTTAAAACTCGACAAATCTGGAATTGAAGTGTTCGGTCACTATTCACAGCCGAATGTTTCAACCGGAATTTTCTTGACCTAAACGTACTCAGAAAGTTACGAAAAAATTATTTTCGTGATCTACGTGATTTGGGTAACACAGTGGTATAATCGGATTCATGAAACTCATCTGTGATCCGGATTCCAAATTTTATACCCTATATTTTTTTTATACCCAAATAAATTTTGAAAAAATTATTTAAAATTTAATCTAACATGCTTTGATACCAATGTTAGAGATCGTGACTCAATCACGCAGCGGAAGTAAACATCAATTAATTTTCAGAACCATAAAAAAAAGTTTGTGATATACCTCAATTGGTGATATCGAAAATTTCGAAAACGCAAACTTTGATCACAAACAATTTGTAGTCGGGTGATAGTCACGATAATCAAACTATCACCACTATATCACAATGACTCAACCCTAAACCCGATGAATTTTTGTTTTAATCAAAAAACCCTTAAAGATCGAGATGTCTCATACTCTCAATGATAAAAAAACGTACAATATTTTCTTTTTTTCTCTAAAGAACATGAAGTCTATGTAGTTTTATTAACCAAGATTTCACATCACGGGAAGTTAGTTATGAAATCATAGGGCAGTGGGAGTTATCCCACTGTCCCATTTGAATTTTAAAATTTTATCATTAGTAAAACTGTCTCTACATAAATATTTACTAATAAAAATGGATTCAATAAATAATCAAATTATAATAATAAGAATATGATTTCAAATATAGACCGGTATAATATAAAAAAATAAAAAAATCATTTTTGGAATGGATTTGCTGATAATCACTCGCATTAAATGCTCTAATAACCCTCAACTCATTTTAGGATCTTGGCTTGTAATGTTAAATAAGCATGGAATTGAAGACTAAACACGGGTGCATGGACAAAGGCTAAGCTCATCCATCAAGTACAAAGCCATTAATTACTCAAGCCTCCCTTAATTTTGGTCCCATGATTAAATAATATTATATTTATATTTTAAGTAATTCATACATTTATTTACAACAAACCAAAGTTTTTAACACATGTAAATTAATTCATAATAGATAGCATTTTTTTCTTTCTTGCTATATTAATTAGTCCGTTATAACATAATCAATTATACAAAACCGCAATCTTTTACCGTCTCCTTATTTTTATAACTTTCCTATCCTTGATAAATTTCATTATTTCACATTCATAGTAATCCAACAATAACCTCGTTACTTTTTTGTGATCACTATTTTTCTATTTTGATGAAAATAAGATTTTTAAATCTAAAATTTATAATAACTTATTGATAGTGATACCAATAGGAATTATAGGATAAAAGTTGATGTTTTATATTTTGCGAACTAAATCAAATAATTCATGTATTTAGAAAAATCTGGAAAACTCAAAATTTATCAAAGTTCAATTTTGATAATAGGGTTGATTCATTTAATAAACTACAGATAATCAATAAATTAATTATTAAATAAAACACAAAATAAATAATTAACCTAAAGGCACCGACTCTTTGAAAATATAAACAAAAATTAGAAAAAAAGACAAATTTAGATGAAATGAAATAAAAACTTCATATTTTTTGAGAACAGCAAAATTTATTAAGGTTTTGTATTTTACAGATGGTGAAGAAGATGAACTATCTTCTCCTTACAGGGAAGCCATCGACAAATGGAGAGGAGAGAGAGAAAACGAGCAGTGGGGAGGGAAGACGAGGGCACATACATCAATTTTGTCCTTTATTCTCCTTAATAGGAAAAGAAACAATTTAACTGCTGTATTCCAGAATCCCTTTCTCCTCGCAAAATATGGTCCCACCAAATTGCCCATAAAAATAGAAGAATGTCACTTGACCTCATTCACGAGCCTCAAGTGACGGGAGGGGTAATAATGGAAAGAAAAATAAAGCCCAGTGGGCACAAAAACCAATAATACCATATCATTCACGGGCCACTACAAATGCTCCTACAATAGGGTAGCATAGCTGTCAGGTTGGGCAATCAAGGCACCAAATCCCATCTAAAGAAGGATACAGTGATTTATGAGAACCGATTGATAATCAGTTTAATATAAAATTAAATTTTTTAATTAAAATTATAAAATAAAAAAATATATTAAGATAACTCTTAGAATAGATTATTATAAATTTTAAATAAAATTAATTGTAATTTGAATTCAGAATACAATTAATTCTAACACAAAAAATCAGTGATCTCTGGGAAACAATTTCGTAATTGGGTCCCACATAATGTGGGTTAGTTAGGACCATGGGGCCCATCACCCTTGGGTTTGGCTACTAGCACCCTTTTTTTTTTATTTTAATTAATTTAATTCAAATTAATTAAAATTTTAAAAAGTGACTTCTTTCCGCACTTTTTTTTTTCTTTCAAAATCTAATGTAAAAATTTGATTAAATAAATTTAATATTTTTTTTTTTTACTGAACTAGGGAGACGTTTATGTGAGGTAACTCTTGTTATCATGCTAAGCTATTCACTCTCTTGGATTCTTCCCCTCTTCTTTTCTTTTTCTTTTTTTTTTTTTAAAAAGATAATCCCTCCTTGATTTTTCTTACACAAATTAACTTACCACAACCACCCATGGTTTTTTCCACAAGACCCTTAAATATAAGATTACATAAAAAAAATAATTTTTTTGTGTATTTATAGTTAAATTTTAAATCTGATACAGTAAAACAACTATCGAGTACAAATCACCTGGATATGTCCACTTACCAACCTTCTTTACGTTCATTTAATCTTGTTTATGCACCATCATGTGTTTGGGAAAATTAACAACTAAAATTAAATCGAAGTCATAATACAAAAAATATTAATATTATAATTAAAATTATTTCTTTCACAAAATCGATTTTACTTGTAAAATTCTATATTTTTTTACCAAAATTTTCAATTTACCATTATGGGGACAAGTACAGATTTTCCAAATGTGAATTGATTATCCATGTCAAAGATAGACTTGTTACAATGTAGAGTTGCTCATGAAGTGGTAATATCAATTTGTTAGTATTATAATGATTTTAATTTAAATTAATTGTCACTAAATTTCTTATTTAAAATTTATATCATTGCATATGTTTTATGTATGAAAATATGTTAGTATAATATGAAAGGATAATTGATTTGATAAATAAGAGTGTTTGATGTTATTATTTAAGTTTGAGATTTAAAATTTGATAATAAAAAAATTATTTTAAGAAAGTATTTTTAATTGAATTCGACAAGGGTTCTAACTGAAGCAAAAAAAGTATGATAAGTTAGGACAATCCACTTTATTGAAAATTTACCCGAGACAAACCCACCAAGCACACAAATTCCTATAAAGGAAGACTATCGTCCCTTCAGTTTTTTTTTTTTTTTTTAATAATTTTCTCTCTGTAGGACATTAACAAAAATTTGTCCTTTTTCCTTTTTGTTCCTATTTACCACCAACTATGGATTCCAATTGAGCTGGGTTTAACCAGCTAGGCATGCAAATTTTCAAAAAGGAAGAGGAAATGGCGCAATAAGGTTCATAAACATTTGACTTTTCCTTGAAAGTCTAAGAAAATGGTAAATTCAGACTTGGGGATCATCAATGATGTAATCAAAGACAACATGTTTTCTCAGTTGGCACTAGGAAAGAGATGCAAAGAACGACCAAGACAACAACAGTCCTTTGTGATGGCTACTTGATTTCAATTCAAAACAAAGTATTCTCTTGAGGTTACTAAGGTAGGGCCAACAAGAATTTAAGTTAAATTTATATGGATGTTTAGAAAATTGGATCAGAGAAAATATCATTTAAGAATTCAGTAATTTAATCATATTCAAATCGTTTGAATACAAAAAACAAAAATATTTTTAGTATGATTCTTACATAGCAGGTTGATCCATAATTTTATAGGAATCAATCCTAAACTATGATTTTGACATAATAGTGGTATTTAAAATCTTTATCCTAAATTGAGATTTTAATGCATACAATGCTATAAAGGTCTTAATATCTTATGTTTTGCACTCCTCAAGAACTATTTTGAGATAACAATTTTAAACCTCTATCCATGAGGGGGAGGGGGAAGAGCCTCTTACATAGTATTGAGATAACCCATCAAGCTGTCTTTACCAGGAAATAATCCGGCATAAATCTGAAACTGTGATTAATTACTTTTTAACCCCAAAATCAAAATTTTATCACTATTTTTTTTATTAGACAAAAATTACGAATATCTTAAAAATATACGTATTTATAAAAATTTAAATATTAAACCTCAAAGACGATATTTTAATATGAGCTTTTTTATCTGTTAAATGTTTCTATAAGAACACCCCACTATTATAGGTCAAATGTATCATAAAAAGAAAAAAAATCAAAAACTTCACCCAAATATCCTACTAATTGAATTGTAATGAAAAGGAAATTTGCAACACAAAAGAAGGGTTGAAAGTGGAAATGAATCAAAACTTGTCATCTTAAGCTTTTGGCATGGTATGAAATTTTAAAAATGGTCTCAATTGCAGTAGCACAGTCACAAACAAAGCCAAAAAGCACTGCTTTTGCTTTGCTCTTCTTCCCATGAAATTGAATGAAAGCCTTCCTTTCTAATTATTATTATTAATTTTTATTTTCGGGGAAAATTTTCCTTGGAATAAGGTAAAGACAAGCACATATAGTGTACGGGAGGGAACATAAAAGCAATCAACGGTTCACAAGCGACACCAGTAAACAACAGTGACAACACCATCTACATCTCCCTCTTGCATACTGAGTTATTTTGTCTAGATATTACCTCTCTCTTTTCTCACACACCCCATCAGCCATAACCTACGTCTCTCTCCCTCTCTCTCTCGAGCTGCAACAGAGTACGTCTGAGAGGACCATTGTTATTCTCTTTCCTCTACAATGGCTGTTTTGGTGTTTCTCATGCTCTTGACTATGGCTGGTCATTCAAGTAAGTTTATTTTCAACTACATTTAAAAAAAAAAAAAACTTAAAGCTAAAGTCATCATTTTCATCTGTGCTTTCCAAATTAGGTTACAGGACATCGATTTTGTTTTCCATATTTCCTTCATTTTTTTAGTTTTGGCCTTTTCTTTGGCGGAGCGGGTAAGTTCTTTTTTGTAGCTTGATTTTAGTTTAAGTAAAGCCTCATAAATCTGCTTTTTTTTTTTTAAAGAAAAAAATATTGTTTCTTTTCTTCTCTTTTTTTTTTTTGGGAGAAGTCGGTTGTTCAGTCTTGATGTGTGTCTCTGTGTGTGTGTGAATTTATTATTTCATCTTTTCCCAAAATTACATCCTTCAAAAATTGCTCAAAAGGGAAAGCAAGAACAAGATCTATCTTTTCTATTATTAGTTTTTGGATAGCTTCCCTACTCATTGAAACAGCAAAAATGGACTGATATTTCCCTTTTTTTTGTAGACTGTAATTGGTGTGTATGCAAGGAAGGATTGAGTGACTCAGCACTACAAAAGACACTAGACTATGCTTGTGGAGCTGGGGCGGACTGCACGCTTATCCATCAAAATGGGGCTTGTTACAACCCCAACACTGTCAGGGCTCATTGCTCTTATGCTGTTAACAGCTACTTCCAAAGGAAGGGTCAAGCTCAAGGCACCTGTGATTTTTCTGGCTCTGCCTCTATTACCACTAGTGACCCTAGTAAGTTCTCATTAACCCCTTTTCAATTTTCTTCCTAATCTGTTAATTTTGGTGATGATCAACTCTTTTTTTTGGGTCCAAAATGCAGGTTACTCTGGTTGTTCTTTCCCTGCTAGCGCCAGGTATACTCCTGTCTTTAGTACCTTTCGGATGAGTTGTAAATATCAGTATTTAATTATAGTAATGTTCAATCTAAGGTATTTGAGTACTATATGTTCAGGACAATTTGTACTTAGATTGTGCTAAAGTGATATTCGTTTGTTTTTTAATTAAATGCTAAAGTGGGTAAGTGTTTTCTTAGAACCCAGATTAGATATTAAGGCAAGAACAATCCACTTCAATTTGAACCATGTTCTTCTTCTTTGTCTTGACATATCACATCAGAAACTAGAACTTTCGGGGTGAAAAGGGTCAGTGAATTGCTTGAGTTGTAATTGCTCGCATAGGGCCTTGTGCCGTTACTGGAGTCGAACCTGATTAAGGCCCGATTGGATCCAGTATAGGCACATTCCTCTACTCGGAAGGAAAGATGACATTCAATTTCCAAAATTTACTAGTACAATGAATTTGGTGACTATGTTTCTGTGTACAAGTCTTTGTCCATGTTAGGAAATGTTACAAATAGAATAAAAAGCATGACATCTGTATAGGAAAGTACAAGGGAGTAGAAGGTGCCCAGTATGTTTGAAAACGTAGGGGGAATTTCAAAATTCGGCGTAAGAATTATAAAATGATTGATCTTGGCTAAAGATGGGTATGCTTTTGTGTTTCCTGTTATTATTTCGAGGTGCCTTTATCTAAAGGCATTCCTTTTACCTTACATTTTATCCTGGTGGGGTGGGAATCTTTCCTTTCATTATTGAGAAAGAACAGCTTTTTTGAAAGGAAAAATTTAGTCTCCATCCATTGTTTATGTTTCCTTTCACATGTGATCTCTTTAGAATACCATTATCTTTTTGTAGGCACAAACTAGAACATACTTTGTTGTTTTACCCTTTAGTCTCATCTGCATGAAGTTTTCTTTTTGGCATTTGACTGATCCTATGGTTTCATCATGATGTTTCCATCTCGGTGTATAAAGCTTCCTCAGGATGAAAATATGGGGGATCATTGGTGAATCTTTTTCACTTTCTCTAAAGGTGCTTCAATTATTGGTATCTAAGATAGAGGTCCGGTCTGAATAGGATCCAGTGTACATTTAGTACCAAGTTGCTCAGGTAATATAGTGGCATAGTTCTCAAGCTGCTTAACTGAAGGTTGCCGGATTTCCCATGCAAATGTGGGACGAGCGCACAGAGAGAGAGAGAGAGAGAGAGATGCTTTCATACATGCCAAGTATGTATTTATGTTTGACTGGTATTTATATTCTGTGTGTATACCATTATGTACAATGGCACGTCCTCCCTCTAAAAACCTGAAATCCCCTTAATCATTGGCCTTTCGCTTGTTGCAAAATTGGGGCCTAGGGACATTGTTCAGGTGCAGTAGCGATTAGTATGAAATGTTGTGATTAGGCATGTCAAATTGAGCTTAAATACACAGATAGTATCAAAGCTGTAACTGATTTTAAAAATTTTATATCTGGTAATTTATTTTGTCCTTAAAAAGCAAAACTGGAGTTTCAATTACCTTGCCTTGCTTGGCACACTTAGTCCTCTATGGGAGCGTGAGAAGACAAGATTTGAACTTATCAAGTTTTGAGCCCAACAATGACTGGCCTGACTTTAGACTTTAGAACCTTTGTTTGTTCCATAAAAATCATGAGCAGCAGTAACCATCTTCTGCTTATTGGTGATTCTAATGAGATTCAATATATTTGAATCACTATGTTCAATAATTCATCCCTTGGCCTTTTTATTTTCAAATGAGAATTTTCAATGCCTTTATCATGAACTCTTATTTAATTGAGTCAAATGTGTCATGCATTTTTGGATTTAACATAAATTGGTTATTTCTTCCCTAATGTTTTTGCAACATCAATCAACCTCTTGGTTGTTATCGTGCATGACTTTCTTAGTTATCTGGTTGGTCCATTTGGGAGACGTAGCATAGGTCGCCTCATGCTACAAATATGACCTTAAATGAAGCGGATTGGAGATAGGAAATTTGATGTACCTAGCACGAACTGAAGGCCTACGCATTGAGTTGAGAAGCTAATTTTCTTAGACACTTGTTACAAATATACTGCAGTCATCACTGGTCTTGAAGCTGTTTCTTTATTATTCCTTTGATTTTGAGATCTGCACCAACACATTATTCTTTACTATGTTTTCAGCTCTACCTCTAATAGCACCACAAGTCCGTCTACAACAACAACAACCACAACCCCATCAACCACCACAACCCCATCAACCACCACAACCACTAGTCCATATGTGACAACACCTTCTGCTGGAGTGCTAGGAGGTATTGGCTCTGGTGTAGGTCCTTCTGGCATGAACACGGATGTGAGCCACAGTGAGCGCTTGCTTCAAAAGACTAGCTTCATTTCAATGATGCTCTTGTTTTTGGGGTTGTGGTTGTGGAATTGAAGAAAGTGAATTGCTGCTATGGATGTTTGTAATGGTGGGGTATGGTTTGTTCAGAGGGTGAGTTGGATATTATGTGCAGAAGAAGTGGTAAGCATGTGACTCTACTGTAATGTTACTAGGCAAAATCATCTCAAGACAACCTTGCTAAGTTTTGCTTTTTTCCTTCTCCCTCCTACATTTTAGAAAAGGTTAGGCTTGGTTTGTTCAGAGGGTGTGTTGGATATTATGTGCAGAAGAAGTGGTAAGCATGTGACTCTATTGTAATGTTACTAGGCAAAATCATCTCAAGACAACCTTGCTAAGTTTTGCTTTTTTCCTTCTCCCTCCCACATTTTAGAAAAGGTTAGGCTTGTGATTCCTTGTGGATGATGTTTTTGCTGGTTGGAGGCGCCCTTTCTCTCTCACACTCAGATCTAGATCTATATGGACTATAATTTTGCTTTTATTTTTTGTGATCAAGTCCAGTAACATTAGGATCTTAGGTGCCTCATTTTGCCTTGTGTCTATGATGTCCAACATTTTTATGTCAACTTGTTTGGAAGAGGACCTCCGCTGCTATAATTTGTTTGGCAGCTCAGCAAGTTCTTCAATTTTTGTCTTTTCTTGATAGCTCTACGATATGCTAATACTGTGTTTGGAATCTTTATAATGCAAGAAACATGCTATTTTTCATCCACTAATTCGGCTCAATGGTTAACATAAGGCCCGTTTGGGAGCATCCTTGTTGACCCCTTCAATCAAACTTATATTAATCCAATTCGAGGAGGCCCACTGACTGCTGATGTAGTTGATGGGGTCTTTGAGAATGGTTGTTGAATGCTTTTGTGCAAAGCGCGGTTCTGGCTCTGCAAAAGGGCCCAACCCATCAATTTTTATTAACTTTTAGTTCTTGTGGGGTTATGGGTTGGTGTCTGTATTTATGTATTAGAATAAAAAGAAGCATACATGGTGACAATGACAGCAGCAATAGAATATTGAATATATGGTGGGATGTTTGTAAGGTAATGACATGGGAAGACTAGGGATCCTCACGGGGACAACAGTTGAGTGTTATAGAGACTTTTGGGCCCAATGGAATGATTAAATGATACTTTGTGATTGTCATTTTCAATAATCAACTTCAGATCTTTGAATACTATTTTGACCCATTGGAAGTGCCTTTTTTTCTAAAAAAATTAGAAATGCAAAATTTTAAATCCTAATCAAATTAGGGATGAATTTAGTATAAAATTAGGAATTATCAATTGTAATACTTAATCGTCATTGTATGAATGAAATGGTTATGGTAATGGATGATGATTGTCCCTTTTTTTTTTCCACCTCTTCTATAAATTATCGATATTTATAATTTACGTAGGTTTCAATTAAATTTGATTTTAATCAAATTAGATTTTTAACAGACAAACTCTCAGAGCATCTGTTTTCTGTTTTTGCTGTACACAAAATTTAAACTCTGAAATCTTACTTCACTTAAGGGGTACGAGTGTCCACGTATTGGATCAATTAGACGCCTTGCTGAAAACTTAGATTCCTCAACACATTTGCAATTCTATTGACTCACAGAAAAGGAATTTTCTTTGGGGTGATAGAGGGGATAGAAAAAACATCCATTTGGTTTGTTAGCGAGAGGTTCACAAGCCTGCAAGCTTGGGAGGGCTGGGCATCAAATCAATGGCAACCCACACCTCTGCTCTAGTTTCTAAACTGTCTTCGGTATTCTTGAACAAGTCTGAGATTCTTTAGGTGTTCCACATGCTAAATATGTTCAAAGGAGATCGAGAAATCATTTTGAAGCTAGACTGGATGACTCCATGGTTTGGCTCTCCATTTGTAATGGGTGCAATACCAATGTTGGTTGGCTCAGCAGAAGAGCTCTAAGACCCTTTAATCATGCCCGAGTTTGACTTACTATGAGAATGGAAAAAATCATACTGGGAGATCTATCCCCGATTAGGGTTCGACCGTGGATTGACCTAGTATAGTTAGGACAAAGCCCTGGATATTGGATGGTGGTTTCAAATCAAAGCACAAAAAAAGGGTGCAATTAGAAAAGTGGATTGGGAGTGGAGAGTTGGTAAGGTTTTTGGAGAACAAATGGCTTGAAGCTGGTTCAGTTCTGGATATGCTGCACAGCCTAATCTAAGAGTTGGTTCATCTATTGATCAAAACTACAGCTGGAAGTAGGCATGCCTAATGTTTTTTTAGCTCTGAATTGGAACTAAGTCTTGTAGATCCAAACTAAAACATTAAAATGATTCTGATTTGATTCTGGAACCTAACAAATATTTCGATTATAATTCTTACATTTTGAAATTAAAACTGAAATAGAACTTTTAAAAAATTATAAAATGAAAAAAATCATAAAATTAGAATCGAATTATAGTCCGCACGGCGATCAAGAACCGGAACCATGATACTCGGGAATAGACAAGATATTAGTTATCCCCTTAGCTATTCTTGGGATGTCGAAGGTCGACGTTAGGTGATTTTTTGTGTAAATCTGCTTATAGCCTCATCTAAGACTTCAACACATTTAAGAGAATAAACCTTGGATGTTTCTATTGGATCTCTACATGCCGAAATGGTTATTCAACTTTCTTTGGCTAGTTCGAAAAGAGAAATTTCTCACTAATGATTTGGGATGCCTAATCTGAAAAACTAGTTAACAATATTTACAACGAAACCTCCAAAAGATCTTACTCTTTCAAATTTCAACTTATTTTCAAAATAAATACAAAAAGTCGCTATTAGATATATTTAATTTACTATTAAATTAGATTCAGTTTAAGTCGGGCTGTAATTTTTAATTGGTCTCATATCATTATTATTTTTTCCCTCCCAAAAAATGAATTTGGAATTAGGATTAAATTTGGTATTAAAAAAAGAAACAAAGAGTACTACCAACCCTTTGTTTTGTTTATGGAGTTGCGAGCAGCGCTTAATCTACCATATGTGGATCCGCTAAGGAGGGCATACTGCATGTCTTATAGGAGTGCCCTGTAGCCTCAAGTGTGTGGGTGTATATTGCAAAGAAGTACCCTATCATGGTGCAAATTCTATCAATCTAAGCAAATGGGTGGATAAATTATTCATTGCCCCGAGATGAAGCTCACATGTTAGGCTCTCTCGCTCTCTCTTTATGGCCACAATCAGGGTGGCTTTGGAGTTGGTGCTCTCGGGGCATTTTTGACCCACACTCTCCTGCCGACCAAGCCTCTGGGTATTGTCTACAATATAAGTCATAACTAATATATAATTGGCCTAATAAGAATATTAGATCTCTTAACTACATTTTAGATTTGAAACTTGAAAATAAAAAAAAAGTTACTTTGGGAGAGTTGGCACGACAAGAGTTGCCTTTAAAATGGGCACGACAAGTGCATGAATTGGATTAATCGGAGTATAGTTTTGAATACCGATTGATATAGCACAATATATATATAAATGGTAAGACGTGGTGAGTCTTCTTAAGCATGGTGAACAAAGAACCTACCATGCTTAACATCAAGAAAGATGGTAATTGGATCTAGAGATTCGCCATCTTCGTGAATAGTCGCACAACGATGGTAGTAGAATTAAGTAGGGGTGTTCATTATTAGGGTGAATCCATTTACTCGTCTTATTCAAATTAAATTTGAGTTATTCGGTTCTGATCGAGTGAATGATTCATGTATAAAAATGAAGATTTTTATTCGGGATCCGTCCGAAACCATAATAATATATTTTCATATAATATATAATGTCTAATCCGATTAAAATCCAAACCGTTTAACCCAAATTATTAAAGAAATTTTATATATTATGTGGTTATTCGGGTAAATGAAACCCGAATAACCCGAATTTGATTCGGATAAATTGGTTCGGATTTCATTTTATTCGGTTGAATTGAATACTTCTCAAAACCTAAATAATCCAAACTGAATAACCAGAAATCCATTAACCCGCCCGAATGAACACCCTCAGAATTAAGTGCCATAAAGTTTGGATTTCATCTAATGGGGGATGAAGGGTTTAGACAAATGGGCTTACGAAGATGCCTCAGTGGGTATGTAGTTATTAGAAATGTTGATCATAGCCTTCCAGGAAGCCTTGTTCTTGACATCAGAAATCTGGTTAACACGGATTAGGACTGCAGGATTCAACAGACTTACTGAGAGGGGAATAGATATACCAAAATTTTAGCAAATATTGGTGGAAGCTCTGGTAAATTTTGAATCACCTCAGGTCTTGTAGCAACAGGCACCCTTTTGAGACCTCTTCTCATGGCATCTGATATAGGGATCTTTACTTCTTGGTTGATTTGAGTTGCTTTTTAGGGTAAGCCCTAGTTTTTGGGTAGAGAAGATAAAAAGCATCTACAACCTACTCAACTCTATCCATATCCAATTTGCCATGAGCAAATGCCACAACCCCTTTTTAGTTGTTCTTCTATTTCATTTGTTCAAGAAAAAAAAAAAATTGCCCTTCAGCCACAACCATGAAATATGTTAGATTGAAAATATTTTCGATTGAACACCAAAATGGTTAAAATTCAAGATATCGAATGAAATTTTAACTTTATTAATTTGCTTACAAAGTAGTATCTACTGCAGCAATCAAACATTAATGATATTGAATTTGTGTGATAATGGTTTCTAAGATCGCAAATCTCCAAAACTGGAGGGTGTTAATATGAGATTAATTCATTTTCTAATTAAATTGATATAACTTGAATTTGAACTTATAAAATAGTGACCCAATTCTTCTTTATATTTCGTTAATCTAAGAAGTTCGGTAAGACAAAAAATGTGAAGCCTAGACATATCAATATGATTTATGAGTTTTAAAATTTTATTCAAATTTTAGTTATTTAAATTTTGTTTATTTAAATTTTAAGGGGGTGAATCTTAACACAATGATAGATTTGCTTTTTTAAGTTATCTCGAAATCATAGGTTCAAGGCGTGAAAACAGTCTTTTTACAGAATATAAGGAAAGACTGCGTATATATACGTCCATCCTCCCCTCTCTCTATGTCGCATTAAGCTTTATACACCGGATGAGTCTTGTATTTAAATTTTAGTTATTTAACGTACTTAGTAAACCAATCCAACCTAATTTTTAATGAGGTTAAACCTATACGGAGCTTAGCTCCTATAACTACTAGCATACACATATTATTATAATTATTTTTTGCTATCCAATACAATAAAAAAGGGGTTCTTCTTCTATCTATATATCTTCCGATCCTATATCTACGATATTTGATTTTAAAGTTTTTTAAATATCTTTTCAAGTGTTTATTAATTAAATTAATCACTACTCATATAAAAATATATCTTATGACCAAATGAATGAATCGCCAGTATTCACAGTTTGAATCGATTTAATGAACTCTCGTGCATTTTGAGGAGGTCGAATGACCCAACTTATCACAAATAGCTTGTTCATTAACTTTGGCAAAGACCATTCTCAATCTAGCCAAATTTGTAATGAGGCTAAACCCATGCGGAGCGTAGCTCCTTCAACACACCAGCATAAGAAATGTAATTTTTCTCTTTTTGCTGTGCAAAATAAGATTAAATCATTCAATAGGGAGGGTTCTCAGTCCATTTATAAACTTTCCAATCCTATCTCTACGAATTTTATTTCAAAATATTTAAATATCACTTCAATAGTGTTTACTAGCTGATGTGGTTAGTATATTAGTATAAATAATCGACTTGTTTAGTTAAGTTAATAGATCCCCTCAATTGCCGCTTTGAATCGATTGATTGAATTGAACGTATAGTTGCATAATTTGAATAAATTGAGTGAAATATCGTGACACAAATAGCTTGTTCAGTAATTTAGTTAATTGATTTAATATACCATCGCATGTTTGAATGGATGGAATATACTATTGCATATTTTGATTGAATGAACACACATCGCATGTTTGAATGGCTTCTGTCTGCAGAACATTTTCATAGTGAATGAGGCTAAACCAGTCGGGAGCTTCTGCATGAAGTCGCTAAAATATGCAATACTGTCATTAAATGAATTAAACGTTTATGCAATTAAATGAGGAAAGAGCTAAGCTGCAGACAGTGAACATTTTCATTTAAAACTTGGTGAAGGCTACAGGCTTGTTCTGCTTTGTAGTTTCTGTAATCTGTGCTTTCATTTTCTTTTTTAATTGCTTCATCTGAATCCTTGTTCTATATCTTTGCCTGTAAATGTGTGTTTTTTGTGTACTATTTCTATTCTGGATGCAATTGCTTGTTTGTTCTATTCTGGATAAAATATGGGACAAATGAAGGGTGTAAGTGCATTATGATAATTAATACATGTAGTATGAATTACTACAAGGATGCTTTGGGGTATCAAGCCAAGGTCTTATGGTTGCTCACAAGTTGAGCAAATCAAATGTTACATGCTAGAATGCAATACTTTCTGACAATTTCAACTAAGCACTATAATTGAATAGCTGGAGCGCTAAGTGTATGCAGTATTCTGAAGGGTATGTGATTTTCCTGCGCAGGTCGAGGATAAGCCTTTCCAAGTATGCAGTAATGCTTTCTTTGCAAATCTCATGGCACAATGCTCGCACTGTAAATTATCTCAGCATGTGTATGTTCTACATCCCTATCACTTCCTTTTCTCCTTATAATTATAAATCATGGAGTATTGTCCCTTGTGAATCTGAAACTTTCTTTTAAATTAACGGCTGCTTCTAGCATACCTTTTCCTATGTGATCCAAAGGCACCCCATTGGGATGCAGTTTCTTGCTCTCAAAACTGTAGTTTATCTAAAAATTTTGTGCACTTAATCTTTGAGCTCATGTGTAATATTTTAATGTTTCCCTTGCACATCTTGTGTATTGGATGTAAGAGTTTACTGAATATGTGGCTTGTGTTCTCTGTCTGCAGCTTCTGCATGAAGACCGTGCCACAAAATGATTCTTGTCGGCCTTCTGAGAATTGTGGGATGTGGCATGAGTTTAAAAGGCAAAAGGTCGTTGGTTCCGGCAAAGTGAAATTCATTTCACCTGAAGAAGCTGCACAACAAATTTCACCAACTTGGGAATCTCCACCAACTGTTTCAGAATCTACTTCAAGAAGGCCCGTAGCATCGTCTGATCATGCTGCCCATCCCATTTTCTTCAAAGGTAAGAACATTCTTCCACATTTCATGCTTGCAAGAAAAACGTAACCTAGGGCCAATTCTGGATGCTTTTTAATCCCTTGTTTGTAGGGGAACCGTAATTTGGTTCAGCTCAAATTAAAAAGGCAGCATCTAAGGACTCTGCTGTAGCTGACAGGAAAGGTGAGCCAAAGTCCTCATCGGAGAGGGCCAGGAACAAGCATGAACCTTCTCGGTCAAAGGTTAACAACACTATCAGCATATCTGGCAAGACTTATTTTGAATTTTCTGTTTGACCATTTTAACATCTACGATGCACAATTAATTGTTGGTAAACATTTTCTGTTATAGGAGGCAATTCTTCTGTCTATGAGTGGAAAAAGTCTCAGGTTCAAGATATTGGTCTGCCTGATTTTCTAATGAGAATGGAGAAATGTCTTCTCAATCATCCCACTCTCAATGCAACTTGGCAGTAAGTTAGTCACATTTTTATGATTCATACATTTTCATTTTTGTTTGCTGACAGAAGAAGAACAAGAATAAGGCTATAAGCTTTTTATATATTTTTTGAACTGACTCATGATGGAAATTGATTATTTTTTTCTGACAAGGATATGTAGAAAGCATCAAAACTGCTGAATCAGATCATGTTTCATCGACTAATTATTTGTATAGCGGCCTTTGAGTAGCATACTATTCATTATACTTAAATATAGCTTAATCTGATGCATGCAAGCCTAATTTTGGTCATTTTCTTTTGTAGTGGCAGTATTGAGATTGTGGGTAAGGTCTCCCACAGTAACTTTTATGGGGGATGGCAGGCGCACCCTCCCACCAAAATTCATCACAAGGCCTGTGAACTCTCAAGGCAAATGCCAAGAGCATTGCTGTTCTCGGCGACTCCTCGTGCTGCAATTTGGACAGAGAGGGAGATGTTTCAGGATAGGCGCCCCAGTGGGTTTGACATCGCTTTCTCTGTATCTTTCCCAGTGATTTTGAGAGGTCTGTTCTTCATTTAGTTCCAAGTTTGAACTTAAAATTGTGATGATTTTATAGTAAAGAGTTTCTTTTGGTATAATGTAGGTCTAAATTTCAATACGGGTGCCTTTTGGAGCTCATAGAAGAAGAGGGTTTCGTCCTCAGAAGTTGCATATATGGCGTCGAGCTGTTTGTATCAACTTCCAAATTGCTGGATGCGGATTCATGGGGCAAGTTTTGGTTATTTTTTGGGCATAAAAACCGCGGCTATGTCACTCAATTCCGGAGACTAAATATTATTGTTGTTGCAGATTCAACTGGGGAATCCTTCCTGTGGGGAGTCTTCAATGGGGCGGGTGCCAGTTGAAGATTGGAAAGTGCAGCTGGCAGCAAGTAATGCAGAGAGTTGTGGAGATTAAGCAATAGGTCTTACATGCACCACTGCTAGTAGAATTTTGAAGTAGAGACAAAGCAATGGGGGATTTTTTTTTTTTTTTTTTTTTTTATCAAATTTTATGTGATAGTATTAGTTTCGGAATGCTATCATGCACTCTCCCTCTCCAAACATAACAGAATTCTTCGCAACTGGAGGAAAAATTGTGATCGGCATTACAGTTTTCTTCCACACTAGCCACTGGGGTGGTTCGAACTAGAACCGGTCCGATCAAACTCGGGTGCGGAGCCTGTTTAACGGTCGAACTCGGTTCAAGTTCAAGTTCACCTCCCAAAACCGGCTCTGGACCTCAACCTAAACCGGAGGAATAGTGCCGGTTCTCAAAAACCTGGAACAGTTTTCAGGGTTGGAACCGTGAAGGCGTTTCTTTCACAGTACCATCATGGTTCAGAAATCATCTCCAGCCTCCGCTGCTCTTTAAGAACTTCCTCCCCTGCTCCAGCTTTAGCCTCCACTCCATCCGGCATCACACCCCCACCACAGGATAGAGAGAGACGGACAGACAGAGAGACCTAGCTTTCAATGGAAGTCCAAAAAGAATGATGCAAAAGGAAGGAGATTCAACACAACTCCAAGTGGGATTGATGGAAGCTAAAGAAAATCAATCGTACTTAGAATTTAATGCAACTTTCATGAACAAACAATGAGCTTTATTAAAATGAAAGTAAGAATCATAGCAGGATTACAGAGGAGGAAGAGAATGAGAAGGAATGAGAACAATTCAGACAGACCTTTTATGTCTCTCCCGTACCCTTTATCACTATTGGTTTCTTGATTCTTTTAACTAACTATAACTAACATCTCAACTAATGCCAATTAGCTCTAACTACTAATAACAGTCTTGTCCTCCTGCCAACTCAGCTCAGCTACTCTTCTGCCAACTCAGTTACTCTCTTGTTACTTGCTTAGCTACCCTCCTGCTTGCTGCCTGACTACATTGCTGTCGAACTGCATGACTACATTGCTGCCTAACTTCCTTGCTAGTTGCTACATCAGTTGTTGCTGTTGTTTCTTCAATTGCTGTTGTAGTAGTTATTTACAGTTACTTCTTCGGCTGCTTCTAGCTTCTGCAGCTTGCTTTCTCTCCTGCATCAAAGAAGCAAAGCTTCCGATGTCAGACTTCACTCTGCATTACCCCCCTCGGGGGGGCATGGTTCCTGGCGACTCCTCCAATCTGTCCTTCAATCTGCACGCCAACTTCTTTCCTGGCCTTTTATTAGAACTCTCTTACACTCACTCTTCAAACCCCACTTTTTCACCACCTCTCTCTCTCTCTCTAAAATGTAAGGTAGCCTCTTTGGCAATCCCAACTACTCTCCCCTCATCACCTTTACCAATTTCTCTCTCCTCTCGCCAAACCCATCTCCATCTTTCTCTCTCCTCCTCGGACCCCGATCTGTCTCCCCTCAAAAATACCATTTCTTCATCAAACCCGAACCTGTGCAAACCCCAATATTTATTCCAATTCTTAGAGTATATTCTGATCGTGGGTTGAGTTTGAAGGGGGGCATTGGGTTTGGGCCAGAGAGGCCATGGAACTGGAGTGATATAAAGTTGGGCTCCTATGGTGGGAAAAATGTGGTTTTGCCCCCAAGAAAGGATTAAAAGAAAATTAAAAAAAAAAAGGGAAGGCACCATACCGCCTCAACTCGAATCATTTTGAACTGAACCGCCTATAGACTTTATATTAAGGGTTATTTTCCATAAGCCATTGAACCGGCAGGCCAATTTCGATTTGAACCGTGGCCAAAACTATTTTTTGGAAGCCATTATGAAAATTTCCTTTTGCCATGAAAGAAATATGTGAAGTTGTAATTACTGGATTACAGGAGACATGATTCCTCTAAATTACATAGTTAAAGTTCATTCGTCAAGGTATTTGGTTCACCCTCTTTGCAAACAAATTCAAATATATGCCATGATTAGAGCAAGGGACAGAGCTAAGCCGGGAAGATGGCAATTTCCCCCCTTAAATTTTTGTTAAAAATTTTAATTTATAAATTTTTGATTGGTTATCTAGTGGGGGTGGGTTTATATGCTTTATTCCCATGTTTTTCAACAATGATGTAATACTTTGTAATTTTATTTGTATCATGAGATGTTTGATAGTATCTCTAGTTCTATTATTTTTTTCATTCATTGCCGTTCCAAAAGTGGGAACTAGATCCAAAGTAGTGGTTTTATAATTTTTTTTTTTTTTATAATTTTTGTTACCGTTATCCAAATTCATAATCCGATTAATCTAATTCAGAGATTATATTTAAGTGTCAAACTCTTTTAATATAATTTTTATCATTTTCAAATTACAAACTCGATATTTAATTAAACGACTTAATATCTCGGCTCTCCATCCATCGACATCGACAGTGAAGAGAAAAAGAGGTTCGCCACTTGTTCTGATTCAAAATGTACTTTTGGTTTAATGATTCAAAGTAGGAATTTTGAAGGAGAATCATATGATCCTTAAAGCATTTAAAAGGCAGGGTTCCTATTCTGCAGACCCAATGAAAGTAACCCCTCGGGAACCTTTTAAAAACATTTAGTATATCGAAAAAGGGGAAGCATTCTTGAGCATATTGCATGGAGGAAGTCTTATAAGACGGTGATGTGTGATTATTTATGGGCACATGTATTTTTTAAAATTATTGTATTAATAAAATTTATGTTATATTATATTTTATCATTTAGTCACCATAATAATTTTTTATCTAATGAGCAGTACCATAGTCTAATGATGTGGATATTTATTGAGTTAGTAAAATTATAAATTTAAATATGATTATAGTATTTGCTCATAAATAAGATATTATCAGAAAATTTAGATTAAGAGAATAAAAACTATTAAATTTAATAATTTAACATTAGGATTATGGCGATGAAATAGTCTTTGACTTTTTTACCCTTCTCTCGTAGAAAAAGAAAAAAAAAAAACCTTCATTTTTATCTATTTTATGAATCTCCTTATTTTGTGCCCCCTAACAGCATAAAATGACATTTTCTAAATAATTTATTTGAAAAACATTCTTTATCCAAACGAGACCAGAGATGACAATGAATCGGTTATGGTTCGGGTCATATTAATACTATATCCGACTCTAAATGTTAATTATAATATTCATATCCGACCCTAACCCGATTCGGATTAAAAAATCAAAAACCATATCCGATCCTACGGTTTTTTTAAAAAATCCGATCCGATCCGAACTACTAAATATCTTTAAAAAACCGATCCGACCCGATCTTAACTCGACCCATACCCGATACATATCCGACCCATACTCGATTTAAACTACAATCTAATATATTTTTTAATTTAATAATATTTTTTTAAAAATAAAAATAAAATTTATAAATTATAACAAACTCTAAAATTTGTTTTATTTTATTTAATAATATCATATTAAAATAAAATTTTATTTTATTATAAATTATTATCGGATCGGATTGGATCGGATTATTTATAATATCAATCAGAATCAGAATCCAAACCGATCCAATTATTTCAAAATTAAAATCTGACCCTAACCTGAATTTTGAAAAAAAAACTCAATCCATTAGATCAGATTTTTTGAATATCCATCGGATTGGATAGGATATTACCACTGAGACGAAGACATTCTCCATCCATTTTTTTTTTTAAATTTCTTTAGGGAAAAAAAATGACAGGGATGTCCATTTTCATGACAGAAATGTACACTCGCTCAAGAATCGCGTATAACCACGGGCAGAGCAGCTGAGACAATATTTTGGTGGAATGGGACCCGTAACGAAAAGACACACAAGACAAGAAAAAGAAGAGACTCAAAGAGTAAGTACCCGCCCTCTCTCTCTCTCTCTCTCTCTCTTTCTCCACCGTGGATGATGACACTTCGCTGTGTATGCTAATCTCCTCAGACTCTTCCCACCGCCATTTTTGCTACACTTCAAAGAACACCCACATTACATTAAAGTTGCAAAAATTGAACACAACTCGTGACTTTAGCATGGCCCAGATGGTAATCAACTCTTCTTTTGGAATAATTTATGCCTTCTTCTTTCCTCCTCTGTCTCTATGCTGTAACACCCTGCTTCAATTAATCTCTTTTATAATCTTTTTAGGAATATTTTTGGTTCTTTACTGACTAGTATAATTTTTTAAGCATTTTTTGTCAAGAATGGTTAACGGGGTTGATGGGTTTTCATTGTTAGTCATTACCTTAAGATGGCATGTGTTTTCTAATCTTTTCTGGCTGTTGGGTTTTTCTTGATTTCCCAAACCCAGAAGGATATTAAAATTCTAACCTAAAGATTTTAAGGGTTTGTGTCCCAATCACTTCACAAGTTTTGGTTATTGTATATAGACATGAACCTTGATTCATTTGTGAATATTTCTTAAACTTCAATTTCTGAGACGAGTCCTTGAATTCCTTAGTTCTCATTCCATTAGTGCAGTAAATACTTTTTCATGCCAAATGATTGAAAGAATTTCTAAACACATAGATTGCTTATAACTCGATTTTCATCACATTTCTGTATCTTTAGTATCCCACAGTTGCAGGAGCCTTGTGCACTAATGGGAGGGATTTATATCTTTGCATCCTGAACCATAGTACAAATTTGCAGTCAGAATTAGGTGTCCAGGATTTTTTTTTTTCCTTTCATTCTTCTTTAAACTCTGGTTTAGTAATTTGAAGGAGCATGTGTAGCCCAGTTTCAGGCATTTTTGGTGCATTTGTAAAACAAGAATGAGCAGATATGCGAATTTTAGTAATTTGAATTACAGAGGTTCAAGAATAGAGAATTTAGTTCTAGTAATTTGATGTTTTTTGGGCATTTTGATGCATAATCTTTTCAAATTAAAAAAAAAAACACTTATATGGAGGATAGGATCACAGAGCAGCAATATTTCTAGATAAACTCATCTATGGTAAATCACTCAGTAGAAAGAATTTTGGCAATCGCACGAAGTTCTGTTGGAGTCACTCACAATGGAAGAAGCAATCACGCCTCCAACTTAAAACACTAGGCTTCTGACTTTTTTATTCCCTTCTCTCCCCTCTCTGCCTAAAATGGCATTTTTCTCTCTGCTCTAGGATATCAATTCCTCGAACCTGGGACAAGAACCAGTACTGGGTCACACGTGGCTTCACCACTTGGGTCTGAGTATTGGTCCCAAAACGACATTTTGACGTACCTTTTCATAGTCTAAATGTTGAAGTACCTCGAAATACTTGAGTACTGACCATTCAACTAATCTTAACATCGGAATAAATTAAATTAAACCTACTTAAACTAATACAAGGCCCAAAAAATCCTTGGGCTGACTCTATAGCACACACTAAAGGCCCAAATAAAAAAAAAATACAACAAAGCTATCCAAAAGTAGAAACAAAACAGCCAATTTCACCAAACACCGGTGGGTGCAGTAGTATGGCGCTATATTTACTTGATCATAGGTCTTGGGTTTGAGCCATAGAAATGAAGAAATGAGATTTGAAAGAGTCAACTCTTTAATAGTTCTCACAGTGCTCAAACCGGATTAATCGGTTAGTGAAAACCAAAAAAAAAATATAAAAAAAATAGCCCTATTTCACTTGGTATGCTCTGTATCATCTCTTCCCAGCTTGGGGAGAGTTCGCTCCATTGAGTTAAATGAGTGGCACCTAACACTTCACCAATTACTTTTGATGCTCTTTATCATGTGCAATGTTGTTCACAATGTCCTCTACTTGAAATTCAGCATGCATCGATAGCTATGTTGTATAGGCTAGTAAATTTGGCAAGTGTATGCCTAGAACCACATGACCTGTGTGTTGAAATTTAGATATGGGTGGCAAATCAGTTGATAAGTCATTATGTGATACATATGATAAATCCTCTACCAGTTCAGCCACCTGCTTAGGCACTTCCACAGACTCACTGCAGTCTGCTTTTAGAGTTTCTTCAGCTGTAATACCGTACATCACTCTGTTTCTAGGAATTAATAAAGAACTTAGGCAATCAAACCTCCTACTAGAGCCCTAAATGACACTATTATACCTTTTTACGGAATAAACTACTTAAACCTTAGAAAACTCAGCCATGGAGGACATTGTCATGAAGTACTTTAATACTAAGGTTGCAATGTTTCTGGACATCTCAATAAGTCCCTAATAAAACTTAAGTAAACTAGTACAAAGGCCACAAAATCTTATTGGGCTCATCCTCTGTGGTCCACTAATGACTAAAGGCCCAAGTTCACTTGGGAACGAAACAGAGAATAGAACTGTATTCAAAATGGTTCACTTGGTTTGCTATTCATCACAATTATACCAAAAAAAAAGTTCTGGATCGTAACAACAAAAGGCTGTTTTTCTAATCTAGTTTGTAAGCTGCATGTGCTATGTAATGACATTATAGTTAACGTAAGCCGCATGCATGTACTATGCCATGTGTTACCTACCAACTTGGTTGGCTCAACTGGATATGAGATTGAGTATCCTTAAACATGACCGAGGTTCGACTCCAGATGAAAATATCGGATCCTCATGTATATAGAGCGTTCCCCATTGGGAGACCCGCCCTCCGAAAGGAACCACTGCAGCGGTTGGTTCGGATTAGTCGGAGCAAAGCCCCGGATACCGGGCAATATCCAAGACAAGGTACAAAAGAAAAAATGCCATGTGTTACCTGTGCTGCGTAATGGAAGCAAATTGAACAAGATAACTAGGATGATACCAGTGATAGTTTAAAAGTACTCAATTATGTAGACAAGATAACATACTCAAAGTAGTGAGGGATGCATTTTTCTTAGGATTTCTTTTTTTGCATGTTCTTTGTGCTTCATAATGGAAGCAAATTGAACAAGATAACTAGGATGATACCAGTGATAGTTTGAAAGTACTCAATTATGTGGACAAGATAACACACCTGAAATAGTGAGGGATGCAATTTTTTTTTTTTTTTTAGGATTTCTTTTTTTGCATGTTCTTTTACATAATGCAAGTAATTGTTGGTTCTTTATGTGATTTTCTTCGTGTAACAGGAGAAAGTATGCGACGTTTGTGGTGATGTTGGCGATGAAGAAGCATTGGCGACGTGCTGCCGATGCCACATGATTCATGAACACTCGTAAGATCTACTTCCTCCTTTCTTTTTCTTGAATAAATGCCTGAACCGATTTGCCTCTGAAGTCCAAAAGCTCATGTATGCTGACCATGCAAGTGTAGCTATGAAAATACCTGTGAGTAATAAGAATGAATTAAAGAGAGTAAGTAGTCAAGTTGTGTGCGTGGTTATTCTTCACTGTTTAGAACTAGTAGGTGTAGCATGTGCATAGTTGGCCAGTGCATAATCAGGCAAAAGAAAATGGAAATCTCAAAACAAAGCTTGCATTTCCAGCTAACATATAAAGTAGTGACATTGTGTCTATTGGTAGCATAAATTGCATCTCCGTATTCACCTGAAACAATTGAATCGAACTATAGAGTAATTAGAGATTTAACGTGTTTATCAAGCTCTGTTGCATTGAACTGTTAGTTTAAGCTTCCCCCGTTTAGAAAGAGTTACTTTCATCTATCTCCTTGGCCATTATCAAATGGTTGATCTTCAAATTAACTTCCAACATCATGGCATGGCTACATTATCTATCGTGGGAATTGTTATAGTTATGCTCTGAACATGATGACATTGTGTTTATATATAGTTATTGCATGAAAGTCCTTCAAAAAGATGTCCCACAAGATTGGCTTTGTGAAGATTGTGATTCAACCATGAGTAGTGCTGGTGAATGCTTGCTGGGCAATAACAACAAATTTTCGACAGGGAACAGGGGCATGGTATCTCCCAAATGTTGTGAAAAAGAACTCTTCCCCATGAAATCAACATCAGACTCGTCTATAGGCACATGCTTGGATAACAGAAATTCCACTTTTCCTCGAAAACCTCATGGTACAAATGTGCAAGTCCATCATCAAAGATCAAAGACCATTGATAAGCGCAAAGTGAAGTTTATTCCAGTGGAAGAAGCTGCTGCGCTGTTACCTGGTGCAAGAAAGGTCCGGGTCCGTCCAACAAAGAAATTATGCTCCAGGCCTAGCCGTGATTTGGTTAATGCAGTAACAGAAACGCCAAAGGTTACCTGGGCAGGCACAGAGAACATTGATGGAAAGTTCTCTCCGAAGGTGATAGCAAATCCTTGTCCAAGACTGCCACCGCAAATGAAGTCTCCTAAATATGACAATCCACAGCACAGTTTAGTGGGGAGGCAAGAAGTATCACAGGCATCCAAGGAAAAGAAAGGTGAACTTACAGGATGTAAAAGTATTGATGGAAAATGCTCTCCGAAGGTGAACACTGACAGACACAAAACATGAATGAATAATTTCTCTATATTTCTCCTATATCGCAATTTATAACACTATAAGAAAATGGATTTTCAGCGATGGAAATCACAGATGGATAAAAATCCGTCGTTATTAGTGACGGATTTGTGACGGATTAGTGATGGAAAAATCAGCGACGAAAATTTTCCGTCACTAAAATTTTTCTGGACAAATTAGCGACGGATTTATCGATGGAAAAATCTGTTGCAAATTTTTCTGTCGTTAAAACCTTTCTGAACAGATTAGTGATGGAAAAATCCATCGCTAATTTTTTTATTGCTAATCCGTCGTTAAAATATGAAATTTTTTTTTTTGTTAAATATATATATTTTTTGTTTTTATTAAATATAATATTGTGCTTTTATTAAATATAATTGTGTCTTTTTATTAAATCTAATTTTGTATTTTTATTAAATTTAATTTTTTTGTTTTTATTAAATATAATTTTGTGTTTTTATTAAATTTAATTTTCTATTTTTATTAAATATAATTTTTTGTTTTTATTAAATCTAATTTTGTATTTTTATTAAATATAATTTTGTATTTTTATTAAATATAATTTTTTTTGTTATTATTAAATATAATTTTGTATTTTTATTAAATATATTTTGTATTTTTATTAAATATAATTTTGTATTTTTATTAAATATAATTTTTTGTTTTTATTAAATCTAATTTTGTATTTTTATTAAATATAATTTTGTGTTTTTATTAAATATAATTTTGTATTTTTATTAAATCTAATTTTGTATTTTTATTAAATATAATTTTGTGTTTTTATTAAATATAATTTTATATTTTTATTAAATATAATTTTGTGTTTTTATTAAATATAATTTTTTGTTTTTATTAAATATAATTTTGTGTTTTTATTAAATAAAGTTTTATATTTTTATTAAATTAGGGTATTATATTTTTAATATTGAGAGTTACAAATAAAGTATAGAAGTAGAAAAAAAAATAAACTAATAACACAGATGTGATTGTGGCATAGTGGTTAAAATTTTCCAGTTCTCTCTCTCATACCCGGGTTCGAACCGGGGTGAAAGCATATTTTCAACAAATTAAAAGTTAAGGCGCGGGCGGGACCGGGCTGGTGGGCGGGGGCGGACGTTCGGGCTCGTGCACTTGGGTTTTTTCTTTACTCACTTAAGGGACGGATTAGCGACAAAAATTTTCCATCGCTAAAATCCGTCGGTAATTAGAAATAATTTAAAAAATATAAAATTTATGTCGGTAAATTAGCGAGGTGACTTTGAGCGACGGATTTTTTTGTCGCTAATTTTTCATTGCTAATACTTTCAGTGATGGAAATTTAAGTATCAACGACGGATATTTCCATCGCTGATTTTCGTTTTTCTAGTAGTGTAAATTATTTTAGGTTACAAGAATTAGAAGATTATCTAATCAAATTATACGAAAAGTAGGAAAGTATTCTAACTTACAAAAAGTAAAAAAAAAATTAATTGAATCACATAGAACATGAATCTATCCAAAATCAATTTTATATCAATCCCAAAATCAAGGAGTCAACTCTATGTTAATCCAATAATTCAATCTCATATTTCAAAGAGTCCAAAAATAAAACTTTCTAAGGAAAATCTTCAATCCATCAAACAAAAATTCTAATTCACGACCTCCAACACAATTGAATTCTCCTAAACATAGCAAGTTGCTGCTGAATTCAGAAGGCTGCCAAGAAGTATCTCAGACATCCAAGGAAAAGAAAGGTTATCTGGCAGGCTCTGAAGGTTTTGAAGGGAAAGTGCTTATCGAAGGCAACAACAAATCCTTGTTCAATACCTCTACTAAGAACGGAGTCTCCCAGACATGGCAATTCGCAGCTTGGTTTAGTGGAGTGGCTAGCTGTGGCTCATGCATCCAAAGAACCGATAGGTGAATGATGATAACTCAATCCTTTTTTTTTCCAGCTTCATTGGATTCAACTTTTTTTCTTCTATGCTACAAATTTTATACACATGTTTGAGCATTTCACAATCTCATTAGGCTATTGGCTTCTTGTTCCTGTATAATGGCACCTGTTGCTTATCTGTTATTTACTGTTTCCATTATTTCTTTTCCCATTTCAAAATGGTTGGAAATGGTTTGACATGCGCATACAATCCCAACATTTTCTTCTCTCATGTATGATGGTATGCATTAATAAACCGTGACAACCAATCATTTATCCCCATGTTGCTACCGCATGATTATGCAAGTACTTAACTATATTTAACTACTTGACCCTGGAGAGGGGCAAGCTGCAAAACTCCATGGACCCTGTTGGAGGTGGGTTGTAACTCCATAAATAACGGTTTCTTATTGACTCGAATAGTTATCGTCGAAAGGATGTGAGACTTGCAAAAACCGTCGGAAAGTGTTCCGACGGGGGAGATTTCGACGCTCAAGTTAGAAAGAGTAGTTTTTGAATGTAAAGAAATAGACTGAGAGTTCAAAAAGAGAGAGATCCCCTGTGATCAAAGTGCACAATATGTAAGACTCCAGGAGCGTACCTGGTTTAGAGCGTTTTAAAATATTTTATACATGCGAGAGTCGTACGTCGTCGGGGTACTTCAACCCTACTTTCCTTATCGAAACGATCTGAAAATTTCGGGATTTCAATATTCCGAATTGATTGTGATTCTCATCCTACGGGAAACATTCATTTTTTGGAGGGACCATTTCCCTAGTTGAAAGATCTTAAAGATGCTGCTCTCAAATAGGAAATCGGAATTATTAGAATATTTTGACATTTCCTTAGAATTGCTAGAGTTGTTGGCTATCGATCAGTCATTTGGCTAATGAAAGGTTTTCAGAACTCGTTCGGTCGATGAACTAATGATTGAGTACCCGATCGAGGCAGTTACTTTCGCTTAATGAATCACGCTCGGTTGGCGGGGTGACTGAGACTCTATCGTTTGTGAGATCTGGATGACTGAGACCTTGTTGATAGGTAGTCACAATTTGAACGACTAAGACCCTTTAGTAGATAGTTGTAGAGAATATTAAATATCGGTCGATAGTTGATTTTTGTGGGTCTTGCGTGTGGCCGTTTCAAACGCTGTCCTTTCGAATTGGGTCTTGGGCTACGCCCCATCACTTGCCCCTACTCAGGGTGCCGTTTCGTGAGAAAGGTACTATGAGTAATGTTGGCATCACATGCCATTATTGGGGGTATACGGATCGTCTCTTGACGTTTATATAAGACCATTTGTTTGTACGTACTTGGCATCTTCATTTTCTTCATTCTTTGAGATCTGTTAGAAAAATCATTTCTAGAAACAATGGTAAAAACATTCATTACTCAGACTTTTCTGGACATCGGCGACATCGCAAGCACTATGTCCCTAAAGGAACTCCAAGAGATCTAAATTGATATGCTGATGGGAGATGATTATACTTTGGTGTCTGCCACGGATGCTGATAGGGCTAATACGATACTAGAAGGTTGCGTACCGATGTACCTCTAATCAGTTAGGTATGGATTAAAAGTTCCATATACAGGTCCTTTCGCGGAGGTATTACACCGTTGGAATATATTTCTAACTCTTTTGATCCCAAGTGTCTGGCATCTGGTAGTTGCTGTGACTTCCCTGTTAGAGTTTTTTCATCTTCATTTTGATTTCGATATCTTGTCATCCATCTTTATTTTGATAAGATGTGGAAACAGTGGCTCGATCAGGGGTTGGTACAAACTACAGACTTGGCTTGAGTCTGACTGGAAGTTTTGCTACAAGGAATCCATTGATAAGAATTGGATGCACAAGTTTTTTTTTTTGTAGAGTTTTCAGATAAGAATTGTATCCCTGTTCTGCCCGATGCCAATGAGGGGTCTTCTTTAGGACTAAAACCTCCAGCCGTATCTAAGCACGGTTATTTTATTCGGTCGGTCGGCGGTTATTGTAAGTCCACCAGTCGAAGTATATGGGTCGAGTCCTTGTTAGATGATCAGATGTTGTCCTTAGCCGGCCTGCTGATTGGGAAGAAGAGGAAGATCGATAGACCCCTCTTATTGAAAAGAGGAAAAGTTGCATTGGTTGATTCTATGGACACGTTCGATGATACTGTGCTGGAGAAAATTACCATCGATAGGCAGGTTCGGTTGGGAGCGAGGGAATCTCCTCAGGAATCCATCGGGGCATCTGTGGCCCTCCAGAAGTCTTCTTCTCCCTTGTTGAAGAGAAGGAAAATTCATCGCCCTTGCCTTCGTCAAGGCATGAGCTGGTTATTCTGTTGGATCGCTCGGATCTGTCAAGAGCCATTCCAATGGAGACTCTTGCCTCGGAAGATAATGAGTTTTCGGGGAAAGGGAGCACTGGTGAGGGTGAACCAGGGAGGTTGGGAGATGCTTCCTCACCTGACGCTATGGTAGGGTCGTATGCTTCCACAACTGTGATGGAGGAAATGACAGGGTTTTCATCTACTGTTCTGGTTTGACCTTTGCGCAAAGGAAAGTGTAAAGTTCCTGATGGTACTATTTTTCCACATGCCATTCCCGTACGATCGTTTGATAGGAAGAAGGGCTCAAAAGAACGGGGAACCATCGCTATTTGTGCTAGGGATATGCGATATAGCTACATAGACCTGTCTGAGACGGATCGCATTGCCAACCGGTTAGACTTTCATCGGTGTGAACTCGACTTCTATAGGATGTATTACAAGTAAGTCGGGGGGTTCTTAAGTCCCTAGACTTATTGGAATTGTTTTTTCTATACTCGTTGGGTTCTTTTCTCATTTTTGCCTTTGTTGACTCAGTTTCCCTTTCAGACAATAGCTCTTGCTGAATTTCAAGAACAGCAGGGGAGGCAAGTGATAAATCACTTAGAGGGGCGTGTCTCTGAGTTAAGCTATCCGGCTCAAGCACAGGAAGAAATTCCTATTCAGGAGGAAGAGAGTGCAAAGACTGAGAGCATATCCGGTACGTTGCTCGATAAAAAGGAAGAAGAACTAAGAAACCTTCGATTAGAGTTGGCCTAATGTTGAGGGCAATGCGAGAGGTTGACATCGGAGGCTAAGGTGTGCGAGACACATCTTCATTCGGTTGAGAAGTTGGCCCAAATTCATGAAGAGTCTCTTCGGGTGGCAGAATGCAGAATAGCTGACCTTAAGGAATCTCGTACGAAAGATGCCATCATCTTTAAAGATTCTCAACGCAAATTGTTCGAAAGTTTAAAGTACACCAAAGAAATAATTTATCGTATGGGTCTAAGTGATGCTCTACCCCCGATTAAGGAGGTGGTAAAGACTCAGTGTCCGACTGTCCCCCTTCTTGATTTTATGTAACCTTCGTTCGAAATTTTGTATCCGGTGCCTTTTGCTTGTTTAATAAGAAATCCTTACTTTTTCGTTGGTAGAAGTCGTCTTGTTATTTTTAGTAGCAATTCTTGTGGCATCAGTTTGGTAGAATCAAGGAGACTTGGGCCCACTGTTTGGTAAAAAATAAGTAATAATAGGACCGTGTCCACCCGTTCGGAGAGTCCTATCCCATTTTGACAACACATTCGAATAATAGGATCTGAACGATTTAGACCCGTTGTTCTGTAGGAAGTTCTTAGATAGAGGGGTCGTATTCACCCGTTTGGTAGAAACGTTAGATAAAGGGGTTATGTCCACCCGTTCGGGGAGTTCCATCCCTCATTGACGATAAGTACGAATCGATAGGATCTAGGCGACTTAAGCCTGCTGCTCGGTAGAAACGCTAGATAGAGAGACTGTGTCCACCCGTTCGGGGAGTTCCATCCTTTATTGACGACACGTACGAACGATAGGATCTGGGTGATTTAGACTATTCGTTTGGTAGAAACGTTAGATAGAGAGGCTATGTCCACCCATTCAGAGAGTTCTATCCCTTATGGACGACACGTACGAATGATAGAATTTGAGTGATTTAGGCTCGCCGTTTGGTAGAAACGTTGGATGGAGGGGCCGTGTTCACCATCCCTTATTGACGACACGTACGAATGATAAGATTTAGGGGATTTAGGCCCGCCGTTCGGTCGAAATGTTAGATAGATGGGACGTGTCAACCCGTTCGGGGAGTTCACATACGAACGATAGAATTTGAGCGACTTAGACCCGCCGTTTGGTAGAAACGTTAGACAGAGGGGCCGTGTTCACCCGTTTGGGGAGTTCCATCCCTTATTGACGACATGTATAGACGATTGGGACGACATGTACAGACGATAGGATCTGGACGATTTAAGCCCGCAGTTCAGTAGAAACGTTAGATAGAGGAGCCGTGTTCACCTGTTCGGGGAATTCTATCCCTTATTGACAACATGTACGAATGATAGGATTTGGGTGATTTAGGCCCGCCGTTCGGTAGAATCAGGGAACATGCCTACAGAAAAGTCTATTAAGTCGATGCCTTACTAAATTGAAAGATACCTCCGCAATTCGGAGGAAGAACTATTAGTAGTAGAGCTTGATGATCACTTAGGAGCAGAAGTCGAGGGCTCCGAATCGCATGACAATGTCCCGATCCCTAGCGGCGTCTTAAACTTAATTTTCATGTGCTTAGTGCTGGGCAGAGCTTCCAGAGCGTTCAAACCTAGCCTACCCAGGATGACATTGTAGAGCGAAGAAAGATCCATCACGTTGAATATGACAGAAGCTGTCGAATGGTCAGGAGGCATTCTAAAGGTTACCGATAGTGAGATAATACCTTCGGGTTATATCCATTCGCCTGAAAGCCCTTTGACTGAGCCTATGTGGGGTTGGAAATGGGCAGAAGTAAACCCCATTCGTCTGAAAGCATCTCGATATAGAAGATTACAACATGGCCCCTGATTGACAAAGATCCTTCTAATTTCATGTTGCCTAATCCTGGCGGTCATCACAAGGGGGTCGTGTTGACTTGGATATTGTCACGCCCCGATCCTCGGATCGACCACGTGACAACCGTCGCGAAATCTCGGTATACGGGCAGAACCTCCCCATATACCGGGACTTCGCAAGGCTACAAAGACAGCACCACAGTTCTTTCCATACATCAATCATCAAAAATAGAAAACATCACATAACAAAACACATGCAAGGACACATCCGGTCCATCCCTGTACACACGAGCACACATCGGGGAGAGGGAACCTGTGCATGCGCATTTACACATCAACACACAATCGGGGAGAGGGAACCTGTGCATGCACGGCACACAATATTACCATCCAAGCCATTTCAAAGTTTATAGTATAAAGAAAGCACTTAACAAACAAAAGCCCCAAAACATAGTCGTAGGATTTTTCGAACACTTGCCTGAAGCAATCAAGCTAATGTCAGTAAGATCCAAACGATATGAGTTGTCCAAGGCTTCGTGAAATCAAAAGAAAATAACCGTTCTCAATATTACAAACCAAATGTCCCACTCAAAAATGAGTTTTTTACCAAAACTAGGAGAGAAAGAAAGTAAACAACAACCACGTAGGGATTCCATCAATACTTGTTCCTATACAGGAAACAAGTATCGATTAAATCCGTACCAAAAAGAATTGTACAAGTCTTCCTTTCTTCGGATTTCAATTCAAACCAAAATGACTATACATCATGACGTATACCTACAAAAGCCAGCTGGTAGGCCCTCCCCAAGCTCCAATCTCTGTCACAAATCTAATCTTCCTCTGAAAAAATGTTAAAGAGTGGGGTGAGTATTAGAAATACTCAGTGAGTGGAGTGCAATGGCATGATTGTGTAATAAATAAGTGGTGAAAGTGGGAAATGTCAAAGCATACTTCAAACATCATTTTTCATATCCAAACATTTTCAGTAATTCAACATCATTTACAAAATATGCATCCATATTAAACATTTTCTCAGAAAATCACAAGGGTCCCATCGAAAACACTTCCGTCTTGCGTTTGGCCGAACCAAGACGAAAGTCCGCCAAGGGGTTTTCCATTTCAGTTTTTTAAAACTACCCCCTTCCTTGGCGTTGGCTCGGACCTCCCCGGGGTGCAACCGGATAGTCCGACGTGGCAGAGCAGAGGCCGCATACCTCTCTCGCATATAACCCAAACCCACGTCACCCCGTCGGGTCGCTCCGTGGGGGGTATGACTATAGTTATCTGCGGCACCTTTCATTTCACAATCATCGATTCACAATACCACAATTTCGCAATCATCCAAATTCCAATCCATGTGCCACATTTTATCAATTCAATCTGAAATTCATGCTACAAGCATTTACCATTCAAGAAGTCAAAACAGACGACACAAGTTCATGTAAAATCACATAGGATGCATTCATACTTCAAATTCTCATTTTAGACATCCCACAATCACAAATAATTGCATAAAATCATATGAAAATCATTTCAAATCATTTATCAAAGAATTTAAAGATATTTTGCTTATTTACTACACAACGATCCGTCCACTCACCTCTAGAGAGGGTGTTCACTCTCTATTTCCAAAAATCAACACAAAACGACTCTTCTCGAGTCTCCAAAGGTCAACCTAGACCAATCAAGACGAATAAATATCAATTCAAGCTCTATTAAAGGGTGTTCAAATTCCCCTTTTATTTACAACAGCCTTTACTTGCATAATTACGTTCCAAAACTGTCGTTTCCTCAAACTAGTATCATTTCTTTCAAGTCTAACACATTTCAGAAAATATATCGATGTAATTTCTAACTCAATTTAACAAAAATACTTCGAATTGCTTAAGGGATTGAAAATCCCTCACCTAGGGTTTCTTGATTTACAATACTAGCTTCCAATCACCAGTAGATCAAACCTGTAACAAGTTCAATTTACAGCAATCGTTAGAATTAAACCTAACAACTAAGAATATTCAACCCTAGAATTTGGGTTAAGGACCGAGCTTTACCTATGCGACAAGGTGGGTTACAGTCTAGGGTTTTCAAAGCCTCGATGGTGGGTTGCAGTGAGGGCTCTCGACCGGCGAAAGCTACTCTCAGAAATCACCGCGCGAGTAAGCAGTGGAGTAGGAGGCAAAGATCTCTGCCGTCGCGCGAAAGAGAGACGAAGGAGAACAGTTCCATTCGCGCGCAAGAGAGAGAAACAGAGCTCGGTTGCTCGCGTCGCAGGTGGGGGCGGATCAATCGATGGAGGAGACTAAGATGAGAGTGATTGCGTGAGGGAGAGAGCGCGAAGAGAGACTGAGGGATAGAGAGAGAGACCGAGGAACTGTGGGATAGAGAGAGAGACTGAGTGACGGTTGTAGGCGGTGGTGGAACCACCGTCAAACGGCGAAAGAGGGAGAACGCGCGAGCAGGAGGGAGGGAGAACAGAGCTCGCGAGAGAGAGACGAGGGAGAGAGTAGAGAGGGAATGATTCGATTAGGGCTATTAGCCCTAATCGATTTGGGAAACAATGGGTGCTGCGTTTCACCCCGAAACGCAGCATCTCCACTCTCTCTCTCTCTCTTTTTTTTTTTTTTTTTTTACCATAATATATTTAAATAACTAAACAAATATATATATATATATATATATATATACAAAGTCAATATTTTTCTACTTTCTTATAGAAATATTTCCAAAATACTGAACATCAAGTTTCCGGTATTACAACTCTTAACCCCCTAAAAACAAATTTCGTCCTCAAAATTTCAAAATACAACTCATATATCAAAGAGCTGCGGATGTTACTTCCGCATTGATTATATTCTCCACAACACTTTACTATAGGAATCTGCCTATTACTCAACTGTTTGAAACTGCTGATCTAGTAGTAACACAGGCTGCACTTTGAAATTCAGATCTAGATTCCATTCTATCAAAGGAGCTTCAATCACATGAAATGGATCCGGCAAATACTTCTTAAAATATGTTAGGACTATTTTACCTTCAGAATCAACAACTAAGCTATCAAGACTCCAAAACTATAAAAATTCCTTAAATTATTTTTCAAAAGAGACCTTAAATAAGAAATGTCCACTACCATGTCATGTACATATCAATTGCAGATCCCAAGATAGAGAAAATCCTTATATCCTCAAGTTTGTGTATAACGAAATGTAAATCAACCTCAATATGGCCTAGACTAAGTGAGGAAATATACTCCACTGATAATATTTGTATGCTTCCAAGTTTTAAATCTCCAATCCTTAATTAGATAACTTTTTAATCAAGGTATTTCTATCACGATCATTCTCTATCACTTTTTTATCATGTAATATCACCAATATTCTATCCAAATCAAATCTAGTACATACATCTGCATATTACCCGGTGTCTGCATTAATATCCCCAAATTATCAAAGTAATAACCACTTCTAGTGTCTGTTATATTTATCACCGTTACACTCTAGACATTACAATCTTCTCATTTACATACAGTGCTTTCAATACAATTCTCATATTCTCTAAAACCCTGAATTGATCGGCTTGACAAATATACAAGTTTCCCTGCTTTTGAAACCAGATTACTTCTTTTCAAAAAAAAAAAATATTTTCAAAAATACCTAGTCTCTCACATCAATTCTATAATCATATAATCACAAAAGATACATCATAAAAATTCGCTTTGCATTCACTTAATCTATTACTGATCTTATCTACCTTGGTCAAAATTCCTTTTGATCTAAACTATCTTAAATATTACCCATAAACCTCACCTTGCTTATGGATCTATCTTGTAACAGTTTCCTATATTCGATCCCTTCAACTTTACTCACTCGATCAACTACATCCACTTGTCACTCGACTTTAATCGACTCAAAGACTCCATTCCGGTAGAAATTAGAGAAATAAAATCCTAATTACTTAGATCTCTCCCGTAACAACTTCATGGTCTCGATTTACTAAAATAAAAAAAATCATAATTAGTGATAAAATTCTGAATTTTCCCTTTTCAATTTCTTTCTAAAAATCCAATTGCTCATAATTATATGAAAGGAACTCCCAACATGAGTAGCAATAAGTCTTTCCTAGGGTTACAAACAAACCTTTCATTAAACAAAGCCACGTCACCAAAACGATTAAATCAACAAAACATATCCTAGCTACATATAGATCTTCTCATTGCATTATCGTACAAAATCTCTCTACTATCAATCATTCTCTTTAAAGTAATATTAATTCACCAAACAAAATAAAAGACCAACTAAAGCGAATCATTTTCATCACAGGTACCTACCTTTGTAAGTCTCATTTAATAATATTATCGTGTTTCACTAGTTATGCATATCTGTGCTTTTTAGAATCTGACTTTAGCCGTTGCTAGAAATCAAAATTCATGTTTCGAATCTAAGATTCTTCTAAAGAATATTAGGAAGGACTGGGGTAAGCATGGAAATTTTTAGTGAATAGACGGCATGGCATATTGAGCATGAATGAAGGGTGAAAGTGGTTGTGCCAAACACATATATCAAAATTCATTTCCGTGTAATGCCAAAATCATTTGTAATAACATAAACTTATATCAAATTTTCCATGACCCATATTCTCCAATTCAATAAACAATTTTATATTTTCCTTTCAATAACTTTCGGGTCTGTCCAAAATCACTCTCCTACCCAGCCTTTGCCACACTGCCTCCATGGCCTCGATCCGTGGCAAGACTTAGTCATTATTGGTTTTCCAACACCATGTTCCCAAGCTTAAGTTATCAATCGATTCACAATCTCAAATATAAGATATAGCTATTCTTCAAAATTCACATGAGTATCCAAATATAACAAATGCAAATAGTTTAATATTCAAAGTCATGAGTTATGGATATTTTGCCATTTTATTTCAGGCACACCACACTCACAAAATATTTTAATCCACTTTTAAAATTTATTTCACAAATCAATTTCGAATCCATTTGCAAAGTCATTTCAAAAATCAATTTATAATTCATAATTAAAAACAATTAACCCATTCATATGCATCAAAGCCGTCCATTCACATCTCCTATAAGAGAGTTAACCAAATTATCAACGAGTTGATCCAAACATCTCTAAATTTGGAAACAACTCAACTCAAAATCTCGATGAGTTGACCACCAATGAATAATACTGTATGTCTATGGAAAAAGAGTCAAATGACAATTTCTATCAATTTCAATCAAGGTATATAATTATCACTAACACCATGAATATCTCAAAACATCAAAATCATCTCTCCTTAAATTCATTATCATGCAATCATGATCACTTAATATTTATATCCAAATCTCTAAATTATCAAGTTCAAGTTCTAAGGAATTTACCTGACTACATTTGGGTTGCCTTACCACACCAAAGTCCCTACTTAGTGATTGATTCACTAGCTCATACAAATCAGAAGATAATGTGAGGGCGATCTTACAGTTGATTTCTCTAAAATTTCTCATTTACCTTCTATTAGCCGAACTACTAAAAGTTCAAGTAAATACCATCATTGAACACATGATATACACCTCTATGAGTTTCCGAAGACTCCACATTTGCCAAGAATCTACTTAGCATTAACCCAAACCACTTACCATCTTTAGCATCAAATAGTCCTTTTATGCAATTATGAAAACAAAATTATACAAAATTGTGCATCACTATGGTAGTACTCCTCGTGGACCTCAGCTTGGGTCAATTGGCCGAAGAAGTGATTTTTGAAATCTGACCTAACGCATAGTCAGCATTACAAATCTTCCTTTGCTCTTTGATCCATATAAAAAACTAAACTCAGATAATTGTGGGACAACAAATGTTCTTAATTTTCCTGACAAACTAATGTCTTCCATGGCAAGAAATTTTATCATACTCAATATACTAAACAAACCCTTGCATCTCTATTAAATAATATCAAATTCATGTTGTAAATTTTCCTATCTAACTTTATGACAGATCGCACTTACTAACAAAACGCAACTAAGCATTCCCTTTTATGCCAATAATTAACAGTAACATTATCTTCACAATACAAATATCCACTCAAATCATCAAAATTTTCCATATCGGTTACAGGCAATAGGAAGAAACTTTCTAACAATTCCTGTCAATATCATTTCAGTTTATCCTTACCAACCTTTCCTTCATTCTATCTAATATACTAAATTTACATCCATATGGTTCTAATAAAGTTCTCTATGTCCATGATTAAAAAAATTTCGAACTCCCACTATTTAGGGGAAAAGAAATAATTGATACCAGCTCTAGTATTTCAATCCCTAACCATGAATCACTTGGCCATTGCTTGTTTAAGAAGAAATATCCATTTTTCCAAGGTTAAATTGTCTAGAAGAAATATCC
The DNA here is from genome assembly GCA_037126225.1 of Dillenia turbinata. Classification (NCBI taxonomy): domain Eukaryota; kingdom Viridiplantae; phylum Streptophyta; class Magnoliopsida; order Dilleniales; family Dilleniaceae; genus Dillenia; species Dillenia turbinata. The sequence continues at coordinate 9,246,954 of JBAMMX010000020.1, forward strand.
ATAAATTCCTTTTAGAAATATCCATTTGTTTATTAGCGCCTTGAAGGCAGATTTGCCAGGTTTTCCTCATATTAGAATCCTTTGAACACAATTTCTAAATAAAAAAACTCCATACTTTTCGGCATTTAAATCTTCTTGAATCTCACAAACTCAACCAATTTTGAACCATAAATTTCAATTTGCACACCTCCTTTACTATCCAATCTACAGCCTCATTACAACCTTTCCTTCTTCCGATTGTAGGAAACCCTACCAAAGTCACGGCATCACATTTGTAACTTTTCATGTCATCATTTCAATCTAATCCTTCACCACCACCGTGCTATCAAGACTCCACAACTAGGAACACTCCTCAAAGTGCCCTCTAAATGAACCCCTAATGGCCAAGTCCTTTTAAATCTCAAATATACTCTTTTATCATGCTTCTTAGCAAAATGAACCACTTAATAAGCCACTAAAACCAGATGTAGAATCTATCTTCAATAATAACACCCTAGTTATCAAATTATAGATAATAGTATCACTGAGTACCGTAAGCAATCTACTAGCAAGAATCTTAACCACAACTCAATAAAGAGGTGAAATCAAGATATATGAAGACTATAATTAATATGTAGAGGTGTGTAGGAGGAATCTCATTCGGTTCCTCAATCTTCGTCTATGAGGGACGGTTCTACGAAGAAGAGTCAAATCTCAGCAAATAGAATAGGAATTGAACTAGGTATTTAACCCCCTAAAAATGAGCATTCCTATCCTCCTAAGAAATCCATGGAAGACTTGTACATTCTCAAAAACACCTTTTTCAAAAACCAAATACTTCAAAGTTTTTAGAAACTTTTCGGGACATTCGGAAAAAAATTTAAAACATTCCAAAACCAATAAACTTTTAAAATCGTGAGCCTAAGCTCTGATACAAATAAAGCTGTCACGCCCCGATCCTCGGATCGACCACGCGACAGCCGCCGCGAAATCTCGGTATACGGGCAGAACCTCCCCATATATCGGGACTCCGCAAGGCTACAAAGACAGCACCACAGTTCTTTCCATACATCAATCATCAAAAATAGAAAACATCACATAACAAAACACATGCAAGGACACATCCGGTCCATCCCTGTACACACGAGCACACATCGGGGAGAGGGAACCTGTGCATGCGCATTTACACATCAACACACAATCGGGGAGAGGGAACCTGTGCATGCACGGCACACAATATTACCATACAAGCCATTTCAAAGTTTACAGTATAAAGAAAGCACTTAACAAACAAAAGCCCCAAAACATAGTCGTAGGATTTTTCTAACACTTGCCTGAAGCAATCAAGCTAATGTCAGTAAGATCCAAACGATATGAGTTGTCCAAGGCTTCGTGAAATCAAAAGAAAATAACCGTTCTCAATATTACAAACCAAATGTCCCACTCAAAAATGAGTTTTTTACCAAAACTAGGAGAGAAAGAAAGTAAACAACAACCACGTAGGGATTCCATCAATACTTGTTCCTATACAGGAAACAAGTATCGATTAAATCCGTACCAAAAAGAATTGTACAAGTCTTCCTTTCTTCGGATTTCAATTCAAACCAAAATGACTATACATCATGACGTATACCTACAAAAGCCAGCTGGTAGGCCCTCCCCAAGCTCCAATCTCTGTCACAAATCTAATCTTCCTCTGAAAAAATGTTAAAGAGTGGGGTGAGTATTATAAATACTCAGTGAGTGGAGTGCAATGGCATGATTGTGTAATAAATAAGTGGTGAAAGTGGGAAATGTCAAAGCATACTTCAAACATCATTTTTCATATCCAAACATTTTCAGTAATTCAACATCATTTACAAAATATGCATCCATATTAAACATTTTCTCAGAAAATCACAAGGGTCCCATCGAAAACACTTCCGTCTTGCGTTTGGCCGAAACAAGACGAAAGTCCGCCAAGGGGTTTTCCATTTCAGTTTTTTAAAACTACCCCCTTCCTTGGCGTTGGCTCGGACCTCCCCGGGGTGCAACCGGATAGTCCGACGTGGCAGAGCAGAGGCCGCATACCTCTCTCGCATATAACCCAAACCCACGTCACCCCGTCGGGTCGCTCCGTGGGGGGTATGACTATAGTTATCTGCGGCACCTTTCATTTCACAATCATCGATTCACAATACCACAATTTCGCAATCATCCAAATTCCAATCCATGTGCCACATTTTATCAATTCAATCTGAAATTCATGCTACAAGCATTTACCATTCAAGAAGTCAAAACAGACGACACAAGTTCATGTAAAATCACATAGGATGCATTCATACTTCAAATTCTCATTTTAGACATCCCACAATCACAAATAATTGCATAAAATCATATGAAAATCATTTCAAATCATTTATCAAAGAATTTAAAGATATTTTGCTTATTTACTACACAACGATCCGTCCACTCACCTCTAGAGAGGGTGTTCACTCTCTATTTCCAAAAATCAACTCAAAACGACTCTTCTCGAGTCTCCAAAGGTCAACCTAGACCAATCAAGACGAATAAATATCAATTCAAGCTCTATTAAAGGGTGTTCAAATTCCCCTTTTATTTACAACAGCCTTTACTTGCATAATTACGTTCCAAAACTGTCGTTTCCTCAAACTAGTATCATTTCTTTCAAGTCTAACACATTTCAGAAAATATATCGATGTAATTTCTAACTCAATTTAACAAAAATACTTCGAATTGCTTAAGGGATTGAAAATCCCTCACCTAGGGTTTCTTGATTTACAATACTAGCTTCCAATCACCAGTAGATCAAACCTGTAACAAGTTCAATTTACAGCAATCGTTAGAATTAAACCTAACAACTAAGAATATTCAACCCTAGAATTTGGGTTAAGGACCGAGCTTTACCTATGCAGGACAGTGGGTTACAGTCTAGGGTTTTCAAAGCCTCGATGGTGGGTTGCAGTGAGGGCTCTCGACCGGCAAAAGCTACTCTCAGAAATCACCGTGCGAGTGAGCAGTGGAGTAGGAGGCAAAGATCTCTGCCGTCGCGCGAAAGAGAGACGAAGGAGAACAGTTCCATTCGCGCGCAAGAGAGAGAAACAGAGCTCGGTTGCTCGCGTCGCAGGTGGGGGCGGATCAATCGATGGAGGAGACTAAGATGAGAGTGATTGCGTGAGGGAGAGAGCGCGAAGAGAGACTGAGGGATAGAGAGAGAGACCGAGGAACTGTGGGATAGAGAGAGAGACTGAGTGACGGTTGTAGGCGGTGGTGGAACCACCGTCAAACGGCGAAAGAGGGAGAACGCGCGAGCAGGAGGGAGGGAGAACAGAGCTCGCGAGAGAGAGACGAGGGAGAGAGTAGAGAGGGAATGATTCGATTAGGGCTATTAGCCCTAATCGATTTGGGAACAGCGGGGTGCTGCGTTTCACCCCGAAACGCAGCATCTCCACTCTCTCTCTCTCTCTTTTTTTTTTTTTTTTTACCATAATATATTTAAATAACTAAACAAATATATATATATATACAAAGTCAATATTTTTCTACTTTCTTATAGAAATATTTCCAAAATACTGAACATCAAGTTTTCGGTATTACAGATATATTCCGACTGGGTTTTCGTCCGTGAAACCAATGACGAGCCTCTTCCCCCTTGTCGTTTATTGGCGTCTGTCGCTAGAACTTCTTGTGGTGCAGGGGGAAGTGTCTTCGGGAAATAAAAGATCGGCGTGATTAAACATCCTACTTCATTTTCTGACAAATTATCGGAAGGATGGGGAAGTTTCTGGAGGACTCGCCCATCTTGGATTTGGAGTATTACTCAATCTTTTTTGTCAGTTAGGGGCCGAGCAGCTTGTCGATCCTCTGCCCAGTCATGTCACGGCGGTTCCTGCCAATGATCGACGGGGGGATCTCCTTCTCTTCTGTCGATGAACTCTTGTAGTCTCCCATTGCATACCAGAAATTCTAGTTCATTCTTTAACTTCTTGCAATCATCTGTTGTGTGGTCGTAATTGCAGTGGAAGTGGCAGTATTTGGTTCTGTCCTTGCTGGAGTTATTCTCAATCGACTGTGGGGGCCATCAGATGTATGGCTTGTCCCTGATTAAGGCTAAGACTCGGCCAGGGGTCTCGTTCAGTGGAGTGTAGTCGTTATACCTCCGTGAAGGAGGGAGATTCACTCGGTTCTTTCTTGGTGGAGACCTTCTGGGTGATCGGTTATGTTCCTTTCGAACGGATCGGTCTCTTTTATGGTCAAACGCCTCATCATCCTTAGTAGTTATATATTTGTTGGCTCGGGCATAAAATTCCTGGATAGTAGCAGGAGGGTTCTTCGTGATCGATACTTTCATGCCAGAAGGCCATAATCCTGTTAGTAGCGCAGCCAGCGTGATGGAATGATTCAAAGATGGGACCCTTATCATCTCTCCAGGAAATCCCTTAGGGAGTCACTCTCCTTTTGATGTAATGATAGTAAAGAAGTGGACTTTTTTTTGACCCCTCTACTTATCACGAAATGTGACTCAAAATGTTTCCATAGTTGAGAGAAAGTCTTTATGATCAACGGAAGAAGAGAGTTGAACCAAGTTAACGCATTCCCCATAAGAGTGGTGGGAAAATGTTTACACATGGTCGCGTCGGACATATCTCTTGAAATCATCACAGTCACGAAATAGGCCATATGATCCCGGGGATCTGTTGTTCTGTCGTATCTTTCCATGGGGTGCAGGAGTACGTTACGAGGCATAGGCTCCGAAGAGACCTTCGGATCGAAAGGTGAAGCGTGAGAATAGAGGGAAGTTTGGGTTTCCTGGGCATTGACCTACTTGAGTTCATCGGCATCGAAGTTGTTCAACTTGCTTTCGAAGATCGCAGGGATCTAATCTAGAATTTTTTGACACTTTATAGCGTAGGGGTGTTGGTCGTCACTGGGGACGCCTGGACTGTCACGCCCCAAACCGGGAATCGTGAACAGTCGCCCGTTGCCCTGGATGTCGACTGTAATTTTATAAAAAATCGGGCAGAATCTCCCCATAAATCGGAGGTCTCCCATGTATAAATAAACCTGTACCTGTATAATTTAAAATCATCATGTAAATTAAACCAATGGCCATCCCGACCTCTCCAAAATCAACCAATCCCACAACCGACATCCAGAACAACGTAAGACTAAATAAATTACCAACAGTCCTAGCCACAGACCTCTACTATCATGCCCAACTAGAGCATTAGCAGCCGCCACACCGAGCGGGCCTAAATTTATACAAATATATTACAAATTCCCAAGTTAACACTTTAAATATTTACAAATGCTTCAATGCAAGTGAAATATGAGAGTTTCGCAAACAAAAGTCCAAAAATTATACAGTCATCCCATAATATGTACATGGCCAACTATGGACCTCAATATCAAGACCACGCAGAGTCGACATAAAGTACAAAATTCATATTTTCAATTAAAACTTAATCTCACCGTCGTAAACACCAATCCACCAACAAGCTATTATACTTCTAGAGCCAAATGCGTCTCCCTAGCACCGTAATCCTGTCTGAGGAGGGAAAGAGGAGGGGTGAGTACTCAGGGAAGAATACTCAGTGAGTGAGTGTGTCAATGTAATCGTCTAATATGGGGTGTGAAACTGAAGTGTCAAAGTATAAGTATACAAATCATATTTCAAATCATCATACTTTTCATTTCAACAATATATCATTAGCACGCATTATCAAATCAAATATGCATCCAAAGCACTGTCAATTAAATCATAGAACTGTCAGCCGAAAATATCCTGGCAGAGGTCTACCTCGACCTATGACAGGCGCACCGGGGGTGTTATATGAAAATTTATTTAAAGTGCTCTCTACCCTGGCGTTGGCGACGGACCTCGCCAGGTGCTAGACTTGGAGAGAGTATCCAAATCCTCCCCCTTTTCGGGTTCAACCTGGCTAGTACTGTGTCGTAAATATAATCTTGACAACTCGTGGGATATCCTAGGCCTAGGCATATCCGGACGCCACCCAAGCGCCTCTCACGATGTCCTTCATAACTACGGAACAATATATACCAAAACCCTCAAGGTCAAAATCAATATCATATCAAACATGTGCCGTAAATCAGGTTCACAAACCAATGCAACATATAACATAAAATGACATATTATACATTTCAACCACATGGATGCATATTTTTATAATACAACCAATTTTTGGATACTCCATCAGTTCACACAAGTCAGTTTCAAAACCAGTCAAAACATTTCAAGCACACGATAAATCATGTTCATTTATCAAACTGTTGTAAAACAGGGTTTACATATTAAACGAAAATATTGAAATAAATCTCACTCACTGTATACGGGAGGGTCAATCACTCCCTACAATGCACAACAAATGTCGAAACCGTGCTCCCCTCGATCGGTCTCTAAGCAAGTCACTACAATTATAACACATCACATATGTCATGAATTGAAAAATTACTAAGTTAATTAGCATTTTAACTAACCCTATATCTAGGCCAAAACTAGGGCATGCTAAATACTCTCTCAAATACGCGCATTTCATCTTCCTCTTTCTCCATTACCAACAACAACTTCCATGTTCCATAGATTTATTTCTCATAGTATCATCACCATAATTCTTCACACTCATGGCCTCAATTTCACATACACATAGTCAATAACACACCACAAAATTCTGTATATTTTCTTATTCCATTTCCTTACATTTCACTACATATTTCACATGAAAATGACTTCCCTTTTAGTTTCCATTTGTGTAGAAAATTCTGCACTCATTCATTCCTCATTTCATTCACTAATACACATATATACACACCATACTTCAATGCCAAAATCCAACACACACAAGTGCATCAAATCCACATTTTAACACTCAAAATCATATTAAAACCCATCAAACTTCATACCCAAAGTTCTAAATTTTTCAATACATGTTTCCTTAGGGTTTCTCCCCTCAATATGTGTTCATTTACTTGATTTTCACACCCAAATTTTATACAAATCCAAATTCATTGATTTATAAATGTACTCTAATGTCATCAATTTCATTCCATTTGTAAATAATTAATCAAATCAAAATCAAGTCTGATTCAATTCTAAAACCAATCAAAATTGGAAATATGCTTAAAATAAATAAGTTTCCTACGAACTGGAAAAATCTTTGAAAAATCATACACTTTTCGATTCTCATCCGATTTCTTCAAACCATATGTCATTTTAAAGGTATTGAAACCTATTTACATAATATAGAGAGTGTATTTGACTTACCTATATGTAAAATAACTTATAATGTAAAAGAATGCATCAACCCTTAAGCTTAAATCCAAGATTTCCAACTCTTCTCATGCATACATTAAATTAAATTTCAAGAGAACTATTCTAATTAACTCAACATGATTCTATCATCCGGAACAACCCAATTCGTATAAAATCCTCTATTTAACCTAAACAATTTCGTATAATGTCAGATAACGCATTCAAATCTAATCTAATATACATCCTAACATAAACAATGCATTCTTACTCTAATTTACCATAAATTCATCCAATTTATCGAAAGAATTTGTATTTTACCTCACCTAGGGTTTCTCGGTTTGTAGACCTAGCTTCTAGTCACCAAGGGATTCAAGCTCAAACCTGTAACAATTTCAATTTGCAGCAATCATTAGAATTTAACCTAACTACTAAGAATATTCAAACCCTAGAATCAAAATTAGAAAACTTATGCTTACCTCAGCAGAACTGCGATCTAGGGTTTCCAGAATTCTACTATCTGCGGCCTAGGGTTTCGAACAGAGGCTGTCAGTTTGGGGCTCCTGCAAGATGGTAGAAGAAGCTGCTCGTAGGAGACCACGCGAGTAAGGAGGAATGTGAGCTCTTCGCGCGCGGGAGAGAGAGGGGGACCGACAGGTGGTCGTGCGCAGGGGTGGCTCCCGAAGGAAGTTTCGGCCGTGAGAGATCAAAGAGAAACGATCGGGAGAGAGAGAGAGAGACAGTGTGATCGAATGAGGGAGATCGCGCGATAGAGAGAGAACGCGCGAAATAGAGAGAGACAGAGGGGAAAAACAGAGAGAAAGAGAGGGAGATAACAAAGGACGGCGGTGATGGTGGCGGTTGTGGGTGGCGGAACACGGTGGAGGACCGCGGGAGAGAGAGATTGAGACTCGCGGGTGAGAGAGAAGCAGAGAGAGAGAGGAGAGAGATAGAGAGAGAACTGAGAGGGAAAGATAGAGAGAGAGTGGTGGTGGCTGTGGGTGGCGGCGACGGTGGAGCAGCGGCGGTGTGCGGTGGAGGAAGGCGAGAGAGGGTGAGATAGCCGCGAGAGAGAGGGAGTAGAGAGAGAGAGACGGGAGAAAGAGGGATCAGGGCTTTTAGCCCTAATCCTTATTTGGGGCAAAAACGCAGCGTTTTGCAACCCCCTCTTCTCTTTTTTCTTTTATAATTATTTAAATAAGTAAATAATTAAAAAATTAAATGAATAAGTGTGTGTATAAATATGTATATATATTTTTATACTCACCCTACAAATCGAAAGTACAAACATTTTAAATATACCAAAAGTTCGATTTAAAAACCCCAAAATCGAAAATCAATATAATATATATATATAAAATTTCTCTGCTTATATAAACTGAGCAATATTTTATATATATTTTGTGAACAATACATTAGTACGGACACCGCAGTGTCAGTATTACATGGACCCCTTAACAGAAGACTGGCTCTCAGGCCTAAGGGCACAGCTGAGACCTTCCAATTGTTTACTTATGTTTTGAATCTTTGACTCCAGCCTCTCCATCTGGGGGTGGCTGACTCACTCTAGAGTAGGGGCCATAATTGGTTGTTCCGGGATTACAGGTTGCAAGCCTTGTTCCTGATGAGGCGGGCAAGGGGAGGCCATATGATTAGGAATAGAGTGATCGGGCACCATCGAAAAGGCGGCCTCAGAAGCCGTTACAGTGCGCCCTTCTACAATGGGGGCAGTTTTCAAAGATGCTATGGTTTTCGGAGGCATGATTGTCAGAATTACAAAAGTTACTCTAATCTGTTCCAACGGACGGCGCTAATTTGTTGGAGGTGGGTTGTGACTCCACAGATACCAGCTCATTGTTGACTCGAACGGTTGCTGTCGAAAGGATGTGAGACCTGCAAAAACCGCTAGAGGGTGCTCTGGTGGGAGAGACTCCGACGCTCAAGTCAGAAAGAGCGGTTTTCAAATGTAAAGAAATAGACCGGGAGTTTAAAAAGAGAGAGATTTCCTGTGATCAAAGTACCCAATGTGTAAGGTTTCGGGAGCGTACCTGACTTAGAGGGTTTTAAGATATTTTATACCTATGAGAGTCGTATACCGTCGGGGTGTTTCAACCCTACTTTCCTTATCGAATCGATCCAGAAATTTTGAGAGTTCAATATTTCGAATTGATTGTAATTCTCATCTTACGGAGAACATTCGTTATCTGGAGAGACCATTTCATTAACTGAAAGATCCTAAAGATGCTGCTCTCAAATAGGAAATCGGAGTTATTAGGATATTTTGACATTCCTTTAGAATCGTTAGAATTGTTGGCTATCGATCAGTCATTTGGCCAATGAAAGGTCTTCAGAGTTCGTTCATTCGATAGACTAATGATTGAATACCCGATCGGGGTGATTACTTTCGCTTAATGAATCACGTTCGGTTGGTGGGGCAACTGAGATCCTATCGTTCGTGAGATCTGAACGACTGAGGCCTTATAGATAGGTAGTCATAATCTGGGCGACTAAAATCATTCAGTAGATAGTCGTAAAGAATATTAAATATCGGTCGATAGCTGTCCTTTGTGGGTCTTGTGTGTGGGCCTTTCAAATGCTATCATTTCAAATTGGGTCTTGGGCTACACCCTATCTGGCCCCATTATCAAAGAGCTTTCCTTCCCACACTTGGACATACCATCTACCTTGGCACCACTTTTTATGGATTTTCTGTTAGAGAAAGAGAAGGGAATTTTTTGAGAAAATGAAAATTTTGCTCTGTTATTTATTTATTTATTTATTAAACTTTATATTCAGAGTACTACTTTATAGTAGAGTTCATAATAAAAGTTTACTTGAAAAAATAAGACTTAGAAAACCTAAAAAGACTTTAACAAGCCTAGGAAAACATAAAGACAATTAATATTTTAAACTTATCAATTACAAATTATCATTTAACACCCCCTCTTAATTTGTAATCTTCATAATATACTTGAACCACTGAAGTTTTTGGATGGATACTGTCTTTGTAAGAACATCTGCCGGCTGATCTGTGGTCTGGATAAAGTCCAAATTTCCTTCTTCTGAACCATGTCACGTATGTCAAACTCTCTCGACACGTCTTCCTGTCAATCTATCTCTGAAATCAAGAAATGTGAGGGGTGAGTATTATGGGAAAATACTCAGTGAGTGAGGGGATCGACAATATGTTATCAATCATATGTGTGAGCATAGAGTGTCAAATCAAAGTTTTAAAATGCGACGGCATTATAAAACAATCATGATAGTTCCACAATTTATAAATCATATGTCACACATCATGGTATCCATACACGCATCCGTCAACGTTTCAAAATCATATAGAGCTAGCCAAGAAAATATCTCCGGTGATGGTCTACCGCGATCAATGACGAGCATATTGGGGGTGTTTCATATGCAAGTATAAAGAAAACATCAAGCTCTCTTCCCCAATGTTGGCCATGGGCCTCAATAGTATCAAGTACACATAATCAATCATGTATAAAATCCCGTCTGGAGCTAGACAGTGACGTCACACACGTCCTCCTCTATATGGTTCATTCGGCTGCAACTATACATATGACATTTGGGAGATACCTCTGGCCGAAACGTATCTGGACACAATGGGTGCCACTGCCAAAGCCCTTCGTAGCTACGGAAGTCCATCATGGATATCATCACATCATCATATCACAAGTGGGCATCCAACCCACGCATCACAAACGATTTGGCCCATAACAATTCATTTAAACCAAGTCAAATAAATGTGCCATTACAAATGGAAGTATGTAAATCATGTCAAGTTTACAAAAGTGGAACGAAGTCATTTCATTACAAATCTCACGGATGCATATCATTTAAACAATTCATTGAGACACTCCAATGATCACAAAAGAAACATTTGTAAAGATATATCAATCGGATGCTTTCACACACATCATAAACTATGTCATTTGAAAAGCTATAAAATATGGATTTGGTCAATCAATAACACAACGTCTATAGTCCCACTCACAGTATTAGAGACGATAGTCACTCCTGGTTGTCTTTGCAGTGAATGACCTGTCTCGTTTAGCTTTCAGCAACTCCTAAGGGACATAACCAAGTATCAATCGTCATCAATATCAATTCTTTCAAGAAGACCCAAAACCCTAACATTGAATACCCAATCTTTCTCTCACTTACGGTGACTCAAAACCCACCAAATCTATTTTTTTAGACTTCAGCATAACTCCAGAATCATGAAAGAGGAAAAATAAACCCAAGTTGAGAAATGAAATATTACCTAAATTTCAGTTTTTGATTTCGCTTCAAGTCGAGTCACGATCAAACCCTAAATTTTCTCTCACTAGAAATCTCAACTTTCTCACTAGTTTTAACTTGATAGAGATTGGATCATGAGTTTTGAAACTTTTAGAGTGTGGATCTAGAAGTGTTTTGATTGATTTTTGGAAGAAATAGGAAGAAAGAGAGAGAGAAGGTGTGAACCGAGAGAGAAAAGGGAAAAAGAAGAAAATTGGAGTTCGGCCTTCATGGGTTCTAATGTCCCACCACTGCTCTTCATTTATAACATATTTTTAATATTTGCCTAATAGCCCTCATTTACTTTCCATTTGCACGAAAACCCAACATGGCCACTAGAGTTGTTAGGAAAGTCAACACCATAAGTTAAATATTTTTGTAGTGCTGTCCGGTTGAGGAAGCACATTCGGTGACCGACAAGGGAATGGAAATGAGTAGCACAAATTTTCAGGAAACCGACTAAAGTTGTGGAAATTTTGGTATATTTTAAAATATGAGATATAATATAAATTTTGTGGTATATTATTGAAGTTATTAGATGGTATGGTGGTAGTTTCTTTTTTGGTGGAGGTGAGGGTCATGGATTCAAGGCTCAAGGATGACATGTTCGGTTAATTGAATTTTGGAAATTGAAGACTAATTTTTATAATTTTTACATTTGTTGAAAATGACCGAATGCGAGAATATCCGAAGGGACTGCCGAATGTCTGGAGGAATTTAATAATTATGACCGAACAGAAGCTGGTTAATCGATCAGAAAGCTCACCGATGAGACATCACCGATAGATAAGCACATCAAAATTTGGGAAGAAAATAGATTCTACCGATGAGTTTCAATACTGACAGTTTCAATACCGACAGTTTGTACAGAACAATAAAATAAAAAAATTTGACCGATCAATAAAATAAAGGGTCAAATGCAACTGTCGTTGGGGAGGTTCAAATATCCAAACGGAGAAATTTCGTAAAGTTGTTACTAATCGGTTATTTCAAAATCAATACCAAAGAACATTGAAAATAAAATAAAATAAACATAAAAATAAAAGTAAAAATAAAAATAAATAATAAATTTATTAAACTCAAGAGTGACCGACAAGAATATAATAAATTACACTGCCTAAAAATTTATAAATGCTGTCTACGATAGCCGATCGGGATTGAAAAAAATATGAAAATGGATCTATTGTTCGGTACCGATGGAACATGTGAAAATTTAGTAAAATGATTACCGTTGGAGTATTTCCATTTGCAAATGATAGCGGATAATCTTATACCGATGAATGATTTCATCGAACAGTCAAAAACATTACTGTTGGATGATGAAAATGAAATTCGCAAGTCTCATGTTACCGATGGTATACATTACCGATCACCTAAAATTTAAAATATCAGCCGATCAAATATTTGACAAATTTTTCTGAGTAAATTTCGTTCTATGAAACATGAAAAATATTATATATAAATGTGAGAAGAAGTAAAATATGAGTACACCGAGGTGTCGATGTTACATGTGGCGCGTTACTTTCGGGGGACGTCCTAGAGTCTCTTTTCTTCTTCCTTTTCTTTTTCTTATATTTGTTTCTCATTTTGATATTCTAACATAGGACTTTACGTTGCGTGTCAATTTATCGCAACCTTACTCCTTTACCCAAATGTGAGATCTTGACAGGGTATTTCAAATAATAATATATAAAATGGAATAAAAGTAAAAATAAACTAAATTCAATAAAAAAATTTCAGTATATTTCAAAATTTAATTTCTTTAAATTCATAATATAATTTAAGTTAATAATAAAAATAATAAATAAATAGTAATTACATAAATAAATAAATGAATAGAGAAAAACGGTTAGTAATAATATATAAAATAAGTAAATAACAATGATAACAGTAAATAATGATAATAATAATATTAACACTAATATTAATCTTACTAATTATTATACTAATGATGTGCAGGATAAAATGTAAATAATAATAATAGTAGTAATAATACTAATAATACAGCAACAATAATAATATTAATAATAAATACACCAACAACAATAATAATAATAACAATACTACTTATAACAATAATATTAATAATGCAACAATAATAACAATGCTAATAATAAATAAATAACAATAATAATAATAATACTAACAAGAACAGCATCTACAATAAAAATGATAATAATAATAATAATACAAATAATAATAATAATATTATTATTGTTATTATGATAGTATTAGTAATAGTAATATTAATATTAGTAATATTATTAATGATGAGCAAACGGAAAACAAACAGCGGACAGAGAGAGGGGCAGGGAACAGGATGGTAAGGAGACCGAGAACCGGGGAGGGAAAGAGACAGTGGCGACAGCAGAGAGAGTGAGGGATAGTGACGGGGTCCTTCGAACGGCAGAGGGGAGGCGGCGAAGTTCTTGCCGGGGTCGGTTAGTTGGAGAGAGAGAGAGAGAGAGGTTTTCTCGTTCCAGGGAGAGATAGGACAAGGTATTTTTTTTTTGGCGAGATTGTGGGAAGGAGGTTGAAGGAGAGCGATAGATATGATGTCGTCTAGGTTATCGAGAGATTAATCACAGGTGAGCTGCTCAGATCTGGCATCTCTTGGGAGCGATCGCGAGAGGGAGAGAGATAGGTCTGGTAGATTTGGGTCGAATGGCAAATCTAGGTCGTCTAGGTACAATGAATGGTCGCGAGAGAGAGGGAGGGAGATCTGGTAATAAACTTGGGTAATAGACTTATTGTGAGAGACAGAGGGAGATCTCGGTTCTGGGAATTCTGCAAATTCCCAAAACAAGATGTAAATTCTGCAAATTTTGCATTGCGCATTTTCTTTAACCAGCAATTTTATTTTATTTTTATTTATTTATTTATTTATTTTTATGATTGGTCTTTTTACAGTCGGGACAAGATGGAAAGTATCCTTACTTTTCCCCATCTTTGTTGGTTTCTGATTTTTTGGATGGGTTATTTCCCAAAATGGATTTTTTTTCAAAAGAAATTCCCCAAATGGTGTAATTGTTTTGGTATTCTAAAATCGGTGATTTCACGATTAAAAATCGTGATTTCATTACTTTTTTTCTTTTATGATTATATAAAAGGAAAAAAAAATCTCTAAAGCGACACTGACAGTGACGCTTTCTAAAAGTACCACCGTCGATCTCGTTTTTAAACGCCGCCCACATGTTTTTTTTTTATTTTTGAGATAAAAATTGTTATTATTATTATTATTATTATTAAAATATGTAAATATTAATAAAAAGTTTTATTAATTAAAAATTTTTATCAATTTCATTTTTATTTTTAAAAAACTTAAAATTAATCAAAATTAAATATTAATCAATATTATTAAAAATTATAAATAAATTAATTAAAAATGAAAAATTGTTTTTATATTTTGAAATAAAAACTATTATTATTATTATTATTATTATTATTATTCTTAAAACATGTAAATATTATTAAAAATTTTTATTAACTTTATTTTTATTTTTGAAAAAACTTGAAATTAATAAAAATTAAATATTAACCAATATTATTAAAAATTATTAACAAATTAATTAAAAATGAAAAATTGGTTTTTTATTTTGAAGTAAAAACTATTATTGTTATTATTATTATTATTATTATTATTAAAACATGTAAATATTAATAAAAAAATTTATTAATTAAAATTTTTTATTAAGTCCATTTTTATTTTTGAATAAACTTAAAATTAACAAAAATTAAATATTGGTTAATATTTAATTTGTTTTAATAATAATAATAATAATAATAATAATAATAATAATAATAATAATAATAATTGTTTTTACTTCAAAATATAAAAGCAATTTTTCATTTTTAAATAATTTGTTTATAATTTTTATTAATATTGTTTAATATTTAATTTTTATTAATTTTAAGTTTTTTCAAAAATAAAAATGAAGTTAATAAAAAATTTTAATTAATAAAAATTTTTATTAATATTTACATGTTTTAAGAATATTAAAATAATAACAATAATAGTTTTTATTTCAAAAATAAAAAAATAATTTTTTATTTTTAATTAATTTGTTAATAATTTTTAATAATATTGGTTAATATTTAATTTTTATTAATTTTAAGTCTTTTTAAAAATAAAAATGAAGTTAACAAAAATTTTTAATTAATAAATTTTTTATTAATATTTACATATAATAATAATAATAATAATAATAATAATAATAATAATAATAATAATAATAATAATAATAATAATAATAATAATTTTTATTTCAAAAATTAAAAAAAAAAAAAAGCATATGGCGCCAATCTCGTTGAAAGCGAGATTGGCAATGCCGTTGGTCCGACGTCTTGCCAAGATGTGCTTTGATTTTTTTATACAATTGTGTAAAAAAAAAAATTGGTGAAGTGTCACACCCCGATTCTCGGATCGACCACGCAACAACCGTCGCGTTATTTTGGTACACGAACAAAATCTCCCCATATACTGGGACTCCGCAAGACTACAAATCAATACAACAATTCTTCCAAATACACAAATCCAGAAAAAAAATCATATAACAATACACATGCAAAAAACCAATCCGGTCCATTATTATACACACAAGTACACATCAGCACATAATTAAGGAGGGGGTTCCTGTACATGCGAGCATGCAATATGGTCATCCTAGCCATTCTAGAGTTCGCAGTATAAATAAAGCATTCAAAATAAAAGAAGTCCCAAATCATAGTCATAGGATTTCACTAACA
The DNA here is from genome assembly GCA_037126225.1 of Dillenia turbinata. Lineage (NCBI taxonomy): Eukaryota > Viridiplantae > Streptophyta > Magnoliopsida > Dilleniales > Dilleniaceae > Dillenia > Dillenia turbinata. The sequence goes on from JBAMMX010000020.1 coordinate 9,263,245, forward strand.
CTTGCTTGAAGAAAACAAGACAGTATCAATAAAGTCCAGACAGTATGAGATGTACAGAATTTCGTAAAATCGAAAGAAAGTATCGAAATTCAATATTTTAAACCAAATGTCTCATTCAAACAATAAGTTTTACCAAAAATGGAATTTAAAAGAAAATGAACAAGTTCCAAACAAACTCTAATATAAACTATGTAAGGATTCCATCAATTCTTGCTCCTATATATGAAACAAGTATTGATTTAATTCATACCAAAAGAATTATACAAGTCTTCTCTTCTATGGATTTCAGATCAAACCAAAATAACTTTACTTCACTATAATACCTAAACAAGTCAGCGGATGAATCTTCCCAAATTTCAATTTCTGTCGCAACCTAAACTTCCTCTGAAAGATGTAAAAGAGAGAGATGAGTATCGAGAAATACTCAGTGAGTAGAGTGCAATGGTATGATTGTGTGATAAATGAGGGGTGAATGTGGGAGAGTCCAAGTATATCTCAAACAATACTTTATATATATCAAAACATTTTCAGTAAATCAAGATAATTTATAAAATATGCATCCGCATCAAACATTCTTTCAAAAAATAACAAGGGTTTCATCGAAATCACTTCCATCCTGAGTTTGGCCGAACCAAGATGGACGCCCGCCAAGGGGTTTTTCATTTCAGTATTTCAAACACTACCCCCTTCCTTGGTATTAGCTCGTACCTCACCGAGGTGCAATCCGGATAGTCCGACGTGATAGAGAAGAGGTCGCGTATACCTCTCTCACAATAAAACCTCACCCACGTTACCCTGTCGGGTCACTCCGTAGAGGAAATGACTATAGCCATTACACTCGTGCACCATCATTTCACAATCATTTAAATTACAATCAATGTACCATGTTTTATCGAGCAAATTCCAAAATCATGCTACAAGCATTTACAAATCAAATATCCAATGCAAATAGCATAGATTCATTTATAATTATATATAATGCATTCGTAATTCAAATTTCAATTTCAGACATCCTATAATCACAAATAATTTCATATAAAATATGTACAAATCATTCAAAATCATTTTACAAAAGAATTTCAAAACAATTTTGCTCATTTACTACACAATGGACCATCCACTTACCTCTAGGGAGGGTATCCACTCCATACACCCTATCAATACTCAAGAAATCTCCTTTCAAACTCCAATGGATTATCCTAATTCAACAATAACAATTCTCAAGTCATTTCTCCTCCAAATTAAAGGGTTTACAAACTTTCTTAATTTTATTTAAACCCCAATTTCGAACATTTTCTTATTCTTGTCCTCATTTCACCAATTTATGAATATAAATTCCAATTCTACCAATTTCACCTCATTTACATCACATACTATTTTATATTCCAATTTTTCCTAAATTTTTATCCTGACGCAACAAGGTTCTATCATCATCTAACACATTCTCTCATACTAAACAGCCTAAACTCATTGAATTATCGAAAGGATTAGAATTTCTCTCACCTAGGGTTTCAAAATTTGCAGTTCTAGCGTCCGTGCGCCATTCAATTCATCCCGGGACCTGTAGTGCTTCCAAATCGAAGCAAAGTTCAGTGATTAAGTCTAATCACTATAAAAATCAAAACCCTAGAACTATAGGTTAGAACTTTCACCCTTAACTACACAGGAGATAAGTGCAAGCTCGGCCTAGGGTTCTCGGATGTCCAATGAGCACTGATTTAGGACTGGTTACCGAAGAGGAATGCTCACACAGAGAACCGCGCGAGCAAGGGAGAGAACGAGAGGACTCTGTCTTGTGCGAGAGAGAGAAAGGGGGAGGAGTTCTGTCGCGCGAGAGAGGAAATAGAGAGAGAAGGAGAGAGTGTGAGATTAGGGTGGCCGTGTGTGGTGGTCGAAGGCGGAGAGTGAGTCGCAGGAGAGGGAGAAATAGAGAGATTGAGAGTGAGAGCGGCAAGTGAGATTGAGAGAGAGACAGAGAGATTCACAGGAGAGAGTGAATAGAGAGAGAGTGTGTGATTAGGGCTTTTAGCCCTAATCGAATTTTGGGGGAGAGGAAAACGACAGCGTTTTCCTCTCCTCTCTCTCTCTCTTTCTTTTAATATACATATATTAATAAATAAATAAAAAACATTCATATATATTTTTACCCACTTTTCATAAATTTTTAAATTTCGTAGAGATGAGATTCACTACAAATCGCGGACATGACATTTTATATATACCCAAAATCTCAATTTAATACCCCAAAATCAAAAATCAATAAAATTTAAATTTCTCATTATATTATAGAGACATTTACAAAAACTTCTAACACCGGATTTTCGGTGTTACATGAAGTCGTGATTGAGAATCGCAAAATCACCAATTTTGGAATATCCAAAAAAATTACACCATTGGAGGAAATTTTTTTTAAAAAAAAAAACCTATTTTGGGATTTGATGTATATCCTTCTTCATTATTAATTCTATCTGATTGACCCCTTTTTGAGTTCTTCACAAAGCTCTTTCCGTAGCTTCTTCTTATTTTATGGATCTCCTTTGCTCTATATCTTGATGAGCATTACTGAGTTCTCTCATAGAGAGTTCTGACAGATCTCTAGGTGGGTCATTGGGCAGCTGGTCCTGAACCTGATTGACCCACTGAAGGCTGGATTCCCTGCAAGGATTTGCCTAATAGGGTGTTGTCTGTGTTGTTGTCTGAGCCTGTGTAGTTTTTGTTTGGTTTTTTTGTTTCCTTCCATGTAGTTAGCAAAATCAAAAAAAAAAAAAAAAGGAAAAAGAAAGAAAGAAAAGAAAGTTTTCTTCTTGTTGGTACTAATACATTGATCAGTTAATACATGCTTTTATTTAAGTAAGATAAGAGAAGTTTGATGGTATTAATTTGCATTCAATTTTATAATGAAAAGGTAATTAAAGTGTTTATCCTCTTTCAATGATTGATGTCTTCTCTGTGATTTGGTAAGCTACCATAAAGTAGCTGATATAGAAGATATAGATGCAGGCATCTCCATAATCACTGAGAAGAATGTCATCTATTTTGCTGAATGCATGAGCATGACACCCACCAAATGCATTTATTTACTTGGACTCTGAGATCATTTATAGAGTAGGTTTTTGGGATAATTTTTTGAAGCATTTGTTCTTTTCGTTGACTGCAAAATGTGAATCTTTTGTAGATGTCATTGAATTCATAGATTTTTGTTGTATACAGCATGCACCTCCTTGCTTTTTCATATTAAGATGAGAGAGCTATTTTTGCTTTTGAAAACTATATGTGTAGTCACAATATCTACGAGACAACGATTTTCATCGTTGATATCTAATCCAATATTAGAAGTAATAATATCCATAGATCTTCTAAATAAATAAGTAAATAAACAATAAACTTTAATTTATTATAAATATTGAGAAATAAAAACAATTATATTAATTAAAATCACAAACTTCAGTATTGTTAAGAAAATCATCAACTTCTAATTGTGACAAATTTGCAAAACTTCCAAAAATATTATTAGGATCATCATTTTAATATAAGGCATTTGCCTCCATATTATTATCTTTTTTCTTCAACGAAACTTGATAAAACTCGATAAGATATTTTGGTGTACAACAAGTATGAAACCAATATCCAATCACCTCGGTAGCATTTGTTTTCAACATTTTGACTAGATTCATCTTTTTCTTATTTTGCCTCATTATTTTTTCACTTCTGATGGTTTGTATGTCCATCACGATCATTATGGTAAACAACCACGGCCACGACCACGTTCTTGACCACGACTATTTCTACGTCTTCATCCACATCCAAAATTATCGTGAGTTGTCGCATTCACTTCAAGGAATGGACTAGAGGTAGTTGAACAAGATTCATGATTTTTTATCAATAATTCATTATTTTGTTCACCCATAAGTAAATAAGAAATCATTCTGAATACTTTTTAAAACCTTTTTCTTGCTATTGCTGCTACAGGAACATATTTGAGACATGAAAAGTGGAGAATGTTTTTTTCTAACATATCATAATTGGTATTCTCTAAATAATTTCAATTGAGAAATGATTTTAAAGACTGCTGAATTATATTCACCTATTGTTTTAAAATCTAGAAATCTCAAATGGATCCAATCATAATGAGTTTTAGGGAGTTTTATCATTTTTTTGTGGTTGAACCTTTCTTCCAAATTTTTTCACAATTAAAGTGGATTTTTTACTGTCAAATATTAAATTTTCAAATCTTTATGGAGGTGATGACGGAGAAAAATCATTGCCTTGGCTTGATTTCGCAAAGTTTCTCTATTATTTTCTTTAATTGTTTCTCCGAATCCATTTGCATTCAAATGGATTTCAGTATCAAGTATCTATGATAAATAATTTTTCCTAAAATGTCGAGAACCACAAACTCGTGCTTAGTTAGATTTGACATATTAAATATTGTACGTAATATTCAAGTACAAAAATATTATATCAAGAGAATAATAATAACATATGTTTATATGAACTAAATAAAATGACAAGTATAATAATAGAAAATTACTTATCAGATAATATTCCTCTCTTGTTCCTTTTTCCTTCGTTCGGTAAAGTTTCATGCTGATAACGTGTTATAAAACTTTAGTTTTAGAGATCACAATTGATATATTGAAAATGGAAAATGAAATAGCACAAAGTTAAAAATTTAATTCGAAAGAAACTTAAACATAAAGTAAAGAGTAAGAGATGAAGTAGTGAGAATAATATTGTATTTATTTTCTTCTTGGTGTACACGTGGTTACGGTCATTATGGTAAAAATTCTAGTCACGGCCACAACCACAGCCAGGGCCACGGCCACATCCTCAACCATGATCATTTCCATGTCCTTGTCCACATCCAAAATTATCATGAGTTATCGTATTCACTTCAGGGAATGGACTAGAGCTAGTTGGACAGGGTTCATGATTTTTCATCAATAACTTGTTATTTTATTCAGTTACAAGTAAACAAGAAATCAATTTTGAATACCTTTTAAAATCTTTTTTTCGATATTGCTGTTGCAGGAGCATATTCGAGACATGAAACTTGAAGAGTGTTTTCTCTAACATATCATAATCGGTAATATTTTCTTCACATAATTTCAATTGAGAACTGATTTTAAAGACAGCTGAATTATATATTCACTTATTGTTTTAAAATCTAAGAATCTCAAATGGATCCAATCATAACGAGTTTTAGGGAGTTTTACCATTTTTTGTGGTTGAACCTTTCCTCCAAATTTTTTCACAATTCAAGTGGATCTCTCACTATCAAATATTCAATTTTCAAATTTTCGCGAAGGTGTGACAGAGAAAAATCATTGTCTTAGCTTGATTTTGCAAAGTCTTTCTATTATTTTCTTTAATTGTTTCTCCCAATCCATTTGCATTCAAATAAATTTCAATATCAAGTATCCATAACAAATAATTTTTTTTTCCAAAATGTCAAACGCCACAAACTCGAGCTTAGTGAGATTTGACATGTTAAATATTCTACGTAATATTCAAGTACAAAAATATTATATCAAGTGAATAATAATAACATATGTTTATATGAACTAAATATAATGATAAAAAATTACTTATAAGATAATGTTCCTCTCTTGTGTTTTTTTTCTTGATTGAGTAGAGTTTCATACTGATAGCATATTATAAAATTTTAGTTTTGGAGCTCACAATTAATATACTTAAAATGAAAATTGAAATAGCACAAATACAAATCTAACTCAAAAGAAAACTTGAACACAATGTAAAGAACAAGAGATAAAGTAGAGAGAACAATATTTTTTTTTCTTTTCTTGGTATACAAATGAGATTACAAGATGGTCTATTTATAAGCATTTAGAGAAAGTATTACTTTCATTAATGTACCAACACAAAAATCAATAATCACATATGATCTCAAAGCCCAAAAGCTATCATATTATTAAAGAGTTACCCAAAAACCAATAATCATTCTTGAATATGGTTATCTATTCAAATAGTCTTTTTTCTTTGTCATGAACATAGACATCCATCCAAATTTTATTGAATTTATAACACTTTCTTCATTCAAGTTGGATTTTTTTACTAATTATATTGTTGCAAGAAGACAACACCTTAAAGCTTCACCTCTCGGCCAAACAAGCTCCCTTTGTCTCTCAAAGATCAGTTCCATGGGAAATGACAAATGACCCCAAAATTCCAACCCCGTTTATTTGTGTCTTCGTGAGAAAACACCCCCAAAGATGTCTTGATTACCAACATTGCCATTAATAATAATTAAGCTTTCCAAATATGGGCTTGTGACCTGAAACTAAACCAACATCAACATGGCATCCTCCGTTGGGAGGGAAAACCACAAGGCACAACTGTAAACTTTTTTTTTTTTTTGGCTTGCTTGAGAATTCTCTGTGATAAGACCTGAATCAAGAACTTTTATTATAAGACAAAGATTTCAAATTATTCAGGTGTTGGATTGAGAAAAGTCTACTGGTTCAATTTATTTTTTAATTAATTATATTGTCATATCGGATGAATAATGGTAATAAGATAGGTTTTATTTTTTAAATTTATCAGCAAACATGCTCACAAGTATGATCTTGTGTGCTCACACATGGTACAAATTGCATAAACACTAGTTGGGTAGGAAACTGAAGTAGCTAAACCAATCATACAAATATGGAATGTTCCGACGGGTCAAGGATTGTAAGGTGTTGGGACTAAGTACAGTGGATATTTCTTATGAATGGCCAATCCATAGCGTTCAGTCATGTCTAACTTATCTTTAGCCGATCCTTCTGGTAGATCCCAATCAGCCGATCCTTCTGGTAGATCCCAATCAAACCATTGCAAGAAGTTGGCAAGGATATAACTAACTGATGCAATACCAAATGATATTCCTGGACAACCCCTCCTTCCAGAACCAAAAGGAAGAAATTTAAAATCATGGCCATTGAAATCCATCGGATTATCTAGAAATCGTTCCGGATAAAACTCATCTGGCATTTCCCAGAGTTTGGGGTCCCTATGAATTGCCCATACATTAATCTGCACTTTTGTTTTTGGTGGAATATCGTAGCCGTTGAGTTTGATCCATGTGGATGTTTCTCGGGCAACTAAAAAAGGGCCCGGAGGATGTAACCTTAGAGTCTCTTTGATCACACAAGTCAAGTATTTCATTTGAGCGACATCATCCAAATCTATATGTGCTTTCTTTCCTACAACTCTTCTTATCTCCTCTTGTGCTTTCCTCATTTTAGTTGGATTTCTTACAAGCTCTGACATGGTCCATACAATCGTTAGTCCAGTTACGTTAATTCCACCCATGAGCAGGTCCTGCCATTCAAATGAAAATGTGCGTGTTCAAAACCACAAAAAAAGAGATTGACAGAGACAAAGACAAAAGAGATAAGCAAGAGGTACACACCAATAGGACTCCCTTGATGGTTTCTTGAGTGAGATCACCGCCGTCAACACTTGCCTTCTTAAGATTCAGGAGAGCTTCAATGAAGACCTTGTTCTCATTATCATTCTTCACGCGCTTGTGTTCTTTGATTGCACGGTCAAGAAAACCATCTACTAGCTTGAAAATTTTTTCAAGTTTTGTATCAAAGCCGGTGATTCTATCCATCCACCCCATGTATGGAAACAATTCTCTAAAGCTAAAAGAAACAAACAGCTTTGTAACCTTCTTTGCCAGTCTTCCAAATCCGAGTCCACCCATTCCTTCATACCTTTGACCCAGAATACACCTGCATGCTATGTTGTTTGCGGCTGTGGTTGACATGACACTCAGATTAACAGGTTCTTTCTTAAGACATGACTGTTGGATATTTGCAACCACATGAGCTACTATTTCTTCTCGGATGTCTTGAAATGATTGCACCTTTTTTTGGGTCAAAAGCTCCGAAACACATAGCTTCCTTAATTCCATCCAACGCTGGCCATGTGGTGATATCAGTATGTCATGACCTTCATAACACATAACACCTGCACCCCTCGAAACGTATTTGTTCGAAAAATTGACATCTTGGGTCTTCAAGACTTCTCTAGCCATCTCTGGAGACGAAACAACGAGAGTTCGAACTCTGCCCTCATGTATGAGCATTAGAGGGCCATATCTGTCCGAGAGGGCTTGGAGAGAGCGGTATGGAAGTGAACCAATCAGATGAAAGTTGCCAAGTAGTGGCAGTTTTGGTGGGGAAGGAGGCAGGTTGTATTTGGTACCTCTGGAGGGTGTCCTAAGCAACAACAGAAGAGAGAGGAACAGAAGACACAGAATGTGAGGAGTTAACCGTGGGGTTACCTGCAGATCTACGCTATATTGCTGCAAGACTAATGGTAGCATAGCCATTTCTTCGAACTTCCTCGGTGTTTTTAGTTGGTTGGATTTGCTAGCTAGAAGGCCTTTTTATAGAACATAAAATAGAGAATTCCCAGATTATATATTAGAAAATATAAAATAGATGGTAGTAGAGGTGTTGGAGAGAAAGCATTCGTAGATTTGGATGATGTCTCTTGAATTGCGTGATCAAAGACACTCTAAGATTGCATCCTCCAGGCCCTCTTTTGAAATAAAACCTGTTCTAGAGTTGTTAAAAATGTTCACAAATATCATAATTGTAAACAATTAATATTAATTTATTGTACACACAAATAAGTTTATTGTGGAATCATGGTTGTTAAATCAATTTTCTCTTTTTTTATGCTGATGTAAAAGCACTAAGCAGAAAAAATTATTGGCTTCTCCCTTAATAAGTTGAGAATTTTGAAAGCGCACTTGGTTATTATATAAATATATACATTGTTTGTACCGATCGTTATACAGATTTCCTCTAATTAATTTAATTTAAATACTATGAAATTTATTAAAGAGTTAGTTCTTCAAATTTCTATTTCTCCATTCCTATAACTCGAATTTGAGATTTTACAATGCCTTACCGTTATATCCATAAAAGTTTGATATTTGACGTATATATAAATTTCATAAATGGATCATATTTGGTGGACTAGTTATAAGTAAAACATGAAAAACATTTTATAATGCCAGTATGACATAAAAGCTACCAACTTATAATCAATTTAATGGATAAAAATATTAAATCTCTTAATTAAATTTTTTGTTCGAAACTTGGAAATAGAAAAGATTATTCAAAATCCAATCGCACATGATTCAACTTTGAATATAATAACAAATATAATTTTAAAACGTGGTTATAAATCATGCATGATTCAAAGTCGAATCACACAAATATTCAAGTTGATTATTATAATCATACAAACTATTATAATCATGTGTGAGCACACAGGATCAACGTGGTTATAAATCATATTCAAAGTTGTTATTTAAAACAATTTATAAGTTGCTACAAATAGTTGTCAAAATCATAGTTGTTATAACAACTATTTAACAATTGTTAAATCATACTTATATATCATAGTTGTATATAATTATTTTACAATAAATTTTCTCTAATTAACGTTGAGTCATAATTGTTAAAAAGTTGTTACACTACAAAAATACCCTTTATCAGCGGTTATCTTTACCAGCGGCAGGCAAAAACCACTGGCATTGGTCACTCTTTGCCGGCAGGCAAAGGTCTTTTTCTTTGTAGTGTTATAAATTTTATATAATCTGAATCATATTTACATATCTAATATTCAAACTATACTTATTTATTATAAATAAATTAAATTCTTCTTCCATTGACACCAACAACCAAAAGTTTGTTCAAAAAAAATATTATTTCATAATATTATTCCTTAGTATTTTTCTTAAAATGAAATTAAAAATCTTACAATAATTTAACTGTATAGTGAGTGTAGCTTGCTGAAGTTCTTCTATTAAAATATATAATATTTAGAAATGCTTACTAGAATAAGTGACAATGATCATAACACCACCCCCTTATCAACCCCCCAAAAAAAAAAAAACATTAGTAATGATTTATATATTTTCAATGTGGAGAGAGAGAGAGAGAGAGAGAGAGAGGGAGAGATTGAGAGTGTGTGTTTTCCAATTGTGCACCATATCATTTTTGTCCATGTCCCTCTCAAAAGGGTGAATTTATGGCTTGATTGGAGTCAACAGTCGAATGAGTAATAAAAAAATTAGTAATGATTTATATAATTTCAATGGAGAGAGAGAGAGAGAGAGAGAGTGTGTGTGTGTGTGTGTGTATTTTTCAATTGCCATGTCCCTTGTCAGTGTGAGTGGCAGATATATGGAATATATTCGCTTGCTAAACTCAAACATAGAATTCTATGATTGTAGAGCATTTAATGCAGATAGTTTCTTATTTTGTGGAAGAGAGAGTATTTCATATTTTTTGCTTTCTCTATTCCGTTTTGTCAAAATATTAAGTTACGAACAAACTATATATAAAAATAAAATATAAAACAGAAAATGATAATGAGAAAAGTTAAAAAATAGACATATTGTCATTGGTCAATAAATGCATTTTTTGATATTCAGTTTGCTAAGAAAATTATTATCGAATTATAATATTTTGACAAAAAGAAAATCATATACATGTTATTAATCAATTTATCAAATGTGCAAATTTTTAGACACTGGGATTCTATATAAGTTTTTGTGAAAACAGCAGCTGCATAGAAATTGTTAGCATAGAAGCTGCTTCTATGGATAGAAGAAATCGAAAATCTAAAACGAATGACAGATGATAAACTATTGTGATTTTATTTCAATTTCAAGATCTAGCTCAACTAAGATTAGAAACTATATTTAATCCTCAAAAATATTTAAATGAGTTAATCAGGATCAAACTATTTGAAAATTTCAAATCTAAGTTTTTACCGAATATAAAGTTAAAATTTAAAATTTGAAATATTTTTTCATCCTTGTCCATGTCCAAAATTGTCGTGAGTTATCGCATTCACTTCAAGGAATGGACTAGAGCTAGTTGGACAAAATTCATGATTTTTTTATCAATAACTCGTTATTTTATTTAACCACAAGTAAACAAGAAATCAGTTTTGAATATTTTTTATAACCTTTTTCTCGTTATTGCTGTTGCAGGAGTATATTTGAGACATGAAAAATGGAGAATGTTTTCTCTAACATATCATAATCGATAATATTTTTCCATATAAATTCAATTGAAAACTGATTTTAAAGACAGTTGAATTATATTCACTTACTGTTTTAAAATCTTAAAATCTAAAATAGATCTAATTATAACGAGTTAGGAATGTTACCATTTTTTGGCGGTTAAACCTTTCTTCCAAATTTTTTCACAATTCAAATGGATCTCTCAATGCCAAATATTCAAATTTCAAATTTTATGAAGGTGATGAAGGAGAAAAAAAATTGCCTTGGCTTGATCTTACAAAATCTCTTTATTATTTTCTTTAATTGTTTCTCAAAGTCTATTTGCATTCAAATTAATTTCAGCATCAAATATCCATGACAAATAATTTTTCGTCAAATGTCAAGAGTCACAAATTCAAATTTGGTGAGATTTGACATGTTAAATATTCACATAATATTCAAGTATAAAAATATTATATCAAGAGAATAATAATAACGTATGTTTATATGAACTAAATAAAATAAGAAATATAATGATAAAAAAAAATACTTACCAAATAATGTTCCTCTCTTGTTTCTTTTTTCTTGATTGGTTAGAGTTTCGTGCTGATAATGCGTATTATAAAACTTTGGTTTTAAAGTTCATAATTAGATATACTCAAAATAGAAATCAAAATAGCACAAAAATAAAAATTTAACTCAAAAAAAACTTAAACACAATATAAAGAAGAAGAAAAGAAGTAGAGAGACTAATATTTTATTTCGTTTCTTTTGTGTACAAATGAGACTATAAATTGGCCTATTTATAGGAATTTGGAGAAAGTATAAAAAGATGCCTTTATTAATATACCAACACAAAAATCAATAATCACTTATGATCCCAAATATCAAAAGTTATCATACCAATACCATTAAAGAGTTATCCAAAAGTCAAAAGTTATTATTGAATATGAACTTCCATTCAAATGGTCATTCTTATTCATCATCCATCCAAATTTTATAAAATTTATAATATAAATATAAAAAATATAAGAATTTTTATGTAAATCGTTAGTGTTATGAAATTTTCGTTGCAGGCTTGGTATCCAGTAAATATATTTCCGATGATCACCATTCCTATGGGTATTAATTTCGGCCCATAGTTATGGTAGAAACTTTCTTCTTTGTAGAGTCATATCTTTATCTAAAACTTATATTTAATCTTTTCATTTACTATGAAAATGAGTATGGAAGAGTTGCATCAAAGACAAACCCTATAGCTTTTTTTTTTTTTTTTTGATATAAACAAAGCCTATAATTAGAAATGACACAAACTTCGATCCCCAAAAGTATGAAACTCGCAAAAGATAGAGAATGATTTTGGCTACACAGAAATAGTCTTGATGATCGTATCAGCAATTTACCAAGGTAAAACCTTCATAATGTTGTAGACTGTTCGATTTAATATTTCTCTATTTGTTTTTACTTTTATACCAATCTTGATGATTTTGGCATGGCTGATTTAAATGATGTTGCGTGGCTCATTGGTACTTCATTTTTCTCCTCGTCCTCCTAAGATGGCGGGTCGACTGATGCAGAGTCCACCAAGAAGAGTGCTCCGGCAATATGGTGTTGGTGGTGGCCGCCTCGACCCCTCCCCCTCACTCTCACCCCTTCAGATGGGTATGGACAACCTTGCTGCTGTTGCTGGTCAGAGGCCAAGGTGGATGGCCGGGATGATCTACCACAGGCCACCTCATCTCCCCCTTAGTTAGAGCTGACTTGTAATTTAAATTGTCCATAGTTGAGGCATTGAACCTTGTAATGTGGTCTGTATGTCTGTATAGGTTCTGAAAATATATCTTATTTTCATATATATATATATATATATATATATATATATATAATTGCTATATTTGAATTTTTTTTTTTTTTAGCTTAATAGTGTTTGAATACGAAAGATAATATTAACCAAAGAGAATTCACCTTGATCTTAACCACATGAAAATAATCTCGCTTTGATGTCGATCTTGATCGATGTGTTTGGATAACAAACAGAAATAAAATTTAATGATAGCATAATAATAATTTAATTTTTTTCAAAATAATATTTTTAATTCTAATTTTTTAATAATTTAAACTAAATATTTTACGATAAATATTAATGCTTAAAAATATGTGTTTTACTTAAAAGTTTTACATTAAATACACCATTTTTGAATTGAAATTTCTTAGTAAAATTATTATATATAATATATGACTAATTAACTCACTTTTGTCCATAATTATTGGGCACTAGTTTTTTCATTTTCGATTCATAAATTAGAAATAAGATTTTGATTTTTTAATAATTTTGTAATTTTGTCGGCCGTTGAGTATCATATTCTGCCCAAGTAAAGACCTAGTTGAATGAATCTCTAGGTCTTTACATTATCTATATTTTATGGCACTTTAATTTAAACGGCGAGTTGATTTAATGAGTAAAAATGTTAGATCCTTTAATTAATTCTTAAATTCAAAATTTAGGAATTGAAAAAAGTACAATGAGAGAACCCATTAAATTGAATTTGATAACGTTCAAACCAAATTAATTGAAACATGAATTTAGATACCAGTTGATTGTAAAAATAAAATAAAATAATCTTTTCCTTTTCTCATTACTTTTGCACATATTTCTTTAACAAGGGTATAACTAAACAATTATATTTCTTTTTGTAAAAGGTTGTTCGCATTGGTATCTATTTGTAGATGCACCCTGCCCAACTTCTCAAGAAATAAGTGATATTTTTGTTCAATAACGTTAAATGACTTGTATTGATTTGTGTATATCGAAAGTTAGCTAGTAAATGATTTTCATTCTTTTTTAAGCGATAAATCTTTTGCCCATTTTTTTAATTTAATTCCAAATCTTTTAATTTTTGAAATTCTTTTTTTTGGTTAATCCAATTCTTTCAAAATTTTCTAGTTTCTTGTTTCGCACACAAGGGATATCGCTTGCTATTTCTCCCTTTTTTTATTTATCACTAGCGATACACTTAGTATAGATAAATATTAAGTAAGCCTTGTCGATCGACATTTAACTGATCCAATAGTTAAATACTGATACTTTTTGAAAAAGATATCGGGTTCAAATTTTTGTGTATGACAAAAACATACGCTAAGACACTGTCTCTTAATGTTTTAATCTGACTCGAACCCAATATACTTGGGACTAATATGATTAGTGGGTACTGATAATTTATACAAAAAAAAAAAAAGCAAGCCTCTTACAAGATTTATACAAGAAAATTCTTTGATTGGCATTATCATCTTTTAATCGACAATTAATGAATGTCAAGATGGAATAGAAAAATATGACAAAGATTTATACAATGTATGTATGTTTAGAAGTTTCAAAATAAAATTTAAAGACTCTTCTTTTAGTCAAGTATTGTTTAGAAGTACTAGATTTGTAGTTCTTGTTCATATAATTGGTTTTTCCTCTTATTTAACTTTGCGAGTACCAATTTTTGCTTGTATTACCCTTTGCTTATATTTGGCAAACAGAAGAATACATGGCCACGGTGCATATGTAAATTTTAGATATAACTGATATAAATTCGATTCTGGTAAGCAATTGCTTGCAATTGTTGATTCGTGAGTCTGGCTTTTGTGTTAGATTTAATATTCACCGATACTAATTATGTGAATGTACAACTTTTGTATATATTTTCTTTAAAAGGTATAATTATGTGAATGTACTTATTAAAGTACATATTATTATGTACTTTTCTTACTAAAGTTCAAATAAGAAAATTATAATTATTTTCCTTAACTTATACTTTTGATTTTTTTTTATTTAAATTACATGAATAGAATCGAACTCGAGATCTCTAAAAAAAAGTGCGGGTTAAATTATAATTCGTTGACATATTTAAGATTTTGTGTTTATTTTGGTATGTGAATATTATTATGTGAAATAAATGGATGCAAAATTTGATGTATTGGATTAAGGTTAAATGCCCATATTTTTGAAAATCATTGATTTGCTAATTGTGTTGTGATTCCTTTGCTCTACAAGTACGATGGTTTTTCTATTTTTAAGGGGATAATTTAGTGATCACAACTCTCCTCTCCTAACTTCATAATTTTGAATTCAAATCTCGATGTAAAAAAAAATTATATATATATATATATATATATATATGATAGTTTTTCTTTAGCATACTTTCCTAGTTTCTCAAGATCCTTGCTAATTTTATGTGCAGACGAGAGTGAAACAAATATAGAGGAGAGGTTGTCAATATATTGAAATAAACAAAAATTTTGTCACATTCACTTAGAAATTCCTAGGTCGTATAGCTAATTGGCTTGAAGATTAGATATATATACATATACATACATACATACATATATATATATATATGAAGTGTTGAACTCGTGAGCTTTATAAAAAGAATGAGGGACGGTGTTAGATAAATTATAGTTCATTGACCTTGAAGATTAGATTTCAACAACCCACATACTAGACCAAATTGTTGGGTTTGCCATCTCCATGCATTAACCAACACGAGCAACATGGATATGTTGAATGGATCGTCGAAGACAATTAAGTTGTCACAATAGAGGTCTAATAAAAATTCTTCGAAACTTGAAATTTTATGTATGAAAGCAGTTGATTTTTTTTTTTTAATTGCATTCATAGCACTCGATACACATATTTATAGTCATTAAAAGAAAATTTTTAGAGAATACAATAAATAAGAAATTTATATGCATCCCATTATGGCTTTTAGATTTTTACAACTTATGACTTTTAAATTCTTCCAAATTTATGAGTCGAAATTAAGAAAGCGCATCATTTCCATCACTTCCCCCTTAACGTGCTTTCTTCACAACTCCAATGAGTTCTCTAAGATAGCAGAATTTTCTCTTGTGAGTGCCTTGGTGAATATGTCAAACAGTTTCTCTAATAAAGTGATATATGATTGCCATATACTTTCTGCGGTCATGACTAACTATGATTTCTGTCATTTGGAATAGCAGCCTTGTCATCACAGTATAGATGGTAGGAGAGTTGCTTCTCTCCGACATCTTCAAGAATTCTTTTAAACCGTAAAGCTTGTGATCTTGCTTTTGCTATTCTCCATTTTCAATAGTCTTCTCATTCTTTTAAGTCCGTGAACATACACCAGCACCGAAGCACCCTTTTAGCAGCTCCAAAATGAATTTGACTAGGCTCCTGCATATATGCGGCAAACATTATATGAGATCAGGTGGTGGGTAAATACAGAGACTACCAAGCAAACTCCTATACTTCGTAGCCTGATATTTCTTTGCACCGTCTTCTTTTTGTAATTCCTCATTAGGCTCCTACGTATACTTTGACAATAAACCGGCAGCAAACAGTATAACAGATCTGTGGCAGTTAGATACATAAAATGCATGCTCAGTTTTGATTCTTGGTGGCAGTTAGATACATAAAATGTAGGCTCACTTATGCTTCTTTGAAAGCCTTTATTGACGAAGAAACTATCAGTTTCAGTGTGCCAAGCCCGTGGAGCCTGTTTTATCCTATAAGGAGCCCTCTTAAGCATATACACTTTGTCTCCCCTCCCCCCTCTCCTTTCACAAAGCTTGGAGGTTGCTTCACATATATTTCTTCTTGAAGAACTCTATTTAGCAAGGTTGACTTAACATCAGGCTGATAATTTGTCATCATTTTTTTAGCAGCAAGTGCAATTGAATAGGCTTTTGCTTTATGGTGCAAATAAATTTGTCATCGTTTTGTAACTGTCTCAAACCTTGCAACTGGCGCAAATATATTTCATAAATAGGCTTTTCGGACACCCCTTTAGTAACAAGCCTTGTTTTATGCTTTTGAATGCCTCATCTTGATTCAACTTAATCATGTATATCCATTTGATTCCAAATACTTCAATCATCAGTTCTTCTGTTATTGCATGCTATCACTCTTCTTGCTTTTTAGCTTGCTCAAAACTAAAGGTCTTCTTACTAGTTTAGCTTGTTCAAAAGTCGAGGGTTCAATGACAGTCAGTAAACAGTTTTCATATATCTCAGTTAAGCTTCTTGTTCTTGGAGGGCTTTCTCACAAATCTGGAATTTCTGGAACAACAACCTCTAGTCATCAAATGGTACTAAATCTTCGATAAACTTTTCTGCATAGATTAGCTTGATATTCTTACACATATCAACAACAACAACAATCATAAAAGAACAAACAAAATTTGGGAAAAGGTCACTCACCAATTAATGTCGGGTGATTCGGTCGAGAATGCTCAAGATTCTCCAGAAACATTGGGATTTCCCTTTCTCCAGCATCAAAATCAAACAGCCTACCACCTGTATCAAAGTTGCCTTCTGCAATGGCATAAATTCTGCAATTAATCCATGTCATCATTAACTAACAGCATTGATTATGTATACAGTTTAATAGCATTCTGTGACACGATCATGAATATTATCACATAATCAAACGAGTTGTTTGCTTCATCAAAGGATTCATACCCAACAAATCCAAAATATGCTAAAGGATTGATTAACCTAAAATTGCTTGTCAATGAGTTCCCTTTTTTTCTTCTTATAGGTTTGTGATTTCCTGGAAACAAAATATTCAAACCAAAAGCTTATCAAGAACAATATTTAGGTATTTCTTTTCAAATTACAAGATCCCAAGTAATAGTTTCTATACTCCACCAATAACTTCCTTTTCTACATACTCCATTGATCACATTAATAAAATCCTCTACAATCATAAGATTTTTAACCTAGATTATCATGAATACAAAAGTTAAGGATATTTAAGCACTTGCAAAAAAATTTATAAGCTTATTTTTTGGGTTTGAATTTTACAAAATTAAACGTACCTGGCAAAGGGACATGTAAACCTAGCCATGGGGTTGAAGCTGCCCAGAATTGGACAGAAAATTCCATGTTAAAAAAACTTGAACGGAGCCCAGAACCATGAAGGTTGGTCTGGTTTCGATCCTAGTTCTTCCTGCCATTTCTCGTCCAGCATTAACCGTAAAGAATTAAAAAAAAAAAAATAGTTTCTTGGGTTCTTCAACGATCTCTCCTTGGACAACCGAAGGAGAGATGAGAGAGATTGAACGAGAGAGACGAGGGTACTCGGGTAGTGAGAGAAATCGAAGGAAAGGAGAGACTGAGGTTTCAACCTTCTGCTTCTACCTTCAACAACGAAACCGAAGGAGAAGAGAGATGAGGATGGAGATCCTAGAGATGTGAAGGGAAAGAACCGAATCGAAGAGAAAGAGCGATGAGGGGAGGAAGATTCTGGATCTAGAGTGAAGAAATAGGAGGAGGAGAGATCAAAATCGGATCGAAGGTGTGGACTGTAGAGAAAATCGAAGGAGAAGGGAGAGAGGGATGGAGGCTTGGGATTTGGAGATGTAGAGAGGAAGAAGAGGAGAAATTGAAGCGAAAGGAAGTGGAAGAAGCGGAGAGCTATGAAAAATATGAATGAACCGGTGGTTCCCTTACGGATCTAGTCCCTTAGCACATGGCTGGTTCACGGTCCGAACCAACCCCTCCCCAGGTCTAGG
The DNA here is from genome assembly GCA_037126225.1 of Dillenia turbinata. Classification (NCBI taxonomy): domain Eukaryota; kingdom Viridiplantae; phylum Streptophyta; class Magnoliopsida; order Dilleniales; family Dilleniaceae; genus Dillenia; species Dillenia turbinata. The sequence goes on from JBAMMX010000020.1 coordinate 9,281,824, forward strand.
GACACCTAGCAAAATGGTTTCATTAGGCTTGATCATCTTTTTGGGTTTTAACTCTTTTGAATCAAATTTTAAATTTTAAATTTTATTTAATAAATATTAATAAATATCCATTAAATTAATTAGACATTTGTCTTTTTATCGACGATCAATGATTCTTAAGTTGACAGATTAGTACGAAATTTTGTTGACGAGTTATTCTATCATTCCTGTGGGTTTTGATTCCTACAAAGTTGATAGCTGTTTGATGTCTATCCAATGGTCGCTATTCCTTACGGGGATAGCAGAGTAATCACCATTTCTATGGGCATTAATACCTGCCCACAGTTACGACAGAAATTTCCTTCTTTACCATATCATATCTTTGCCTAAACCTTATAGCTAGTCTTTTCACTCTCTATAAATAGGCGAAGAATTGTATCAAAAACAAACCCTATAGTTAACAATGACACAAACTACGTCTGCCAAGCACAAAATTTGCAAAAGATGGAGTATTATTGTGGCTACGCAGAAATGGCCTTGATGATCGTATTAGCAATTTACCAAGGTAAAAACTTGCTAATGTCGTGGGCATTTTAATTCAATTTCTCACCCAGCTTTTGCTTGTATAGTATTCCATGTGGAGTATTTATGTTATTTTGCCTAAAACTAACTATTTATCTCTCTCTCTCTTTAAAGAAAAAGTGGTGAAGCTGTTCTGTCCATTAAGGGATAGTCTGATAGTTAAGAACTCTTATTCTAGTGTTTCTCTCAAAATTTCGTATTTAAATTTTCATAAAAATGTTTAATTCTGCAATTATCACTGTCCCTCCGACCCTTAGATAGTCCCGGTTTAAAACCATTGTTTTTTTGTTTTTTTGTTGGTTGATTTAGGTTTAGGGTTCATCTTGCTCATTTGAGGGATTAATTTTATGTGTAGTCCATAAAGTCCCCAGTCGAAACTTGCCTAAACCTTGGTCAATGGGTTGGTTCAAGGGTTTGAGCCGAGGCAATTCCGGTTCAATTTTTGGTCGAATATGCCCGGCGGTGAAGACTCGAGGAGGCTATCAAATAAGGTTTGCGAATGAATCCAGTGGTTTTGTCAAAACCTCGCCTTTATTAGGTGAACTTTTTTATTAAAAAAAAAAAATTGATATAGCAATATTTTTAATTGAAAATTTTAATTTTTACTTGTAAAATTCTATATATTTTTTAAAAATATTCACTATAATTAAAAAAATATCATAAGTAGAATATAATAAAATTGAATAAGTTTACTCAAATCGGATAAGTCCATATTTCTAAATTCTCTCCTAGTCAATTATTGTTTAAAACTTTTTAATATGCTATTAGTCTATTCTTTAACTCATATATCAAATTAAAAATTTTCTTTACATCTTTATATTCTACAAAATCGGATTTTACTCGTATACCTATTATTTTATCCTTCTTTTCTTTTCATTGTCTTTTTTTATTCTATTTTTTTTTTTTCAATCTTTGTCGGTATAAAAGAACAGAGCTTTACCAACATTTTTTTACCTTTGCCAACGTTTTCTCCTTACGCGTGGAGAAAGGGGCAAGATATTGTCGACTTTAGACCAAAAATGTCAGGATCGATCAAGATATTCTCCGACATTTCTCAAGAATAAACATCGCCAGGGAAGAAATTTCCTGCCATCTCTCAATTTTTACGCATCTCCAGTTTTAGGCGACATTTGTTGACTAAAATGTCACTAATGATATATTTTGACGACTTTTTATTCAAAAAATGTCTTCAAAAACAAATTCTTGACGACATTTATGAAAACGTTGGGAAAACCCTTTTTTTTTTTTGGTGTCATAAGCTACGAAAGATGATTATTTGGGTTTATAAGATTTCAAATAGGAGACTCAAGAAATTATCATATTTCTTGGGTCCACAAGATTTGTAAGCTCCAATAAAAAAATAAACTTGTAATGTATTAAGGGTTACTTAAATCACTAGATTTGAGTTTGAGTTTCGGATGAAGTAAATCATGTTGGGGAGAGTTTTACTCTAAAAAAGATTTTAGCGACTCAACCCGGAATACTCAGAGTAAAACCCCAAAAACCGGATAGTAGACCAAGTCCATGACACAAAAAAAAAAAAGTTACTTTTCTTCAAGGAAAAAAAATGTTTGATAAGATAATATTAATTTAATAGCTGTCAACTGCCTCAAGACTATTAAAGAATGTAGAGCAAGATTTAAAAAAAGCGATATTGACAATAGCTATGAAATTCCCAAAAAAAAAAAAAAATTGTGAGTATTTTTATTTGTTTTTATTTTATATTATTTTTATATTAAATTTTAACTATATAATTTCTTATTTTAATTATAAATTTTAAAAATATGATTTAGCCGGTTAGAAAATTTTCTAAGACTGACGGTCTCATTGGTAACTAAAGCTGATAAATGGTTCTTTTCTATTTTATGTGTTTGTTGATCTTTTGAATGTTTTTGTTCTCAACCATTGTTTATTAGATTTAAAAGATCTTGCCTGGCTCATCAACAAAAAGTTGAAGAACATGGTTGGAGACCAGCGAGCTCTCCCTCGATCAATACGTCCACTTCATCCTCATCCTCATCCTCACATGGCGGGACTCATCCCAAATCTTCCCATGAAAGGGCGCTCCCGCAGAAACCAGCATGGAGTAAAGCTGAGAGTAGCCACCCTGGCACTTACCCTCCCCCCACCCCTCCACCAACCTTGCTGCTGTTGCTGGGCAGAGGCCAACACCGGGATGATCTAGCCGTCGCTATTTCATCCTCCCTCTGTTCCAGTCGACCTTGTAATTTATTGATCATGTAATTTAAATTGTTCATAATTTAAGCATTGAACTTGTAATTTGGTTGTTTATGTCTACATTCAGTCTGAAAATATATTTTATTTTCTCATATAAAAAATTTCTATATTTGATATTTTTAGCTAAAGTGTGCTTGTACTCACACCTCAGGACATAAAACCGGCACTTGGATGTAAATCTTGAATGATGTGTTTGGATAACGAAGAGAAAGAAAATTTAATGATGACACAATAATAATTTATTTTTTCAAATAATAATTTTTAATTATAAAATCTTTTATAATTTAAAATAAATATTTCATGGTAAGCATTAACCCTCAAAAATATGCTTTCAATTAAATTTCTTAGTAAAATTATTATATATGATATAAAGTCACTCACTTTTTTTCCATATTTAGTGGGTGTTGGTTTTTTCTTTTTCGTACATATAAATTTAGAAATAAGATTATGATTTTCTGAAAATTTTGTAATTTTATCAGTCATCTAGATTCATGGTCTTGGTGTGCCCAAGCAAAGCCCCAAGGCCAGTAAATCCCTAGGTCTTGTATCTGTATTGATGTTTACATTATCTATATTGTATTGCACTTTGACTTGGTGCTATTTGTCAATGCACCTCACCTAAACACTTATCCAAATCCTCCAAAACTAAATAATCTTTTTTCCCTTTTCTTTTATAAATATATCTTTAATAATGATCAATGGCAAAAAAAGTTTCATTTTCTTTGTCGAAACACCTAGCCAGTTCTGAAGAAATAAATAATCTTTTTGTTTAATAACGCTAAATGATTTGTATTGACATGTATATATCAGAAGTTGGTAAATGATTTTCATCCTTTTTAGCTATAAACCTTTTACCCATTTTTTGATTTATTTCTAATTTTTTTTTATGTCCTTTCTATGGTTTAATGGGATTTATTCAAAGTCTTCAAGTTTCTTAACTAGATATAGATATGATATAAAGTTAGGAAAGGATAGATTATCACCACTAGAACTCCGGAAGAATATTATGATAAATAAAAAACTTTCTTAGAAACTTTAATATGAATATTTTCAAACCTTCAAATTAACAAAAAAAAAAAAAAAAAAAAAAAAACCCATTTGATATAAAAAACTCATCTATTTGTTTAATTGAAATTCAAAAATTTTGTTGTCATCCAGCGATTAGGATGTCTATCTTTCACCAGAATTTGGATGATAACTACTAATTTGGTATTAATACTTACCAACCCCTTGGTGGATTTTACTATGAAAGTTGGTGGCTAAATGAATCACAAGCAAATCCAAACTATCTCTTGTATCAAAAAAAAAAAAAATCAAATCCTAACTATCCAAAATTTTTTTAAATAAAAAATTTGAATGATCATTGATCATATGACAATTCAACAACCGTTGATTCTATGGCATTGACCCATAAAATCCTAGAATGATTTTTTGGTGATTTTTTTCTATTTTTCTTAGAATGGCCATCTTTCTCTATGGATAAAATTTTTTTCTTAGAATGGACATTTTAAAGTTCGATTTGATTAAGCTTGCAAACAAGCTTGTTTAGAGGCTTGATTTAAATGATAATAATAATACTTTTTTAAGTCCCCTGGTACTTATGCTAGTGATAGCGAGGAATAATTATATTGGGATAATTTCACATAAACTTTTATGTGAGATTTTTTAGATAAATTATCAATATTTGATAATTATATTAGATCTGACTAAATTTAGTATGAGTTGGGTTGATTCTTTAAAAGATAAAACTCTCCTGACACTTCTCCATAGATAATATTCAAAATCTAGACATTATTTTAAAAAATACTACTATCCAACCACTATATTTATCAGGCGATGATAACTTTTTAAATGAGATTATTGATAGTAGTGTTTTGAAATCCAAACTGAATCGAATGGTCTAATTGAGAATCAAACCAGCAGTAGGTTCGGGTTTCTTAACATGATCGAATTTTGAAAAAATCGGTCAAAATCAGTCATATCCAAATTTTTTTTCCAATTGTGATTATTAATATATTATAAATTTTTAAATTATTAATATATTATAATTTAAATTTATTTATGATATCATTTAATTTTTTGTATTTAAAATGATCGGTTTTATCCGATAATCTATTGATCTCTTAACAAATCGGTTTATATTTCAGTTTCGATTTCAAATCACAGGTTGAGAGGTTTAAATGCAATTATATGGAATGGCTTAAAATATTGTTGTACTATTGTTGATAGGGTTTCCTCGGGGCTCCTCAAACATGTGATAAACTGTTACTATCGCATGTCTGAAAGCCCCGGGTACTTCTTAAAAACTTATCCTTTTTTCCTTCATGTCAACCTCTTTCCTGACTTTCTATGATGGCAGAGCAGTACTGATTCATATCCTTTCCTTTGTTATTTGTTTTTCTTGTAGAAAGATGAGAAAGAAAAATGAACATAAATCGAGAAAAAAACATGGCCCATTTGGTAACTTCCTATGCTTTTCATTCCCTTTTGTTGTTTACAAGTCTCAATGTATTTTCTGCCTCTGCACCTTTTTGGGTTTCGAATTCATTAAGGTTTGTTCCTTGATCTTCCTATGCATATTTTGGGCAGGGTTGACTCTAATGATGTTCCCTTTTTTTTAAGTAGATTTTTTTATCATCTATCGTTATCTAAATTTTATCTGATTAATTCGATTCAAATATTATAAAACTCATTAAAAATTTAATTTTTTTTAAATCTTATTTCTTCATTCTCATAATTCAAATCAAAAACTTATGATTAATGAAGCATAGAGTCCTATCGTTACCCATAGGAGTTTGGTTTGAATTAAAGTTGTTATGACACTCGGATAGTATCACGGGTACCCGTGACACTACTCGATCAAAACTCGATTCGAACTCGAACTCAAATATGTCGGGGTCGAAACCCCGACAAACTACCTGAAAATTAATTATATATTTTTAAATATTTTTATATGTTAAATATCCGACGACACTACCTAATGATACTATCCGCGACACTTTGAACTCGAACTCGAGTTCAAGTTCAAGAAATACAAATCTAGACCATACTACCTAACGACACTACCCGATGGCACTACCCGATAACACTCGATGACACTTCAAACTCAAGCTCGAACTCTAGAAATTCAAGCTTGACGACCTCGAGCTCACCTAAAAAATACTCGAACCGAACTCAGGTATCATGATACCCAAACTTGACCTGGGTGTCATAACACCCCTAGTTTGAATGATATTGGCTAGCTCATCAACAATAAGTCTAAGGACATTCAGAAGGCTGGAGACCAGTAAACAACCGACTCTCCTTTCGTTGCTACTTCCTCTTCATGCTCGTCTTCCTCGGCTCGGGTCGTTTATCTTTAGAAATATATATATATATATATATATATATATAAAATTAACTCAACGAAAGTGTGAAATTAATTATTTCTCTCTTTTTTTTTTCAACGATTGTAATTTTATTTTCATTTTTAGATAGCATTATTGTTTATGCGGAATTCTTTGGCTTAAACAAGCAATTTCCCTTAAGTGTTATTGTTGGAGGTGGGTTATGGCTCCACAGATACCAGTTCCTTACAGACTCGAATGGCTGTCGTCGAAATGGATGTAATACCTGCAAAAATACCCGGAGAGTACTCCGGCGAGGAGACTCTGATGTTCAAGTCAGAAAGAGCAGTTTTCGAATGAAAGAGAAAAACAGACCGAAAGCTCAATGGAGTGATCCCCTTGTGGTCAGAGTGCCCAATGTGTGAGACCAAAAGAGCGTACCTGACTTGTAGAGTTTTGAGATACCTTATACCTGTGAAAGTCATGCGCCACTGAAGTGTTTCAACCCTACTTTTCTTATCCAGCCGATTCGAAAATTTCAAGAATTTAATATTTCAAATTGATTATGATCCTCATCTTTTGGAAAACTTTCGTGTTCTGGAAGGATCATTTCCTTAACTGAAAGATCCTCACGATACTGCTCTCAATAGGAAACTTTAGTTAATAGGATACTTTGACCTTCCTTTGGAATTCTTTTAGTCATTAACTATCAATCGGTCGTTCAACCGATGAAAGATCTTCAGGGTTTGTATCAATAAGGGGTCGACGATTGAATACCCGATCGAGACGATTAACCTTACTTGATGAATCACGTTCAGTTGATGGACGACTAAAGCCCTATCGTTCGGGAGGTCTGGGCGACTAAGACTCTTCGATAGATAATCATATTTGAACCTCAATCGGTAGCTGTCCTTCATGGGCTTTTCGTGTAGGCCTCTCCAAAACTGACTCATCGGATCGGGTTTAGGGCTATGTCTTATCATTTGCCCCCGACTCATGGTCTTCTTTGTAAGGAAGTATCATGAGTAAATGCCCTATGAGGCGTGCTTGATACGTTACAGAAGCATATGGATGTTAGGCGCGTTCTAAACCATTCTACTTTATTGCCACGAGCGTAAGTATGTCTCGACGGGGACTCCCCGGGGGTGGAGACAATTTATTTCTCCATTTATGATAGGTTATCCTTGCTGAAGTATGTCTCGACGGAAGTGACTTCTTTACAGGGAATTGGAGACAATTTATTTCTCCATTTATGATAGGTTATCCTTGCTGATCCGTTTCACCTTTCCTAAATTAATTGGGGCCTGTCCCTCCACCACTATAAATAGCTACGAAGGGTGTTCATTCTCCTTCGTGAAGAGTTGAGGCTTTTTTCTTTTCTTTGGGAGTTTGGTTAAGAGTTGTTTTGTGAAGTATCTTGGCATGCGAAGATCCACGGTTAGGGTAATTTCTGCTAGAATGAGAGCTTATTAAGGAAGGGGGAGGGGACCACCGGAATGAGATCTCATTATGTTTGCCGTTATTCGGTTGGCATAGTTAGATCATCCATTACCAATGGGGGTGCGTTTTTGTACCGCCTTGGATGATCCGTCCTGGTCTGTCTCCATCGTCCAACTATGGTGGGGATATCTCCCGACCGTTTTTGGATTGGTAAGTCTGGTTCGGGTTACATTGGGGGTGGCAAAACCCGAGCTCACCTCCTCTTGTCCCTAACACTATATTTTTGTACTGTCCAGCGTAGGGACTGGGGTTTTTGTATTTCTGAGTGACCCTGCCATGTACTTCTAAGTGTAGTCGGTCTGATCTAAGGGCTTGTATACATATTAATGTAACTGAATGTGCTTCCTGCATAAGGATAAATAAAAGGTGGCGCTTCACTTACTTGAGTTTTGTCTTTGTTCTTTTGTCTGACTATGTGCTTTCTTCGACTTTTGCCATAGTAGATCCGTTTCTAATTTCAGGCTCCATACTGCGATGTTGAGTAATACCGGCCTTCCGAGCCACCAAACATTCAATTGTTAGGTTGAGGGATCGCGCTCGTTTGCTCGGGAAACTCCGTCTCTTATACGCTCGACTAATAGGGACTAGGCTACTTAGACCCTCCGAGTAATAGGAAATATTTAAATAAATGGGGGTCATGTCCACCTATTCGGAAAGTTTCATCCCGTATTGACAACGCGTACGAATAATAGGAGTTGGGTGATTTAGACCCTCCGAGCGATAGGAAGTCTTTAGATAGGGGAGACGCGTCCACCCGTTCAGGGAGTTCTATTCCATATTGACAACACATACGAACGATAGAAGTTGAACGACTTAAACCCTCTGAGCGATAGGAAATCTTTATATAGAGGGTCGCGTCCACTCGTTCGGGGAGTTCCATCTCATATTGACAACGCGTACAAACGATAAGAGTTGGATGACTTAGCCCCTCCGAGCGATAGGAAATCTTTAGATAGGGGGGCCGCGTCCACCCGTTCAGGGAGTTTCATCCTATATTGATAACACGTACGAACGATAGGAGTTGGGCAACTTAGACTCTTCGAGCGATAGGAAATCTTTAGATAGGGTGTAACACCGATTTCGGTAACTGTATATCATGTACTTCTCCTCATGATTCTAAATATATAAGTATCATTTTGAAACATCTATTTAATTATCTATTTATTTATTTTGAGATTTCGCCTCAAAATCCCTAAAACCGAAAATTTTATCGGTAAGCCGAAAAACTTCTCGGAAAGTGTCGGCAAGGCCTAAAGAAGTCAAAAATAGGGATTTAAATGCAATTAAGGAAAGTTAAGGGACTAAGTTGCAAACCACTTAAGGATGGACAATTGGAATCAAATAATTGATCAAGAAGGAAGCAAGATTGGTTAGTGGCCACATAGGATTTTTCACATTGAAGAAAACTCATTGGATAGAAATTTAAGCATGAAAACTTATTTGGTAGAAATTTTTGCATAAAAACTAACAGAATAGTTTGTTCTAGTTTGTGACACTTCTCTCTCTTGATATGGACGTCCAAAGACACTTGGTGGAGTGCATGGAGGTTACTTGAATCAACAATTGCATGGTTTAAGTGTTAGGACAAGTGGAAGGTCAAGATAATGCATAGAATGATCCAATGGTTAAGGATATTTGGCTAGGTTTATAAAAGAACTTGTTTAATAAGAGTTTGACTTATTTTCTTCATTCAAACCACCCCTTACACGAAATTTATAGAGACCATTCTCATTTTTTAGTTCAACTATAGAGCCACAGGGTAAGAATATTTTTTAAAATTCTTGAATTTCAATTGGAAGTATAGAGGTATTGTATAAGAAATTTATGTTCATTGTGATTTGATTTTTCTAAGGTAATAAAATTCAAAGATTCAAAAAGAGTGGTGATATATATTATTAGCAAGAGATCTTACAAAGGAGGTAGCATATTCTAACTTATGCTAAGATTAAATTATTTGATGAGTGATTACTTTGGTATCCATACTAGCATGCTAGATGTTGATTTCTAAATTAAGTCTTGTATAGTTTTCTTAGAATATTTCATTTTGTAGAAATCAAAAATCTAAGATATTTATTTTTCTATCAACTAGACTCTCAAAACTTTAAAATAGTATATCATGTGAAATAATTCATAAAGGCATCGATTTTTGGTGACTTTTGGAAGTTTAGCATGTTTCACAAATTCTGTTTCATGTCCTGTATACGACTAGTAAGTTGTATGAATTTTTGAGGTATCTTTTGTTTAGAATTTGGAGAAATATTAAATATGAAAGTTTTAGATCTCTGTCTTATCTTTAAGTTAAGATAAAGATCACTTGAATCAAAGTTGTATGCAAAAAGTTATGATATTTTTACTAAAACTGTGCAGAAGTAGTTCTAAAACTGAAACCGAGATAAAAATTGAATTTTATAAAATTCTACATTTAAAATATAAGGATAGTAAAAATTAGAAAGTTTTATATCTATGTCTTATCTTTAATTTAAGATAAGAATTACTTAAATCGGTGAAGTATATTGGGAGATATGAAAATTCTTCCAAAACTGTGCAGAATTGGTTTTAGGAACTTAGACTGAAAAAGTCATAAATTTTTATAAATTCGTGTGTTCAAAATTTGAAGTTGGTCTGAACATAAAAGTTGGAGATATATGTCTTAGCTTTAAGAGAAAATTTAAATCATTTAAATTCGATCAAGGTTTTAGAAGATATCGCGATTTTACTAAACCTGCGCGTGGTAAGTTTTGTAAGAATTTTTCTGTAAGTATGGAATTTGAGATTTTATTTTAAAGAAAACATTTCCATACGTATTTTGTAAACCAACATATGATATCGAATTGACAAATAATACATATTATTTAATTTAGATGTAGGGTTAAGTTTTCATTCGAGGGGTGACTCGTTCGAGAAATGAAGACAGTTAAGGGGAGTGGCGTACCCTCCCCAATCAAGGTGAGTGGGATGATCTATTTTTGACTTTAAATGAAAAATAGTTTTGATCATGATTTTTATAAATAAATTTTAAAATGTGATTTAGAAATATTTTAGTGTTTTTGGCATGTTTTAAAATGATGTTATGTGAAAATTACATCATGATATTATGAAAACTTGATAGTGTTGTGTTTTTATTACGAGTAAAGATTTATGAATTATGATATATGGCACATGTGTATGATTATGAGATGGTGCATAGTGGCTATAGCGCACACCCTACCACGGTATTGAGCGTTTACCCGACGGGGTGACGTGGTGGGATAACACTGGAGCAGGGGTTTGAGTCCCCTGTCTCTGGGCAACGGATCCGATAGACAAGTACCCGTGAGGACCGTGTCAACACGATGGGAAGGAGGAAGATATATGTGTTTTATTCTTATAATATTATGGTCACCCCTTGGTGGATTTTACCATAGTTAGGCCAAACTATGGGTAGAATACATTTTTGAACCCAATTGATGTATGATTAAATTATAAGGATGCATATTATTTTGAATTACACAATATATTTGCAAATGAATGAAATATGAATTTGAAATGATGTTTTGACTTGCCACTCTCACAAATTCATTTATTGTCATTATGTAGTCATTGCACTTCACTCACTGAATATGTGGAATATACTCACCCCTCATATTAATATTTTCAGCTTATACTGTACTTGGCATACATTGAGGTACTATCCCATGAGTTTTAGTGAGAGACGCTATCGGATGAGTGATCATACTCATTCTTATTTACGATTGGACCATGCATATAGATATTATATGTAAATTGGAGGCAAATGTTTTAAAGAAAATTTTTATTGAAAACTATTTTTTTAAAAAAAATCTTCCGCTATATGATTTTGACTTAATGATATTGAGTAGGGTCATAATATTAGCCTTGTGTCACCTCGATGTGCAAGTAGGGCATACTCGTGCCTCGAGGAGTCGCGGCAGTCTGTTCGCGTGCTCGACCTGCAGGTCAGGGCATGACATAGGGGGTTGCGTCCACCCGTTCGGCGAGTTCCCTCTCATATTGATAATGCGTACGAATGATAGGAGTTGGGCAACTTAAACCCTCCATGTAATAGGAAATCTTCAAATGGGGGGCCGCGTCCACCCGTTCGGCGAGTTCCATCCCATATTGACAACGCGTACGAATGATAGGAGTTTGGCAACTTAGGCCCTTTCGAGCGATAGGAAATCGCCAGATTCTCTCTGGGCTAAATCTTCCAACTGTCAGATAGTTCTGAAACTCACTGATAGTATATGCGTAGGTTTTCTGAGTTCCAGGTCCTATATACTACCGATTCGTCTAAATTGTCAAGGTGATAAGTTCCCAGTCGGACCACGGAACGCACTTGATATGGGCTTTCCTAATTAGGAGCGAGCTTGCCCCTAGGCTGGGGTTGACCAGTAACCTCCACCTTCCTTAGTACCAATTCTCCGGGTCTGAATGTTCGGTTTCGGACCCTATGATTGTGATATCGTGTCATCTATTGCTGATAGGCTGCCATTTGTGTCGATGTGGATTTTCGTAACTCTGGAAGCAAGTCCAGTCTTTCTCGCACGATACGTTCATTTTTTCCGGCGTTGTATTGAGCTAACCGTAGTGAGTGAATACCTATCTCCACGGGTATAATTGCTTCGCTTCGATAAGTTAAGCTAAAAGGTGTTTCTCCCGTTATCTTTCGGGGAGTAGTACGATATAACCAGAGGATACTGTAAAGTTCTTCAGCCCACTACCCCTTAATGTCATCCAGCGTCATCTTTAGTCCTTACAGGATCATTCGGTTGGTTATTTCAACAAACCCGTTAGTTTGTGGGTGAGCGACCGATGAAAATCGATGTTGCATCTCGAGTTTCTCGCAAAACTCCTGGAAGTGTTGGTTGTCGAATTGCTTCTCATTGTCCGTGATAAGGACGCGCGGTATACCGAATCGAGTAATAATATGGGCCACACGAAGGACTAGACTTTGGCGGCCGTGATCTGAGCTAAGGATTCGACTTCCACCCACTTTGTGACGTAGTCGATCGCTACTATCAGAAATTTTCGCTATCCCATAGCTGGGGGAAATGGTTCGAGGATATCCATACTCCACTAAACAAACAGCCAAGGGCTAGATATAGGATTGAGCTCGGTGGAGGGTAGCCAAGGCACTGAGAAGAAGCGTTGGTACTTGTCATACCGTTTGACATAGTTATCGGAATCGACTTTCATGGTTGGCTGGTAGTACCCCTGACGAAGAGCTTTATAGACTAGATTTTGAGCACCCAGGTGATTACCACAGATTCCTTCATGGATTTCTCGAAGGACGTAATCCCCATCTTCGGGAGTTAGGCACCAAAAATACAGATAAGTAAATGACTTGTGGTAGAAGATTCCATCGATTATGGTGTAGTGCGCTGCTTTTCGCTTTAGTTTCACCGCTTCCATCGGGGATTCTAGCAAACGATCATGCCTTAGGTATTCTTCTATGGGATCTTTCCAACTAGGAGACCGATCGATAGGAAGAGCCTCTCTGGGCTCGTCAATGCTAGGATACGGCATACTCTCAATGTATACCATTCAGCTAGAAGCGACCGAATCGGAACTAGCCAATTTCGATAGGGATCAGCCCGTGCATTCTCTGACCGAGGGATTTGCTGAATGTCAACCTTACCCAATTGTGTCATCGTCTCCGTAACTTGCTCAAGTACTTAGCTATGACTGGGTCTTTGGTTTTATAAACCCCTTCGATTTGTTTTACGACCAACGACTGTCCGTGAATACCCTGACATTCCACGCTCCCATGTCAATGGTGATTCTAAGGCCGGTTAGCCAGGCCTCGTACTCTACTTGGTTGTTGGTGGCCTGAAAATCGGATGGCGTATTCTACCTTAAAATCGTTCAGTCACACTAGTATAAGTCTGGTGCCACTTCCTGAGGAATTCGATGATTTATCAACATGGATGGTCCACTTTGGGATCAAGCACTCTTCTTGATGGCTGAGAGGTTGTTCTTTGGGTGTCATAGGTAGGGTGCATTTGAGAATGAAATCGGCCAGTATTTGGCCCTTTGTCGCTAGTCACTGTTGATACTGGATGTCGAATTCACCCAATTATACACTTCACTTGATAAGTCGACCGGAGGTGTCCTTCTTTTGGAGGATTTGTTTCAGCGGTTGATTGGTGAGCACTACAATGGTATGAGCCTGGAAGTATGGTCAAAGGCGCCTTACTGAAATGACCAAAGCGTAGGCTATCTTCTCGATCGATCAGTAGTTAATCTCGGACTCTTTCAATATCCTACTAATATAATAAACTAGCTTCTGGGCAGCAGATCCATGTCTTACCATCACAGAGCAGACTACTCATTCGGAGACGGCCAGATATAGGTAGAGTTCTTCCCCAAGGATGGGCTGCGAAAGTAGTGGTGGTTGCGTTAGATATTCTTTTAGTCCTTCAAAAGTTGCCTTACATTCAGATGTCCATTCGAACAGTTGAGATCTCTTTAACGCATCAAATATGGGTTTGTATTTCTCACTAACCCTGGACATGAATCGGCTTAAAGCCGCTATCCGACCAGCTAAACGTTGCACTTCCTTTAGTGTCAGGGGATGCGTCATGTCTAATATCGCCTGTATCTTCTCAGGGTTGGCCTCTATCCCTCGATCGGTGATCATGAAGCATAAGAACTTCCCAGAGACAATCTCAAAGGTATACTTCGTCAGGTTCAACCGCATGTTGTACCTTCCGATGTCTGAAAGGTCTCTTCAAGATCTACTACATGTGCTTCCGCAGTGACACGCTTAACTAGCATGTCATCAACATAGGCTTCAATATTCCTGGCTAGCTGGTCTTTGAAGATTGTATTGACCGGCCATTGGAAAGTGGCTCCAGCATTTTTTAAACCAAAGGGCATGACCCGGTAATAATACATATCAAATTCGGTGATGAAGCTAGTCTTTTCTTCATTCTCGGGTGTCATTCTGATCTGATTGTAACCGGAATAGGCGTCCATGAAGCTGAAGAGCTGGTGTCCCGAGGACTTGTCTACGAGTTTGTTGATATTGGGGAGTAGATAACTATCTTTTAGGCATATTTTATTGAGATCGATAAAGTCTACACACATCCTCCATTTGTCATTGGTCTTTTTCACCAAGACCATGTTAGCTAACCATTAGGGGTACTTGACTTCCCAAATGAACCCAGTCGTTAGTAGCTTTTGAACCTCTTCTTGTATGGCGCGTTGGCGTTTGAGAGCAAATACCCTCTTCTTCTGTCTTACTGGTTTGAAATTGGGATCGACTGTTAGCCTATGGGTTATGATGGATGGATCTATGTCGGGCATATCTTCCGGGGTCCAGGCGAAAACTTTGAAATGTCGTTGCAGACAGGCGACTAAGGCATATCGCAAGGAAGGTGATAGGTTGATCCCTATCTGGACGGTTTGATTGGGGTCGCCTGTTAAAGGGATCTCAGTAGTTTCTTCACCTGGCTCGGGTTTTGATTTTGACTCGGTGCCTTCCCTAGGTTCTAAAGCATCGATTGGGAAAACTTCTTGTGCGTCTTGAGCCGCAAAGAGAACATAAGGATCAGGATCGCTACATGTGGTGGCTACCTCTTGCGGTGTTCTGAACTTCACCTTCATGTGTATTGTGTTTGGCAATACTTCTAGTTCGTCTAAACTGGGCCTTCCAAGGATGGTATTGTAGGGAGAGTAGAGTTTCAACACATAGAACAAGACCTAAGTAGTCGCATGATTGGGGAGTTTTTTTAGAGTCACGGGAAGGTAGATGATGCATTCGAGATAGGTGGGCTCATCTGAGAGTTCTCTAAAGGACCTAGTTGGCAGCAAAAGTCAAGACAGATCAAGATCCATTCGGCAGAAGGCATCCCAAATGAGGAGATCACAGTCGACCCCCTGATCAACGAGAACCCTTTTTACAATGTAGGATTATATCTTGAGGGTAATGACGATTGGGTCATCGCGACGGGGATCTACCCCTGACAAATCATCATCATCAAATCTTATGACTGGCCTTCTTCTCTTAGCTGGTGCTGCACTAAGGTAATCGTAGCAGATATCATCACGAGTTTTCAAAAAATCATTCTGTTTCCCACGGACGGCGCTAATCTGTTGGAGGTAGATTATGATTCCACAGATACTAACTCCTTGTAGACTCGAATGGTTGTATCGAAAATGATGTAATACCTGCAAAAACCACCGGATGGTACTTCGACGAGGAGACTTCGACACTCAAGTCAGAAATAGATATTTTCGAATGAAAGAGAAAAATAGACTAAAAGCTCAAGGGAGTGATTCCCTTGTAATCAGAGTGCCCAATGTGTGAGACCAAGAGAACATACCTGACTTGTAAGGTTTTGAGATGCCTTATACCTGTGAGAGTCGTGTGCCGCTGAAGTGTTTAACCCTACTTTCCTTATCCAGCCGATCCAAAAATCTCGGGGATTTAATATTTCGAATTGATTGTGATCCTCATCTTTTGGGAAACTTTCGTGTTCTAGAGGGATCATTTCCTTAATTGAAAGATCCTCACGATACTGTTCTCAATAGGAAACAGTAGTTAATATGATACTTTGACCTTCCTTTAGAATTGTTTGAGTCGTTAGCTATCGATCGGTCATTCTACCGATGAAGGATCTTCAGGGTTTGTATCAATGAGAGGTCCACGATTGGATACCCGATCGAGACGATTACCCTTATTTGATGAATCACGTTCGGTTGACGAGATGACTGAGACCCTATCATTCGAGAGGTATGAGCGACTAAAACCTTTCAGTGGATAATCATATTTGAATCTCGATCGGTAGCTGTCCTTCGTAGACTTTTCGTGTAGACCTCTCCAAAACTGACTCATCGAATCGGATTTAGGGTGATGTCTCATCAGTTACTAATTGAAAAGTTTAAGGATTTAGTTGCTCTTCCAAATTAAAATTGACGATTGAATGAAAAATGGTCCAAAATTTAAGCACCCGACTTGTAATTTGGTTTATGTACATTCTACACAAGCAGTTGAATGGTTTTTTGGATACAAAAACTAATATTAGTCAAACATGAAAATAATCTCTAATTTATTGAAAATCCTTGTTAATATAATATGTAATTCCAATTTATATTATGAATATATATATATATATATATATATGATAAAATCTTAATTTTATCGTTAAAAATTGAATTAACTTTTATTTTAAAATTACTTTCAAGATATTTCAATTTAACTAATTTTATTGAGCATTATGTTAATGTGAGTTTTAAACTATGAAACATGACATTTGAATTTGATATTGATATAAAAATTATTTAATCAGAAATAGTTTAAAAAAATCTTCAAAATTGGTATTTTAAGATTATATTTAAGATATTTGTAATTTGAAATATTATTAATAGTTAAAAATTTTAAAAATACTATTAAACCTTAAATTTTCTATTATTGAAGTTATTATTTATAATATATGACTAAACAACTCACTTTTGTTCATAGTCATGGTTATTCTTTTTTTATAGTTTTGATTTTTATTTTAAAATTTTAATTTAATTTAAATCAAATTTAATATCATCATCAAATTATATTAAAAAAAAATCATCCATAACAGGGCACCTGTCTAGCTGGTGGGCCCGAAGTAAAGCCCACGCCGAGTCCAATGAATCTCTCGGATTTTTTTCCTGACCGCTGATTGGTCGCGAAAAAGCTGCCTCTCTCTTCTTTTCACACTTGCACAATTCAAATATCTCTCTCTCTCTCTCTCTCACTCTCCCTTTTTTTTTTTTTTTTTTTTTTAAGGAATGGAAAATAATCGAACGAAAAGTAAATATGTTGAGTTCCCTCCAACAAAAATCCAAAATTTTTATATTTAATATAAATTATTTAGTAAATATCTTATGACTCTTTCTTTCCTATGTTCCGACGGTTCAAATTTGATTTCAGCTTAGAGAGAGAGAGAGACAGAGACAGAGACAGAGAGAAGAGAGAGAAGCGAGGGAATTAGGGTTTTAGTGAAATGGAGAGAGTGAAGAATGAGAAAATTGAAATCGAAAACGATGGTGATGAACAAAGAAGACAACAACGTCGGGTAGCGCTTTTGTACGATGAGAGAATGTGTAAACACTTCTCACCTGATGACGATGATCATCCTGAACAACCCGATCGAATTAGGTCTATTTGGAACAAACTTCAGTCTTCTGGACTAACTCAAAGGTCTCTCTCTCTAAAATTTATGCATGTTTTTAGGTTGTGAATGTAGAATCGTCACCTAGGATTATTACAGATAGTTTGGCTGAACATTGTGTGTTAGTGCTTGTACGTGAATCTAGGAATCTGTAAATAATCTTTAATATATCATTAATCTTGGTATAGATGTAGTCTTTTGATTTTTTTTTTTCTCTCATTCGACATAAGTAGTATTATGAGGATCAAAATAAAAGGTCAAACAATAAAATTGACAAAATCTTAAAACATTCTAGTATGCAATTAAATAATGAATTGTATTATGCTTGGTAAGATTTTGTCAATTGGGCTATTGGGTTCCTAGTTGTGGAAATTTTAGATTTTTCTGATCATGCGAAAGATTCCTACTTGTGTTGTGATTGTACGGTACTGTATGAGTTAGTATGAGAGGGAAAATTTACATTGATTATTTTTACTTGAGAGTTTGGTCGGACTTCGGAGGCTATTGTTGACATGGCTTTAAGTGGAACTGGGTTGACATAACTTTAGATAAAACTGAATGGCAAGATTAGAGACTATAATTGACCAAAAAGCAGGTTCTATGGCTGACTGCAACTAATTGGCATTAAGGACTAGTTGAGATAATTTAACTTTACCTTGGTAGAAGGAAAACATGTTCTTCTATTTGCTAGAAACTTCAATTACTATCGTTGGAGAACTGTAAATCCATTGGGCACGCATGATAGCACATCACGTGTGCTAGACAAGCACACGGAGTAAGATGGGCAGATTCGCCCCAGAAGAAGTTTGGCACGTCATAGGTTTCAAGACTAAGGGTTCTGTAAATTAGTTTGAAAATAGGGAATAATGAAATTTCTTGCTCGGCAATGGGAACTAGGATTTATTGGCTGTTGCAAATGCAAATATTTAATGGGAAATTGCATGATGCAAAATGAATACTTGGTTTTCTTGAAATGATGATTGATGTTGGTAATTTCTCCTCTTTCAGATGTGTAATTTTGAAAGGCAAAGAAGCAGAAGATAAGCATATTAATGCTGTTCATGACCGAAATCATGTTGCCTGGGTTAAATCTATAAGCTCCAAACAGTATGATTCGCAAAGAAACAGGATTGCAACAAAATTCAATTCCATATATCTGAATGAGGGCACATCTGAGGCTGCTTATCTTGCTGCTGGTTCTGTTGTAGAGGTAACTCATGTATCAGTATAATTTATAGCACAACACTCGACATACTTCTCTTTTTCTATGTCTTCTTCTATCTGTGTTTCCCTGCACAATTTATTTTTTAAAGGACTTTCCATTCATTCTGTTTAATTGTGATTCTAATTTGCTACATGGAGATAACAACTGATGGGAACTCCACATTGTCACTTATCCTTAAATTGGTCTATCTTGGATTGGTTAGATACTTGCCTATGACTATACTGCCCTGCATCTTCCCAAAGGAAACCTTCAATCATCAAACTCCATCGCTATTACTCTGTATATGACCCATAATTTTTCCAAAGTACGTAATATGAACTTAACACCAAAGTGACCAACTACTTTGAAAGGGCCACATGCCCCGTCTATTTCTATTGTTTCTTATGCATATGTATATGCACTTGCAGAACATCAGTGATCTGGTTGTCACACATTTCATTCTTCTCATTTTCGTATTATCTTTACAATTTTATTACCAGGCAAAGACAAACTTCTTATGGTCCTTCAATCTTCTGAATCGCTTTTCAAGAACATGGTTATTGCCCATATGCCCATCTATAACAGATTTTAATTGGACTGTTTTACACTCTTCTTATTTTTTTCATATCCAAGAAATTCTGTCTTCTATCACCAAAGAATTAAAACCTCACGGTGGTTTAATCAAGTTCATCCTATTACCTTGCTTAATTTGAAGTTCATTGACCTTTTTCAACCTTGCATTCATACACCATGTATCCTTTTTTCTGTTTAAGATTTCCAAGTTAGCATGAAGCAACTAACTTAAATGTTTTTTTGCTAGTCCTCTAAAATATAGTATTAATTGGTTGTTGTATAGGTTACGGAAAGAGTTGCCAAAGGGGAATTTGATTCTGCTTTTGCAATTGTTAGGCCTCCAGGACACCATGCTGAAGAAAATGAGCCAATGGGATTTTGTCTTTTCAACAATGTGGGTATTGCAACAAACTATCTCTTGGATGAAAGAGTAAGGCTAGTCATTAATTTTTCTCCATTTTGCTTCTTGATGCATCAGCCAAGAAATGTATCTGCCAATTTTATTCTCCTTTATTTATGTCTCAGTAACACTTTATATATTCTTATATTGTAGTCTGATTTAGGTATTAAGAAAATATTGGTTGTCGATTGGGATGTTCATCATGGCAATGGTACCCAGAAAATGTTCTGGAAGGATCCCCGCGTTCTGTTCTTCTCCGTACATAGGTATTAGAAAATCTCTGACCTTGATTTTGGTCTATTTGAACTTGTTGTGTTATGGTTTACTATCTTTTGCTAGATGTGCATTGAGTTCAAGGATTTCTTTGGAATCAAATAAATTATGCTTGTATATAAGTTGTACATCTCGTTCATAAAGATATGTTAAGAATTAGTTCCTTGGTAACTTTTGGAGTTTGTGCTGTGTATGTAGGTATGAGTTTGGGAGTTTCTATCCAGCTACTGATGATGGTTCTCATACTATGATTGGAGAAGGACCTGGTAGAGGGTACAATATAAATGTACCCTGGGATAATGGACGGTGCGGGGATGCTGACTATCTTGCAGTTTGGGACCATGTGTTGATTCCTGTGGCCAAGGATTTTAACCCAGACATAATTATAGTATCTGCAGGATTTGATGCAGGTCGGATACAGTTATTGTTGTCTTATGTTCCTGAATTATCTATTATTTCTCAGTAGTTCGACAAAAGTGTATACCTCATACATGTGTATGAACATGTAACACTCTGGAGTTTATTAAGTTAATACATTCTCTTTGATAAATTGAAAATTACTTCAATGGATGCATGAGTGATGTTAAGTAGAGTGAGTGAGCAAGTAGCAACTAATTTTCATCACTCTCCGTCTTAAACATAGTTAATATGAAGTCGAATGGAGATAAAAAAACTATTAGGGTGTTTATTTCGTGTATATTATGAGTCGATTTATTGCTGCCTTTAGTTTTCTTTTACTTGTACTTTGAACAGCTCTTCGAGATCCTCTAGGAGGTTGTTGCGTCACGCCCTATGGATACTCTCTTATGTTGAAGAAGGTTAGCTTAGAATAGGCTTCTTATCTTGATTATTTCAGAACAATAATGAAGTTTGATGTTACATCTTATTCATTTTATCTGATAACCCTCTTTGTATGATGTATAGCCATATCAGGATTTGTCTGATGTCATATGGGATAACATGTTGGTTCTCTGTAGTCCTTGATTCTCACTGTTCTTATACCTATATGCCAGTTGATGGAGTTTGCCCAGGGTAAGATTGTAATGGCATTAGAAGGAGGATATAATCTTAACTCCATAGCAAAATCAGTCAATGCATGTGTTGAAGTTTTGCTAGGAGATATGCCGATAAGCAGATCTTTAAACGTGTATCCATTTGAGTCCACTTGGCGTGTCATACAAGCGGTAAAGAGCATTTGCTATTCTCTTGCATTAGGCTTCAGACTTGCCTTGCTGCTTTCTGATTTTCAAAGGTTTTGTGTGTGCTAAAGTGTGACATGCTTGATTAGGTACGTCAAGAATTACATGCATTTTGGCCGACATTGGGTGATGAGTTACCGAAGAACTTACCTAGTAGGAAAGTTCCTGTGGTTAAGGTGAGAAAATCGCGAAACCTTAAGCTGTTTAAGGCACCATTTATATTTTGGTGCCGTGTGTTGGTTTTGTCTTTCTGGTTATAATATTGTCTGATACTTGGAAATTTTGGTGTATTTACCCTGTTGCATCTGTTTATTCTCACTTTTTTATTCATAGCAATAATAGCATATAAAAATACTTATGTCTAATGTATGTTGACCTCCTTAGAATTACACACAAATGAACGAGTGGCATCTAATTTTGTTCTTTGCTATAATATATTCACATGTACCCTCAACTATTTCTTTGGTGCCCATCCATTTTTATTTTATTATTACTTTTTTTTTTTGTGATTGCTAGTGTTTTTATTTCCTTTACTTTCTTTCTATCTACGTTGATGGAGATTTGATAGTTTAGGCGTGAAAGTGAACAATGCGTGTGGACACCTTTTCTTTTCATTATTTATTTATGTATTTTTTTATTTTGGGGGTGGGTATTTTCTTTTCATTATTTATTTATGTATTTTTTTATTTTGGGGGTGGGTAGACATAAAATTCTTTCTCATTTTAGGAAAAAGCAAGTCTTTCCAGTATTTCTTTTGTATTCTACCGACTCATGCTGACACAATCTTGTTGCCACAGTATCCTCTATCTTCAAGCTCCGACTCTGATGGTGAAAATTATGAAGAAATATATGTTGTGTCTGAAACTGCTGATGGTTCTGTTCAGAAGATGACGGAAACCCTCTCCAACTTGAGAGTTGATGGAAATAGCATAGGTAAATATGCAACTTTCAGCTTACAGTGTGAGCAAAGGGATTTTTCCTATTGTAGATGTGTGGTAAAAGAAATTATCGAAGCCAAGGTAAAATAGCATCCAAGCAATCTATCTGCCTAACATGAATTTAATAAATTAATCTATCCCAATCCCAATTTAGCTTGTGGTAGGCATATATCTACATATAATATTATATTATATATATTACATATATATTATTCTCATAATATCTGGACCTACAGAGGACTCTCATTGCATATTTTAATGGGATTTGCATTTGTTTAAAATCCAAAGGCATTTACTCAGAGTTTGTTATTTAGAAGTTCATCATCTTTTGTTCTTCTGGTTTGATATTTTCTAATTATTTTTTTAACATATTTCATTTCCAATAATGCATAATAAGTTTTAACTTTTTTAAGAAGTGCACATGCTACTATGAAAATAATTATTGGGTATATCACTTTCTTCTTGTGACAAGTGATGTAATTGAAACACAGAGCAAGTTTCAACCACTTGTAGCTCATGGAGATCAGAGCATTCAAAAATTGACGTTTGGTATGCGACTTATGGATCCAATATGTGGAAACCAAGGTTCCTTTGCTATATTGAAGGTGGAGAGGTAATTTACACTCGCTGCCTTCCGGCAGTCCCTTTAAGGTTTAAGATATATGTGTTGGCTCTTTAGTACTTTCATCTTCATTGAAGGTTGTAACAGATGGGATGGACATGCTTATTTCTGTTTTAAGGCAAGTTTGTTCTTAATCAATTTCATAAATGATTATGGACACTATTTAATTTCATCCGGAGAAAGCTTGTTTCTGCGATCTGCAGAAGAGGTTAACACTTTCCATTAGGCCAGGTTTTTCCCTCACAGAACGCAACTTAACCAAACATGCTTTGGCTTTTATTTATCACTTTATAGCACACATTTACTTACAGCCAGTAATAATGTTTTAAATAATTAATAAGTGAACTTCAATATCAAGGTCATGCTCAACACTTTTGCCATATATATGAGCCAAATCAAGCCCAGCCAAACTAAGCCAAGCCTTAAATGAGCCACGTCTAGACGTCAAAGCTATAGTTTGTTTATGAAATTAGCCAATCATAGACTTTTGATAAATGGATCTACTAATTCAAAAGATTGAACTCACTGTTAAATGAGCTAGCTCACAAGTAACTGCAGATGCGTTAGTGCATTTATAGCAACTGTGGGGAATTGCACTCCCTCCAGAAGAATCAGGCCCTGACCATGCTTGCAGAGACAATAGGTAGCAAACTAAGAGGTTGACATTTTAGGAAGTACCATGCAGAAATGAGAGATGACAAACAAGTGAGAAATGGACAAAAGTCATGAGGGTGAGGCCACAAGTTGAAATATGAGAAAGAACATAATGAAGATGACATAAAAAAGGAAGGGGGGGAAGGAGTGATAGTGTTGCAAGGAGGGTCCACATTTTGTGCCTGGGCCTACTATGGAACTAAATCTTGAGGAAATTGAGACAGCTAAACTAGCCTTTTCTCTCTCAGAGGTAACTCTAGGCTTCTTGGAGCTGTGGCAACCAATCAAATGATTCAATCATTGATTGTGATTCTGTTTCCTTTATGGCCCTCCTAGTGGCAATTTTCAAGGTATAGATGGCTCATCAATTCCATTGTCTCATATACTGGGGAAATTCAGACACTGGTATACTGGGGGGTTGTAGAATTTCTGACCGTGTTGGTTAGCTCATCTATGGGGGTAATAAACATTGCAACATTTTGAAAAAGCATAGGATGTGACAGTTGACTTTTCTTGGCATCCTGAGCTAATGAACAAGACAGTTAGTGGAACAGATGCTTCGTGCTAAACATACAGTTGAACAAGAAGGGTTCCGGGGAATGCTATATTTAGAACTTCAAGGTGATGCACTTCAAGTTGTGCTGCCTTTACTTTTAAATTGAGTCTGGATTGTGGGGTTGTTACTACTTGCATGGAGCTATAAGGGAAGGCAGAGGTGGCAAGGCAACAGCTAAGAGCTTTGGAGCAACTTTAGCCAAGGAGGCAAGGCAGGTCAGGAAAGTTTAGTCATGCAGTGGAAGCACCACAGCCTCAACTATCATAGCTCTTGAGTCAGGGTACTCTTTTTGAGCTTTTATGTTGTTTAGGTTTTGGCTGTCCTTTTGCCTCATTGATGGCATCAATATGAGGTAATCAGGCTTGAAGAGGCAACTCTTGTGATGCCAAGGTGAAATTGAAGTTCTAATTTCAACAATCAACAAAATGATGCATGAGGTGCCTTGCATATTTTCATACTTTTGAAATACAATTTTGCAGTATTTGTTTGTGCTCATGTATTAACAAAAACAGCTCTAATTTTTCAAACCATTTTAGTTTATCTTTTTATTTAAAAATTTGGCATAATTGACTAGGCTTTAAGAGTAGTGTCACCAACTGGGGTATTAATCAATTAGCATATTGGATCCTTTTTGGTTTTGACAAGTATGCTTTTACCCTTTTTTTCCTTAAAGCACCCTGAAGGATATAAGATTGCAGTGAAGACATATTGACTAGGTTTCATGAGTTGAAATGAGACAGGTTCTAATTGGACAGCCTAAGCTGATCCTATTAAACCTTGCCCCTAGCACCTGTTACAAAAATAGGGCAAACATTTGGTCTCAGATTCCTCAACCAATTCATCCGAGTGACAGCCAAGTTCCACCCATTTCTGCTCCAAAACTTTGTTTTCTAGTGCTGGGAACAAAGTTCATCTAGATTTAAGAAGTGGTAGTAGTTTGGAAGTAGGAGCGGATGGCTCCATGTGTGGAGTGTACAATGTGTGTGGTGACCTTTTGTTGTTGAATGCCTCACCACATGAGGCCTCTGATTCACACTCTAGAAAGCCATGACATAATTATTCCAGATGCCTGAAAAGTGTCCTTCTTCCCTGTTCCTTTTTAACTCTCCTTTCCTGTGTAATCATGTTGGCTTTAGGTGGAAGGAATGCGTAGGTCATGTGTTGGCTCAATGGACAAAAATCCACCTAAAGAGATTTTATGGAAGACGTTCCCTCATCGTTTATTTTTTGGCTGGGATTATACACCAACCTGGGGTCCTGGAGGCGCTGCTTTTCTTCACCCCGAAAGTACAGCTGATGATAAAGCTCATCTGTGCTTATACAGAATCACGTAAGTAATCATTTCAACTTCTTCCTCTATATTTTAGACTTACATGCCATGCAAACTCAGTTTGATCATCTCTTTATCTCACTTTCCAGGCTTGAGCAGTTTAATGACGTCTTGCTTCAGGAAAACATTTTAAGTTATGATGAGAAATCACCATTGTTTGATATATCTGCGTTGAATTCTCTGCCTTCTCAGCACTCTGTCAACTTAGAAGTTCTCAAGGTATTCCTTTGTTTTTGTGAATTATCTATGACTAATATCAGTCTTTTCAGTTTCTTGATTTGCATATACAAACTGGGACCTGGTGCATGATGATACCTCTATTGCTGTCTGGGGATTTTAAGTAGACACTTTAATAGGATGTTGATATGATTTGTTATATAAATGATTTTGTGTTGAGAATTCTACTATCTATAGGTTAATTACTGATGCGTCTGCAAACACAAATGATGATATAATTTTAGGTTGCATTTGGCAACTTAAATTTGGATTTATGTACAAATTCCAAATATGAAAGTTTCAAATATATTCTAGTATTTGAAATATTTGTTTGGACAATTCTATGACAACATTAGCATTTGGGATTATTGTAATCCAAACATGTTTTTACGTCAAATAATTACTAATCTACAATTAAAACACACACATTGAGAAATGTTGTATATTTGTGTGTGTGAGAGAGAGAGAGAGAGAAAGAGAGAGAGAGAGACTATAAGTTGAATGTATTTTTAGAGAAAAGAAGAAAGAAGTCTAAAGTGAAAGAGAGTTAAAAAATTTGATCATTTCTATAGATAAAAAGAGAGAGATTGAAAAGTTGAATAATTTTAAAGAGAGAATTGAGGAATTAAATAATTCTCTAGAGAGAAACAGAAATAGAAAAGTTTAATAGTTTTTTGACAGGAAGTGAGGGAGACAAATTGAAAAGTTGAATTATTTTGAGAGTGTGTGAAAAATTATATATATATATATATTTTTTTTTTAAAGAGTGAGTAATCATGACGAAAGATAGTCATTCATTATTTGTAATTATAATATTATAAATTGGTTGTATGATTTTTAAATTTTAAATATTACAAGTGTATGAGGTAAGATTTCATGTCGCACCTCACTGGGTGTTTTTTGAAATGCCCTAGTTTTGGCATCTCAGATTTGACCTGAGATTTGTCTAAATTGAAATCCCTCTAAAAATTGAGTATTCAAATTGCTCCAAATCTGAACCCATGGGGCCTGAATTCATGTTCCTAAACAAAAGATTATAGTTCTCCATTGTGCCACACCAGAAAATTTTAGTGACTTTTTTATCAAAATTCCTGATGGTGGAAGTGATTTTTATGCAGAATTGCTGGTATCACACGGTCGTTCACTTGGGAAAGGAAAATGATATCCCTGTACTGACCATGACGTATGCCCAAAAGCTTATCCTCACGCTCTTCATTTCATGCCCATTGTTGGGGTACAGAGATCGTTATAAAATCACTGATAAATAATCATGCTTTTTTATTTTGTTCAGGTGCTCCTTTGAGGATGTCGAGAGCTTCAAGTCAGGAAAATTCAAACTATGCCCTCCAGCACAAGGATATAGTCGTGCGCTTGTGAAAGGATTAGTTGAAGGTAAACAACTAGAAGAAGAGGCGGCCATGGCTTACATACAGGAAGCTGCTTCTAAAGCACTGTAATTGCATCTTCTCCTCATTGCCCCTTTTGTAAAATCTCGATTTCTTAGCACATTTATGCCTTGCATGTTCAAGAAAAACCTTTCTTCTTGCACTTGACAAGATCAGTTGTTTGTTCATGGAAGCCTTGATTGTGGAATTGTGGGCACATTGCTTCTTATGAACCATGTATTATTCTGACCAAAAAAAAAAATGAACCATGTATTATTTGAGACTTGAAGGATGTGTAGGATTCTCATTTAAGTAGAGAAAGGAACTAGTAAAATGTTGTGTTTTATGCTCCCCTTGGTTTTGTGCTCTTTCTGAGCGCGTCCTTTTAGTGCTGTTTTGTAGATTTTGTGTAGCCATGTCTGTGTTTGGGGTTGAAGTTCCCTTATTTAGTAAAAAATGAAAGAAGAGCTCTCCATGTATTCATCGCACGGTTGCGTGTTGAAGTTCCCTTCCGACGAAAAAAACATGTGTTTCTACTTTCTTTGTACTGTTTTTTGTTTTTTAAATAGTTCATATTGAAGGAGTACTAAATATTATATAAGTTGCGAACCTGAATTTTTGGGAGTGTTTTTACCTACTACGGGTGTTGCTCATTAAGGACCCAAGGCAAATGCATGGGGTTCATGGTATTTGAAAGCTGTTTTTAATGAGATTATTTGGTGGCCACAATAAATTCAATAATCTCATATTTGAATTGCGACGTAACAAAAAACAAAAATAGTATTTGAAAGCTGGTCTCACTGGTTGTGCCCTTCTTGGGCCCACTGTTTCCTTAACCTATCATGTGGATTTTTCTCTTGGATTTTTATTCTGACCAATAATAATTAAAAGAAAAAATCATATACTCTTTATGTTTTTATACCAAAGAAAAAAAATGATATTTAGAGATTTTTTTTTATATAAATATTTAAAGATTCTTTCACGCCAAAAAATAGGCTGGTCAAATTGGAATGAGGTACAGATGGCCCAGTAAGTAAGGCTGGCAATTGGGTTAGACTAGGCTGATCTCGGCCCATTTTAGAGGGTCGAACTCGGTTTTAGACTTATTTTTTAGACTCGCTTTAATTATAGACCGAATTTAGACCTTAATAGACTCGACCCGTTATATGCTTGGCACATTAATATTAAATATTTGATTTTTTTTTTTTGTTTACATAAGCATTCTATCCTTTCCTCTCTCATTCTCTCTCTCGCCCTTCAATCTATCGTGTCCGAAGCAAGCCCTCGACTCCTCTCTCAAACAACTCTCTCTCTCTCTCTTTCGGTCTCATGTTTGAAGCCCTTTTCCCTTCTCTCTCTCTCTCTCTCTCTCTAACCCCTCATGACCGAAGCTCTTTTTCCCTCTCTCACTCTCTCTCTATCATCAAATTGTCATCAACTCAAAGAGGGGGTTAGGGTTTGAACATGAGACAGAGAGGAAAAAATTGACTATGGCAGGAAGAAATTGATTAAGAGACGAACGAATACCGAAAATGACGAGGAAGAAATTGACGACTGTGAGGAGTAATTGGAACGATCGGACACCGGATTCGACTTCGATGACACCTGAGATCCTTCTTTCGCTCTTTTTCTTCCTGTCCAGTGGCTTCATCGACGGATCTCACAGCGATTAGGGTTTTGTGACTCTTTTCTCATTTTAAACTTTTTTTTTTCTTTCTTTTTTTTTTTCATGTAACTCCTTTCTCTTTTCTCACGGTGGCATCATCCACCCCGGCTCTTTTTTCTCATGGGTGGATCTCACTCATCAATGGCCTCTCTCTCTCTCTCGTTTTATTTTTTATATATAATTCAAGCTCGGGCCTGATGCTCTTTTAATTTTTAGACAATTTGAGTCTCAATTTTTTAAATTTTCTCGAGATTGAACCTAAAAAAATTTCACTTGATCGAACCCAAATTTTACAAAATTCGACTCAAAAAGATTAATTGCCAGGCCTACCCATACCTATTTCATATCCAAGAAAACATGAAAGAAAAAATATATATACTATTTAAGAATAATTTATTCTTATCCATAAATCATATCAAAAGTTTAAACGGGTCAAATTGGGTCAACTAGATCAAATTTGGTCCAATCGGATCAAATAAAGTGAAACCAAATCACTCATGCCTTCAACGAATGACAAGAAAAAGTGGCCTGGCCTTAACTCCTTCCATCACATCCAAGAATATGTGTCTAGATACATCACAAATTCGACTAACATCATTATCATTAAAAAAACATATGATTCAATTCATAGGGGTTGAGGGCTACGCAAAAGAGTGCCGGGGTTAGAGTTGGCATTGAGACTGCTGACTGCTGTCACATCTCAAAGTCGCTATTTGTATCGTTATTTCATGTTGCCATTTAACGCAATACTATTCTCTCTCTCTCTCTCTCTCTCTCTCTCTCTCTCTCCGGGATAAAGAGAGGAAAAGCAGAGCAAATGTTATAAATCTTTAATGAATAAATAATATTTTTTTAAAAAAAAAAATTCTTAGAACAATTTGATATTGTACCGCAATTTTGATAATGGGGTATTCAGGTGGGACTCAAATATTACATAAAAGGCCTCATCTTGATTAAACATCAAGGGGATGCAGCATCAAGGCCAAAGCCATATGATCCCAAAAGAATGTCATGCTTAAAGCCAATTGCTTGTGTGCGAGTGCTAATCTAAAATTGTTTGAGGAGCTTACTAGTAATTTGTATGCATTGCCCTTTAAAAAGAATGGATCAACCATTGGTTGAAACCTAATTAATCCTATATTCGACGCATGTCTGAGATGAAATAAAATGAAAATGTCAAAATACGGAAAAAGGGTAGAAATTTTCAACTCCGAACAGAGTTTGCCCCCAGAGCAGACTCCTTTTTATTGTCCCTATGATGCTCGAGTGGGAAATGTTAAGACTTAGGATATTGGACTTATCATGGCTTGACCCGACCCGCTCGAGGTTAATCTTAAACTCCTAATTTACCAAACCAGCGAAACCCCTTCACCTTCCCACACGAGGGGATTTTTCTCATTATTGTAAATAGTGAGTTTTAGTGCAAAGAGGTAGACATTACCTTGAAATATTCATCTTTCTATGGAGATAGATAGAGAGAGAGAGAGAGAGAGAGAGAGAGAGAGAGAGAGAGAGAACAGATGAGATGAGTTGAAACCAAATCAATAAGACAAATTTGAGATTTCTCAAATGCTCACTTAGGCTTTCTCAAATTTCTGGTTGTTCTATTACAATTCCATTGCTCATTAAAAACCAATCATGGCTTGCTTTTCAAGAATATCATCACAAGTATGAATTAACACAAATTGTAAATTTGTACGAGTAGCAAAGCAAAATGATGCTCTTACAAGTCAAAATTAATGATGAATCCTTCAAAGGAACTTTTCTGTTCAGCCTTCTGTATGTTGCAAAAAGATGATTCTTCAACGGGATTTTAGTGTTGCATGTCCCGTGTCACTTAAATGCTTGTGCAGTTTATTCCTGTCATCAAAGAAAATACATAACAAAAGGATCAGAAACAGATCAAAACACACACACACATATATACATATATGTGGGATAATCGGCAATACAATGTTAGTGTCAAAATCAGGATCAGTTCAGCTTATCATTCACCAGCATGATGAATATCACATAACCAGTAGTCTAGTTATCAAAGTAAGAACAACGCCATGAACTCACCTCGTCTCAAATTCCACCCCGCACGTCTCACACATGGTCGCAGCATGTGTTGCCTGAATTGGAGACAAAGTTTGACGTTAGGAAGGGACCAAGTAAGGCATGCTTGCATTGAATTGAATACTAGAGAACAAATTAAGATGGTGCAAAAAATACCGGATATGCATGGGAGAAGCAAATTCATGGTGACCAAACAAATGAATGAATTGACAAACCAGCAGTTCAAATGGTAGTACCAACATCAACAAATGCATAGAAAAGGGTGCTAGTCATTCATCATGCTAACTAAGTAAGCTAGACCAATAGTTATCTGCAGATAGATGCAAGGGATTATCATCAGAGTCAAAAGGTGTTTACCTTTTGTTTCCTTCCTTTGGCTGAACTTTTTGCTTTGGAATTCATTTCTTTCTTCCCAGCACCTTTTCTGCTTTTCATTTGGTTTTCAGCCTTCCGATGGTCCTCTGCTTGCCCATTGGCCTCAATTTTCTCATTAGAACTGGCAGTAGAATCCGGCATATTTGAGCTATCATGTTCATCACTTTCCTCTTTTTGACTGCTATCCACTGCATCAGCTCTCTTTGCTTCTTCATTTAGCTTTCCATTCCTTTGTTTGTCTGCCTGTTGGGTGTTTTGTTCAGTGCTTTCCTCTTTCTGACTGCTCTCTGCATCAGCTCTCTTTGCTTCTTCTTTAGATATTCTTTTCTTTTGCTTGTTTTTCCTTTGATTCCTTTGAGTTTCTTGTTCCTCACTGTCCTCTTTCTGACTCTGCATTTCAGCTGCATCAACTCCTGGTGCTTCTTCAGTTTTTCTGTCCTTCTGTTTGTTTGCCCGCCGATTCCTTCGAGTGGCTTTACAGTCATTATATTCCATGAATTCCATATCAACAACAACATCATTGGCAGGTTCTTCTGCCGCAGGAGGAGGTTTAGGCTGATTTCTTGAAGCCTTCTTGTTTTTCTTCTTGCGCCCAGAAACCATTGCTTCAAGAAAACTTTGTTCATCATCTGAACCATGACTCTTCTTTTTAGAATCATTGGCACTGTAATCAACAAAATGGTCTTCATCATCATCATCACTCGGCATTATCTCGTTCTCATTCTTTTCATCTTCAATATCCAAACTATCTTCAAAATTTTCCCTTAGCTCGTCCACATTAATTTCATCCCCATCACCTCCCACTACATCTTCTGTCTCATCCTCCACCACAACCTCTTCCACTTCCTCCTCATCAGCAAATGATTCTCGTGTATCTGCATTATCATCATCCACATCACTTCTTTCCACCTCATACTCCAAGTCCTCCTCCTCAAACTCTGCCTTAAGTTCTGCAACCTTCTCCTTATGCTTCTTCGACCGCTCATGATTCTTCCACTGCTTCTCCGACCTAAACCTCTTCTTACAAGCCACACAATAAAACTCCTCCTCCTCACCCCTCTCGTCCTCTTGCTCCTCCTCCTCAAAACGCTCCAATTCCTCCTCATTAATCCTAGCCCACTCAGGCTCCTCAAACAATCTCGCCTTCTCCAATTTCTCCTTCTCCAACCTCTTCCTTCTCGCTTTCTCCTCCTCCTTTTTCCTTTCCAACTCCAAACTCTTCTTCATATTCATATCAAGAACCCTCTTATCCCTCTTCTTCGCATACAATGCCAACCCACGAACTGTCTCATTATACTCTCTCCTTGCCTTCCTCCTCAACTTCTTATTCTCCTCCTCCATATACCTCCTATCCTTCCTAGAATCCATAAATCCTATATCATACTCATCAACCCAAGCAAAATCCATCACAGTAGCGAACCCTAACCAGTACTTGTAAAAAGCATTCACCTGAGAATAATCACTCTCCATATTTCCCATTATGGGTGCCTCCTTCACCGACTCTAACCCTAATCCTAACTTTTTCACATAATTTACTTCCAGTTCATAAACCTGATTGAATACGTCACCATAGACCTTGTAAAAGCCCTTTTTGGTGTCTGTGTAACCGGAGAAAACCGAATTCGAGAAATAAGAAAACAAATTGGGAATTGCAAAATTTTGGGATTTGGAATTGGAATTGGCTTTGGAATCAGAGAAGAGGATTTGAGAACGGTGAGAGTCGTACCAGGCGCGTTCCTTGGGGTTTGAGAGGACTTCGTAGGCGTAAGAGAGTTCTTGGAATGCGACGGTGGCTTCGGTTTCGGAGAGACCAGACCGAATTAGTTTGTCTGGGTGTCTTTGGAGAGCAAGTTTCTTGTACGCTGCTCGGATTTCGTCTGGTGTGCAGTTTCTTTCTAAGCCTAGGGTTTCGTAGAGACAGCGTTTTGAAGAAGACGCAGACGCCATGGTCGAAGGGCTTGAAGAGAGAGGGAGCTCTTTCCCGAGGTCTTGCCCTCCAAGTTTGTATTGATTTTGTTTTGAGATTGCGCACTTTACTTATAAAAAAACTAAAAGTTTATTTTTATTTTTTTTATTTTTTAGTATTATATCAGCTTCTATATATTTTATTTTATTTTAATAAATAATTTTATTAATTAAAATAAAATATTTTTTTACAAGAAACAAGGGTTAAAAAAAAAAAACTTATTTTCTCATAAAGATTTTAAGTTATTATTATATTAATGAATTTA
The DNA here is from genome assembly GCA_037126225.1 of Dillenia turbinata. Classification (NCBI taxonomy): domain Eukaryota; kingdom Viridiplantae; phylum Streptophyta; class Magnoliopsida; order Dilleniales; family Dilleniaceae; genus Dillenia; species Dillenia turbinata. The sequence continues at coordinate 9,315,277 of JBAMMX010000020.1, forward strand.
TATATTAAAAATCTATATTTAATCTCAACTTTCTCAAAATAGACGGCTATAACATCATATCAATTTCTAATTATTTTCACCCTTTCTCATTATTTATTAGTTTTAAAATCTAATTCTTTTTTATTTTGTTAGTTTTCGATAAAATAATTTTACGATGAATTTTGATTTTTGATTTTAATACAAGGAAAATTTAATCATGTCATAGAAAAATAATTATAAGTATTTATAAAATATCCATTCCTTCATAAAAGAAAAAAAGAAAGAATTGATGAAATAAATTGATTTCAATCATATTTCTTTTGGTATTGTTGGATGTGAGTTACAACTCTATGAATATCGAATCCTTGCTAACTTGAACGATTATCGTCGATGGAATGCAAAATCTATAAAAACCGTCATAGGGTGTTCCGGCAGGGGAGACCCCGACACTCAAATAAAAAAAAACGGTTTTTGAATATAATGAAACAGATTGAGAGTTTTAGAAAGTGAGAGATTCCCTATGACCAGTATGCCCAATGGGTAAGACCATGAGAGTGTATTTGATTTAGAAGATTTGAAAGTGTCTTATACCTGATAGAGTCGTGTGCTTTCGGGACGTTATAACCCTATTTTCCTTATGGAGATGATTCAGAAATCTCAAAAGTTAAATATTCTGAAACATTCGTGATCTTTATCATATGGAAAGTTTCGTTATTCAAGAAGATCTTTTCCTTATCCGTAGGATTTTGGAGATACTGCTCTTAAGTAGGGAACCAGAGTCGTTAGGGTGCTTTGACCTTTCCTTAAGATCAATTAGGCTGTCAGCTTTTGGTTCGTCATTTATCCAATGCAGAGCCTTCGGAGCTTGCTCGTTCGGTAAACCAGGGGCTAAGTATCCGATCAGGGAAATAAATTCAACTTGACAAATTTCGTTCGATAGGTGGGGTGACTAAGACCCTATCGTTCGGGAGTTGAGAATACCGGGTTGTACATGCCCATCGGTTGGTAGTTGTTCGATCGGTTAGTTCAGGGGAGCGATCCCTTTTGTGCTGTGGGCCACATGGACTTAGACCCTCAAACGTATATTCGATAAAGTGTTGAATTATGTTTTATCATTTGCTCCTGACTCATGACATTCTTTGCGAAGAAGCGCCATGAGTAATGATTCATTAAGGCGAGGCGTATCTAATACGTTACTAAAGCATAGGACTACCAGGCTTCTCCTTGATCATTCCGCACTTTTTTTTGAGGACATATGCGTCTCTTCGAAAGCAACTCATTTATAGGGAATCGGAGAAAATCAATTGCTCTATTTATGATACGCTATTCTTGCCAATTCGTTTCACCTACTTTGAATTAATTAAGGCCCATTTCTTTGCCGCTATAAGCAGTGACACTGGGTGCTCGTTCCTCCCCACGGAGAATCGAGGTTTTTCTTTCTTTCTGAGAGTTCTTTTGTAATGAGAGTCATCTCTTTCCAAGAGCTGTTTTGTGAGACATTTTGGTTTGTAGAGCTTTGTAGCTTGGGTAGTTTTTGCTGAAATGAGATCTCATTAAGGAGAGAGACTACTGGAATGAGATCTCATTATGTCGACCGCTAGTCGGTTAACATAGTGAGATCATCTATTATTGGTGGAGACATGTCTTGCACCAATTTGGGTTAACTATCCGGGTTTCCCTCGATCATCCAATCACAGTGTGGATGCGTCTCACACTGTCTTTGGTTAGTAGGCAGAGCTTAGGTCGTTTTGGGGTGGCAAAACCCGGGCTCGTGTCCTCTTTTGTCTCTAACACTACATATAAATTATTATTTTTGTACTCTCCAAGGGTAACCCTGCTATGTACTTCTCTTGGTGTAATTGGTCCAATTCAGGGACTTGTATACTCACTCATGTAATTAGATGTATTTCCTGTGTAAAAGTAAAAAAAAAGTTATACTTTACTTACTTGACTTTTGCTCTTATTTTCTTTCGATATCTCTCGTTGGTTTGATTGTATGAATTTCTTCATTCAGAGTGGATCTGCTTCTAACTTTAGACTTCGTGTGGAGACACTAGGTAATACTGACTATTCAGGCCATTAGACTTTAAGTGAGAGACTTTGTTCGAGAAGACTGGGCGTTACTACCCGTTTGGGGAGTTTTGTTCAATCGATATAAAACTTTAAATAGGAGGGTCGTGTCCACCCGTTTGGGGAGTTTCATCACTTTTTGATGACATATCCGATCAATTAGATAGGAAACATTAGATAAGAGGGTCGTGTCCACCCTCTCGAGGAGTTCAATCCCTTTTTGATGACACGTTCGATCGATAGAAAACTTTAGATAAGAAAGTCATGTCCATCCGTCTGGGGAATTCCATCCATTTTTTATAACACGTTCGATCGATAAGAAATTTTAGATCGGAGGGACATATTTACCTATTCGGGGAGTTCCATCCTTTCTTGATGACACGTTCGATCGATAGAAAACTAGTCAGGTAGTCAGACAAGAATAGAGGAGAGAATTGTTTAGTTCTTACTGAGTTGATTCTTCTGGCTGCAGGGAGCTGTGGAGTCTATTGATAGTATATGTGTAGGTTTTCTAAGCTCCAGGTTCTAGGCACGGCCGATCCGTGTAGATTATTGAGGCGATAGGTTTCTGATCGGACCACGAAACGCACTTAGTATGGACCTTCCCAGTTTGGAGCGAGTTTACCCCCAAGTTGAAGCTGACCGGTGGTTTCCACTCTTCTTAGCACCAACTCGCCAGGTTTAAACATTCGGCTCTTGACTTTTCGATTGTAATATCGTGTTATCTGTTGTTGGTAAGTAGCTATTCGTGCCAATGTAGATTCCCGTGGCTCTGAAAGTAAGTCTAATCTTTTGCATAGGGTATGATCGTTTTACTTAGTGTCATATTGGGCCTCCCGGAGCGAGTGAATTCCTATCTCCACAGATATGACCGATTCACTTCCATACGTTAGACTGAATGGTGTTTCACCAGTTGCCCTTCGGGGCGTGGCACGATATGTCCAAAGGATACCGTAGAGTTCTTCAACCCATCGTCCTTTATCATCATCCAGTATTGTCTTTAACCCTTGTAGGATCTTTCGGTTGGTTATCTCAACCAACCCGTTGGTTTGCGGATGAGTGACCGATGAAAATCGATACTGAATCTCGAGTTTTTCGCAAAACTCCTGGAAGCACTTATTGTCGAACTGCTTTCCATTGTCCATGATAAGGACATATGGTATGTCGAACCGAGTAACGATATGAACCTATACGAGGGATTGAACCTTGGCTGCCATGATCTGAGCTAGAGGTTCAGTCTCCACCCACTTAGTGAAATAGTTAATGGCCACTATGAGAAACTTCTGCTGCCCTGAGGCTAGAGGGAACGGCCCGAGAATGTCCATACCCCATTGAGCGAACGGCCAGGGGCTGGCTATAGGATTGAGCTCGGTGGAGGGCAGTTGAGGCACCGAAGAGAAACGTTGGCACTTGTCGCATCGCTTCACGTAGTTGTCAGAGTCGACCTTCATGGTCAGCCAATAGTACCCCTGGCGAAGAGCCTTGTAGACCAGGTTTCGAGCATCTAGGTGATTGCCACAGATCCCCTCTTGGATTTCTCAAAGGACGTAATCCCCATATTCGGGATTTAAGCACCACAGGTATGAATGAGTGATTAACTTTCGGTAAAGGATTCCATCAATTATGGCGTAATGTGCAGCTCTTTGCTTTAGTTTCATTGCTTCCATTGGTGACTATGGCAAGCGATCATGTCTCAAGTATTCTTCTATGGGATCTTTCCAACTAGGGGACTGATCGATAGTGAAAGCCTCTCTGGGCTCATCGATGCTGGGATACAACAGGCTCTCGATATATACCGTTCGGCTAGAAACAACCGAGTTGGAATTAGCCAGTTTCGATAGAGTGTCGGCTTGTACGTTCTCCGATCGAGGGATTTGCTGGATGTCAACTTTGTCTAGTTGTTCCATCGTCTAGCGTAATTTACTCAAGTATTTAGTCATGGTTGGATCTTTCATTTCTTAGACCCCTTCGATTTGTTTGACGACCAACTTGCTGTCAATGAATACCCTTACGTTTTGTGCCCTCATGTCGATGGCGATTCGAAGGCCCGTTAGCAAGGCTTTGTACTCTACTTGGTTGTTGGTGGCCTGAAAATCGAACCGGAGGGTGTATTCCGCCTTAAAATTATTTGGGCACACCAGTATGAGTCCGACCCGCTTCTGAGGAGTTCGATGACCCGTCGACGTGAATGGTCCACTATGAAACCCGCTATTCCTCCTTATTGTTAGGAGATTCGTTTTTGAGCGTCGTCGGTAAGGTACATTCAAGGATAAAATTGGCCAATGTTTGGCCGTTTATCGCTGGTCGCGGCCGATATTTGATATCGAATTCACCTAATTCCACACTCTATTTGATGAGCCAACGTGAAGTGTCTTTTTTTTGGAGGATCTGCTTCAGTGGTTGGTCAATAAACACCACAATGGTGTGAGCTTGGAACTACGGTCGAAAACGTCTTGATGAGATGACCAAGAAATATGTTATCTTCTCGATCGGTCGGTAGTTGATTTCGGACTCCATTAGTATCCAACGATATAGAAGACCGATTGTTGGATAGCAGACTCCTGCCTTACCATCACAGAGCAGAGTGCTCGATCGGAGATGGAGAGGTACAAATAAAGCTCTTCTCCGGGGACCAGTCGCGAAAGCAGTGGCAGCTCCATTAGATATTCTTTTAATCGTTCGAAAGCTGCCTGATATTCGGATGTCCATTCGAACCGCCGAGACCTTTTCGATGCATCAAATATGAGCTTGTATTTCTCACCGACCTTCGACATGAATCGACTCAGAGCTACTATCCGGCTAGTAAAACGTTGTACTTTTTTTAGTGTCTGAGGAGGCGACATGTCTAATATCGCTCGTATCTTTTCGGGATTTGCCTCTATCTCTCGATTAGTGATCATAAAACCCAGGAACTTTCCGGAGGCAATTCCGAAAGTGCACTTCGTTGGGTTTAACCACATATTATAGCGTTCTAATATCTGAAAGGTTTCTTCAAGATTCACAACATGAGCTCTGCAGTGATGCTCTTGACAAGCAGGTCATCAATGTACGTTTCTGTCTAACTAGTCCTTGAAGACCGTGTTGACCAATTGTTGAAAAGTCGCTCCAGTATTTTTGAGGCTGAAGGGCATGATCCAGAAACAATATATGCCGAATTTGATAATGAAACTTGTCTTCTCTTCATCCTCTGGTGCCATTCTAATCTGATTGTAACCTGAATAAGCATTCAAGAGTTGATGCTCTGAGGAATTATCTACAAGTTTATCGATATTGGGAAGTGGATAACTGTCATTCGGACACGCTTTGTTGAAATCGATGAAGTCCAACCACATTCTCCATTTGTCGTTTGCCTTTTTTACCAAGACGATGTTGGCTAGCCACTCGGGATATTTGACTTCACGAATGAAGCCAGCCGCCAATAGTTTTTGTACTTCTCCCTGTATAACACGTTGGCGTTCGAGAGCAAATACTCTCTTCTTCTATATTACCCATTTGAAACTGGTGTTGACTATTAGCTTATGGGCTATGATGGATGGATCTATACCTGGCATGTCTTTCGAGATCCAGACGAAAACTTTGAAATACCGTTGCAGATAGGCGACTAAAGCCTCTCGTAAGGAAGTTAATAGGTTGGTCCATATCCAAAGGTTTGATTTGGGTCACCTATTAAAGGGACTTCAATTGTTTTTTCGACTGGTTTGGGTTTCGACATTGGCCCGGTGTCGTCCCTGAGTTCCAAGGCATCAATCGGAAAGCTTTCTTGGGCATCTTAGGCCACAAAGATGACATAAGAATCAGGATCGCTACATATGATAGCAACCCCTTACAGTGTTTTGAACTTAACTTTCATGTGTCTCGTATTTGGTAATGCTTCAAGTTCGTCCAAATTGGGTCGACCGAGAATGGCGTTATAAGGAGAGAACAGTTTCACCACATGAAACAGGACATTGGCGATCACATGATTAGGAAGTTTTTTTAGGGTCACGGAAAGGGAGATAACGCCTTCAAGATGGACGTGCTCGTCTGAAAGTCCTCTGAGGGACACAATGGGTTGTAGAAATCGAGCCAAATCAAGACCCATTTGACAGAAGGCGTCCTAGGTAAGCAGATCACAGTAGGCCCCTTGATTGACAAAAACCCTCTTCACGATGTGGGATTCTATCTTAAGGATAATAACTATAGGATCATCGCAGCGGAGATCAACCCCCGCCAGGTCATCATCATCAAAACCTAGCCTCTTCCTCTTAGCAGGCATTACGCTGGGATTGACGGCTGTAAACGTTGACATGAATTTTTTTAGGATCAGTCTGTTTCCCATAAATGACGTCAATCTGTTAGAAGTGGGTTACGACTCCACAGATACCAACTCCTTGTTGACTCGAACGGTTACTGTTGATGGAATGCAGGACATGCAAAAACCGTCGGAGGGTACTCCAGCGGGGGAGGCTCCAACACTCAAATAAAAAAAAAACCGGTTTCGAATGTAATGAAACAAATTGAGAGTTTTAGAGATTGAGAGATTCCCTATAACCAATGTGTCCAATGTGTAAGGCCAAGAGAGCGTACTTGACCTAGAAAGTTTGAAAATGTCTTATACCTGATAAAGTCATGTGCTTTCGGGACGTTACAACTCTACTTTCCTTATGGAGATGTTCCGAAAATCTGGGGAGTTAAATATTTCAAAACATTCGTGATCTTTATCATATGAGAAGTTTCGTTACTCAGATAGATCTTTTCCTTATCCATAGGATTCTGAAGATACTTTTCTTAAATAGGGAATCAAAATCGTTGGGGTGTTTTGATCTTTTCTTAAGATCAATGAGGCTATCGGGTTTCGGTCGGTCATTTACTCAATGCGAAGCATTTGGGGTTTGCTCATTCGGTAGACTAGGGGCTAAGTATCCGATCGGGGAAATAAATCCCACTTGACAAATTTTGTTCAAGAGACGATGCGATTAAGCTCCTATCGTTCGGAAGAAGGAGTGACTACTGAGGATAATTGTTTTAGAGTACCGGGTTGTACCTGTCCATCGGTTGGTAGTTGTTTTATCGGTTAGTTCAGGAGAGTGATCCGTTTTGTGCTGTGGGCCACATGGACTTTGACCCGTTAAACGTATATTCGATAAAGTGTTGAGTTATGTCCTATCAGGCATATATTTTGGAGGATGAAAACTAAGGATTGAACTAATTAAGGGCTAGACTTTAAATACTAAAAAAGTAAGGATCCAAGTGAAAGTGTTTGAATAGGAATTATTATTATCTAAATCAGAAGAAAATTGAACATATTTAATTAGTAAAACACTAATATTCAATAACTTTTATTTTCAAAAAATGCATATTAAAAAAGTAGAAATAGAATACAATGGCTAGGAAAATTTATATCGTGGAGTTCACTTAATAGGGTAAATATTTAATACTGTCACGAAAAGAATAATATAATGATCATAACTTTTTTTTCTCAATCTCCTAATATGGGGTTTAAATTTCAGTGTAACTAAAAGAAGAAAATTAAAGATTTAATGGTCATAGTTGTTGTGGGTCTCGGGGCATGCTCCTGACTATTATTTCTTTGATTCATATTCATAGAAACATGGTCAATATTAGTCTTGAGTAAATTTTTTTGGATATTTAGAGAGATTTAAATTTGAATCATCTTAAAAAAAAAGAAATATATTAATTGAATTATAAGTTATCGATAAATATTGGGATATGGGAAAAGAATAAGTGGGAAAAAGATTTGGGGGCGGGGAAAAAAGAAAGGGGAAGAAGGTAATTTGATAATGATCTTCTTTTCTGGGATCGATATTAAATGATGGCGATTTTACTCTTGTCTAATTTGGGTAAATTTGCAGTGGAACCTTGTACTAAATCGATTCTACCCTTTTTCATGTCACTGGGTCTCTATCAAAATATGACATTGGAGTAATCTGGCTTCAATCACTCTCTCTTTGGTTTGGAGAAAAGGGATAGAGAGAGAAAATGTTAAGAGTTTTTGGAATTAGTTGCATCAAATGTAATCTCTTCTGAGATTTTTGAGTTTAAATTCTCATCCCACTTTCCCAAGTTATTCTTAAAAAAAAAAAAAGGAAAAAATAGATGAGTACATGGGCTTCAAGGCTTCGAGGTGACAGAAGAGAGGTTTCAGTTTTCTTTGGGGATGAAAAGTATACTTGGTGTTGAGATACATATAAGATTAGCCCCTTCATGGGTATTATAATAAACGCACACTCTCTCTCTCTCTCTCTCTCTCTCATGCATCCTGAGACTTAACCTGATCTAGTATAAAAGGGGACTTAACCTGAATCTGTTATAAATGAGAAGGTAGATATGTCATTTAAACTGAAAATTATTGATCTCTCTCTTTGATATTTTTATTATCATTATAAATAATCAACATCTAAAATCATATTTTAATTAATTCAATTCAAACATTATTAATTCAATTTAAAAAGAGTTTTTAAATTGTAATATTTTTTATTTTTAAATTTATAATTTAAAATTCGATTAAAAAACCTAAAATCATTATTCGTTGGATTCACTGTCCGTTAATTCTCTCTCACTCAATGTTGGATGCAGATGAGAGCTGGTCGTAGAGCACGGCCCACCACATTGTAGAAGAAAAATAGTTGTGTACAACCCACGAGGGAGACGCATGTCACAATTGGTTGGTCCAATTGACACCATAGGACCGAACCCAAGCAACATTGTCTGATGCTCCAACTTGAGGGACGATATAAGCAGCAGAGTATACCAAAAGCCACCCACGTGATAACTGGAGAAAGAATTTTGATCACCGAACTCTATTTTCATCTGATTGCGGATCAATAGCAACAAATAGTCATTGGAACGGTTACGTGTGTCCAAAAAATTGCTTTCAGATATCATACAATGCCCATCTGTACGATAAAATGGATGGGTAAAAAGAATTGTGTAATGTAAGTAGTTTTCTAAGCGACTTTTTGGAAGGATGAATTTTTTTCATCCATGGTTAAGCTTGCAACTTCTTGTACATAGTCATTCTCGGATTTACCATTGAAATGGTCTCTTAGAAGTTCCACAGCCATGAAAGTGAGAGCCGAGGCTGGAAAATACCAGAGGACCCTAGGAACACTACCTCTGAAAAATCCCTTAGGGCCTTCTACTTTCCATATTCTGCGAATTGCATCCGACCAGCCATTATACCTGATAAAGATGAAAAATACAGAGATTACATTAGCCTTCTGTACTGTAAGTTACTTTTGCCCATTTAAATCATGAATAAGGGTCTATTTAACCAAGCAATCCGTAGGAAGGCTGATATAAATTTTTAAAAAATGGTGGATTTTGCCAGCATCCAACAATACTTTTTAACTCCCATTTTGAGTTATCCAGGAAACACACACAGAGGAGAAGCTTTACTTCCCTAGTTCTTGGTTGGCATGTCCGGAAATGGGGGATTATTTGCATGGAAGGAAAGTAGGTCCTGGAAAGAACCTTTTAGATCATGGTAATGTACCAAAGATCCAAATGCATATAGAAGCAAGAGTGGTACCTTGATGTTGATCCTTGTACTTGTAATCTTGTCTTGATGACGTCCAACGGAGTTGTAAGATATGCACTGAATCCTGCAAAATGTTTAAGTAAAAATAAGCCACTATAAAGAACAATATGGGGATGATTACATTCTAAAAGGCTGCACTTACTAGTCAGTGCTTGCTCAGTCAAATCCTAATCATGATTCAGAATGGTTTCGAGATTAAGTAGAAAAAATTAAATACATACCACCAGCTAATCCCCCCAGCAGAAGCCCCTCAACTGAACTGTTAATGTCAACATTTGAATCGGGTAACCATTTTTGTCTCCCATAATCTGTCACATCTTTCAAGGCTTCATAAAATGTAACCTGCAAAGTCCGTGTTTTATGAGTCCTGCACATTCAACAGAAACTATACATATATAAAGCTTCAGCCCCTCTCAAAGGCTATTTCCAAGGATAATAAAGAGAATGGTACAGCTAAAATGAACATAAAAGTTTCTAATTTTTTCCTTTACCCAAAAGTCGGCATAGCAAAAGCTCATTTCAGAAAATTAAATCTCATTCCAACGGAGTAAATCTCATTCAAACTGATTTTATGCATGTTCTTCATGAACAACATAGATACATTATAAATAAATAAATAAAAAAAAAAAAAAAAAAAATTCAGACCATCAAATGTGATAGGAACATTTGCTGCAGCCATATTAAAAATTTTACATACCATAAGACCAGCAAAAGGCACATCCCGTGCAAGCGTAGACCAATAACTGCCAAAAAGACAAAGATTGTTATGCAAGAGAAACATAGGGAAAGGTAATCTATAAATGCAGATCTACCAATGCAGAAAATTCTAGCATCCCAAAAATTCATTGAGCTGATGCTAATTAGGAGTACTGTAAAGGTTGCTGAGTTTTTTGCCACTGACAAGAATTATTGTAGTTCTCATTACCCCTACTTCGAAAAAGCAAAAGTAAATTATCTAAATTTTGGAGTACAATAGAAGGAACCAAGAAACTAAAACTTTAACCAAGATAGATACCCCGCATATAGGCCTCTCAGGCCTTGTTCCTTCCATATAGCACTGCCAGCTTGGAACATTCCCGTATAGTATCCATACATTTGTGCTCCAGATTTTGTACAAGCATTGTTTTTCATGAGAACTGAAGTCCATGAAGTTTTTGTTCCTTGAACTTGCATGCGTTGCTTCATCACCTCACATGGAACGTAAACGAATGAGCCAAGTGTATCTCCTAAAATACAAGGCGAAACAAGAGTCTCATAAGACATGTAAAAAACTATCCACCTGATCAAGAACATGATAAGGCCAAAAGCATAAGACAAAGGGACTTGGGATACTCAATAATCATGAAACAGTGCAGCAATTATTAGTAGTTTCCATTTGCAAGAGAATGACCATAATTTTTACAGTGCAACAATATCAAGTGTGTGTGTGAATGTATTGTTTAAATAAATAGATCACATGCCCAGAGTCATACCAGATACTTTGAACCCAAAGACAGCCAGAAATCTTATTTGCAAACTTAAGGAATACTATGGTATATCCAGATCCCATGATATGCTAATCTACATCAGAATTTGTAAACCGCTGAACAGCTTACCAACACTTCCAGCAATAAAATGTGCCCAGTGGCCTCCAAGGCTAGGATGCGTTTCTTCAATCCACTTCTTTGTAGACTCAATGATGCCAAAATATGTTGCTCCAGTGGCAAGAGACCCGGTTACTCCAGGAGTCACTCCCCTATAAAATCCTACAACATCAACCATATCGAAACACACAAACATGAGTCTGCTGTACGCAAATTTCTTTAGTTATGCAACTTGCCAAACAAATATCAAATGACATCTCATGCTAAGTATACCTCGCAATCCATCAGCAGCCCAGACTATACGGATCATCTGCAGCACACTTTTCTGATTCTGATTGTAGTTTAGAAGAATCATATATACAAATATCAGTCTAGCATCCCCCCCAATAAATGCATGCCAAGCAACATGAGATCACACTAATTTCTGAGTTGAAAATCAGCTGTCTCTCCCCTACCCAAAATTTAGGGCATGTTTGGTACAAAAGAAGATGATAAAGGGGCATATTTTAGAAAATCAGCACTACAATATCGAACTTTGTGTTAGCATATGCAGGTTATTACCATCCCCCCACCCCAGCAAGCCTTCCCCTTCTCATCCTCCTCTTTCCATAAAGACCTATGCAATTAAAAAATAAACATGTACATTACATGATATAATTTTGCATTTATCCCTTCAGCAAATCTTCCCTATTGCAAGCATGCCTTTTAATAATTAACCAAGAATACAAACTAATTAAAGTCCCCAGTGTCTTGACCTTCTTGTAAATAATTTTTATCAGATATTGAAATATAACAAGATTAGGTCATATTGCCCCACATACATGATCCATACCTGCGATCCACTCAAAATAGCTTGACTTTGAATTCGAGTCTTTATTGTGTCCACCGGATGCATCATTCCCTCACCGAAAGCCCCAGCAATTGCTCCCCATAAAAACTCCCTCCACACTACATCCAAAACAGAAACAAACACAGACAGATCAATATGTGATATAAAGACAATAGAACCAAATTGACTGAACATTGATACACATTAGGGTCAGTGTCTAATACAACCAAATTGACTCACAACAACTAAGCCTTCCAAAATTCCATTCTCCATGTAAAATGTGAAACATAAATTAATAAATTTCACCAAACAGTAACCGATAAACATGTTTGAACAAGAGCAGAATTGTCAATGTTCTCAGGAAGTCTACTAAATCACATTTATGATTCACTAAAAAACTTCGTGCACACACATGAAGTACACTTGATTTTCAACGCATAAGCGTTTGAGCCAAAGAAAAATTCTCAATCTTTCTACTAAGTCTGCTAAATCACACGTATTATTGACTAAAAACACTTCACTCGCACTAAACAAACAAACAAACACACACACACACACACACACACACATTTATATACGAGATACACTTTGATTTTCATCAAATAAATCTCAAATTATTATATCAACTAAAAACGAGACAATGGAAATGATAAAATCAGATCAACCGAAACGAATTTGAAGTCAAAAAACTAGATAGTCGTCAGAAATACAGCTATTGAAGAGAGACAGGAGAGAGAGAGAGAGGGGAGAGAAAGCAGTCACCAAAGAACGAATTTGAAGTATTAAAAAAAAACTAGATATTCGTCAGAAATACGGCTATTGAAGAGAGAGAGAGTGTAGTTACCAAAGAAGTGACTGTGAGGCGTATCGTGTGAAATGGAAGTAGGAGGCCATGCAGATTCTATGGTTGAGCTGGGATTCGCCATTGAACTTGAAGAACAACTCTCTCTCTCGTGTTTCGAAATTTAGGGTTTTAGCGGTTGCAAGAGCGCGACGGAGCGTCAGAAAAGAAACTCAGAATACAAAGCGAAAAGCAATTTTTGCTTGCTGAGACGGGCCCGCTGGGTGGATCGATGCAGTCAAACGGCGCCGTTTAAAGTCACAAATCGCAGCAGAAGCAACTTTTTTTTTTTTTTTTAAAGGCTTTAAAAATTGCAAGTCACACATGAGAGGCTCAACTTATTAAAAACTTCTTTTACGATTAATAAATTCGTTCAAACTCATGCGATAATTCTCAAAGAGATGAATTCAGATAAATTATTATATGTTCATAAACGAGATGAAAAATTAACCATCTTTTTTTGGAAAGAAAAAAAAATAAAAATCATTAAACTTAGAGGGAGAAATTTTAAAATAATTTATTTTTTCTAAAAATTTTTATTCTGTTTAGTTTTTAAAGAGATGTCTGTATATTACTTAAAATCAGTACATTTAAAGAAAAAATATGAATTAAATTAATTTTTTAAGAGAAAAAATTAATATATTTATTTTAGAGGACAAAATAATTTTATTTTTTTAAAAAGAGAAAATTTAGAATTAATTTGTTTAAATATTTAAAAAAATTATAAGTAGGGCACAATAGCTTGGTATATAAAGGAGATTAATTGAGGGTTGTGATACTGTAGATCAATTAAGGATCAAATATTTTTTAAAAAAAAAATTGTCACGCAATGCTCTCGCTACTTATTCAATTGTGTATAAAATTTGTGAACTGCAATATATATATATATAAATTAAAATTAGAATAAGTTTCTATTATTACATAATTAAAAAAAAAAAAAAACAAAGAGAGAGAGAGAGAGAGAGACCACCAACCATTTGCCCTTTCAATATCCAGGTGTTTTCTTTTTCTTTCTTCCTTTTGATTTTTTTTTTTTTAAATAGGAGATTCATGAGTATGAATTTATACAACGAGAATAATCATCTCCTACGTAACTATTAAATAAATATTAGTATTTAGAAGTTTTTAAAATGTGTAAGATGTATAAAAATATAAATATAAAAATTTTTATGTGATTATTAATTAATATAACGTCTTAAGTAATTTAAAAAATGACAAACATTAGTCGGAGCTCTGGACTATTAAAAGATAAAAAGGAAAAAACATAGTGTGCAGCACCATTGCAACATGGTAGACTCCATAGTCTAGTGCGAAGGCCAAATAGAGCTTTAGTTGTACTATTTTTGTGTTTCCATTCCATGGCCTTGATTCGGTGAGGAGAATTTGCTTCTTTTTTTTTGGTTTTTAATATGGGTAATACGAAAATAAAAAAAATATACGTGTTCATAAATTTTCAAACACTAAATTTAAAAAAATATATTTAAATAAAAATTATTTATCATTCAGTGTCTCTACAAGAATAATAAGGAAAGAAACCACGGATCAATTTCCTAAGGCCGGGCTAGTTTTAAAAAAAAAAATTCTTGAAATTGGTCCGGCCCGATGAACAGGCCCACATGCCGGATGACATCACCGTTTGGATTTTCTTTTTCTTTTTTACTTTATTTTCTTTCAACCCCTCTTTGGTTTTTTTTTTTTTCTTTATCTCCTTTTTTTAAAAGTTCTTTTTTGTTCTCTTTGCTCTTTTTTTTATTAAATCAACCAATAAATATATAAAGAAAGAAATTAGAGATACAATAAATTTTTAGAATAGTTCTATCGAATTCGGTGTACATCCATTACCAAACTATTCAATTAGATTTTTAAATCCACTAACTTTTTATTATTATATATATTTTTTATTTTTACGCAATGATGATTTTTTAAACATATTTACATAATTTTTCAATACACTAAAAATTTATTATTATTATTTTTCTTCTTCTATATCTGTGTTTTTGTCCATGCCTTCTCTCCTTATTCCTGCACCCTTTTTAATACAAATCAAGAATTTTAAAGTATTTTCTGTCAAATTTGTATGGACCTCAGAAGAGTTAGTATATTTTTAACAATTTTGATTAAAATTGGATAGTAAGATGTATTATTTTTCCACCAATCTAATATATTAAAATAATCATTATCATCACAATCTTTTAACCTATATATTTGTTGGTATAAAATTAATTCATTTAGTGACAATGAAATTTTTTTATTTTTTTCTAACATATGTAAATGATTAAAAGAAATTGAGAATGAACGAGTCGTTGAATTATTACTATTACCTACATCACTACCACTTACGTTATCATATTCTTTTTAGTATAATATAAACATGGTTTTTAAAGTTTCAGATGTATGTTGTTTTAAAAATTATCGATTTATATATATTTTTATTAAAAAACTATCAATAAAATAATATATTAGAATTTTAACACTTTCAAGTTTTACTCGAGAATCTAAAACACATACTATTAAATATAAAATAGAAATTTTTTTGATAATATTTTAAAATTTTCATTTTTATTAGTTGAATAATGTCACCAAATCTATCTTCATTTTTAAATTGACTAAATATGAAACAAATTTTACAAAAATTACATAATATTAAATGAATTTTTAGATAGTAAACTCCAAAAAATAAATTTATACATATATAAAAAATTTCTAATAATTATGTTAGTGTGATTGCAAAATCAAAAACGACATTATCAATAAAATTATATTCATAATTAGAATTTACAAATTCAATTAAAATATTTTTAAAAGGGAATACACATTGTATCATATCATAAGTTGAATTTCACTTAATTTCATATTTTTATTTAAATTTTATATTATGTAAATGACATAATTGTCTTATTTCTTTTTTTTATCAAAAATTTTCTAACTTGATAAATTAATCACGAATATGTCATAAAAATATTTCAATCATTTCCAAATTATTTTTAACATATAAATTTAAAATATGATTTGCACACCTATTATGAAAAAAATGTTTTATCTAATATTATTTTTAAAGTATTTTTTAAAATATTAATCGTACTAATATTAACCGAAATATTATCGAAATATATATAAAAAAATTCTATAACTAATTTTATATTCATAAACAACATTCATAATTACTCTAATTATATGAGTACCGGAATGTGAGTATTCTCAATGTTAAAAAATTAATATTCTTTTTTCTAAAACTCAAGAATTATTAATCCAATGACATGTTATTATAATAAAATGTTATTT
Organism: Dillenia turbinata; assembly: GCA_037126225.1. NCBI lineage: Eukaryota > Viridiplantae > Streptophyta > Magnoliopsida > Dilleniales > Dilleniaceae > Dillenia > Dillenia turbinata. Next base: position 9,331,401 of record JBAMMX010000020.1, read on the forward strand.
TTTAGGTTCATTTTTCCAAATATCTGAAATTAATGAAAATTTACAATTAGTACTCATAAAATTTGCAATTAAATCATCTTTTAAGATTTGAAATTGATCTAATGACCCCTCCTACTGGATTTTTTATTTTTATTTTTTGTAATCTGGTTGTAAATATTTTTAAACATATTTTTCAAAAATTTTACATTCAACTATACTGAATGATAATTTTTTTCTTACTATCTATTCTATTTAATCAATTTTCAATTTCTGCATTATGCCTAAATGTATCCGTGACATTTTCTCTCTGGTGGCTATTTATGTTTGTTTAGTTTGAAATAATTTATTCGAATGATCTAACTTTATATCTCTTAAGTGTACTTACTTCCAAATCTTTCAAAAATTTATATTTTTGATGACAAATTTTACGATTTGTCTTTTATTCATCATAATTTTTAACAAAAAAATTTCATACATTAGAATCATTATTTTCTAGTGTGTTTTGTATTAAATTGTGTATTACTAAATTCATTTTTTTCTAAAAATCTTTTTCATATCTATGTGTTCTGAAATGTTTTCTTGAAAAAATGAAAATGTGAGAGGGGAGACTGTTAGGAAAATTATAAAAAATGTGTTCCGGCCCTTTTTTTTAAAAAAAATTAAGAATAAATATGTTAAAAAAAATTAATGCAAATGAATGTAAAAAATGTAATGTCGCGAAAAATTAAATGTTACCGATTTGACGGAGATTATGATTGTTTTTTGTTAAATTTTGAAAATTTGAGTTCTCAACTTTAAAATCTTGCTAAATCTTGATGAATCTTATAAGTGATGTGATTAAGGAGATTGAAAATGAGTTGAAAATGGAAATGATAGTGTGATTGGAAATGATAGAGCGATTGGAAATTGATGATTAGTAGGAGATGAAAACGTGTTTAATATGAGAGAAAGTTATAGAAAATCGAAATAGAGTTGCTGTACAGTGATTTTGAGAAAATATAATAGAGTTGAAAGAATAAAAATATGAGAGAAAATATGAGATTTTGTTGTGTGAGATTTGAAAATGAGGTGTGAATTATTATAGAAAATTTTTTTGTTATAGACTAAAATACTGTTCAAACTAATCATTTTATAATCGTTAAGATAGATAAAATTAGAAAAAATAATAATAAAAAAATGATTATTGAAATTGGTTGGACTGAGCCCGTTCCGGTGGAACGTTGGAATCGTCGGGCTAGTTCCGAGTTTCAAAATCCATGGAATCCAACCCGTCCATTATTGTAATCGGGCCGGTCCATTTTTAGGTTATTGATTACCCGGTCGGTTTCCAATTCAGGCTTTTCAGGTCGGCTAGGCTGGTTTTTGGGTGGAACTGGCTAGTCCCATCTCTTGCGGTCGGTAAGCCTCAAGGCCAAGGGACAGGAAGCAAGATGTACACCGCACCACATCTTAATATCTCTAGGAAAATGCGGCAATTTTTTTTTTTTTAATAATTTACAGTAGCTGGGCTAATGCGAATCTATGAATATTACACATTACATCAGAACACAGATCGAAGACAAGAAGTGAAGCAAAAGATCTGAACAACATACAGACAGGAGAGACAGAGAGACAAGGTAACAGAGAGGTTACAAAATCTTCTCTATCATTCTTCATTTATGAATTTTCTCTTCTTTCTGCAAGTGGGTCTCCCTCTCTCTGTAATTTCAATTCTGTTCCCGCCATTGTCGTTCTGTGTTTCAAAGTTATATTACTTTTACAGATCCCTAGATCTTATATTTGTCGGTTTTATGTGTTTTCTTCAAATTGGTTCTGAATTCGCTTTTTTTTTTTTTTTTTTTGGTTTATAGGAAGCGCAAGAAAAATACGCATGAATAATATCCTATTTCTGTGTGGGACAAAATGTGTGTGTATGTACATGTTGCCCATGTTATGTTTGATGAAAAGTTTGTATTGTTCAATTTTGCATGAATAGCTAGAGAGCAAGTACTTTATTGCCGGGGGAAATTAAGAGGATATTGACATAAATCAGATATTTTGAAACACAAAATGGTATTCCTTAAAGTTAGTGTAAGGAAAATTTGAGTCATACCCTGAAATTGGAAGCTATGTTGTGATAACCCATCTTGTTTTTTCTTTCTTTTAACCTCCACCATCATCCCTTTAAGGAATCCAACAGGAATAAGGACTTGTTCGGATCCAAATTGTGATGGGCTAAATTTTGACAGTAAATTTTGTGTTATTAATATGGGTTTTAACTGATTTATCATATGAAGTTTCTTAGAATGGTACTAGAGATCAAAGATCCAATGTTGCTTGTGTAGTGATTTGAGGAGGGGTTGGGTTTATATGTGGGGTGAGGGCCCTCCTTTTGTTTGGCTGTAATGCCTTTGGACCAAAAGAAAAAGAAAAAAGAAAGAAAAGATGATTTTTGTAAATGGTTTTATAAGTGCAATAATGTGATCCAGAAGAAAAGGGAAAGTGCAATGCAGTGCATCATAATAGCACCTATAAGCAATATGGTTTCTCCTAATACTAGAAATGCCCCCACATGGTTATTACATAGTTTGATTATCTTAAGTTTCAATGCTTTAATTTTTCAATAAAAACCATATTTATTATCAGTATTTTTACTTGCAAATGCAAATGAAAATAGTTTCGTTCTAATAGACAACCAAACAAATCCCAAGTTTTTTGCTTTGTTAAGTTCATTTTCTTAGTGAGTATGGAATTCAATTGTTACTTGTGATGGTTGATTATAAATGCTTGAGCTGCATGCTCTGTTGGTTATGCTTTGTGCTTTGACTGAATTTCTCGTTTTCCTTATCTTGGTTTAATGCATCACTGACTTGTGCATTTTCATGCATTACAAAAGTTATTTGTTGGAAACAGTTGACTTGATGGAAGCATTGGTTAAAGCATGTCTTACTCCTATTCACACGTATAAAGGCCAAGACTGTTCCATTCATCGTTCATTCGTTCCAACTTTCTCAATGAAATTGTTTAGAGGTCCAATCGGGATGATGAAACATCCAAATTTGTTAAACTCTGTTGCAGCTTCAATTCAACCACTCAAAGCCTCAGGACCTGCTCACTTTGACAACACTCTTCCTTCCAAAGGTTGCATCCTGATCTAACTGTATTTTATTCATACTCTTTCATTATGATGATTCAATATGCCATACAAATTTTCACTTCATTGGGTTGGGGTATACACTCATAGCTCAACTTAGAACCAAGAAATCCTATGATTAGATGTGGGATATTATTTTCATAGAGTTAGGGAGAAGTATGGAATATTTTATGTTGAGGGAGTTGAACCAAATTATGGCCAAGCATCAAGATAATAGAATGAGGTTCTTACTGCATCATTTTCAGACTTCAAGGTTTATTTTGTGTGGTTAACAATCTTTCTTATGATAACAGAAGTCCTTGAGATCTGGCGAACTGCCGATGCTGTCTGTTTTGATGTTGATAGTACGGTATGCGTGGATGAGGGCATTGACGAACTTGCAGAATTTTGTGGAGCTGGGAAGGCTGTTGCAGAGTGGACTGCTAGGTTGGATGTCGTTTTGTCCAATTTGACCCCTTAATAATTTTGGGATATGTGTGACTTCTTTTGTTGGCTTATGGCAGGGCAATGGGCGGGTCTATTCCTTTTGAGGAAGCATTGGCTGCCAGATTATCTCTTTTTAATCCTTCCCTATCCCAACTCCAAGAATTTCTTAAGAGGCCTCCTAGGTATGATGACTATAATTCTTTTTCTCTTTGATTATAGTATGTAACAACATGTAACCTGAACTATGTTTGCCCTTGGTAACATAAAAATACTTTAGTTGTTTAGTGTATGGGGTTCATGATATTTACCTTGGGATCCTTTGGACATACCAATATATGATAAACTTATTCTCCTGCAGAATATAGAAAATTGATTCAAATATTTATGTAAAAGAAATATCAGCATGAATGAAGTGTCATCATGATTATCTTCACTATCGAAATTTCTAATATCTACAAATAAGGGCAACTAAGAAAAGGAAACTATGACCCAATTGCTAAGTTGGTTCAATGCACAGGACTCACTAAATTGTTAGGTTTGATCTTGTTGAAAATAGAGGAGGAGAAACAATATTCCTTTAACTCAATTGGCTTGGTTGCTATACTATGATATTGACTCAATTGACTTGAGTGCACACACCCAACAACATATTTACATATCAAAGAGAAGCATCCCAAAATAATAAATATGATGTATAGTTGCTAAAACTCCTATTCATATTCCGCAGAGGGCTATTAATTTTCTCCTATTTCCGGTAGACCCTATTAATTCTTTTTTAATATTTCCAACACCCTCTCAAGCTGGAGCATATGGAAAACATGCACCAAGATTGCTACAAGCTTAATGACCTAGTAGATAACCAGAATCCCTGTTCTAGAAAATTGTTGAAGAATCTGAATTCCTATGCCAACAATCAGAGCATGCTTCACTCACAGTTCACGAGAGCAGCTGTTGGGACATATTCAGCTCTGCTGGAAAATCAGTTGCTGGAAGTGAACCAGATTAATTGAGGTTTCTACCTGACCAAATAGTATTTCTGATGGAAACCAAACTTGACAAAGATATAGGGAACTGCATGACTAGATGGCAGCTCCACGTCTGGGGATAACAAGGTGACCAGATTGGCGGACGGTGAGAACAACAATATAAAGCTTGAGAGGTTACATGGTGAAAGGTTGCTTAAGCGGTGGGCACTCAGCACACACACATTTATTTATATATCAAGGACTACGCCAACATTTAAATACAACAATTACCTATGATGACTATTTATATTCTCTATGAGGACTATTATTTTCTCCTATTTTCAGTAGACCGTATTAGTTCTTTATTTCTATTTCCAACAGATCTGGTGGCCAATCAAGGTTTTAAATTTTCTGAAATTTCCATCGAAATTCTCCAAAACGGGAAGATGCAAAAAGAAATGTACTCGTGAAAAATTTATACATAATTATATTTTGCAAAAATTTGAGGATTTTGCAATATTTTGCCAAAAAAAATAAGGAATGATTTTGCAGGAAATTCTTAATATTTTTTTTTTTTTAAAAAAAAAGAAAACCAAATATTGCACCATTTATGAAATTTTGAATAGAAATATGGCAAAATTTTCTAGCCAAAAAAATGCTCTTTTTTTTTTTATTTTCATTTTAGAATTTTTGCAATATGATTTTTTTTTTTGGGTGTTTTGTTAATTATCATTTTATAAATTATTCAATGTCAAAAGGTGTATTTCAATGTAAGAACTTTTTCTTAAATTTTTTTTTTTAAAATTTCCATCATTTTTCTAAAAAAAATTGAGAAACTTTCGTGCAAAATATCCGCACTTTGAGACCTGCAAAATTTTATTCCTTGAACCCAATCACCACATTGATTTCCTTCTCTCTCTCTCTCTCTCACAATTCAGACCCATGAATGGACTAGTTGCTATAAAGTCAGAATTTCATCAAACATTGGCCGTACATGACAATTTTGAAAAACATTTTGGAGAGGAAATCTTTTAATTTCTGAAAAAAAAAAAAATTGGCATTGCGTATTTGCTGTCAAAGCTTCAAAAGAACCTGTAATCTTTTGGTGATTATTGATCATGACTGTCAAGCCAATGTCATTTTTTCAATATGTTTGCTGCAAACCCCCCCCCCCCCCCAAAAAAAAAAAAAACAGAATAGTGCTCAAAAGGTATAGGTAGTCTTCCAGCTTGTGTATTATCTTAGGAAATCTAAGAAAGTTGGAAAGGAGAGACAGGAGTTATAGCAAGAGGATCTCTGTTTTGGCCAAAGTCATCCCATTTGCTACAAATGCAATTATTTCTTTGAGAGAATGTAGTATGAGGAGATCACAAAGGAATCGTCTCATATTGATTATTATTGACCAAAGTTCTTATTATAGTTGACATTAATTGTGGCACTAGAATCTCTCCTCAATTTCAGCAACCCATCAATAACAAGTGTGATTTTGGAGTTCATGGAGGTGTCACTTGTTCAAATTACAAGGTTTACCTTTTTGCTCACAGGCTAAGGCTACTTAAATTTAAATCTCTTTAGACTCTATGATAGTGGAGCCTCGTGCTTTAAAACTACCTTCTTTGACAATATACACGATTCTGGAAATTGTTAGTGTGTTCTGACTTGTTTGGAAAATAATAAAATGATAAGATGAAAAATTATTAGCGTATTCTGACTTGCAAGTGAATAATAAAACAATATGATGGAAAGAGAAGTAACAAAGTACAGTTACAATTTATGTTCCAAATTAGTTGAAACTTTACTTTGTTTCTGGCCTTAAATTGTTATTTTGATGATTATTGATTGATAGTGTATTGGCTCCTGAATTAACAATGCTTTACTGATTCTACTCCTTAATATGCAGGATTTCCCCTGGTATAGAGGAGTTAGTCAAAAAGCTGAAGGCTAAAAATACTAATGTGTATCTTATCTCTGGAGGCTTTCGTCAGATGATCAATGTATGAATATGGACCATGGATCAACTCTGGCTTGCTCGGTGATTCTTTGTTAATTCCTTCTACCATCCATAATATGTTTTTAGTGCCATCATTTTAGGGGTAAAAGAAAATCTTGCTTGATACTTAATATTAAGAACTCAATCATGAATGATTTTCATTTAAATAATCTCATACCCAATCATGAATGATCGGCCAAACCAGCAATATTGATAATATCCAAATACCAAATCTGCCCTCTATACAAACTCTGCGAAATAGAATAAGTTCCTGGTAAGATCAAAGAAATAATTTGTTCATCCTCTGTAAGGAATTCTTCTGATAATTCCGAACCTAATCTTTTCAAAAAAACACATATAGCACTTTTGTGTTTACGAGCCAAAGTCCTAGCACAAGAAATTCGAAATATATACTTTATTTGATACAAACTCTTTTTTTTTTTTTGAGGACACACTATGATAATGAGAAAGATTTCTACATATACGCCCTAATCAGTCGATAATATCAAAAATTCGGCCAATCAGACAAGCCTTTTCCTAATGTCACATTCTTGACTGAAAGTTGCTATTTTGTGGTTTAAAGGTAGCAGTTATTTTTCTTTTGAAATTTCTGAGCATAATAGGGCAATGAACTCTGTTCTATTCACTTGTGAGATGACGTGCCGTTTTCGTAGTCTCATGAAATTGAACAGTCGTATTTGTAGTTTTGGTGAACATATGTCATTTGGGATTAAAAATGGAAGTGAAAACAAATTCACTATCAAAAAGTGATATTGAGAACAGATGGAAGTCATAGAAGACTCGGATTCTAGAGTGAATGAGCTTTGATCTTACTTTGATTTCTGTTGCTTGGTACTTGCTAAAATTTATATGCTGAGTCTTTAATTCATTCTGTCTTTGATTCTTATTTACGATAATTTTCTTTTAAGCCTGTTGCATCAATCCTGGGGATCTCGCTGGAGAACATTTTTGCCAATCAACTGCTGTTTGGTGGTTCTGGAGAGTTCTTGAGCTTTGACCCTAATGAACCCACTTCACGAAGTGGAGGGAAAGCTGTAGCAGTTCAAAAAATAAGGAAGGTCAGTGTAATAGATATCAGTTTTCCCCATATGGTCAGATGCAAATACTTGTTGATAAGCGCTTCAGGGGGTTGAGTGTGCAGTTTTCTAATTTCTATGGTGAAATTGAACTTCCTGTCACTTCAGGTTCATAATTACAAGACATTAGTAATGATTGGGGATGGTGCAACTGATCTTGAGGTAAGAATGGTTTTTCTAAACTTCTTTTATTGAAGTCTTTTGTCATCCTATTTCATGTAATTATTCATCCCAAAAGTAGTGCTGTTAACTTCAAAGAGTTCTAAAATAGATAGCTCATAGAAATTATTTATATGACCTATGATGACATAGGACATGAGACTAGAAATTTTCCACTTCCAATAGAATTCAGGTCTAACAATGGTATTTCAGCCCTTATTGGACTTTGAATAGGTTAGATAATTGGGCAATGATGACATTACATTTTTGGTAAAGCCTTCAGTGCAACAGTGTCAATAATTTTCTGCAAGCTAGGATGTTGGCTTATATTAGCAGGTATTCTTTCAAGCCAATGAACTACCTTTGACTGTTTTTCCTCGGCACGAGGTTGAGATATGTGGACCTAGTGCTTTACTTTGTGTTCCTGTGTTGTTAATCTTATTAGGGAGTGGATTTTCCATTATAGTGGTAGGCACTTCATTTTGGAATCCAGCATGGATGAGAACCCACCCTTTCCTGATCCTTGTAGGCTCGACAACCCGGTGGTGCCGACTTGTTCATTTGTTATGGTGGAGTCCAACATCGAGAATCTGTTGCAGCAAAAGCTGATTGGTTGGTTTTCAATTTTAGAGATCTGATTAACTCCTTGGATTAGCTTATACTTGTTTGAACTATATATTGAACAGTTCTGGCACCTTTACTGTTCTGTTGGCTGGCATTGTAATTCCTGAGATGACATTCTTTTAACATTCTTCCCATCCCTATGTGGGGATGTAAAGCATTGAATTGTCATTTGTCCTTCACTTTTTTACAGAAAATGTTAAGCAGTGTGAGTTCATACAGACATAAAGTGAGGCTTGAAGTTTATTGTTTGTGTTGTATAATTTACTGATTTTGCCACCGATGGGTTGATGTTGTTTACAATAGAAGCAATAGAAAATTTCCTTTGATCTGCAAGATGAAGAAACAGATACAAATGATGATGTTGAATCTTGCAATTCAATAGATGTTGTTGCCAGCAACGTGGAAGTTTTGGTTCGGGTATATTTTCTTGAGCACAGAGTGAAACTTTTATCTTATGTAGATTAAGGAGTCAAAGATGCATTGCTTGTATATGATATCTAATTTCTTGGTTGATTTTTGAAAAATCAAGGATGCTAAGTTAGTTGAACTGAAAATAGATTACTGTTTCAATGTATTGGAATGTGTGTTTCTGAAGTTTTTTTTTGTTTTTTGGTTGGGTATTTGATCATTGGTATCCAGAAACCCGACTAATCTGGTTTAAGCAGTTATGAGAACCAATTAAGAGGCTGGCTTTTCCGACATTTGTTTTTTTGTTCTCAAGACTTGAGACCTTGGTTAAGGTTGGAATGTGCCCATTTCTAGAGATGTCATACCATCCGGAACCTTCTTTTGTTACTATTAGCAGTCTAAAGGTCTTTGTGTCGCACAATGCAAGGCAGCTCTTTCGCTATCTATATAAATGCCTGACCTTGGCGTTGGCAAGTTTGGACAAGATTTGATCTCAAGATTTGTTGATTTTTCATGTGAGGGAGTATATATTCAAGCAATTTGGTTGCCAGTGGAAATTTCATTAGTGCTTGATTATTATTTCTTATCACGTTCATTCTTCCTGAAGCCTTGTATGAGTCTAGATGTTACTCTTGTTCCTGAACATTGTTTTTGCTGCAAGTAATATCTCCTTTCCCATGATCTTTAATTGCTTTCCAACTGCATGATAAATGCTGTGTCTTAGTCCAGTGAATTGTTCATCGCCTGCAGATATGCGGAATGTCAAGAAAATTTAGAGTTTAAGACACTTGTGCTTTCTTACCCCACACAACTTGATGGGACTAAAATAGATCACTATGAGTACCTCGGCCATTGTAAAATTTAAAGCAATCCCAACATCACAAATCTACCAAAGTGCAAGTGCAGCTTCAATACCGTAAAAACTCTGGATGTTTTGGGTGTATTTATAAATAATTTCCTCTATTCGTGTCTATGAAGTGTATGCTATATGCCCGCATTCGCTTAAGCATCCACCTGGGCAGTGTTGTGAGTAGTCGGCAGGCGCCATCATATGATATGAAATGACTTTTGGTTGGCCCCGTATCATGAAAGGACAATTGCTTTCGAACAAAGAGATGGTGGGATGAATGGGGGTTATTTCCCTGAATGGCTTCATTTCCCAAAAAAATCCCGCAAATGGGGTCCTTTTTTTTTTCTTTTTTTTTTTCTTTTAATTCCCATAATGGTGATTTTGAGATCCGGGATCTCACTTTCTCAAAGCGTGGATCTAGCTTTTGTTTTTTTTTTTAATAAATTTTTGAAATTTTTAAATTTTTATAAAAATTTAAAATTAATAAAAAAATTAAATACTATTAAAAATTAATTAAAAAATTATTAATTAAAAAAGAAAACATATAATTAATAAAAAAATAATCAATAAATTTTTATTAATCTACCGTAAAAAGGATTTCAAATGAGACATACTTTTATTACGAAAAATAGATTACTGGTCTAGAAATTATCACTGAAATCCAAAAATTCAACCTCTCATGGTTTCGATTTCTTTCTTTATAATAAATATTTTTTTGAAATTTTTAAATCATTTTAAATTTGATATTTTATAAATTAATTAGAGGTTGAATTTTTAGATTTCGGTAATAGTTTCTAGACCAGTGGGCTATTTTTCGTAATAAAAGTATGTCTCATTTGGAATCATTTTTACAGTTGATTAATAAAAATTTATTGATTAATTTTTTATTAATTATATGTTTTCTTTTTTAATTAATAATTTTTTTAATTTTAATTAATTTTTTAATTAATTTGTTTATAATTTTTAATAATATTAATTAGTATTTAATTTTTAATTAATTTTAAATTTTTATAAAAATTTAAAATTTTCAAAAATTTATAAAAAAGAAATACAAAAGCGAGTTCCGTGATCTCGCTTTCAGAAAGTAAGATCTCGGATCTCGAAATCACCATTATGGGAATTTCTATAAAAAAAAAAAAAAGACCCCATTTGAGAGAATTTTTTGGAAAATGATGCCATTTAGGGAAATAACCCGGATCAATGGGACCCTTCAAAAAGGCAGAAATCCTGTGGGTCTATTGAGTTATTGACAGACATTTTTGCATCATGTACCAAACCTCAAATCTTAGCATATGTCTTCTTGTTAAAATTAGGTTTGAGGTATTTTACATTTTTTATTTTTATTTTTATAATCAATTGTTATCTAAAATCATATTTTAATTAATTTAATTTGAGTATTATCATGTTTAATTTAGGAGAGCTCTTTTAATATATTTTTTTTTTTGTAATTTTTATTCCCAAGTTTCAAAGATTAGAGTTAAAAAATCTAATACTCTTACCTTTAAGTTAACTGTCTGTGGTGGTTTGAGGTATTTTACATGTCAATATAGTTGGCTAATTACCGTCTTTTCTTTTTTTTGGGGGGGGGGGGGTTCACATGGTTAATTGCCTTTTCTCCAAATGCTTTTGTTCTCAAATGTCTACACCTCTTCTTCAAAAAACATGAGAAATTATTTAGCGAAAATAAGTGCAAAATCTCTAATCCAATTAAATCAAAATCCCGCATAATTAGTGTAATTAATGTTATTAACATAGAGAAGCATTTTTGAGTTCATTGACAGCAACTTGCAACCAGTGGTGGATCTAGGACACAAGAGCAGTGGGGGTAAAATATTTTCGTAGGTCAAAATATTTTATTTTTAAATCACAAACATATATTTTTAAACCACAAACACAAGAGCAGTGGTGACAATTTTTTATTTAATATATAAAATTTAATATTTTTTTTTAGTGGGGGGCAACTGCCCTCACACCCTTCAACGTGGCTCCGCCACTGCTTGTAACTCGTGTGCATATATTCCAGAAAATATTTAGAGCCCATTTTGATAGAGAGATATAGACAGAAAAGAAAGAGTTCTAAAGGAAAGTGACTTACTTTCCTTTGTCTTACTTTCACAGATATTTGCGCTCCTCTTAATTTTCTTGTAAAAATAATATCTGGTCACTATCATTAATCATCTGACACCTAATAATATTATATTAACACGGAGTTGATTCAATAATTGAATATTGATGCCTATTAAATAAAAAATTTCATATTCAAATTTTGTGTATTACAAATACAAGTATCAAAAGAATTTTATCTCTTAAGAGTTCATTTTATTTCGAATCAAATTTAATTTGATTATCAGATATCAATAGTTTATAATGATATATAATCCAACAACCCATTATCACAAGACCGAGACAACTCAAGCCCATTGAGCCATACTATCTTTAAGCAACTGAACACGCTTACAATCTCTCGGTTAAATACTCTCTCAGTCAAGCACTCCTCACAACTCTCTCAGTCATCCTAGTTCTAGGTGCTCGGACTCCTAGGTTACTCAATTCCTCGGCAAACATGTTCCATTAATACAAGTGTAATTCATTCTATCATGTGATAGACACAATTTAAGGCCAACCATTAAGTAAGTAAATCTTTAATGAATTTAAATCTTCCTTAATCGGATATGCATCTTCTCTGTTCATGGGAAAACCTCTTTTAATAAGAAAGCATATCTCGGTGGTCACTCCTGATAAGGTAGGCAGCTCCCATGACAACTCGAGCTTTCATTAATCGACAGGATATCAAATCTCCTACAAATCTTTGACTATAATCCTTACAATCTCAGAAGATTCTCAGTAATTTTTATAAGAAAATTAGGATTTCTACACCCCTAATCTCATACGGGACTTACCATATGCACACGCTATATATATCCAGTATCGGCAATCAGATAGGTATGTTCAAATAACTCCACACAAAGGCACAAAAAAGACAGCACCTAGCTAACATTAAGTTCTCTTTATTAGTATGTTTCTCATTCTCTAAAAACCATTCTTTCTAATTTGAGCGTTGAAATCTCTTTTGTCAGCGTATCCTTCAGTGGTGTTTCATCTTTCACAGAGGTTCAGAGCATCTGTCAACTTCGACTTCACATTCGGGTCAGCGGAGTAGATATTTGTGAAGTTTAAACCCACCACCAACAGTTTATATCCAAAAAAACAATAGTATGATAAGTTTATTGTATTTATTGCTTTTGAAGATCAAAATTTTATATTTTTAATTATGATATGACATAATTTTTCAATTAATTCAAAAAATTATATTCGATAATTATATTTATATATTTTTATTATATTTAAATGGTAAAATATTTTCTATGATAGCTATCTGAAAATAAGAATACGTCGCGCTAGCATGAGATATTTCGGGCTTCCGATTTTTCCGGGGTGTAGCAAAGCAATACCCATCTTATGATAACTATTTATTGCTTTAGAGTGGCCCTTCCTCCCATTGATTCACCTCGCTTCTATTTATGTACCATCCATCTCTTTCTCTTTTGGTGTTAGATTAATAGATTTTTAGAATTATATTTTGAATAATTCGATTCCAACATTATCGAGTTCAATTTAGAAGGAGTTTTTTCAATATAGTTTTTTTTTTCATATTCAAGTTTTAAGTCAAAAACTTGATTAAAGGAGTTAATACTTTTATCTATTAAGTCAACGATTTTTTTATACGTGGGAAGAGAGTGATAGGCTCTATAATTATCCTTACAACCAAAGACTGCCTCGTCATCAAGGGTTAAGGGAAAAATCTATACCGGAAATTTTCTTTTCCAAATCTTTTGGGTAATCGGCCAAATTAAATAAAAATAAATGATTAAAACAAGATATTAGTAAATTTGAAGAGTTTAAAAATTAAAAAAATGGCTATTGCTTCTCTTTCTAGACATTTTAAAAAAAGTCGCAACTCAGATTTAATTTAACTATTTTTATTTTATTTTATTTATAATATTGTTTAGTAAAAGTTAAAATGAGAAATAAAAAATTTTGCAGAAAATCAAAATTTTCTATAAGAAGAACTTAAATTTCTAATTATATTAATTTTTTGTAATAAATATCTTTTCTAATCTCAATTTATTTGGGTACTTTCAATTTTCTCTTCCTAAAATGTCTTTTCAATTTCCCCCGTGAGTGCTGTTCGTGTTGATCCTTTTATAAATTAGGTTCTCAAGGATTATTTGTAGGGATGGTCATATCAAGAAAGTGCATCATAGATTACCCTAATTGTCTTCCTCCCTTATTCCAATGAGTAAATATATATATATATATTATTGGTACCAATTAATTCAAATGACAAAAAATTCAAAAAATAACATTAAAATTATTTTTGAATCAAATTCTATTTTTATTAGACTCTGTAATTTATGGATATATTTAATAAAATTAACCCAATATAAATAATAAATATATATAAACCAAACCATTGTTACGAAAAATAGATTTTACACGCATACCTCTTTTCCTTATTGTTTTGGAAAATATATAAATATATATATATTTTAATAAACCACAATCTAAATTTTATTCGAATCAAATTAACCTTTAAAGAATAAATTTTTCCCAACGTGTATTTGGTCGTATACAAAACTAAAACTTGATACTTTTTTTTGAGTATATACATATACACATTCTTATATATGACAAATATAAAATACATATTATTAAGATATTAGAAAATTATTATGAAGTAAACAAAAATTTAGTTGTTCAAACTGAGACCTAATCAAACTAGTGTGACACAAGTACCTTATCCAAAAAAAAAAAAAAAGGAAAAGAAGAAATTCTGAAAAGTCTGTGTGATTATAAAAATAACAAAAATTAATTTGGTTAGAATAAAACCCCGTAAATAACTATTTTTTATCAACTTAATTTAAAAAATTAATCCCATCCTCCCCCCCAAAAGTCCAAAAATATAAATCTAAAATTAATTAAATGAGATCAATGGAGTGAGAAATGGTCATTTGACATCATAATAGTCAAAATAGAAATGGTGTACAACTCTCTTTCCTAGCTCACCTCACAAATATTAATTTTTTCTTCGAATTTGGTAAACAAACAAAAAGGAATATGGCTTAGTATACCGACCGGCCACCGCAAACAAGTACTCCTTAAACATTTGTGGGTACTAAGGAAATTCAATAATAATGCTCTCGAAAGATACAAATCCAATATCACGCAAATTGCACGTTTACAATGTCATACATTTTTTTTGGGTATTTATAAACATTAAAAATTGTAACTTTCATCGTATTTGTAGATAAAACGATGATGGGTGTGATTCTTCCGAGGATTCTATCCAACGGCTCCATATCACAGTCTGGGCTCTGAAAATTGGGCGATGTTTGGAATTTTCTGGTGAAGGTCACGGAAGTTGTGGAAAGGGTAAGCTTTTTTCTGAATGTTGCAAATCAGTATGGAGAAGCAGTGAGATAACATTGTTTGTAACAAATGCTAAAAGTGAAATGATGAGTTTTGCAGTTCTTGGGTTGCTTTCACTTGCGTAGAATTTGGTTTCTCGTAACTTATACACAAACGGGTTTGTTCTGTTCTTCTAACTTTTGATTTATTATGGTAAAATCTATGGTTAGTGAATTCTTGGTCCTCGGTTCCTGATTCTTGATTCTAGGTTTTTGTTGATTGATTTAGGTGAATTGTGACCTTCTCATCAATGAACTCTTTGGTCTGCCCGGAGTTTCTATCTGATTAATCTGATTATTTGGAGGTTATTTGTTTTGGGGTTGTGAAGGGTTATTTTCGGTGTTCAATTAGCATAGCAAATACTTTTGGTTGCTTTGATTGTTGCTGCGTGTTGAATGTCCAAAACTGAATAATGCTTCATAGAAGTGGAGATTCTTGAATTCAGATTCATGGATTTTGTTGTATTTAAGGTGTTGGAGCTGAAAATTGAGGTTAAGGAGATAGTTGATATTCTGGAATTGGGGTGGTTTATTGTTTGTAAAAGGTGGAGCGGAAATGGATTTGTGGGTTGTTGCAGCAGCTGCTACTGCAGGTTACTTAGCTAAGTACTGCAAGAATCTTTTGAAGAGGTTGTCTGGTTCAGGTGGATTCAATTTTGCTAAATGCAAATCACCACCAATGACACAACAGCTTCTTGATTTGATACCTAAAGACTTGGGTGATGGTGTTCCCTCAGAGAAAAAACATGTTTCAAATGGGAAAAGTTGTCCTGTTGATGGTGCATGGCCAAAAGAATTTGAGTCTACTAGTCACAGGGGTGGAGAAGATATGGTGAATTTGGTCAATTCTGAGGAATTTAGGATCCTTTCTATATCTGGCTTGCCACCAAGGCTCTCGGAAAATGGAAGTGATGAAAAAAATGAGGGCAACATCTGGCTAGCTGGCAAGGTTGATAATTTTTCTGGTGATTTATTACCTGAATCTGCCATTGTTGAAGTTGGTTCATTTCATGCATCTATGCCGAAGAGAGTATCTCTTAGAACTAGATGGTCTTCTCGACAATTTGTTAAACCAGTAAGCTCCTTGGATAGTTGCCTTATTGCTCAACTATACAAGGAGCATGCGGAAGTGGATGATTATGTACTTACTCCCCTCCCTTCACCACATACGCCAACTGTAAGACCATTGATTTTTACTGATGGCAGACAAGTCATCAGCAGAGGAGGTAGGGATTCTTTTTGTTCTCACTTTGGATATGGAGAAAATGAAGTGCAGAAGGAGGCCACTGGAAAAGAAGATGATACTGTAATCGGGGTTCCTCCACTTCCTCAAATAAGATCTTCAGAGTCCACCAACAAGATGATGCTCAAGAAAGGAAGGGCTGGGGTTGGAAAATTAAGCAGTGGAAGTAAAGTGTTTGCTGGAAATGAGTTTCATTGGCAAGGTACATCATCCTGATAATTACCCTTTTTATTTTTTCATTTCTACAGCATTCTACTCTGTATGCAAGCAAGGGGATCTTTGATGGCAAATTCCTATTTAACATTTTAAATTCTTGAAATTCGAGTCAATTCATTTTAATTCCATTCTTATTTCTGGGCATTTATTGCCTTGATATACTTATTACGACAACTATAACAACAACTTGAACGTTAATTTCAAATTTTGGGATCGGTCATTTGAGATTCAAAAATAGGAGAGATAAAAAAAAGAAAAATTATAGAAACTTAAAATGACAAGTGGGGTGATTTAACTTGTTCGGATTTTCCTATACCACTCATTTTGATTTGAAGTCAACTCTTCAACTAAACCCTTAAATATCATATGTTTACGGATAACTTGTATCATAGTTTTCAACGGCCTACCCCTACGTTTTACTAAATCTCATATATTTAAGTTTTTAGTTTTCCTAGTTGATGCGTCTTTGGGTCTACCTTGCACATGTCCAAACCACCTCAGACGACACTTTCGCATCTTATCCACAATTGAACTCACTCTTAACTTAGTACATATCTTTTCATTTTTAATCCCATATTTTCTAGTTTTATCATACATCCACTTAAACATTTTCGTTT
This sequence comes from Dillenia turbinata, assembly GCA_037126225.1. Lineage (NCBI taxonomy): Eukaryota > Viridiplantae > Streptophyta > Magnoliopsida > Dilleniales > Dilleniaceae > Dillenia > Dillenia turbinata. The sequence continues at coordinate 9,348,576 of JBAMMX010000020.1, forward strand.
TCATAAATATTGAGATGCAAGAAAAGAAATATTGAGCTGAGTAGCTTTAGCTTGGGAGGCTTTTAATATATGAGTATAAAAATTGCAATGAGTCATACATTAGCACAACTTATTGCAGGAAATTTAAGATTTGTTGTTTGGAAAGCTTGTTGAGGACTGTAGGGGAAGGGTGACGACTGAGCTAGAACTTCTCCATTTTCATAAATCATAGATGTCAAAGCTGTTGACAGACTCATGGATAAGATGGACCGTAGCTGTTTATCTTCCAGTTGGGGGGGGGGTTGGGATAACTGTATTCTTGATTTCCTTCTTGTGGTCTTCAGCAAGGAGTCCTTGGTTTCCTTTTTATTTTACTTGGCCTTTTATAAATGTTTGAGTGGGTTCTTATATAGAATTGCCAACGTGCCAGGACCAATTTATTGGTAAGTGGAATTTGGAGAGTTGTTTTGACAGAATAGTTTGAGATGAGGCATGCTATTTGTAATTTCTTAGATCTTCCCCGTGTCTTCTTTTTTTTTTTTTTTTTTAAAATAAACCTAGAACTGGTGGTTTGGAGGCCAAATTGGACTATATGTAGCTTACTACCATTGGCAAGGAAACGGCACCATGCTTGGAGTGACCTTTTTCAAAAGAAGCTTGGATAGTTTTGCTATATTGCTTCTGCGATGCTAATTGTGATGTTGTCTCATGTTGTCTCTGAGGACATTATGAAGTTCTATGAGGAGCTTCCATGAAATGACAGAATTTGTTTCGAGTATGAACTGGACCTTTTCAGTTCTTATTCCAAAAAGAACTAAAGCAATAAAAGAATTTTCTCCTATTCGTTTGGTGGACAGTGTGTACAAAATTTTGTCAAAAGTGTTGGCTAGTAAATTATAAGAGGTCTGGGGAAGTTCAACAAGTTTTAAAATGTCTTTGTGTAATGAAGACACATCCTTGATGCTGTTGCCACTGCAAATAAGGCAGCGGACACTGGGATGAAGAGTGGTGGTAGCTGGGAATCTCTAAGTTGGAAATGGAAAAGTCTAATGTCATGATATTTTTTGGGGAGTCTCCCCTTCATATCTCAGATGCAATGTGTTTTGGTGCAAAATGGAAGAAGTGGATCAAACTTTAATTTTAAGCAGTGGATTTCCCCTTCAATCTTTCCACTCCTCAGGGGTCTGGTAAAATGTGTCATTGTTTCTTTTTATCTTGGTGATAGAGCTTTCAGTAAAGATGATCCGTAAAGCTTTAAAGAGTGGCTGATTGGGTGGGAAGATGGGGAGAAAGAGAGGCCAAGATATATCATCCTCTTTTGCGTCAAGACTGTTATAATTGTAAGGTGAAACATCAATGAATGGAAAGAACTTTTCCTTGTTTTGAAGCTGTTTCTGGTCTCAAAGTACGTTTTGAAGGATGAAGTCATTTAGGATCATGATGTGTTTATATTATTGCTTAGTTGGCATATTGGGATGCGAAGTAGGAAAATTATCATTCTTTATCTGAGACTGCTTCTGGGATCTTAGTGCTAAATAAAGCCATATGGGATGAGATGGTTACAAAATCTGGTGTAGGAGAGGTTACTTATTGAAGGGGAAGGCTCATCTTGATAAAAAGCAATCTCTCTTACATACTAGTTTAGTTTGTCTCTTTTTCTCAATTCTGCAAGTTGGGGCCCTAAGGTTAGAGGCTATTTGAAGAAGATTTCTATGTAGCACATGGGTAGTGGCTTGGGAGGTGATCAGGAGATTTCTAAGTGGGGCGGCGGGGGTGCTGGGTATTTATTTATTTATTTATTTTGTCGGAAGTTGGGTATCAAATCTTTGACAGAATTCAACAAAGTTTTGTTAGTTAGGCATTTATGGTGGAAAGCATAGTTATTAAATCCTAGTTTGATATACTTCACGGATAACATATATCTAAACTATCATTACAAGCTTCTATGTTTTCCTTTTAGTTGAGGCAGTCTCTTCTTTCTCTACTCGTGGCTTAGTAATTGCAACACCTCTTCCTCATATCATTATGCAAGTCAGAGTTACCAGCTTATCTTTCACCACCCAGCACTACTGGGCATTTAAGATGGAGGGAAATTCCATAATTAAGTTTTGAGCCACATTATATCTCAAAAATGGATTTCTCCTCCTTAAGGGTGTGAGTTTGGGAGAGGTTCTGGAGCGACTTCCTGAAAAGCGGCCCATAAGCACTGAAAGGGTATCTTCTTGATATATTCAGGCGTTTGGGCACTAGAAAATGTGAACACAATTGAGATGGGATTGTCATTTCGGTTGAAGTGCATAAGACAGACATTTACAACCCCCCCCCCCCCAAAAAAAAAAAAGAAAAGAAAAATATCACTTATATATTACACTTATATATAACACTTTCCCCCGGGAGGGGGGGGGGACTCTCTATCTCTCATGGGTTCTATTCCTCATTTTGTTTTCCCACATATTATTTTTGTTTGTTTTGTCAAATGCAAACATGATTGCTTAGAGTTACAGTAGCATAAAAATTTAGTGTATTTTATTCAATTACAGAAATTTCTGTCTGCCTTAAAACAAGATGATTTCATAAAATTGGGAGGATGAGAAAAGCATTGGGAAGAGTGGATATTTGAAAAACTGCTTAATAACATGAAGTTTTCCTAAATGGACCAAAGAGTTTTCTAATACAAACTGCATAGGAGCTGGTATGATGTCAAATAAATCCAATTTGCGTTTGTAAAAAGGGCTAAGGTTTTGAAACTCAAAGCAAGTGAAATTGCTAACGAATGACATTATTACTATATTTTCATATATAAACCATGTTTTATATTTACAACATATCATTTCTATGTGTTTTATTTACAACATATCATTCCTATTAAGTTATACGTTTACTTTATTTATGTGTCCATATTATGTCATGTTCTATTATCATTATTATCTCTCCCCAATCGATCTCTATTCTCTCCTTGTGTCTGGTGTCTTTTTCATGCTTCATGTCTAAGCTGGCTTTTCTTCAACAAGTTATTTTTGCAAGTTCAAGTTTCTTTTTACAATTAAAACCTTCTTCTAGCTAGGTGCTCTTAGCAAGATTTATATGAATAACTTCTTCTAGTTGATGAGACCAAACAAAGCTTTGTCTCCATAAATCATGGGATGAAATCATTGATACCTTTTGTGAATGTTAGTTTTGTTTGCAGAATGTAGACAATATTCTTATTAATTGTTTTTAGCAATCTGCAATGGATTGTGCAATGTTGTTGACTATGTCTTCCATGAGAAATGGCTTACTTTCTCTGATTTTAATCTTTTTCTCTTTGAATTTAAAATGTCTCCTGTTTTTCTTTTAAATAGAATAGAGGTGGCCTGAAAGATCCTTTATATTCTATTTGATTTCTCTTCTGAATGAAGTATCACACCAGCATTGGTAGTTTGAACAGCTGGGATCATCAACTAAACTATTCTTCCTGTTTCCCCACAACTTATATAACTTGTATGGACTCTCCAAATGTTACATCAAATAAGGTGCCTAAGAAAATCTTTCAGTTACAGAAATTTGGTGAAGTTAGAATTCGTCAGTGCCTATTATGTTTTTCTTCTATTGTGATGGTTTTCTAGCTCTAACATGCCTTAATAATCAGGTTCATCACAGGAGATTATCCCTTTCTGTTTTGGGGTCTCCATTGGTGTAATATCTGCAATGTTCACTGCTAGAAAGGAAGTGGAGAAGGTGAAAGAACTATTGAAGCAAACTGAGAACTTAGTTCAAGATCTGCAAGATGAGCTTGAGATGAAAGATTCTTTGACTGTTAAAGAGCTAGCAAGTGAAGACTGCGAATCACAGCAAACACATGAACATAATTATCCGAAAAGCGAATCATTTGAAAATTCAACTGAGAAGGATTTCGCAGATGAATCATGCAGTTGTCATGGAAAAGAAACAAACATCAAGAAAGTGGAGGATGGTTTAATTCACATGAGCCAAATTGAAGCGGAACTTGAAGCTGAGCTGGAGAGGTTAGAGCTAAACATGAAAGATGCTAGCTTTAATAAAAGATCGTCCAATCTTGTTCAGGTATGGATATGATCAACCTTTTCCTATAACGTAAACATAGCCATGACGATCACTAATTTGTGTTATGCTGCAATACTGTTAAACTCTTTTATATGTTGTTACCAGTATTCTACAGAGAGAAGACAGCTCATTACATATCTAATTATGGTTATGAAAATGCCAGTATTTGTTCATTTCTAGTTCTTTCTTTGAAGCCTAACATAAATTGATTTAGTATCTTTAGACGGATATTCAATTTTGAGATTTGGTCTCTTATTTTTCTGACTACATGCTTTTTAGTGTTTTTTGCACCTTGGTCATTTGATTGCTTGTGAAATCGATATGTGAAGTAGGTGGACAATAAAATTGTCAACTCAACCTTCATAACTTAGATCTATAATGGGGTTGTGGGATTAAGATGATGTATACCACAAGATTAGTGCATCGTGGGGATAAGCTGGGGAGTGCTGTATGTTTGCATTTTATCAAGCTAGGAAACAAGCTTTTAAGGCCAGTAATAATGATAATATTATAATTGTCCATAAACATTGTTTAATAAATAACAACACAACCAAAATGTGATACCTATGAGGAAGACAAGTTTGTCAAGTCAAAAAACTAGAAGAATTTTCAATGAAAATTAATAGAGAAAGCTGGTTCAGTGGCTTGGGAAAACACGAGGGATAAATGCTCGTCTTCTGCCATGAAAGCCTTCAACCCATTAGTAGATAGAGCTTTTAACATGCAAGGTTGAGTGCAAAGCTAACTACCAATTAAAAAACCTCAAGTAACTAATCTGATCAGCTGGGATGGGAGGTGTAGTGGAGTTATATTGAGTTGCAATTTGCACAGAGAAGGGAATTGTGCTTTCTGGTACAAAAAAGAATATGTTGAGACTGTAGACTAAAATCTACTTCAATCCTTCACAGCCTGCAAGAATATATCTATTATAGCAAAAAATTCAATTTCTCTTGTTTGGAATTATAGAGCTCAAAAATGTGCCCAAAGCTTATAAAGAAAATTCGAAGTGGTAAAAATGGTAGTTGAGTGCAGGAAAGATCAATTATGAATACCAAGTTATGAGAGTTCTGTTGGAAGTTCCCCCTGAAACCTCAACTTGAGGCTGTTACTATCAGGTCAGGATGGGGAATTCTCTTCGTTTCATTGCCCATGCCACTTGACCCCTAATGACAATTTTACATTACAATAGGGAAGATCTTTAGATCACTTTGAATGAGCTCTGGCATTGGTAAATAGCTACTCCAACCATTTATATTTTGCCTTGATTTCCATTTTAATTTTCTTGGGGAGTAGCTAAGAATATTACTCTAATTCATACAAACCCTTGGCCATTCACTTTCATTTTGTGCCGCAACATGGTCAAAGAGCTAAATTTCTCTCCTTTCTTCCCCACCATCAACACTCATCTGCCTCTTATCATGTTTCCTTCCATGAAGCATGTCACTATTTGCTGTTTATCTCACATATTTCCTTCTGTATGCCCAATGATGCATTTCAGAGTGGGTGCTCATATCATGAGTGAGCTGGTCAGTGTTATCTTCTTCTCTATGAGCACTTTCTTCACAGAAGACTCTGATTTGGCTTGGCTCTCTCATTTTCTATCTGTTTCAATGATGTGAAGTTGATTCATGGTCTATATGGTGGAATTCTATCTTCAAGTCCCTCTCTCTCTCTCTCTCTCTCTCTCTCTCTCTCTCCCTCTTTCATTGCTGTTGCTTTAGGCAGGCTGGTGTCAGCACAGGAACCTTTAGTTTTACTTGGATCATGGACTGGAATTTGTTTAAAAAGAGTTTGGGGCAGGACTTGGGAGGACCATTCCTTCAGGAAGGCAGAATTGTAAACCATTCCTTCAGGAGGGCAGAATTGTAATTAAGTCACCCACCAGATGCTAGCCTTGTTGCCTTATCTAATATTCAACCACCCCAGACTACTAAGTTGGTCAAACTTGTCTCTACTATCGTTAAGAGTCGAGCTTCGTAGCTTTTTCATCATTTTGAGTTCACTTCAAGCCAAGCTCAAGTACTAGTTGCCACCCAAGTATAAGCTAAGTAACAAAAAACTCAAGCTTGGCTCCTTAAATCAGCAAGCACGAGGTTGAGGTTTTTTAATGTAAGGAGTCAAGCTCAAAAGAGTTTTTGACAAGCCAAGGTTGAGCTACTACAATCATTTTACAGCTTATTTGATCCATGTTTTGGGTGCATTGAGTAGATAAAATCATCAGGTAAAGAACAGAGGCTGTACAAAATTTTCTTAGTAGTTTTTCTGGTGTTCATTGGTTCGGTTTTTCGATTCTTCGGTTAATTCGGTTTAGACTTTTTTTAAAAATTGAACCGAACCGAACCAAATTCGATTAAATTTGAATTCAATCTAAACTGAATTCAAATTTGGTTTTCGGTTTGAATTCGAATTAAACAACAACAACAACAACAATCTAGACCTTTTATCCCAAAATTTGGGGTCGGCCATATGAGAGATAAATAATGAAGTTAAAAAAAAAGAAAGAAGAAGAGAGAGAGAAGAAGAAGATTTAGTTTGTGCGGATTCTCTTACGCCACTCATTTCTATCTAAAATTATCTCCTCAACTAACTCCATCACTATCATATCTTTACGAATACATTGTATCCAAGTTTTCAATGGCCTACCTCGACGTTTTATTAAATCTCATATATTTAAACTCTCTACCTTCATAACAGTTACGTCTTTAGGCCTTCGCTGTACATGTCCAAATCATCTTAGATGGTATTCTCGCATCTTATACACAATCGAACTGACTCCCAATTTATTGCGTATCTCATCGTTTCTAATTCTATCATTTCTCGTTTTGCCACACATCCACCTAAACATTTTCATTTCAGCTACAACCATTTTTTGCTCTTGTTGCTGTTTAATGGACCAACATTTAGTGCCATATAATAGAGCAGGCCTTACTGCGATCCTATAGAATTTTCCCTTCAAATGTAATGGTATCGTGTGATCACAGAGCACTCCTGATGCCTTTCTCCATTTCATCCAACCCGCTTGAATTCTATTGTTGACATCCCCATCTATATTGCCATCATTTTGAATGATTGAACCAAGATAACTAAACCGTTTACTCTTTGAAACTTCTCTTCCTTCTAATTTAATCGTTTCTTCGTTATCCTGATGATTGCCACTAAATTTACACCTCATATATTCAGTTTTAGTTCTACTCAATCTAAATCCTTTAGATTCTAACGTGTCCCTCCATAACTCTAATTTAGTACTGACACCCTCTCTAGTTTCATCAACCAAAACTATATAATTTGCGAAGAGCATACACCATGGTATTTCATCTTGAATATTTTTTATGATTTCATCTATCACTACTGCAAACAGTAAAGGACTCAATGCTGAACCTTGATGGAGCCCAAAGTTGATAGGAAAACTATCAGTCAACCCCCCGCAAGTCCTTACATTGGTCACAATTCCTTCGTACATATCCCTAATAAGGTTAATATATTTCAAGGAGATCTCTTTCCTGATGAGTGCCCACCACAACACCTCTCTGGGGACCCTATCTTATGCTTTCTCAAGGTTAATGAATTCCATATGTAGATCTCGTTTTTGCGCTCTAAATGTCTCCATCAACTGTCTTAGCAAGTGAATAGCTTCAGTGGTGGATCGTCCTGGCATAAATCCAAATTGATTCTAAGACACATTTATTTTCCGTCTTAATCTATGTTCTATCACTCTCTCCCATAACTTTATTGTATGACTCATGAGTTTAATTCATCTATAATTGGAGCAATCTTATATGTCCCCTTTATTCTTATATAGTGGGACAATTGCGCACTCTCTCCATGGGTGGGGCATTTTCTTTGTTTGCCAAATTTTGTTAAAAAGAGTCGTTAACATTGTTATTCCGAATTCTCCCAAACATTTCCACACCTCAATAGGGATGCCATCAGGTCCAATGGCTTTGTTATTTTCCATTTTCTTTATGGCCTCCTTTACTTCATGGGGACGAATTTTTCGTTTAAAATCTCTATTAATCTCTTCTCTAAATATCTCTATATTTTTAATATTTACTGTACTATCTACATCATTTTATCTCCATTCCTTCTTATCTCTACTACATCTCTTAATGGGTCTCTATGTACAATTATTCTTACCTCATTTTTAGTTCTATCTCTACCTGTATACCAAAGTTTATGACCGTAAGACTCTATTACTCTAACCTTCTCTTCCACCCATTTGGTTTTTTGAAGACACATGATCGTAATTTTTCTTCTATTCATTACTTCACCTATTTCATATAACTTTCCGGTTAGAGATCCTATATTCCAAGTGGCTAAACGAATCCTATCCTCATGGACTATTTTATTTGTCCGCACCTTAACATTTCTTGATAACTTGTCACTACACCCGGGATCCGATGTAACGCGTCGCTTAGGAGGAAACGCCCTATATGGTTTCCTATATTTGTCTCCCATTCTAGTTTGACAAAAGATTTTTACACTGGCTGTCAACCTACCGCAACCCTACTCCTTTATCTGGGTTTGGGACCGGCCGTGACGGAATTCTTCAAATAATAATATAAAACAATAAAATAAATATTCGGTTAGTTGACAGATTTTGTGAGTTAGCTGACAGTTTTGTAAAAGTTTTTTAAGTCTAGAGATCTTCGATCGGTGTTCACAATTCTATAGAGTTTTGTCGACTAAATTAATAGGTCTGTTGACAGGTTCAGTTTCTTGCTCGTTGGTTGATAGGTTTTGTTTCTCGTTAGTTGACAAGTCTCGGTTTTTGTCGGCTATTTTGTGTGGTGTATGTTTAGGGTTTGTCGACTAAGTCAATGGAACTGTCAACAACTTATACTTTGAGGTCCTTGGTTGGATTCAAAGCGACCATGTCAATATTTTTGCCATATGGCCTTGGTTCTGTTGGTTAGATTTAAGGTTTAGTTGGCTAGATTTAAAGAGTAGTCGACTATACTAATATATTCAGTTGGCTAGATTTACGATCAGTTGGCTAGATTTGAAAAGTAGTCGACTATGCACAATCTAGTTGGCTAGATTTTTTATCCTGTTGGCTAGAATTATGACCTAGTTGGCTAGATTTGAAAAGTAGTCGACTATACACAATCTAATGGGTTAGATTTTTGATTTTAGTTGGCTAGATTTGAAAAGTAGTCGACTATGCATACTATAGTTGGCTAGATTTGAAAAGTAGTCGACTATGCACAATCTAGTTGGCTAGATTTTTGGTCCTGTTGGCTAGACTTATAACTAGATTTGAAAAGTAGTCAACTATACACAATCTAGTTCGCTAGATTTTTGATCTAGTTGGCTAGATTTGAAAAGTAATCGACTATGCACAATCTAGTTGGATAGATTTACGATTTAGTTGGCTAGATTTGAAAAGTAGTCGATCATGCACAATCTAGTTGGCTAAATTTTTGATCCTATTGACTAGACTTATGACCTAGTTGGGTAGATTTGAAAAGTAGTTGAGTATACACAATTTAGTTGGCTAGATTTTTGATCCAGTTGACTAGATTTGAAAAACAATGTTATCAAGATCCGTCAAGATGCAGATGAAGGTTGAAGAGGAGACGACAGATGAAGGCCGACGAAGTGGCTCTCTTAGGGTTAGGGTTCGTGAGTTCGGGAAGGGAAAAAGGGAAAGTGAAGTGGTGATGAAGGTCGAAGAGGAGATGCAATGCAGACGAAGGTCGAAGAGGAGACGACAATGAAGGTCGACGAAGTGGCTCACTTAGGGTTAGGATTCGTGAAGGGAGAGGGGGAAAGTGAAGTGGTGGCTCTTTACTTTTAGGATTTGTTCTTGGTTTGATATTTGACTAGTGTTTTTTTTTTTTTTTTTTTTTTTTTTTTTTTTTTTAAATATCATTTATTAAAAAGAATCTTATACCCTTTAACATTTAATTCAATGAATTAATTTTTAAGGGATTTTTTTTGTACTTTCGTAAGTGTAGAAAGAAACCCTAATTCGAATTCGGTTTGAATAGTATTCGAAAACCAAATTTGAAAACTAAATTCGAATTTAAATTCAGTTCGAATTTAAATTAAAAATCCCAATTTGAAACTCGACCCGAAAACCGAATTCGAAATTTGGTTCTAACCGAAAACCGATTCGTAATTCGAAAACATAATTCGAATTTGTAAATTCAAATTCGGTTGAATTCGATTCGGTCGGATATTCGATTATAACCAAAAATTGCACACCCCTATGTTAAATAAAGCGAAGCCTCCACATTACATCCTGTATGTGTGCTACTTCTATCATGTTGTACAAAATTTTCTTAGTAGTTTTTCTATTAAATAAAGCGAAGCCTTCACATTGCATCCTTTATGTGTGCTACTTCTATCACGTCACCCTTTTCCTATGTCTGAAAATATACGACATTAATTCATATGTATGCCAACAGATCTGGTGAAAGAAGTGTCCTCTCCTTGTCAACCCACTTCTTTTTGACACTAAGGAAAGCTTGAAATAGTGATGCTTAATGGGAGAGGAAGCCCTTGAAGACATTATGTTGGTTTTTCATTGTAGGACCAGATAATACTAATGTTGTCTGATTTACTTCTTGCTAATCGTAGGCTCTACAGCCACACTTCCCAATTGAAACCAGAAGTTACACCACCAAGAAAGTGAGATACGGCTCCCTTGATTCTTAAGGAGGAAAAAAAAAAAAATGAAAAAAGAGAAGTTTCAAGTCCAAAGAAAAGGGGAATTGGTTTATCCAATTTTGGAACTGAATAGATGTCTCTGAGATCCAGCATCATGGAAACTACTTTCTGTAGAGGTGTTCACCTAGCTTATATTATTGGACATGCAAATGCTGTTACAAATCAAGCACTGACTACCAAATTATATAGTACGTAAGGGAGTAGAGACACTGCTTTAACAGAAATGGCTGAAGACTTTCTTGTGAGGCACAGTTATCAACTTCTAGGATATAAATGTATGACAACTATAGATTAGCAAACTCTGGGCTTTCATTTGATTACATTGATGGAACACATACTTGGACTTGGTCAGAAGAAAGGTACGAGAAAACTACAACACTGAGCATCCCCATGATAAAAGGCATTTAAAAAAAAATGTAGAAAGCCTTCCGAGGTGATCCCTTGCATATGCCAAGTCAAGTCAAGCTGTTAATATTTTGGTCTGATGTAATATGTGGAGGTTCCTTTCAGTCCCCCTTCGCATGCTTTACGGCTGATAAGGCAATTTTGTGCATGCTTTGTGGCTGATAAAAAGGCAGTATTCATATCCTTATTTTTGGTTATATCTTCTCCTCTATATCTTCAACTTGCTTGAATAGGCCATAAGAAGCAACCGTTAGATGATTGGAGTTGGAATCTTTGTGTCAGCCATGATTAACTTCTCTTTTGTCACAATTGAACCTCACCCATATTTACACCCTGAGAAAGATCGGATTTAAACCAGAACTGTATTCCAAAAATTGTAATTTAGTCTTTTTTGCTTGTTCAAATGAACTGATAGGGTTTCATGCATCCGAGGTACTTATTATTTCTTTGTTTGTGATAACGTTTTTATCTCTTGGTGTTGGCATTCTACTTGGGTTTGTGAATAAAGGTAGTTGAAAGGCTACAACTACCACGTGGTGAATCTTAAGTTTGTGACCAAAGGTTTTGGGTGTATAGCATGTGAAGAAAATCATCTTAGAACGGCAGACTTACAGTATCTCCCTAAGTAAACCATTGGTGAGAACTTCAATAGCACTATGCTTTTGACTTTATAGTGGTCTGAAAAACAACAACAATCTGAGAACTGGCTCTTGACTTTATAGTGGTCTGACCATTTTTTTTTTTTTTTTTTTTTTTTTTTTTTTTTCAAATAACTTCTCAATCCTTAATATGCTTTGCAGCTTGACTCGAATATTGTTGGAGATCTTGTTTGTGGTGAACTGAGAACTGGCTTGGTCAATGGACAAGCAATTGCCCCCGTCTCAGATCATAACTCAAGCAGCACCTCTACATTTCACACAGCAAACCATGCAGTTTCACCTCGAGAGCTGAGTTTGCGTTTGCATGAAGTCATTCAATCAAGACTAGAAGAACGCATAGGGGAGCTTGAGACAGCTCTTCAAAATAGCCAGAAGAAGTTGCAGCATATGGAGTCGGAGCGTGTAAGTTTCAGGAGGCTTTCACCTAATTATGAATGGAGATCTCTCTCTCCCCAAGAAAGTTATGCTGAAACAGGAGGAAGTTCTGTGGCTGAGCCAATGGTTATAAATCTTACTGGAGAAGCTTTTAGTGCTCACGATGAGTGTTATGAGGATCTCATGAAAATGGACGAGCCAGAAGAAGAATCTACTTCTGGGATTCGAGAAGATGCTGATCAAGAAGGATTACATGCATCTAAACAAAGATTTGTGCAATATGACAGTCTTCTATCAAACAGTCCAGAAAATTTTGCTGCACCGCTGGAGATAAGTGCTAGTACTGAGCAGATATGGGAGTCAAATGACCCTGTGAATTCAGATGATGATGATGAGGTTGCAAAATTATTGATAAAGCGATTTGTGGAGAAAACTAAAAAAGGTTCCCCGGCTATTTTAAAGGCTCAAAGGGCGTTGTATTCATTGGATGAAAATGACATTCAAATGGAGTAAAAAGTATAATTTTGCATTATTAGCTTTCCTTGTCTTTTAAATTTACACCTTTGTTCTGCAAGAGTCCTGATTTTTCATACCATGATGCCTTCATCACCATAAAAACATCGAACTAGTCTGTCAACCATCATCAACCATATTCATCTTTCCTGCAGAATCAATTGCAATTGAAGCCTTCTGTTCCATATTTAATCAGATGTCCCCGAAGCGATTCTGTTCAATATTTAATGACGAAACATTATACATGCTTTTCATCTAATTGTCCACCTATCTCAAATTCTGACAAATTTCTCAAATTGGGGACTACTTACTGTCGATTGAACTAGAAAAATTTACTAATTCAGTATATGATAAGCCCCGATGTTAACATAAGACGACTAGGATTCATCAGACAACCACAAATTCAATGTCCTTGGCGTTTGAATAAGTTCAAAGAAAAGTATTTCTGGAGGAGGGAGTCCTCTATGGTGGAGAAGAGAAGTGCTCATTTATGGAGAATCCAAACGTTCCGTTTACAACCACGCTAGATGGAGAAACAAGGAATAGGTTTCCTTCCATAGATTGTAAGTTGCAATTCGAGAGAACAGTGATAATATTTTACAACAATATATAGCATCAGAACATCAATTTTATTTTAATATTAAACAGCTAAAACTTTCTCACAATTAAAATTGGACATTGACACTTGGCATATGAGAAAAGAAAATTGTTTTTGACATTGCTTATGTCCCATGGAGGAAAATTAGAGAGGAAGTTCATTTAAATTCAAGTTTACAACGCCAAATCCAATATAAAATAAAGCATTGTTCGAGGAGCAGGGAGAAAGAAAATGGACAATAAAACAGAAAATCCCTTTACTATTAAAGCTGGAGGAAGCATTTCAATAGCTTCACATCCTCTCAATTAATCACGAAATCTTCATTTAAAAGACCAACACTTTTAGGCCCTTTTGTTTGCATAGTCATTAGGCTCATCATCGTCATCCCTGTAGTTCCCATCTAATTGATCATTCTGGTCCGAACCTCCAATGCCTTCACCACCTAAATCGCTGCTTTGATTGGCATAGTTATCATCGCTGCCACCATACGTATCACTGTTCCCACCCCCATAAGCACTGGCATCACTAACATTGCTTCCAGCTCCAAAACTACCACCACCGTAGTTTCCCCCATCAGTAGCAAAGTTAGCAGCACTGGCCCCACCACCACCAGCAACACCATAATTGTCGCCACCACCGCTGCCATAAACATTTCCACCACCGCCATAGCCTGCACCACTCCCTCCACCATAACTATCAGTATTGCCTCCATAACCACCACCACCACCATAATTGCTGCCTCCATAACCACCACCACCATAATTGCCGCCACCATAACCACCACCGAAGCCACCGCCATAGCCACCACCACCACCTCCAAAGCCTCGCCCTCTATCGGTTGCATAATTTACCCTTACTCTACGACCTTGGAGATCCTACAAAGAAAATGTCAGCATTCTTCTCAACCATAGTAATAAGCTTGCATATTCCAGCAAATACGACATAGCTAAAACTGACAAAGATAGCTACTTGTGCGGTGTCATGGGAAATTTGAGTACGTATTAATAATGGGAGGAGCACTAAAGTTCAAAACAAGTGGAAGACAAAGGAAAATGTTCATCACACATGTTAGAAATGTTGAGGTTGAAGATAGTGTAGCTAATTATTGTTGACCAGTGCATAATCGCACAGATGCACACTGATAACATCATTCGGCCACCCTTTGTAGGAACTGGGACCCAAACCAAAACCAAATGTGTCAATATTTCTCAGTTCCAAACTGAACCAGAGCCATAGTTCAAGGGTTCTGGTTCCTTCCTCTCAATAACTGGAATTGAAATCAGTTTTGGAACCCAAAATTTAAAATAAAGTGAGAATTTAGATTTTGGGCAAAGACTGAAATACACCTCCCAATAGTTAAATAATGGCTGGTTGGAGGGTATTTTAGCCAAAAATGGCATAGTATCTGTTTATTAGTCATTAAACCCAAATGGAACGGGAACTGGAACTGGAGGGGAATGCAACATGAACCGAAACCAAACTAAGAGTGAAGGTGCAGGTTTGAGTTCGTCACATCACACCATTGAACCCAACCCCAAACCACTAACTTCTGGTTCCATGTGAACCATGGTAAGACCGGAACTCATCTATCAAATAAATTAATGTCCAAACTGTGTGTTGGATTACTAATATTGTTTTCTAACAACCAGAAACTCCCAGCATGGAAAAACTTCCACCGATGAAGGCACCCCCCCACTTAGGCACCCACCGCATGTGCTGAGACTTGTAGATAGAGACTCTAGTAACAGTGAATTCATAGCACAGTCATCACAAGAAGAAACACTTGCACCAATTAAAAAATACAGGGACTAAAGGCTGCAGAAGGCAGCACACACACCAAGCATGACATCTCCCTAATGAATGTTCAAACTGTGAGGAGTTATAAACTTAATTTCCACAAAAGCTGGACAGTCCCTGCACAGAAAAACTTCTGAACATGAAGAGTTCTACCTCAGCCATCCATAAAAGGGTCATGAATCTTAGAAAGATGGAAACGTAGTAGTACCTGTCCATCCATTGCTTGGATTGCAGCTGAGGCACCTTCAACACTGGTGAATGTTACAAATCCAAATCCCCGAGATCTCCCAGTCTCACGGTCAGTAATAATTCTGGCTGCAAGGACAATCAAACTGATCAGAACAGCCACAAATGCATGAACAAGAAGAGTCATTAACATTTGCCTCATCAAGAGAAACAGAGAAAATTTCCCCAAAAACTACCTCTGCGTGTGATAGATCTTCTAGGATTCCTAGGATACCAATTAAAAACCACCTTGAACCCAGTTATTTTCAAGGCAGTGATATGCCTTTTTGTTTGAGCAAGGGTATAAGTTAGCCAGCAGGTGCTGCTATTTCATGCCAATAGATATACAACCAGGGCAGGAAGGAATAAAAAAGGTTACTTTTGTAGAGACACCAGGAATTTGTTATCAACAGCAAAATGGTAATCCTTATTATAGTTACATCCAAGAACCAAATAGAGAGGCAAGAAGAGTAAAAATAGAACACATTCACAGAAAAAAAATAAACAAATAAATGGAAGCAACTTGAAGCACCTAATTTATTTTGCTCTTGCAGTTAAACAAGTATGAGCAAGCTTTATCTTCCAGGTAAATAGTGCCAATTTGTCATACATGCATCCAAATATAATTCTGTCAGAAAACTCCTATTACTAATTAGAAAAGGCACGTGCATACCTTCAATAACTTCCCCATAATTTCCGAAAGTCTCTCTCAAGCTTTGTTCATCTGTGCCATAAGAGATCCCTACAAATCCAACATAGACATTTTTATCATATGAGCAAAAAATGATTGTCAAACCTATCTAGAGAGAGAGAGAGAGAGAGAGAGAGAGAGAGATGAACCTCCAACAAAGACTTTTGAACTTGACATGAAACGCATCATCTGGAAAATGGAGGGGTTAAAGCGAGACAAATCTGTGTTGACATGCCTGCTTACTGTCTGCCGAAGTGCATTCCCCATTTTACTAAACAAAGCCATGGTTGCACCCTGTTCTATTAGAGAGAAGAAAAAAAAAATGTCTGTCACAACACCATCTATCAGAAGTGCAAAAAATAAACACAATATAACCTTTTGAATGGTGAGTAAAAATGCTGCAGCTTATGCTATGATTTAGAACAAACAAAATTATGCTCAAAATTACAGAAGATGGCAATCCAGTGCCCATTGCCAAACCAACCAAGAAAGACGAGATTAAGATAAAGCATCAAGAAGGCTGTTACATGCTAAAAGAAACCCTAACCAAATACGTGCTAGTTGCCAAAAACACTCGAATAAATCTCACAATCGTGCAACTATTTGCTCATTTTTCATTTTTACTTCTTAATCTCCTCCTCATTTCCTTAGCTTTTCCTTTTTGACAGTGGAACTCAAAACACGTCCTACATTTTTGGTCGAAAAAGAACCCGAATGAGAATCAGAGACCCAACAACCATAACCCAACTATACTTCACATAGAACTTCTTACAAATCAGAAATCACCACTGATAAATCAAAACCCTTCAAAAAGAACTACTTCTAATAGAAAACCTAATTTTAATTTCCCCAAAAAATACTTTTATTCGTCCAAGAAAAATTTTATCACTACAGACATCTCCGCTTGTTCTGAAAAATGGTTCTTCCCAGACAGCAACAACAAGAACAATCAAAACACAAATACCAAGTAAATCAAAACAGTTAATTTCGTACATGTATATGGAAAATCCTAGCTATTCAACAGACAGCGACCATCATCAACATATGAGCTCGCACAACACTCGAATCGAACAATACCAAACCAGAAACATATCAATCAATAAAATCTTGTAAAGAGTCTACCAGTGTAAAGCTAGGGTTTTTGCGGAGGATCGAGAGCGTACCTAGAGAGATAGAGAGAGTAAAACCCTAGAGGGTTTTTGACCGGAGCGGGATTTATGTGCAGTCATTTCGGAGAGAATGCGATATATAGACTTCTTAGATTGATCTAAGCCGTCCATTTTATTCGGAGACGTGAACGCCGTTGGATTGAGGATGCGATTGGTGAAGAAAGACCAGATATTTGTGCTGAGCAGCACGACCTCCGCACGTGTGGTGACGCAATTGTTTCTTTTCTTTTTTCTTTTTCTTTTTTGAAATTTCTCGAATAAAAGAGTAATTCTATCCACAACAAAATTTGTATTAACATTATTCAAAAAATCGAAATAAAATATTTTTATTTAAAAATATAAAATTAGTGAATCTAAATTTTGTCCAAAATATTTTTATCGTCTGTGCCTACCGTAATGTGCTTAGGATGGTTTTAATAGCTTAAATAAAATAATCAAGTCAATTAAATTTTTTAAAAAATTTGTAAAGTGATTTATTTTAAATTAAATTTGACATATTCGATTAGATAAAAAAAAGTTACATTTAAATAAATCTCATTTTATCTTATTTAACTAACTAAATAAGGAGATAAATTATAATTTTTAAATTCCTTTTTTCTTAGAAATGAGAGTTTTTATACTACCTTTTATGTATACATTTAAATTTATTAAATATGGCAATAGTTTTAGATACATGGCAATAGTTTTAGGCTTGTATATAGAAAATTAGATAGGATTTGTTTTTATGTAATAAATTTATACGATAAGTTATTTCCCCCCTAATATTATATTTAGAATCGAAAATGATATTATTATTGTTATTTTTATTTCAATTACAAAAATATTGAAAGTAATTTTCAAAAATGTGATTTTTGAATTCAATTTTCTGAAAGTTGTTTTCATAAGAACATTGATTTCAGTTTGCTTATTTTCAAAAATTCTATCTTCATAAAAATATTTACACAGATTTTTTTTTTTTTAAAAACAAGCCCTATATAAAAATGTATAAATTTTACGAAAAGTATTGTTAAACTAAATAATTGGATATAAATAATAAGGGCATGAATTTTGAAGGTATACATAAATATATAAATTCATTAAACATATTAGTAAAAAAACTAAAGTCGATTTCTTGAAAGTTACATTTTGAAAATAACTTTCAGAAATTCAATTTCATAAAACACGTTCGTGAAAAATTACTTTCAATATTTTTATAATTGTAATAAAAACCATAATAAAAAAATATTTGAATAATTTTATAGGCTTATCAAGATATTTAAAAAATATTTGAAAGTATATTTTCTTCTTTGAATAATTTTTTATCAAGTTTCTATCCATTTAAACTATAAAAATAAAAAGAAATAATGAAAAAAAAAACCCTCTTCCATACCAGGAGACTTGCAAAGTATAATTCGAGGGAGACATTGCTTTCTACATCAAAACTTTTTCGATGTGTAAAATTCTAATTCGTGATACATCTATTTGAAGAAATTTGTGAAAAGAATTTAAATTGACAGTTAGGCAAAGAAAAAAACAAATTTGTAAATTTTACATATTTAAAGATATTAAATGTCTAAATTTATGAATATAAAGCATAAATTTTTTTAGACAAATTTTGAAAGTAAATATAATTCAATTTTATTCGGAAATCTATTTTTATAAATTAATTTTGATTTGGAATTTTTCTTCTATTAAGAATATTTCATTAAAAAGTTGTTTGATATAATTTTAGAGTCAAATTAGAGAAGAAATTGTCCAACTCTTTTGACATATTATCACTCCTCCCTTGTCACTAGTCATCCAGTCAGAGACTTTAATGATTTAATTAAAATGGAAATTTTTAAGGAAGGATTTTGGCCTGTTTTAAGAAAATTAAGGTTAGTTTACCTATAATTATAAATAATTTTTAATATAAAAATTACTAATATAATCATAATTTAAATTATTTAGTAAAAAAATTGGTTTATATGAAAATATTCTATATAAAATAAAATTAATAGAGATATAGTGTAGTGAGAAGGGAGGTTTGCCGCGCAGCACTGCAATTTTTGATCACTTAAATTAAACTATACGAGCAAAAGAGGGTTTTGGAAAAAAATTAATAATAATTATCTTAATTTTTTTTAACGTTTTTAAAATTTTAAACCTCTCTCTCTCATTTCTATGTTTTCGGGGGGCAGCATTCGATCGGATGGTTGACAGCCAAGACTAGTAATCCCAAGATAAAACACCTATCCACAGGACAGGTCAAACTCAAACCTCAAACAAAAGACTTCAAGAAAACAATCCGAAAATGCAAAAATTCCTCTTCCTCAAATCAAAGCCCCGGCAAATCTCACGCACACCCACCTCAAATCCAATTACCCCCATCAGCAAAACCCGAAATTGATCCCGATTTCAGAAACCAAATGGCCCAAAACTCAAGACCCACAAGTCTTCTTGATTCTCTTGGTGAAGAAATCATCAGAATCGTAACCCCTGTATCTATATGCATGTTCTTAGTTGTCGTTCTGGTGAGTGTTCTTAACGAAGATTCTTCAAATTCTGCTTCAGTTTCATCAATAGCTACAATAGCTTATAATGAGAGCAGCTCGGATTCAGATTGGGATAAATTCATTGGTGCCCTATGGAATTCTCTAGCTTTTGTAGGTATTGTGATTGTTGCTACCTTCATTTTGGTGCTGCTTTTCTACTTTAGGTGCACAAAGTTGTTGAAAATTTACCTGGGGTTTTCAGCTTTTGTTGTTTTAGGGTTTCTAGGTGGTGAAGTTGCTCTTTTTTTGATCACTGACTACAGTTTCCCCATCGATTGTATCACATTTGTAGTGATTTTGTTGAATTTTTCTGTGGTGGGTGTGATCGCTGTATTCATGTCAAAAATGGCAATTTTTGTTACTCAAGGGTATTTAGTGGTCATTGGAATGTTGGTTGCTTATTGGTTTACTCTTCTGCCTGAGTGGACTACTTGGGTGCTTTTGGTTGCCATGGCTTTGTATGATCTTGCTGCTGTTTTGTTGCCTATTGGGCCTTTGAGGATCTTGGTTGAGCTTGCAATTTCGAGAGATGAGGAAATACCGGCTTTAGTCTATGAAGCTCGGCCTGTTACACAAAATAATTCAAGTAATGCTACTGGGGTTGCTCGAAGGAGAGTGTGGAGAGAAACAAGTGCGGTTAATTCAGATTCCATTGAGGATCAGAATTCTGGGGCTTTGGATTCGGATTCTGTTGGGAATAACCAAAATGGGGAGAATTTGGTTAGTGCAGAGGAGGGGCGTCATCAAGAAAGAATTTCTGAGCTCACTGCACCATTAATCGAGCAAAGACTGAATTATCATAGGCAAATGCAAGAGGAAGATAGTTCTGGTGGAGGATTTCCGATTGAGAGAATAGGACTTGGGTCATCAGGTGCAATAAAACTGGGACTTGGAGACTTCATATTTTACAGTGTGCTTGTTGGCAGGGCTGCAATGTACGATTTTATGGCAGTGTATGCATGTTATCTTGCAATTGTTGCTGGTCTTGGTGTTACGCTGATTCTACTAGTGCTTTATCAGAAAGCTTTGCCAGCTCTTCCGGTGTCAATTTTTCTAGGTGTGTCGTTCTATTTTATGACTCGGTTCTTGCTTGAAGCGTTTCTTATGGAATGTTCTATAAACATGTTGATGTTTTAGTAATGACTGTTATTTATATAGGAATTGAGTTTGTGGAAATAGACAATATTGAAAGGTTTTGTATTTTTTCACTATGTTTTACATAGCTTTAGCCAAACATATATACAAGAGTTATCACCGACTAAAGTAAGGAACTAACAAAAAAAGGAAAATCTAAATATTGCAATCTTTGACTTTCTCTCAATCACATCCCTACCCTTTAGAGACAGCTATGTAGAGATGCCCGACCCTAATTATATTACACAAATTAGGAAAAAATAACATGTAATAAAGGCGTATCTTTCAACATTCCCCCCCCCCAAGCTGGTGAATATAAATTTTTATTTCTAGCTTGCAAATAATTTCTTGAAAGGTACCATTGTCGAGTGCCTTTGTCAATACATCTGCTAAATGGCTGTCGGTGGGAACATGTGGTGTACAGATCAACCTGCTTTCCAATTTTTCCTTGATGAAATGCCTATCTACCTCGATGCGTTTAGTTTGGTCGTGTTGTATCAGATTATATGCAATGTTGATGGCTGCCTTATTGTCGCAGTAGTCTCATTGGTCCTTTCTATTTAACTTTTAGGTCATCTAGGATGATTTTCAACCACAACAATTTACAGATTCCTTGTGCCATTGCCCTAAACTTAGCTTTAGCACTTGATCAAGTCACAACATTATGTTCTTGCTTTGCCATGTTATCAGATTTTCTCGGAGAAAGGTGCAATAGCATGTAGTAAACCTCTTATCAATGGGAGACCTAGCAAAATTTGCATCGGTGTAGGCTTCGAAAGATAATTAGGGGTTTCTCTTAAACATTATTCCTCTTCGAGGATAGACTTTTGAGGGACTTGTTCAACCAGTGACCAGGAATGCCAAGGATAAAAAAGAAGAGAGGCTGATGGCAGATTGTGTTCAATTTGTTCCATCTGGATGCAAGGAATGGGGTGGCAGAAGGAAAAAGGTGTTTTCTTGAGATGATCAAAGTTGGAGCATCTTTTCTTTATCAAAGCCAGACTTTGCGTCCTTTAATTATGTTATAGATACATTTGCAATGGACTAAGAACCATGTGTCATCAGTGGAACCTGAAGTAGAATACTGTTTTCTGGGTCTATTCAGAACTCATCTGCATTGGATGACAAGACCAAGCTGTGGTTATTTATAAGTAGGCTACGGCACAGAGAAAAAGGGAACAGCCCTATTTCAAAAGATTTTCGATTCCCAGTCCCAAGCATAAAGCTCTTGCTCCTAGCAGACCCTTCAAAGAGATCCCAAAGGCAAATTTGCATATCTTTTCTTTGTGTACTTTATGAACTTGTAACTTGCAAATTCTCAAATTCTCCTGGAGTTATTGGATTTCTTCTCCAAGAAATTACCTAATCCTTGATTTGCTATTTGTAGAGAATGCGTTTTATGTGCTGGGGAGAAAGTTCCGGTCAAACTTGGATTTTGGGATCAAGACTCCAAACAGGAAACTCTTGCAAGAAGTTGAGTTTTTCAAACCGGATATGGATGGTGGGATCCCCTAGGGGCCAACAAATACTAGTGGCTCCTCTGAATTCTTTGGTCTGGCACAGAAAAGGGGAAAGATGAGCTGTTGGACAGAAAATACAGGAATCTCCTGGACTGGACTGTAATGCTGCGGCAGTCTTTATATCCAATATTGGTGTTTTGATGGCCTAATTGGCTTTGGTGTGCGTATTTTTGAGTGCGTGATATGTGGTCGAGTTTGAAAGGTTTTTTCAAATAGAAAATCTGGACCCACCTATTTTTAATTATATAATAAACATACTAACGATCTGTGGATTTAGTGATAGAACATTAAATTTCCTTAATTAAGATCTGAAGTTCGAGTATTGGATATGAAAAAATAGATATCGGGAGAGTCAATTCCTAAATTGGGTCCTGTAATTGTTAGAATCGGATTATTCAGATTTTTGAATACCGATGGTTACATAATATCAAAAAATAAAAAAATAAAAAAGGCATAAATTAAGCTTATCAAGTCTAAAAAATACAAGTATTTAAGAAATGCCAAGATTGACTGGTTCTTTCTAACAAAACGAGCTTCTTATTCAAAAGAATGATAAAAGAATTTGAGCGAAATATGAAGATTTTAGATTCGGGCCCGAGGTGAATTTGAGCAAGAGAGCTTGCACTTGGTTTGATTTTATATGTATAGAATTAACCCTCTCATTCCATATGAGAATGATAAGGAAATTTCCTCTGTGTTATTAGTTTTTTGTTGGTAAGACTAAAATCATTCTAATTGTTCATAATCCCCATCATATATAAGAGTGAATATATTTTATAAGTTATTTCCCCCTTTTTGCAATTCTTCAAATACCCTTGATTTGACTCACGTAAATTAGAATTTTATCTTCAAGACAAGACTAATTGATGTAAATCTTTGGTTATAACACAGGAAAGATGCTAAAGGGGTCAATTAAGAAGAGGGGGGAGAGGGGGAGAGAGAGGTAGAGAGGAAGTCAACATACAACCTATTTAATTAAATTTTGAGTTTAAAATTTAAAAATAAAAAATATTAAATTAGATTTAGACTAAATTAATTGGTATATAATTTTAAATATCGATAGAATAAAAAACCGATTAATTAAATCTTACAGAGCTGGAATTAATTAAATCTTCGATTAACAAAAGATAAAAGGGGCGGCTGAAGGGCTGAAGAAGCAGCAGAGGTTTAATAACTGAGAGTGGATCATAAAAATTAAGTCAAATGTAGATAATTGAGTGACCTCTTCCCAAAGCAGAATGGATTCTATATAATTTCATAAATCAGTCCCTTCATCATCTCCACTGTAATGCTAATAACAAATGCCAAACAAAATCATTAAAAATAAACAAAAGTGACCCTCAAAAGGTTTCAAGATTTTCCTTCTGCCTTGAGAAATGGTATAAAAACAAGCTGCTAAGTCAAAAATTATTAAAAGAACCTGTAAGCCCTACTGCTGCATTATTAAAGATCGTATTATGAATATTTATGATATGTATTTAATAGCAATTTCATGGCCATTTGACCTATCTGCCTTTGTACACACTCACAAAACTCTTTCTCTCATTTGACAAATTTGGGGCAGCTCTAATTAATTTCAAGAGTTTCTCCAACCTAATTTAGCAAATCTTGTTGGAATGTAAACTTGAATGTCATGGCATCACCGCAAGCAGTGACATAGCTGGCTTGATATTTGCTTGATTAAAAGAGACATGGGTACCGCACATTTGGATGGTGTGGACACCACATATTTGGATAGTTTGGATACAGCAGAGTTAGATGATGTGACTTATTTTTAGGCACCTAGGTATATTTAGATCACTACAAAAAATACGGTTTTAACGACAGAATTTAGCGATGAAAAAAATTCGTTACTATTTAACGACGAATTTAGTGATAAAAACTGAAATTGTCGCTAATTAGTGATGAAATTTGCGATGAAAAAATTTTCGTTACAAAATTAGCAACAAACTAGATATTCGTGACTGATTAGCCATGAATTAATTTCCGTTGCTAAATTCATGGCTAATTAGCCACAAACGAATTTACGTAACTAAATTCGTGGCTAATTAGCAACGAAAGTAAATTTCGTAGCTAAATTTTGCTACGAATTATGTTATTTGTCGTTAAATTTAGCGATGAAACTATATCCATCGCTAATTAGTGACAGATTACCTTTTCGATTAGTGACGAATTACTTTTTCGTCGCTAATTTAGCGATGGATTTCTTGTTCGTCGCTAAATTTATCGACAGACACCTAAATTAGTGGCTAAAGTCGTCGTTAATTAATCATAAAAAAAATATTCGTCACTAAATTTATCGCTAATTTTTACTTAGATATTCGTAACTAATTTTATGACTAAATTCTTTCTACACTCTAGTATTTTTTAACCGTGTCTCTCTTCTTGATTTTTCCTGTATAAGAAAATCACGTTGAAACATAGCAAATGTTTTAATTCTTATTGAATTGACAAGTTTCGACAATAAATAATTCAAGAGTATAATGATAGAATTTTATACAATCAAATACTAATACATACAGTAGTAGAATTTTACTTATATAAGCATATATTTTATCTGTGCACTAAATGCAAGAGTATAGCGGGATCACAATACAACAGAACATAATTCTTGGGAAACAAGATGCATATGCACTGCTGCTTTAACCTGTTTTGTGCTTTATGTGCAGATTGGGCAATCATGCAGACTAATAATGAAATACATAGCCACAATAGAAATAAAATTCAAACTATTAGTAGTAGTACAGTACTATTGCCATTGTACTCAAGGGTGAAGATGCTAGTCTTGTTTACACAAAGCCCCCACCAAATGGAGCGACACAGATCCACACCAACCAAAACTGAAAATGTAGCTCTACCAATGAAGACTCATTTTCAACCGGGAAAAGGGTAGTAAAAATCTTAAAGTACATGTAATTGTAAAGGCAATCCCAATGAAAGAAACAAAATGAAATAAACAAAAGGAAAAGGGCATTAAAATCTTAAAGTACATGTAAATCTTGGGGATGAGAATGGAGAAGAGGGGTTGGGCTGAGATGATGATAGGGTAGTTGATGCAATAGACAATAGAAAAGGGAACAGAGGCTGCTTGGAGAGAAGCATGATCAATATTTGAGTTTTGTCCTGCTACTAGCTGCTGTGCCTATTCCTCAGGTTGTTGGCCAGTGTAAAGTGGCTGACCCAACAGACTTGCCTTCCGAGAAAATGTGGCTAAACTTCTGACAAAATGCCTCCTTAAGCACACTTTAATCCAATGTTCGAATTTTCAGCCACCTAAAAAAAAACCCATAAAATCCATATATTAGACCATTAATCAATCAAAAAAAGAACCATAATATAAACAATACATTCAACATTTTGCGTATTATCAAAATCCTCCACATCAAACCCATGTTTGTCATCAAGCATGCACTAAACCAATGCCATACAAAGTATCCTCTTCTTTACTCCTTACCCTCCTTCAATTCATCCTCAAAACAATCTCAAATCAGTAGACACTGAAGAGTTCAAGCGATAACAACAATCCAGAGAAGATGCGATCATAGTACCATAACCTTTAACAAAAATATAAGCATCCTATCAATCTCAATAATCTTATCAAAATTCAATGTATCAAGATCCAATACCCTTAGAAGTGATTCACTTTGTGCACTTAAAGTATTTAAGAGAATTTATCAATTACTCTCAAATCAAAATAAAGCATGTCATTACCATAAACTTGCTTATTTATCAAATCTCTACCACTAATTATATGAGTTCAAAACAAAAATCAAATGGTATTTACAAGGGTTGTAACGTGATTTGGGTAAAGGTAGGATCAAAAGGGAAATTTAGATGTATAAGTATATATCAAAAGAAGCATGCCACAAAACCCTTTTTTTCATTATCAAACACATCTCATAATATGGAATACAAATCAACCCAAAAGTAATGCCTCTTTTTCTTTATCTCATCTCATTCCTCGGTCACAAATTTTTGGAGTTTTTTTTTTTCCTTTTCTCATCCCCTTTTTTAAATATTTTTTCTGGGGAATTTTTTTTCTATTTCACCTTTTTTTTTTTTCAATTGTTGCTTTTGCTGCCTTTTTCTTTTTTTTTCCTCAAAACATGTTTTTTTTTTTTGGTTTTTTTTATAAACATGACAAGTTAGAGGATAAATACCAACCTAATTCATATGGTTCAATCCCTAAAGACAACCCCAAAATAAAATTACCTCATTTCCCTTCATCAGATAAATACCCTACTCATGCTCTTATCACATGCTTCTTTATACAAAAGCCAAAAAGAAGGTTAAGCATAAAATGAAGGCTATGTGTCAATTTATGAGGTTATAAACAAAGGAAAAGCGGTATAGGCTCAACTAGGTTCACTAAAGGGAAATAATGTGCACGGGAAGGTTTTCTTTTGAAAGCCAAAAGGGTAAATCTAAGTGTCCCCATTATATTGTTGTATGAACTCATGGATGTGGTCTCAAAATATATAGCAAAACAAATTTTAGAATAAATACATTATGCTTGATAACACTTACCAAAGAAAATTAGAGCAATGATAATTAAGTGCTCTTAAGGCTCAAAAACTCACATAAGTTTTTCATTTGTATTGAATCTTGTACATCTTCATCTAATTCAATCATCAAAATCGATGGGACACTCAAAACATTTTTATCTGAGAACAACTAATCACGATCATCTCTTTTATGCATTTCAACTCAAACTAATAATGTATACTAATTCAAAATTATTTTAAGAGAAATATCAAAAGAGTAAGAAGATCCAAAGAAAATAGAAGAAAATAACATTGGTGTGAAAACCCTCCCCACACCTAAGTTCTACATTGTCCTCTATGTAGCAAAACAAGCACACATAAAAACAAAAAGAAAACAAAAGAATATAAGAAAAGAAAAGAACTTCCCGGAAACGTGAGAAACTAGGGTGAAGGAGTACATGGGGGTGAACTTCATAAACTGGAAGAAAGCATTCAAGTTTGTCTCCTATCGCTTGACATGACTTTCCAATGATTATAAGCGAAGATCAAGAGGATCAGCGGAAGGAGATTGAATGTTGTCGTTTTCCACCACAGTTGCACACGATCGAGCTTGTTTTCATCTTTCTTGATGTTCCCATGGTTCAAGAGGATATCCAGGAGGTTAGAAACGGTATGCTCCATCACTTTGTTCCACAATCTCCATCCTCATTAAACACTTCAAATCCAAAGGTTCCATCTCATAGGCCTTGTGCATGGAAGTATTCTTAAGATCAAGCAAACCAAAGTTAATAGCCAAATGAGTAATATAGGAACCAAGAATTAAATCCCTTTTGTTATTCAAGATAGCTTGAAATTGAAAAGCTAACTAACATCCCAAATTCACCTTAACTTTGTTCACTATATCCCATACAAAATACAATTCAGCCTTAGAACAAGTGATCGAACTAACCTTCTTACATGAATAACTAAACACTAAAAAGTATTGCACATATTGCCACACAGGTTCACGAAGGTAAATACTCTTAGATTGACT
Organism: Dillenia turbinata; assembly: GCA_037126225.1. Lineage (NCBI taxonomy): Eukaryota > Viridiplantae > Streptophyta > Magnoliopsida > Dilleniales > Dilleniaceae > Dillenia > Dillenia turbinata. Next base: position 9,376,405 of record JBAMMX010000020.1, read on the forward strand.
TGGGTCATAAGCCACACAATCCATAGACATGGATTTCCACACAAAATCAGAAATGAATTCATCATCATAATTGACTCTTGAAGTTTCAAATGAAGTAGTCTAAGCATATTCTTCAATGATGAATCCTAAGGCTAAATTGAATTCAGTAATAGAATATTTGAATTCCTTGCCCATTAATCTATATTGGATGACATTAGGGCTATTTAAAGTGAAATCATTGGGTTTAATGAATGCAAAGGTAGTATAAAACTCCCTGGTCAATTCAATAAATGTACGATAATTGATTTCAACATATTTCCTCCATCCAATATTATCAATCAAAGCATAAAAGGCATCTTTAACATTCAATACTTCCAAAGTAGGATGATGAACATACTTACAAGGAACAATTGAACGCGTAGAAATCTTAGAATACCTTTGCGTTCTGGCCTTGGTGGAGAAGGTCAAATTACCATTAAGGCTAGACTTTGAAGGAGGCAAAACAGATGTCCCTTTAGTAATGCGAGCACGACTTCGCCTGGAAGTTGAAGGAATGTCGGTTGAAACTGGAACAAGGGCTGAAGAAGTTGTAGCGTGTTGCTTTTCCACTTCAACGAGTAACCGCTTTTGCCTCATGATGACTGGAGAAGGATGGCAAGTGTTCGACAGTGAGAAGATATGGTTCTGGATGCCAAAGCAAAAATTATTAAATATGATGACGGTAGTTATATTATTACATAGGTTTCAAGTTCCAAGTATTATGTACTTTTAACTATTCTCTGTTTATTATATCTTTGAGGAATGATGCATCTGAAACTTGACTTGATTCCTACTTTCTGTTGGCATCGTGTAACAGGTCTGCCTTGACTATTGAAACTCCTTGCTTTTGGAGCTATTTCAGGAATAATGCTTCTTGGTATTATTGATGGGATTCGATCACAACTTTTAAATCAAAAGACAACTTTATGCTGGTCCTATGTCCTTGTTCAATATAAGGTATTTGAACAATATCTTAGAAATGTGAATGCTGTTGCTTTGTCATCATTCAGGCCATCACAACTTTTAAAAAATAAAACAACTTTGTTTCTCGATAATGTATTTTTGTCAGTCCTTTATGATATTGATCTTTTTTTTTTTTTTTGGGATAGGGCTTTGTAATGCTATTTTTAATATTATCTTTTGATTAACTTTGTACTAATATTGAGCATAAAAGTATCATCTAAAAGCATAATCTTAAAATCTAGGTAAACACCACTTTAATTTATTTAGGGCATGCTTTATCATTGGACAGGAACTACTCAGGCCTCCGACCAAGGTTCTTAATTTAATGATGACAATCAAAAGCAATTCTTCATTTAAGTTGCTATCTATCTTGCATAATTGATTTGCCTTGTTACTTCTCTTTTTCTCTTGCCACTGTTTGTTTCTTTATAATGTATTTTTGTCCTAGTCATAGTCTTGATGTCTATTGGGGGATATTTTTGATCTTGATGTTTTGTTTCATCTTGATGTATTTTTTATCCCCATCTTTAAAATCTTCACTCTCAACTCAATATTGAAGTTTATTCTTGAGCTCTCTTAATCCAGTCAAATTTCAGTCATAACCATTGAGAATCTTCTCAACATTCAACCATCGGAACTCAAATTCTCTTGTAAGTCTCTCTCTCTCTCTCTTCCCCCCCAAAAATGAAGAAAAAGATCAGATGTTCATGTTTTGGTTACCTTAAGCTTGGGTCTGATGTTTATGTTTTTGGCATCAATAGTTATAATGCAAGCCCAAAAAGAGACTCTGCCTGATATGCAATGCAAAGACAAGTTTCCCTTACAAAGTGTTATTGCACCAAATGGAGTGACATCTAAAGGATATTACGCAGGACATGGTGAGTATTGGTTATGGGCACATTTCTGTTACATGAAAATTGATTCTTGTATTTTGTTTTTCTTTGCACTTACAATTGTTTTTCTATTACAGAGTGTTTTTCTTTTTTTCTCATTGATCTTGCACTATCTTTTATGCACCTAGGAGTTGGACAATCTATATCCTTCTGAGCTTAAACAACTATTTTATACATGTAAGGAAGACAATAAAAGATGAAGTATTAAATGGTGAACATTTTGAAAAGGAATATGAAGCAAAAAATAGGAGAAAAAAATAGAGCTTTGGATAAATCAATGGAGACTAAACACATGCAGCAAGCACATTTGAATAGGATGCTACTTGAGATTTTTGCTGTCAAGTTGTATGAATGGAATTTGGTATGTAAATTTTATGCTTAGAAGCTCCCTATACTTAAGCATTTGTAGCCTTATACCTCCAACTCTTATGTTAAGGATGACAAAGGACATGGCTCTGAACAGAGTGAATAAAAGTAGCTACATGATGTTAGATATAGGAAATGTGTTTGGTTGTAGATGAAAATTGGCATAAGAAAGAGCAATATGAAAAGAATGAATTTAGATAAGTAGAAATAAGCCTTGGGTGACATTCAAATGAGGAAAAACCATTAAGTTTGGTTTAGAGTCATGACTAGCTTCAGCATGAGGAATTTCTTTCTTTCTTTTCCTTTTTTTTGTGGAATCCACATGCATTCATGTTTTATTTTTAAGGTAATAGTTTAAGCAGAGGGCTTTAGAGCTGTTAGAGTGATTACATTTCTTATTTCTTAGTTTATAAATTTGAGAGGACATGTCATAACATGCCACTTTTAAACATAGTTGCTGAGATACATGACCTGTTTCACATGCCTAGATTTCTAGCTTCAAAATGCGTCAGCACAAGTTAGAATGCTTAGGGGATAAACCACACAATTCAAAAGAGTAAAAAAGAGCATAAGCTATGTACCTGATCCTTGGTTGTGCATGTCATTGATTATCTGTGGCAGCTAGGAGATAAGTGGTTCAGTTTTGTAAAGTTCTGACATGTACCAGATAAAAACCTCATTCTTAACAATACAAAGATACCTGATCCATATATATATTTTGTGGCATGGCATGGAAAGAGAAAAGCACAATGTCATGCAAATGAGAACATAGATGAAGATGCCTCTTCCTTGTGGCCTATGAATATGGGCTTATGCTATTAGATTAGCATGAATGATCTTAGTGCCGGAATTAGGCTTGTGTGCTTGATTTCTTCGGGAATTTTGCTTTGTTTTGCTCTTTTATCTGCCACGAAATTATAATTTTCAAGATCATGCTATTTTTGGGGTTTATTTGTATTTCTATCTAACTCTAGGACACATTATTCATAGAGGAAAACTTTAACATTCATAATACTATTTTTGTTCTGCTTTATGCTTGATATATTGCTAAAACAAAAAAGAGAAAGAAAGAACAACAATATTTTACCGGATGGACATGGTCTTCAGCTTTTGAATTGGTAAAACTTATTTACATATGATGCCCATAATAATTTTTGTCAAAATCACAAATAATCCCCCAAGATTATGCCTGCTTTGAAATGACCCTGCAAGACTTTCAGAAAAGAAGTTATCAAACTGCAACTTAAAGGTCATGAGCAACCTAATAGCATTATAAAGAAACAAGAGAAGGAAAAACAATTATTAAATATTTTGTTTCTTTATAATGTAATTCTCTCTTTTTTTGGGGGGGGAGAGGTAGGGCTTTATAATATTATCTTTTAATTAACTTGGTGCTAGCTAACATTTAGCATAAAGTTTTTATCTAAAAGCATGATCTTAAATCCTTAATATGTTACTTTCATATCATAACAATTTTGAACATTTCAGTTCCCACCTAACCGGGTATTATTATCACTCTCTATGTTTTTTTTAACCCCCTCAGTATCTTGAGAAGATTATTTTTTTATATATATAATATAATACAATCGACAACATTTGATTGATTAAATGAATAATATACCAAATGAACCAAATTTTATGTGATAATTCATACAATGATGTGTTTAGTAATATTTGATAAAATTATCGATATTTATCAATTTAAATAAATATTTAATAAAAATTAACTGAATTCATGGCTATTGCATAAATATAAATAATCTGACTGTCTAACAGTAGTCTACTTATATAAAACTGCAACTGAATATGAATCTATAAATAAGCAGAAGAAAATGATATCAACTTTTTCCCAACATTCATCAATTAAAAGGAATTTTATCATCTAAGAAACCTCCTCCTATGATGCTAATTAACACTTGACAGAGCTAACAGTTGAAGCTTGGTTTGTTAGGTCTTCAAGGCTCAGAAAAAGTTGCTATTATTTTCACCATCTTCTCATCAAGCAATGGTGTTGTGTTCGACCTGTCTATACTGGTGGCTTTATGTTGGCTTTCTTCATTATACCTATCCACGCTGCGCATGAATATTCCTGCCAAAGAAACAAGGGTTACATATTTTATGGTCAAATGAATCTCCTAATAGGTTCGTGGGCAGTGCCCACTAAAGGACTAATCTAGTTTTTAAGGTAGGAACCAGAAGTTTTGTAGATAAGGTTTTAGAAAGATTCAACGCAAAGGTTTAGTAGGAAGGATTGCCTTTTCAAACAAGTAAACACTGAAAATGCATTTGGCTTAGAAAGATAGGTTTTCAAAAGTAAATGCGAGTAGTTAGCAAAAAATAAGGTCAAAAATAAAATAATTTTCTTCTCCACCAGCATTGACATGGTAGGCAAGATCACTTTCCAGTCCAAAAAACTTATGAATGTCAGTCTGCCTAGATGAGAATCTTTATTTTTCTTTCTTTAACTTTTTCCCAATTAGGAATATATTTTATTTTAGGTGTTTTTATCCTATTTGCATGTGTAAGTTATTGCTTTTCAGTCATGTTGTAAAAGTATTATTAATTACAATAACTACTCCTTGTTGGCATGCAGATTGAGTTCTCAGTCCTAGGGATTCTAACGTTGCAAGATTAGATAATGACAATGATGATGATGAAGCAAGAAGGAACCAGCTGTCTGTGACTACGCATACCACTTCACTATAGCTCCTTAGATCACATCTCATACTCTGATGTTTATTGATGTATGCCAATAAACAAACTTATATTTCATTTATTGATGTATGATTATTGGCCAAATGTTTATTCCGAATTTGAATACTTTTGATCATGAATATTTAAGTATTTCAGATATTTGTTTTTGTAATTTTGACTATTGTTGATGAATGTTCTATTTGTTGACATGTTCTATTTGTTTAAGGCTTTTATGTTGATAACTAAATTCAATTTTAAGGCAGGATTTTGTTTGGAGTATTAAATTTAGCGTTACAATTTTTTTACCAATAATATAAAATTCATCGCTGAGTTCGTGGCAAAAGGTCCGTCACTGAGTTCATGGCAAAAGGTCCGTCACTAAGTCCATGGCAAAAAGTCCATCGCTGACTTCGTGGCAAAATTCTCCATCACTGAGTTCATGGCAAAAGGTCCGTCACTAAGTTCGTGGCAAAACGTTCGTCCCTGAGTTCATGGCAAAATGTCCGTCGCTGAGTTCGTGGCAAAAGGTCTGTCGCTGAGTTTGTGGCAAAATTTCCATCGCTGACTTCGTGGCAAAAAATCTGTCACTGAATTCATTCCAAAAAATCCGTTGCTGAGTTCGTTGCTGAGTTCGTGGCAAAATATCCGTCACTGAATTCGTGGCAAAAAATCCGTTTCTAAATTCGTAGCAAAAAATCTGTCACTAAAATTGTAGCAAAAATTCCATTGCTAAATTCGTGGCAAAGATACTGTCGTTAAATTCGTGGCAAAATATCTGTCACTAATTAGCGACGGATATGACGACGAAAATATTTCATCGCAAATTTGTAACAAAATTTGAAAATTTTCATCGCAAAATTTTGCGATTCTGTATTAGTCACAGAATTTTTTTCGTCTCAAAGTTCATCGCAAATCACTTTTGCCTTGAGTTTTCTTTATTTTTCGGTCGCTAAATCCATGGATAATGTTTGTGTTTTTTTTGTTTTTTTTAATGAATCTCTACAAGAACATTAAAAGTACTATCACATTTGGCTAGGGCAATGATATGATATTTTCAGTGCTACAATGGATTCTTCCACCTGGAAAAGTTATTTGTGATGCCTTAATATATATTCCAAATTTTACTAGCATTCCCCTTACCAAACCAGTCAATTTGTCAAGAAGTTGTTAGAACTTCATCCTAATAGAAGAACGATCCTCCTCGTAAAACAAGGAATCTACATCCGGCATAAGATTTACTAAAACATCATGCATCTGGAATAAAAAGGACAAGTTTCCTTGTTCATGAGGCCTTTCTACTATGGCTACGCTAGTATTTAAGAGGTGTAATAGGAAACGTGTTGCAATTCCCAGAAAACAATTTATACCATTGGGTCCAAAGTCCCCAAATATCTTATCACAGAGATTTTTCTCACTAACAAGAAAGATTTGAATGATGATTTTCATAGCCAAAGCACCACTTATTCATCACTTGTACTTGGTCATTTGGGCCCAGTAGATACATACCTCCAACATGAAGTTTGCAAACTTCCTTTAGCCCATGGTTATCAAATTACTCATCTAGGGCTTCTTTGCGAACACTAATGAACGCCATGCACAAATTTTCACCATAGTTTGTAGCACACATCAAGTCTGTAATGGACCTTAGATCAGGAACTACATCTGGATGGACCAAGTGTGAGGAAAGGAAGAAGGTGGATCAGCAATAACTCACGTGAATAGAGGAGATAGATGAACAGTGGAGATAGATGTTTTGAATTTTGGCTCTCTGTCTTATTCAATTACTGGTAAGTACATGGGGGTTTTAATAATACCAAAATGACTCTTGGTTTATATGAATTCATGACTCTTAGTTTAATACATGACTCTTAATTTACTTAAATACATATAAAATGAGAAGTAATGTTAGACAGTGTAAAACATGTTTGGACATGGTGTAAGGCATGTTGAACACAGTACAATGTTGGACGTGATACAAGGCATGTTGACACTTAATTTCAGATTACATTCCCCCCTAAGCTGAAATTCTTCTAAGTGCAACTTATTGCGCAATTGCTGGAACGTCTATTTGCTTCAATGGTTTTGTGAATATATCGGCAATATTTTCTTATGATCTGACAAACTTGAGTTATATTTCTTTCTTCTCAACACACTTTTGCTTCTCTCATGATACACATGATTCTTAGATAAAGCTTCTGCTAACTAATTATCCATCAGAATTTTTGTTGTTACCTACTGAGGAAATTGAACTTCTTTCAAAAGTCTTCTTAACCATATAGCATGACAAGATGTGGAAGTTGCTGCTACGTACTCTGATTCACACGAAGATAAAGTCACAATAGGCTGCTTTTTGAGCTCCAACTGACTGCATTATTCCCCATAAAGAAAACAAAACCTGTTGTACATCTCCTATCATCCATGTCACCTGCAAAATCACTGTCACAATACCCATAAAGTGTGAACTCATCTGAATAGGAGTATACAAACCATAATCTTGAGTTCCTTTCAAGTAACGCATTATTCTCTTCGCTGGTTTCATATGCGTATTGGATGGAGCCTCCATGAAATGAGAAATAAGACTAACTGAGAACAGAATATCAGGTTTACTGCAGGTTAAATACCTCAAGCTTCCCACAAGACTCTTGAAAGTTGTAGAATCAACAACACCACTATTATCTTGTTTTGTTAGTTGTAAGCCACATTCCATATACTTTTCAAGAATATTTCTGGTGTAGCCCTTTCGGGAAATGAAAATACCTTCTTCGACTTGGTTGACTTTAATGCCCAAATAATAATTCATAAGTCCCAGGTCTGTCATCTCAAAAACTTGGGTCATAACTTGTTTAAATTCATCAATAAATCTGAACTGAGATCCTGTAAGAATTAAATCATCCACATATCAACACACAAGCATAATATCTCCTATAAAGAGCATGATCATGTGAGCACTTCTTAAATCATTCTTGCTGAAAATATCTATCAATTCTCTGATTCCATGTCCATCGAGCCTGCTTAAATTCATATAAAGCCTTTTTTAGCCTCAAGACTTTATCTTCTTCTCCTCGAACAACATAACCAAGTGGTTGATCGATGTACACCGCCTCTTCCAAGTTGCCATTTAGAAAGGCTAGGTTCACATCCATTTGAAAAATTCTTCATTCTCCTTGTTTTGCTTATAGCCTTTGACGACAAGTCTCGTCTTGTATTTTTCTACTTCGCCTCTAGAATACTTCTTTAATTTATATACCCATTTTACACCAATGGATTTTTTTTTTCCTTTGGGAAGTTACACCAACTCCCTGCTTTTGTTCTTCTCTATTACTCTAATTTCCTCCTTCATAGCTTGCTTTCAATTCTAATGGGTTACAGCTTTTTCAAAATTCAAAGGCTCAGTTCCTACAAAAAGGCAAAACAAGCATACATTATTTGACTATTCTATTGGATTCATTACTTCATAAATCTCCTGTAGGCTTCTAAATTTTGGAGATATTTCACGAGAAGATGATGATGATGATGAATCTGGAGAAGTAGGCTTAGCTTGTTATTGGTCTCCAAATCAGCTCCCTAGTCTTCTTAAAAAAAGGCAAAAATAATCATATTTTTCATCATCTTCAACTCTCCAATTGCATTGTCCTTCTTCATCAAATTCAAAATCTCGACTTACTATAACTTTTTTTTCATAGGGATCATAAAACTTGTATCCCTTAGAAGCTTGTTCATAGCCAATAAAAATGAGTTTTCTACTATGATCATCCAACTTTGATATCTCCCTTTTAGGCACTTGAGTATAAGCAAGACATCCAAAAATTTTTAAATGAGACAAACCTGGCTTCCTTCCACTCTAGACTTCCTATGCAGTTTTTCCTCCATTGCTTCTAGTTGGACTTCTATTAGATAAATATACTGCACATGAAATAAGTTCAACCCAAAACTCCCTTGGAAATTTCTTGGTCTTCAACATGCTTCTAGCAATATTTAAAATTGTTCTATTTTTCCTTTTAGCAATGCCGTTTTGCTGTGGCGTCCTTGGCATTGTCAAAGGATGACAAATACCATAGGTCTCACAAAAAGAATTAAACTCATGAGAAGTAAAATCACCTCCTTTATCAGTCCTCAAAGATTTAATTTGGTGGCTATTTTCATTCTCCACTTTTGTTTTAAATTTCTTGAAAGCATCAAATACACCAGATTTCTATTTTAAGAAATAAACCCATTCTTACGACTATAATCATCTGTAAACATTAGAAAATAATTATTTTTACCTAAAGATGGAGGACTGATCGGACCACAAATGTTAGCATCAATCAGCTCTAAGGGCTTTCTAGCCCTTGAAGAAGCTTCTCTGGGAAAAGCTTTCCTAGCATGCTTTCCAAGAAGACATGCCTCACAAAATTTATTAGCATGATCAATCATAGGTAACGCTTTCACTAACTTTTGTTATCCTAACAATTTCAGCCCACCAAAGTTTAGATGACCAAACCTTGAATGCCAAAGCCAATCTGAATCTTTAACACATGCTTTCAAACATTTGCCCATATCAGTTTGTAAATTCAGCATAAACATTTGATTTTTGGATATGGGAACTTTAGCTAACAAATTACCATTTGTATCTCTTAGCTAAAGATAAGAATTTATCATATGAATATCATACCCTTTTTCTAGGAGTTGGCCAAAATATTAGCAGATAAATTAGGTATATAATAGATATCTGAGATCATCATTTGTCCACCATTATTTAATCGAATCAGAATAGTACCTTTGCCTTTAACAGGGATTTTGGAAAAGTCACCAAAAATAACATTACCAGACACCTTCTCATTTAACTTAATGAGTTTGCTTTGATTACCTCTCATGTGATTGCTTACACAATTATCCAGACACCAGGAACAAGTATCCAAATGCCCCTCTGTTTTGAGTGCCATAGCAAGGTTGCCTTTTCAACAACTTTTGTATAATTAGCAAGATTGGCTTACTCGTTTATCGGGCTATGACATTCTTATGAGTAATATCCGTATTTGTGATAGTTGAAGTACTCCACATTTGAAAGAATAGCTTTTTCCTCTTTCTCTACCTTTTCCTCTTCCTTTGCCTCAACCGCGACCTCTAGTTGAAGTTTGGCTAATGTTATCGCTAGATGCACTAGCATTATTTTTGTCACCTCTACCATATCCACGACCTTGATAGAAGCCTCTTCCATGTCCACATTGAGGTTTGTCACTCTTTTTATGAGTGTTGAAAGTACTTTGTAGTGAGACGTTGCTATGCAAAGCTTGCTCACCTATAACAAGCTTATTTTTATCCAACCTTTCTTCATGAGCACGAAGAGAACCATCGAGCTCATGAATTGTCATAGTGTCCAAATCCTTGGACTCTTCAATTGCTACCACCACATGCTCAAACTTGGAGTCCAATGAGCATAGAATTTTCTCTACAACTCATATATCTGGATAAGTATCACCATCTTTTCGCATCTAGTTGACAACTCCTAGGACACGATTAAAATAATCTAAGATAGATTTAGACTCCTTTTTCTTGAGTGCTTCAAATTCTACTTTGAGAGTTTGGAGTTTGATATTTTTCACCTTCTCTACTCCTTTGTGAGAGTTATGCGAAACTTCCCATGCAGCTTTGGAGGTAGCTACATCAACAATTTTCTCAAATTTAGACTCATCATGACATTGATGAATGAGAGTAAGAGCAAACTGGTCTTTCTTTCTGACTTTCTCCAGTGCTATCTTCTCATTTTGATTCAAAGAATCTTCATTTTCAATCTCTGTATACCTTTGCTGATGATATCCCACACTCCTTGGGATTGCAGTATTGCTTTCATTTGAATCACCTAATTGTCGTAATTATCTTTGGATGAACAAGGATATCGGAAAGGATGTATGTTTTTGGGCTCCATAATCTATGCTCTGATACCACTTTGTGAGGAAAAGGAAGAAGGTGGATTAGTAATAACTCATGTGAATAAAAGACATAGATGAATAGAGGAGATAGATGTTTTGAATTTTGGCTCTCTATCTTATTCAATAATTGGTAAGTACAAGAGGGTTTTAATAATACCAAAATGACTCTTGGTTTACATGAATTCATGACTCTTAGTTTAATACATGGCTCTTAGTTTAGATGAATACATAAATACATATAAAACGAGTAGTCATGTTGGACACAGTGCAAAATATGTTGGACATGGTGTAAGATATGTTGAACACAGTACAATGTTGGACACAGTGCAAGGCATGTTGACACTTAATTTCAGATTACATTCCCAACACCAAGTCAATAGCATACCTCTCTGTCTCACCATCCAAATTCACCTTCCCAACATGATTATCGGCTATGCCATCATTCATGTTAGCATTTTGATAGCAAATAAAAAAAAATTAAACTCATGATGTCCCAAGATCTAGGGTTGAATCGCTAACCCTTTTGATGTATAGGTCTAAAGTATTGTCATGAACGGATCAATCTTCGTTTCCATAATCCAAAAACCCTTTGATATTTGGTATATGATGTAGATCTTTTCAAAATACTCTCAAAGCATTTTTCTTATTTTTTTCTTCTTTCTTCACGTTTGATCTTGAGAGAGTATTTTTATTCAATCCTTTTGAAATTCAAAATAGAGAGAGGTTAATTGGGAGTTGGAGTTGGTTTTCACTTGAAAACCATTCCCTCCATTCTCTGTTTTATTAATCCATTTTTTTTGAATTTCAAAAAGGAAACTTGGGTTATGGGCAACCCGGGTACCCAACTCTTACATCTCTAATTCACACATGACAGTTAGATGTACATTTAGCTCAGTCACTTTCATATACCATCAATTTCATACAGGCAAATGGATTATGTGACCAGCGAGTACATCAAGAGCTCAGAGCTATACACCGGTTAAGGATATATAGCAGTTTAAGATCTAATACAATGAGAACATCAAGTCTTGCTATACCCCATACCTCTTTTGCTATACTTACAGTTAACGTATCTCTTATCCCTCCATCCAAATAAATAAGAGTATATTTGACTCATCTCAAATTATGCATTCACAATTATGTTTTAAAATACTAAGTTAAAACATAACTGGCCAGTCTGTGAATATAAAATAACGTGTCAGCTTTAAGACAGTTTTCCTTTTACACTACTATCTATCCACTTTATCTTAGCTGCTTTCCTAGACATGGATTGCAAAACCGAATCAATCATGGTTTCTTTGTGACACGCTAAAGTAGCATCACTAAAATAAAGTCTAAGAAACATGTAAAAGTCCTAAGGGTATTTAATGAGGTTAAGCATAAACCTCTGGGTCTCACACAATGAACTATAGAGAAATTCTTCAAACTCATTGCCCAGAGGGTCATAAATGCACACATGGTATGAAAACACGTGCTACGATACATTTTCTACTTAATTAGAAGCGTATGTCTTATTCTAAAATTAATGTATCGCACAGGTCTTAGTCCAAGGGTACCATGACGCTCGACTTGATTTTCTTTTCTTATAAGTCCTCCAAAAAATCATTCTTACAAGAGAAAACCACACCTGGCTTTTAGAGAAGTGTAATGGATTATGGAAAATCTATTTCGATTATCAAGAAAATAAATATAAACGATAATCTCATCTTAGTTTTCTATTAAGGCGGCTTATTTATGTTAATTACCAAAACTTAACATTACCTCATCTCTACATATCATACAAATATTAGAGACAAATGCTTGTGTGAGAAAGCCAATCTTCCAAACTTGTTTGACATACTTTTCAATCAAGACATAAGAACTCGCAAATGTAAAAACAAATTCAAATGACATATAATCATGAGAATTACATCATATTCATTGTACATACAAATATAATTACATCCTACGCAATCCAAGAGATTTTACGTGTTTTAAAAATATATCAATAGGTATAGGTTTCGTGAACAGATCAGCCATCATTAAGTGTATAGGTAAATACTTTAACATCACCTCCTCCTTTTCAACAATGTCTCGAATAAAGTTGAATTTTGTATCAATATATTTGGTTCTTCCATGATATTTAAGATATTTCGTGTAAGTGATAGCTGATTAACTATCACAATAAATTGTCACAGCTCCTACTACATCGCTTTCGATCCTCAAATGTTGTGAAAACCTTCTTAACCAAACACACTCCTGAACTGCAGAAGCACAAGCCACAAACTCTGCTTCTATTATGGACAGTGATACATGTGTTTGTTTCTTGCTTCTCTAAGAAACACCGCCATTATTCAGCAAGAAAACATAACCTGAGTGGACCTACGTTCATATAAATCACCACTCAAATCAATATCTGTGTATCCACTCAATAATGAGTCATTTTCTTGATAACAAAGAGAATAATTTACAGTTCCTTTCAGGTATCTTAAAATTCTCTTTATAGCTATCCAGTGACTTCTTCCTGGATTGGATTGATACCTGCTTACCAAACCCACGACATAGTAGATGTCAAGATGTGTACACATCATAGCATATATTAGACTCCTAACAGCGCTAGAATAAGGTACTTTTGACGTCTCTTGTTTCTTTTCGGTAATTTTAAGACACATTTCTAGACTTAAACTTTCGCCTTTAGTTACAGGAGTATTAATGGGTTTGCAATTATCCATTCTAAATCGTTTTAGAATCATTTTAATATAAGATTCTTGAGATAATGCTAACAATCTCTTAGAATGATCTCTATGGATCTTGATACCCAATATGTAGTCTGCTTCACTCATGTCCTTCATCTCAAAATTTGATGACAACCAATTCTTAATGCTCTCCATGTTATTTTTGGCCGACAATATATCATCGACATACAGAGATAGAATTACAAATTTGTTATAGGATTTCTTCACATAAACGCAATGGTTTTCGTCTAGCATAATGAAGTTGTTAGAGATTACAACTCTATAAAATCTCAAATACCATTGTCTTGAAGACTGTTTAAGATTATAAATTGATCTGTTCAATTTACAAACTTTGTTTTCTTGGCTTTTGACTATGAAACCTATAAGTTCTTCTATATAGATTTTTTCCTCAAGCTTCCCATTGAGAAAAGTAGTCTTTACACCCATTTGGTGTAATTCTAAATCTAAATTGGCTTCTATAGCCAATAATAGGTGAATGGAGGTAAATCTCACTACTTGCGAAAATGTTTCCTTATAGTCAATACTCTCCTTTTGGGTATAATCTTTTGCAAGTTTTGTATCTCCCAATTGATCTATCAACCATTCGTTTAACTTTGAGAACTTACTTGTTCCCAATAGGTTTGTGCCCAAGTGGAAGATCAACTAGTTCCCAAACATGGTTGGATTTCATTGAATCCATTTTTTCCTTCATTACTTTCATCCACTCTTCATTTGTAGGACAAGACAAAGTCTTATTCAGGTTTTTAGGCTCGTCCGTATTCTGTGGAGAAATGATAATGGCATGCTCTTCAATTTTATAATAACATCTGGGCATACCTTTCCTAACACTTTTTTGAACCGATGATTCGGGTTGATCGTTGGAACTTGAATCCCTCCCACTAGAATCATCTTGGGATTTAATTTCTTATGGTTTCAATGACCCATCAGGCATTACTCTATCGTCTGAATTATTTAATTCAAACAAAGGTTCTCCTTTCACTATGTCTCATCTACTAGGAAAATCATTTTCTAAAAATATCATATTTCATGATTCAATTTCTATCACAGTACCATCTTTGAACTTATCGATGAATACATAACTTTTTAACTGATCAGAATATCTAATAAAGATACATTTCTTTCCTTAGGGACTAAGCTTTTCAAACTTATTGGAAGCGTCATGAATATATGCTGCCAATCCCCAAGGTCTCACACCAGTTAGACTCAGTTTTCTACCTGTCCAAAGTTTATATAGTATTGTAGGTACTGATTTTGAAGGTACTTTATTCAAAATATAGGTCACAGTTAATAATGCATCTCCCCAAAAGGAAATGAGCAAGTTAGCCTACGCCATCATAAATCTCATCATATCCAGCAATGTTCATTCCTCCTCTCAACAACACCATTTTGTTGAGGTGTGTGGGGAATAGTCAATTGTCTAATTATTCATTTTTCATTACATAGATAGTAACACCGAAAATCCGGTGTTAAAAAATTTTGTTAAATATCTTTATAATATAAAGGAAAATTCTAAATTTTATTGATTTTCGATTTTAGAGTAATAAATTAGAATTTTAGGTATATTTAAAACATCCGTATTTGCAAATTCATAGTGCGTTCCATTGTTGATAAATTTGGAGTTTTAATATAATGTGAGTACAAATATACATGAATATATATATTTAAAAAAAAAAGAGAGGAGATGTAGCGTTTTGCCCCAAAAACTGCGCCCCATAATTTTAATTTGGGTTAGAAAACCCAAATCCCTTTCCCTCTCTCTCTTTCTCGATTCTCCCCGCCTCTCTTTGCTGCGCTCTCTCCCTCTCTCTCACCTCTCTCTACCTCTCACCGGTGAAACCCTCTCGGCTTCTCCGACCACCGTCGCCAACCCTAGCCGGCTGCTCATCTCTCTCTCTCTCTCCCTCTTTCTCTTTCTCGCGCATGACAACTCTCTCCCTCTCTCCTTCCCTCGCTCGCGCGCGGTGCACTCTGCCGAGAGCTCTTCTACAACCCTCGCTGAAGTCCTAAACCGGCATTCATCAGTAGACCTTTGAAAACCCTAGGCCGTGACCTGCACTCCATCCTCTGCAAAGGTAAGCGACAGATTTCTAATCAATAGCTTTAGGGTTTCAATTTTCTCCGTGATTTAGCCTAATTGCTAAACTTTGTTTCGGTTTAGAAGCACTACAGGTCCTGGACTGAACTGAAGGCACACGGACAATAGGACTGCGAACTGTAAAAACCTAGGATAACATATTCGAGATAAAAGGAGGAATTTGATTTGGTTTGGTTTGGAATTTGGAGTGCATACCCTCCCTGAACTGTGAGTGGATGACTATATTTCATATGAATGAGAAATTGCTTTTAACCATGATTTATCAATTGAATTTTTAAATGAGTTTGTGAAATGGATTTATAAATGTTTTATGATTGTGGTGAGTCTTGAAATGGATTTTGTGACAAAGCCATGACTATTGAATTTGAATGATGATTTATTTGCACCATGTTACGATTGAATACTCATATGAATTATGAAATGTTGCTCTATTTTATATATTGAGCATGAATTGATTATGAAATTGAATGTGGTAACGTGGTGCTAGAAAATGAAATGACTATAGTCTAAGTCTTGCTACGGACCGGGCCATCGGGACGGCGTGGTTAAGGCTGATTTAATTGGCTTGGGGGTAGGTGGGTTGGAGAGTCTCCACAAGCCACCGGATAACGTGATAGCACCCCACGGAACTCCGGGCTAACGCCAAGGAAAAAGGGAATTTTATAAAAATTGTGAAAAACCCCTTGGTGGATCATGCCAACGGCCATTGGTAGGATAATGATTTCAGCACATCCCAAAATTGTGAAAAAATGAATTTGGACTGTTTGATTTGATTATATGAGTCATGGTGGTTTGATATGAATGATTTTATTTGAATGAATTTCTTTATTTAAATAAATTATATTTGATACATGTATTTGACATCACCACCCTTACCCCTCATTTATATGCTGCATACCATTACACTGCATTCACTAGGTATTTCCAATACTCACCCCCTCTCCTTATATTTTCAGAGGAAGTATGGGTTGACGTCAACTCCTAGGGCGGTGCAAAGATCTTTTGTGGTATTTTAGATAGGTTATGGTTGTTTATTTAGTTTTTTGGAGATAGGATTGTAGATACCTTGGAAAGGAAGTTCTGTACATCTCATACCGTGCAGATTTTACTAATACTGGTTGAATTCTTTGAGTAATTATTGGTAAAATCTGAACGACTATGATTTGAGATTTCATTCTTTTGCATGAAATTATTTTTGAGAAAATGTTTTATTTTGTATTGGAATATTTGGATTATAATAACGTATTTTGATATATTATTCTGATTTTATGAATTTTATGAACTGTTTGAGAATTCTGGATTGGCTGGGATGACCACACTGCATGTATACATATACAGGGATTCTCCGATTATGTGCCGATGCATGTATGTGTGTACAGGAATGGACTGAGTTGGTCCCTTGATTGTGAACTATATGCTGTTGGGATATTTTGATGAATTTGTTATTTTGGAAAAGCTGATGTACTTTTTTAATGCCTTGCATATTCCGGTATATGGGGAGGTCATGCCCGTATACCGAGACAATGCGACGGTTGTTATGTGCTCGACGGGAGAGTCGGGGCGTGACAATTCTATTGGTATCAGAGTTTAGGCTCACGATTTTTAAATGTTTAAATGTTTGAAATGTTCCCAAATGTCCCAAAAGTTTTCCAAAAGGTTTTTAAAAGCATTTTTCTTTTGAAATTTCAGATTTTAATATAATTTTCGAAGGGTGTACAAAAAAAAAAAAACCTTCCATGGATTTTTAAGGCTAGGACTCGAATTATTTTTAGGGAGTTAAGCACTTGGGTTAGTTTCTATTTTAATTGTTAAGCTTTGACACTCTCTGTAGAGCTTTGATCCCCATATGAAGAATAAGGAATCCGAATAGGATATTTTTCACTCTACCTCCACAACCCGAATGATGTATCACTTTATGAATAGTTCTCAATTGTGATTAAAGATGTCCCTTGGCTTGTTTGGGCTAAATGGTGAGTACCCTCGTAGTAATTCCTTTGGACTAACATCTTAATGTTAGAAGTTTGACACACTGTTTAATAGGCATGGCAATAGAGAATTGCTAATGATTAAAATATAAGGTAAAATACTCTTGAAAGATTGTATTTGTGAGTAGATGTTTGGACTTGATAAATGTTTTCATGGTTTATTTTATTAGGTGTGATGAGTATTTTGTTTGGGTTAATGTACGAGTGTTGATGTTCATGGAGTCTAATTATTGATGGAAAATTAGGTACCACTAGGATTTGAAAGTCTCTTTATCTCTGTTACTTATTGTGGCCATTGATTATAAATCCTAATGATGACATTATCATAGAAATTATTGTATTTCTCTGGCTTTTATATTATCTGGCGAGCTTAGCCAATTTTGTGGTCCAAGACTACAACTTGAATAGAAAGGGTGTAAATTTAGTTGGAGGTAAAATTAGCAAATGCACATGTAATTATGTTATATTGCTTGTAGCTGCTCTCAGATACATATGATATGTATGTATTCTATTTATCCGAGATATTATGGACAGAAGTCTTAGAAAGGTAGTAGATGATTGTTAGAGAGAAATCAAAGATAGAAGATTTCAAGTGCTTCATAAATTCAAAGAGTTTCTAAAAGTTGGATAAGGTAACTTTTGAAAATATTAGGGTAAAGAAGAGCACCATCCTTGACCAAATGGATGTTTCATAGGTTAGATATTTAAAGTGCTTGCTTATAATCCTTATTCATCAGAAGGTGAGTCTTAGGTAAAAGGTAGGACCCTTGTACTCATTTTATTTATACATTCTATTCGAAAGTTACAAGCATTATATGTTTTCTCTCATGGTAATGTAATCCCTTCCTATTTTTTAATGTCATCTTCAGACAATTTAAAGATGTTAAAGGTTCTCGGTATAAATTTTAAAAAGGGAATGAGGGTATGAAAAGTATATTTATCATGGAAATTAGTGCCTTTCTCTTTAGATAGTAATGTTATAAGACTATCAATAAGTATTATCAATTTAAGCATTAGCTATTTTATATACTATATGAATTCAAGATTGTTTGAACTATATTGTATGGGATGTGAATTTGGTACATTAGGCAGAATGAATTAGAAATTAGTAAGAGTAGATAGAAATGATATTGGTAGGAATTGCTAGAAAGTTCCTTCTAATCGTCTATAACTAATGATTATGATCCTTTGAAGGGATATTCGTATTGTGAGGATAATGTTACTTTAAATTATTGATATGAAAGAAGTAGCATTATCATGGTTGAGGAGATCTTTTTGTAGAAAGATGTGAAATTACAAACATGGAGAATGAAGAATTTGTTGTAAAAACAATTTATTTCTCTAACATACAAATATCTCCGAATGAATTGATTCAATATTATTTTCAAGATGTAAGGTAAATATTTGAGTTGATGTTTAAAGTGTTGATTTCTTATATGATTACACTTTGCACCCAAAATAATAATATTTTCTTTGAAATTTAGGAAGTTGTTTCTACTGCAAGGGATGAAATAACTGGTGAATTGGTAGGTGATGATTACTACAAAGAAAGTAAACTTGAAGCTAGGCATATGTGATAGAAGAATGAAATTCCATATGGACAAGTATCGTGATATAAAAGATTGTATTGTACAAAACTATGAGCAAAATTATGTATACCTTGACTTCGATACAGTTAAATCTTCTACTAAGGAATTATTAGTCCTTAAGCATATAACATCACTAGAGAATTGGAAAAACTAAAGCGGTAGTGAAACATTGTGCATTAGCTGCAATAACAAATTGTTAAAGTCAGTCTATTTTAATCCTAGCAAGAACATTCGCTATGGTGGGTTGTTTGAGTGCATTAGGTGAGACAAACTACGCAAACCTTGGAGATACTTCTTGACTGTGAAAATGGTGGGAGTCATTAAAAACTAATGGCAACTGCTGTGGAGGATTAGTGAAGAAACTGAGGTTGCTTCCTTAAAACCAAAAAAAAAAAAAAGAAAGATTAAGGATGAGAAGGGAAAATTGACATATTAGGAGACCTTTATATCTACATGTAGGTTATGCAACAATATGCAAAATATAAGTTATCTGAGATGAAATGATGGATGCTGCGTTTTTATAGTATACAACCTCTATTATTTATAACTAGAGTAACATAAAGCATGGACTGTAGACCTCTTAGAAATCTGGAAAAGGTAACCTCAAAAACAATCATTGTGGGACTTAAGAGATTTTGAGCATATGAGCATTTTCTGTTGCAAATTATTTGTAGCACTATTGAGTTTCCATTTTAACGCATTTTGAAAGGATGCTTGCAACTCTAGCTTAATTTAAAATTGTTAAAATCCATAAGAAAAAGGCATTTAAGTATGCTACGAACCACTCAATTCTTTTTAACCATGTTTTTGGAATTAAGGAAATTGATGATGGAATGATGGGAAAGAGACAAGTTAACCATTTGATTTTAATTTAAGTTAAATTGTTGGTGAAATGAAAACTTACATGATCAAAATTGTTGCAAGTTACAAAGCAGTAATGGGGGCAATGGTAGAGGATGATGGTGAGGTAATGCTAATCGATGAAATCATTTTGTTGCATAATAATTTGCATTAAATGGTATCTCATTCCATTCTTGATTTGGATGGATAGGATGGTGATATTGATGATTGAAAAATCTAGATAATTTTAGAGTGGTTTCGAAAGAGAAAATATGGAGGCCCTGGTACCCCACCTTTTTGTTGCATTACGGTGTTAGAAGTGCATATTCAAACAAACTATGAAATTTGCATTTCTTTTGGGTCTAAATATTTATGAGTAGTTAGTGATATTATTTGGTTTATCTAATGTCCCTAGCACACTCTTGTAAATAATGACTCAAGTTCTACATCCCTTTGTAGGGAAGTTCATAAATAATATGTCCATGATAGTCTTATGGTGTGTTGGTGTGAAATTTTGTATAGTAGTTCAAAACAACAAAGGCAATTAAAGTGAGACATCTAAGTCTTTTAAAGTTTTAGTGGCTATTGGTGATACATTTGTTGATAGAGCTGGCCTTTTGGAAGTCGATATTGATTGGGAAATGTTATAGGGTGTGATAATGTATTTGTTGTTTGAATTTAGTTGATTGTAGATTTTGTTATTAATATAGTGTTGAGAATTTGATAGTTATGTAACCTGAGAAAAATAATAGTGGTCAAAGAATGTGGGCATAGAATTGATAAGCACATAATTATTAGATGGGAAATTTCATGGAAAAAAGGGGGGTAGCTATGCCCATATACTCTTGATGACCATGATGTTAAAGTTAGAAATTATAACATTGTGTTTAGCTATATTATACTCCATACTTGGTTCATATTAAATGAGATTTAGAGTGTTAAACCTTGGAGCCAGTCTGTATCAATAGAAAATTGGTAAACTGAAGAGTTGATAAGTAAACAACACCCCCAACTTTTTGACATATAAATCGTAATTTAAATTTCGAGGACGAAATTTATTTTAGGGGATTAAATATTGTAATACTGAAAATCCGATAAAAATTTTGTTAAATATCTTTATAATATAAAGAAAAATTTTAAATTTTATTGATTTTCGATTTTGGGGCAATAAATTAGAATTTTAGGTATATTTAGAACATCTGTGTTTGCAAATTCGTAGTGTGTTTCATTATTAATAAATTTGGAGTAATATAATGTGAGTATAAATATATATGAATATATATTTATATATATTTAAAAAAAAGAGAGGAGACGCAGTGTTTTGTTACAAAACGCTACGTCCCCATAATTTCAATTAGGGTTAGAAAACCTTAATCCCTTTCCCTCTCTCTCTCTCGATTCTCCCCGCCTCTCTCTGCGACGTTCTCTCCCTCTCTCTCTCTCTCTCTGTCGCGCGCGCGCGCGACAACTCTCTCCCTCTCTCCTTAGCTCGCTTGCGCACGGTGTTCTCTGTCGAGAGCTCTTCTTCAACCCTCGCTGAAGTCCTAAACCGGCATTCAGCAATAGACCTTCGAAAACCCTAGGCAGCGACTTGCACTCCATCCTCTGCGAAGGTAAGCAGCGGATTTCTGATCAGTAGCTCTAGGGTTTCAATTTTCTCTATGATTTAGCCTAATTGCTAAACTTTGCTTTGGTTTGGAAGCACTGTAGGTCCCAAACTGAACTGAAGGCACACGGACGATAGGGCTGCGAACTTTAAAAACCTAGGATAACATATTTGGGATCAAAGGAGGAATTTGATTTGATTTGGTTTGGAATTGGGAGTGCATACCCTCCCTTTACTGTGAGTGGATGGCTATGTTTCATATGAATGAGAAATTGCTTTTGACCATGATTTATCAATTGAATTTTTAAATGAGTTTGTGAAATAGATTTATAAATATTTTGTGATTGTAGTGAGCCTTGAAATAGATTTTGTGACAAAGCCATGACTTTTGAATTTGAATGATGATTTATTTGCACCATGTTACGATTGAATACTCATATGAATTGTGAAATGTTGCTTATTTTATACATTGAGCATGAATTGATTATGAAATTGAATGTGGTAACGTGGTGCTAGAAAATGAAACGACTATAGTTTAAGTCTTGCCACGGACCGGGCCATTGGGGCGACGTGGTTAAGGCTGGTTAAATTGGCTTCGGGGTGGGTGGGTGGGTTGGAGAGCCTCCATAAGCCACCGGATAACATGGTAGCACCCCACGGAACTCTGGGTTAACGCCAAGGAAAAATGAGAATTTATAAAAACTGTGAAAAACCCCTTGGCGGATCCTGCCGACGGTCATTGGTAGGATAATGATTTCGGCACACCCGAAAATCATGAAAAAATGAATTTGGACTGTTTGATTTGATTATATGAGTCATGGTGGTTTGATATGAATGATTTTATGTGAATGAATTTCTTTATTGCATTAAATTATATTTGATACATGTATTTGACATCACCACCTGCACTCCTCATTTATATGCTACATACCATTGCACTGCATTTACTGGGTATTTCCAATACTCACCCCCTCTCCTTATATTTTCAGAGGAAGTATAGGCTGACGTCGACTCCTAGGGCAGTGCGAAGATCTTTTGTGGTATTTTGGGTAGGTTATGGTTGTCTATTTATTTTTTGGAGATAGGATTGTAGAATCTTTGGAAAAGAAATTTTGTACATCTCATACCATGCGAATTTTACTAATACTAGTTGAATTCTTCGAGCAAGTATTGGTAAAATCCAAACGACTATGATTTGGAACTTTATTCTTTTGTATGAAATTATTTTTGAGAAAATATTTTATCTTGTACTGGGCATTTGGATTATAATGATGTATTTCAATATATTATTCCAGTTTTATGAATTTTATGAACTGTCTGAGAATTCTGGATTGGCTGGGATGACCACACTGTATGTATGCATGTACATGGATTCCCCGATTGTGTGCCGATGCATGCATGTGTGTACAGGAATGGGCCGAGTAGGTCCCTTGATTGTGAACTATATGCTGTTGGGATATTTTGATGAATTTGTTATTTTGGAAAAGCTGATGTACTTTTTGAATGCCTTGTGTATCTCGGTATACGGGGAGGTCATGCTCGTATGCTGAGATAACGCAGCGGTTATTACGTGATCGACGGGAGAGTCGGGACATGACATAGATCCTTGAACAGATCCAATAGATATTCATGCCCTCGATCTATCCTTAAGGTTTTAGTTGTTCTATCCATTTGATTCTCCACTTTATTCAATGTTGAAAGTATTCAAGTGCTTCAAACTTGTGAGCAATCAAATAGACATGACCAAACCGCATGAAATCATCAATAAAAATAATAAAATATGATGCTCCACGTCTAGCCTTCACATTCATAGGACCACAATTATCAGAGTGAACTAATTGCAATGGAAATTTAGCCCTCATGGCCTTTCCAAATGGTTTTCGAGTCATTTTCTTAACAAGACAATGTTCACAAGTTGGTAAATCAACTTTTGTAAGCAAACCCAATAGTCTTGCTTTCATAAATCGATTCATCCTATCTTGCCCAACATGACCAAGTCTAGCATGCCATACTTTCTCATCTACATTAACATCATTAGAAGAACAAACATTTAATGATGCATAACGATCAATATAACAGTTAAACATTCATTTGTCACAATCTAAAGTTAGAAAGTCATCAAAGAGATGTCCATATCCAAAGCACACACCATTGTAATAGTTACAAACCCATTACTAGAAAAGTTTAAGTAATAACCTAGCCTAAAAAGAACAATAACAGAAACTAAATTTCGTTGAATCTCTAGTACAAAGAGAACATCGTGCAAGATCAGGGTTTAGCCACTTCGTAACTCTAATTTATAAGTGCTAATCCTTTTAACCTTGACTCTCGTATTGTTGCCCACGTATATCCATCTTGTACCATAAGGAACTCGACGAAAATCCATGAATGCTTCCTGATCTCTTGTCACATGGTCTGTTGCTCCCGAATCTATAATCCACACATGATAAGATTCAGAAAGTAAAATAGCACTAGAGACATTTACAATACACATAGAAGCATCATGAGGTACTACCTTTTTCGGCTCGGGGCATTCTCGAGTGAAATGACCAAGAATTTTGTAATTGTAGCACTTCATCTTGCCCTTATCCTTTTTCTTCCAAAACCGCTTACTCTTGTTCTTGTGGTTAGAGTTGTTCTTCTTAGACCCTCCATCATCATCTTTCCCTGTCTTGCCTTTGTTCTTGTTCCTCTTACACTTAAAACCCAAAACTTTCTGGAAACTACACTTAGCTACAAAGGCATTATAAATCGATCTCGCGGCGCATTATAAATCGATCTCGCGGTGCCAAGCTGCTTATTCTCGAGTTTTATGTGGTGAGCAATATCAAAGAAAGTCTTGATGCTATCGTTGTGAGTCAGATTCACTTTCAAGTGCTCCCACTGGTTTAGAAGGGATCAGATTAAGGCTTGAACTTGCTGTTCATCAGAGAGAATGTGACCAGCTATTTTCAATTCTCTTATCATGTATGACATGGTCCTCAGATGCTATTTGATACTGTCATTAGCTTTCTTTTTGTACGTGTCAAACTTAATCTTTAATTACCTTAGACGGGTCACACTGGTACCTCCATACTTCTCTCTGAGGTACACCCATATGTCATGAGTAGTAGGGAATTGTTCAAATTCGTGTATGAGTTCATAAACCACAGAACTGACCAGGATACCATGCTCAATGGAATTTTTTTTCTTCCATGCCTAGTAAGATTCTTGATCTCTTCTCTGCTAAGTAGTGTTTTTAATTTTGAGGTCTTGCATGATATGGTTGATGCCCTCTAAAACATCTTGCCCTTCTAGCACATACCATATCCTATGGCGCCAAATGTCATAATTGTTACTATTGAATTTATCACCTTTATTTAGATCTGCTATTATTGATTTCGATACCATGGTTTGGGTTTTTAAAGAGAGGTAATTGTAAGTATTCATGTTCATATAATGCATATAGGTTTGTACTTAAAATCAAAATTTATAATAAACGAATATAAAGGTATAGACTCGAAAGTTCACCAAGTTCCCAATCATCATCCATAATTCATGTCACGCCCCAACTCTCTCATCGAGTACATGACAACCGTCGCATTATCTCGGCATACGGACAACATCTTCCTATATATTGGGATAGTGCAAGGCATTCAACTTATTTGAAAAACAATTTAACATAATTCCCATGACCATCCTAGGTCATCCAGTATCAAAGCATGCATTTCCACACACATCAAGGATCACCCTGATCCATTCCTGTACATGCACGCATGTAAATTGGCCAATCTGGTCTTCCAACAATTTCCAGCACTTTCTCATCCATCCACAATTTCAAAATGCCTCAAAATTCAAGATAAAATCCAAATGTCTCAATAAAAGTAATAAGTTTTACAAAAGGAAGAATTTAAACAAAAATTAACAAAGTTTCAAATTTTCCAAGTTGGGATTTTACAAATACTCGCTCAAAAAAAAAAAAAAAGTACCAATCAAATCCCAACCAAAGGAAGAGTACAAAGTTTCCTTCCTTGAATCATACTACTTCAGTCATCCCAAATTGAAATTCACACCTCAATACCTATTAAGACTTTAACAAAATGATTTCTTCGACTGTCCCAAAGTAGTGTCTCCCAGAGGAGTGAGTATTTAAAAATACTCAGTAAGTGAAGTGTAATGGTATACAACATATAAATGAGGTATGAAAATGAATGTGCCAAATAATCACATATTAAGTGCATTTGCAGAAATCGAAAACATTTACATGAAACAAGTTCATTTCCAAATAACCATGATTCGTATAAGCATTTCAAACAATTTACATTCATTTTCACAATTTTTGGGATATGCCAAAAATATTATTTTACCAATGGCCGTTGGTAGAATCCACCAAGAGATTTTTCACAATTTTCTCAAAATCTCATCCCCTTAGCATTGGCCCGGAGCTCCGTGGGGGTGCATCCACATTATCACGGTAGCCTGAGGAGGCTCTTCAAACTGCCTACCACCAAGCTAAATTAAACAGCCTTAACCACACCGCCCTGATGATCCGGTCCGTAGTAAGACTTAGATTATAGTCATTTTTCAGCACCTTGTTACCATATATCCATTTAATAAATCAAATCAGGGTCAATTTCAAGGTAAAGCAAACATCTCACAATTCTCATGACATCCAAACATGATATAGTGTAAATAATTCAATAAATATACTCGAGTCATAGAATTGTTAAATTACATTTCAGGGCATACCAATTTCACAAAACATTTCAAATAACATTTCAAATTTAATTCAAAATCAGTTTATAAATCACAATTTAAAACAATTTGCTCATTTACATGAGACATAGCCGTTCACTCACCTTTTGGGAAGGTATTCACTTCCAATTCTATAATCAAATCCAATGTAATCTCTTTCGATTCCAAATGCTTTAATCTAAAACATTAAACACCAATTCCACTTGTAACCATTTTACAAAACAACTCTTAAATTCCCACGCCTTTTTATTTCACCAAATTACAAATGCAAACAAAATCGCACCATTTTCTTCACTTTTCAATTTTTATTCTCCTCATACCTATTCTTATATAGTACATTTTCCCCCTAAAATAAAAGGGCTCACACATATTAATAAGTACATATATATGGTTGGTGGAAGTAATACTATATAAAAGACCCTTGAGCACTTAATTTTTTTTTAAAGCATAATATTCACAACATAGGTATGATGGAAGTCAATTCTACAAAGAGAGAGTGAGTGAATTGATAGGTCAGCCTTGGTTCTTATGTTTTTAAATAGTAGCAAACTATTCAAATAACTTATTTTGCTTTAGGAAGCCATAAACATCACCAACAAAACTGAATTCCCAATTAAAAAAATATGATAATAGAGGAGCAACCCTAGGGAGAACAAATTAACCGAGACCCCACTGCCCTTGCCTATTCTGTACAAACCACAATCTAGAGAAGGAAAGTGCTCTCCTCTATATATATATGTATAAACACAAAGGGAATTTTCACCGGAAACAGACATACACCAAGCAAATCCAAATATCTGAAATTTTTAAGTAAAATTGACTTTAGGATATCCCACTTCACCCAAAACATCTAGATCTAAGGAAAGATCACAAGAACCCCCAAACCCAAGCAACAGAAGGAAGAAAAATTGTTGAGAGTAGTGGTTGTTTACCTTTGTGAAGCTCCAACATGGAAAAACCCAAATAGAATGGATCCATGACGACTAGCGAACAAGAAATCAAGCGGCAAGATGATAGGGAATAAACAAGGTGAGAGAATGAGTGGATGAGGGTGAGAGACTCGAAGGGAAAAGGGGTGGGTTTCAGCCAAAAAGAAAAAGAAAGTGAGATGAGAAAAGGGGGGAAGGGGAGAGAGAATAAGTGGGGTTTTGGGTTGACTTTTCTTTTTCTTTTGTTTTTTTTTTCTTTATTTTTTTTTTCTTTTTTTTTTTGTATTGGTGTTGTAATTTAAATGTTTAATTACCATAAATTTAATTTCAAAGTAACAAAATCCTTTTAAATCTTAGATGAGAATTACTTAAATTCTACCAATTTAAAACCTCATACTAATATCATGCAAAGAACATATCTTTTTCACATGCTTGCATAAACATGCAGATATGCACATTCTAGATATATATACAAAGAAAGCAAAATATTATATCACATGTCCATGGTTTTGTTCTTAATAAAATCATAGTACATAACTATGCATCATAGAAAGAAGCAAAGAGAGAATAAAAGATACAATCATTTTTTCTTTTTCTTTCCTTTCTTATCTTCCATATATATGCGAGTAACTATTTTAATTATCCCAATTGAAAGTCTATCTCTCGGAGCAAATCTCCTTACAGCTTGTCGTGCAGAGCTATTAATTCTTAGAGACAATAATTTCTTTATTTTAATCTCTATCTCCCTTGCTCTACATTTTGAGCAATTTTAGTCTGAAGTTCTTGAGATTGATCCATTTGTTCTCTTCTATTATTTTATCAGCCATTCCAATCAAACTATCAGGGAGAGATTCCTTATTATCTTAATCTTGGTTTTATCACCCCCAAATCAGTGACCAAAATGCTGAAATTAATAACGTTTTTGACCATAACCCACAAATGTTGCGACAAAGTATGCATTTGCTTCATCTTATAATGCAACATTATATTTAACTTTGCCAAATCCTCTAGAGTCCTGTTGTCTCTGTATCTCCCCCAGAGAGGTGCGAGAGTACGTGTGATTCTTATCATATCCTAAAATAGGGTAAATATCAGATTTGTCACGAAGCCAATCATAAAAAAATTTTAAAACACCATCCATAATTATTATGTTCAATATTCAAATGATTTATGTCGAAAAAATAAAATTTTCATACATAAATCAACTAGCATAAAATGAAATAGGTATTGTAAAATTTAATTCAGGTAGCCAACAATTACAAAATAATTTCCCAAACATATAAGAAATTTTCAGAATTTTTTTTTTCAATTGGTAATAGATTTTTCTGTAATTTTCAAATTTTTTACTACGAATGAATATTTTAAATATTTCAAAAAAATTTCTAGTCAGAAAGGATGGCTCACGCACCACCTGAAGTGGCAGGTTGCTGGGCCACTTGCCCATGCACCCAGGGCAGCGCGTGACCTCCACGCGTCGCCTTCCTGACAGAATCCAGTGACTGGATTTTGGCTACCTCCCATTTTTTGTGTCTTTGATTCTAATAGTGACCTCAGTTTCGGATCAGAGGTCTAAGACTTGGTGTTTGGACATCACCAGCCATGGCTCAAGAGTGGGATTGTGAATTTGGCACTATTAATCTTCTACCTCTAGGCAGTGTTTTTTTACACTTCGAACCAAACTTTTAGAAGCTATTTCTCCCTCATTTCTGAACTATTTTTCACATTTTTTATATGGTTGGAAAATGTTTTTAACAAAGAATTGAACCATTTAATTATTTCTTCACAAAACACACGATTTAAGGAGATATAACCATTTTATTTCTTGGCTATGATTTCATTTTTCTCCAAAAATACAAGGCGGGTATGCATGATATTTTGTAGATTAAATTCTGATATCATGGGCATTCTACATTCAAAATTTTAGAGCATTTTGTCATCTATATTTGAAGTTACCATTTACAATTTTTTTCAAGAAAAATAGTGCTCGAATGGTTATGCTTTCTAGTCACCCACATGCATGAGTTTAATAAAAAAAAAAAATTAGGAAACACTCTAAACATGCTCTGATAACATTGCTAGCATTTTTTAGTATTTTTATAGCAAATAAAAAAAATTAAACTCATGATGTTTTAAGATTTAGGGTTAAATCATTAACTCTTTTGATGTATATGTTTAAAATATTGTTACGAACGGATCAATTTTCATTTCCACAATCCGAGAACCCTTTGATGTTTGGTATATGATATAGATCTTTTCAAAATACTCTCAAAATATTTTTCTTATTTGTTTCTTCTTTCTTCACGTTTGTTCTTGAGAGAGTATTTTTATTCAATCCTTTTGAAATTCAAAATAGAGAGAGATTATTTGGGAGTTGGAGTTGGTTTTCACTTGAAAACCATTCCCTTCCTTCTCTCTTTTATTAATCCATTTCTTTTGATTTTCAAAAGGGAAACTTGGATTAGGATCAAACCCACATGCGTGTTACGTGATTTAGGTATATCACGATTTCGGTCAAGTATACCCTAGTCGAATGTTGTATATAGTGTAGACAAGTGTCGATCCCACAAGGATATTTTATACTAACAAGTATGAATAACCCTAATCTAAGTTGAACAAATCAAATCAAGTTGTGAAAATTTTAGAAACTATTAAAAACAAAATCTAAAATATGAAACTCTAATATGATAAAAACCCTAGGACATTGATTTCATTTATTTTTATCTTTCTACACGGTCAAATCTTTTCATTCCCAAAGTTTATTGGTTAATGATTTACTATTGATGATGGCAGAATTTTCTAAATTAGATTCACCCAATGGTCATGCAATGAATCCCTAATTTGTCTAACCAAAACCCAATGGTCATGCAATTTTGATTAAATCAAACCGCATTAAGTTTTGTGAAAATCTGTAAATTAAGGTTTCCCCTAATCCCCACACATGAAATTAATCCAATGGTCATGCTCATAATTTCATATGGATTTTATTATTTGGACTAATCTTGTGCAATTATATTGGTCATGCATGCACTCAATCTCAAATCATCAAAACGTCGGGCCCAAAAACGTTTGAAGCATTAAGAACAATAATAAAATCTCATCAAAATAATAATCATGCGAATAAAATTTAAGGGAAAGAATCAAATCAGGCAATGTATTAATCAAAAAATAAAATCCATCGAGTCCTAGGAAAAATAAAATTAACTAGACATTGAAAAGAAAAATAATAAAGTAAAAGAAAACATTACAACCCTTATTTGCACGAACATGGAGGTCGAAATCTCTTGGGATGGAGGAAGCTACAAGGGTTTGTAAAGTGGTGGAAGAATGAGAAAATAAAAGAAAAATTCGTCCCTCAGGAGCTGCCCTATTGCCACATATATATAGGAGTGAAAACCCTAGGAAAAATTTAGTAACTTGGACTATTTTGGAAGTTTGGACTTTGAATTTGATTTGGGAACTTTCTTTTGCTGCTTGATGATGATCTTTTAACTTTCCAAATACTTGAAGATTCTCTTTTCTTCAATTTGGATAATTTCTGAAATTATTAGTAATGCAAATCCGAAATTGTAGCACATTGTTTCCATTTTGGTTCCCAGATTCTATTTTCCAGCACTGTAGTAAGTTTGACTAAATATTTGGATATCTTCTGGTCTGACCCAGTCTCTGAGGTCTTCATAGGAATTGTAGGGCTCGAAGTCTTCTTTCCAACGTCATAAAAATCGCCTCAATCGGACATCAGGATAAAAAGTTATGATCAAAATACTGAATACTGTCTGTTCAGTCCGAAAAGAGCAAGTTTGCTTCATTTTTCCTAAATCAATGACCACGAAAATAAATCAATATAAAATCATGAAATATGGTTCAAATCAATTCTAAAACATATCAATAAATGCTAAAAAAAATATAATTCAAGTGTATAAAAATATTACTATCAAATACCCCCACACTTGAATGTTTGCTTGTCTTCAGGCAAAAATAATTTTCTTCCAAAACCACTTCAATTTTTGTCAAGTCCCTAACCATGCGTACGACATGCTCAAATCGGAATTATAATCATGACAATCAATATTTCATAGCATTTAATACTAGAAAAACGATTACACCTCCTATAGTCTCCTTGCAATCAAGAATAATGGAAGATTCAAAACCCTCATAGTCGGTTCGCTCAATAGAATGAAGAGAGATACTATTCAACTATTCAAAACACTTAATGTATGTAAGGGTATGTGTATCACTCAAATCAACACGATGAGATGACATTACCATAAGTTTGCTCATATATCAAATCTCCACCACTTAAATATGAAATCCAAACACCAATCAAAAGGTCTTTTATTTGGTTGTAACAGGGTTAGGGTAAAGGGTAGGATAATGGATAAAATGTAGGGTTAAAATGATTCACTAAAAATACTTAAATATCAGAACATGACATCCTTTACATCAAGGCAAGAGAATACTAACTCTAACTATGAATATAGAATGTGAAATATTACTTATTCAAAGCAAAGAACAATGCAATGAACTTTCACTTTAAGAGTGAATAACATCAAGAAAGTAAAATGTCCATTTTTGCTCGATTTTTTTTTCTTTTTCTCTTTTTTTTTTTCTTTTTTTTTCAACCAGCAAATTTTTTTTTTCTTTTTTTTTGGGGGCTGGTTTTTTTTTTTTTTGAAAACATCGACTTTATAACATAAAAAATCATAATGCCAAAAAAAACTAGAATGCCATGCTATCAACTGTAAGTACCTTAGTGAATTGGGGTTCAAATTCTGGGGTTAGAAAGAATGAGGGTCATGGGGTAAATTATGTAGGTCATTAAAGAAAGAAAAAGGTGTAGGCTCAAATGGATTAACTAAGGGATAATATGATAAGGATTGAATTTTTTGAAAGCTAAATTTGTGTAAACCTAGATGTTTTAATCATTTTGATGTATGAAAATCAAGAATGTGGTCTCAACATGTATAACAGAGCAAGTTCTAGAATGATCAATTCATGTGTGATATACACTCAACAAGAAAAATAATGAGAGCAAGAAATTTCTCTATAAGGCCCAAATCCTCACTAAGGTAAGTTTGTGTCAAATCTTGCATTGTCTGTCTTTCAAATCAATCATAAGAAGATAAATAGCTAATTACATACCAAATAACTACTAATATCAA
Organism: Dillenia turbinata; assembly: GCA_037126225.1. NCBI lineage: Eukaryota > Viridiplantae > Streptophyta > Magnoliopsida > Dilleniales > Dilleniaceae > Dillenia > Dillenia turbinata. The sequence continues at coordinate 9,408,920 of JBAMMX010000020.1, forward strand.
TCATCCTTCATGCAACCCAATTCAATACAAGTAACACGCAAGGACTAGAAAACTCAAGAAAAATTTTCGTTGGCACGAAAGAATTCAACAAAAATTTTTGAGAACAAAGCAAAAATTCAGTACTCATATTCCTAAAAAAAAAAATTAGCAGCCTATGTATGCATATTCCCCCATACTTAAGTTAAGCATTATCCTCAATGTGAAAAATAAATAAAAAAAAAAGTAAAGAGAACAGAGGACTCTCCTGAAATATAGCATTCTTTTCGATTTCTTCCTTGTCGTGCGTAAGGTTTCTTATTCACCTAAAAAATGCCATAAAAAACTCAAATTAAAGTAAATCAACAAAAACAAATACTAAAAAAATCATAAAAAATATTAGGTTGCCTCCCAATAAGCGCCTTTTTTTATTGTCTTTGGCCAGACATAATCTCATTGTTTCAACCCGGATCATAGATTTTCACATTGTGACCATTCATGACATCTTGCTATGCTTTTGTCATTTTCTTATCAATTTGCACGTTCTCATATATCTCTTGTTTTTCCTCTAACTTATTGAATTGAAACTTCTTTTTCTTACCTGCATGAGACCCACTTTTTGAATTAAATTCATCTAAATTCACACCCAAAGCAGCACATGCATCAATATATTCATTGTCTAGAAAATCATGTTTGACTTGCAATGAACTGACAATGTAATTTTCAATAGGATCACTTGAATAAAAGATATTAATATCATGTTTAGTAATTTTTTTAGTATGATCAATCATAAAAAGCTCTGGCTTATCAACATTTTTTCAGTGATAGGAAACATTAAATTCAATTTTTTCATTATCCGTTTTCAAAGTTAGTTTTCTAGAAGGAATATCAATCAATGCTCATGCAGTGGCAAGGAAAGGTAAAATGCTTCCCTGTTTTGTCTCTGATTCCTTGGACTTCTTTATTACAAGTTGCTCAATCTCTTGTTTGTTTTCTTTCTCCTTGGATGGATCTGATATCTCCTGCAATTCTTTACCACTCTTTAATATGATTGCGTTAACCTGCTCCCTTGGGTTCTTTTTAGTGTCACTTGATAATCTGTCTGGCACACAAGAATGAAAGGTGTTAGATAATTGGTCAATTTTATTTTCGAGCCTTTCAAACCTCTCATTAGTTGCTGTTGCCAATCGGTCGATTGCTAACTCCCATGATGCTTTGCTCTCCTTTAGTTGTGGTTGTGGATTCCTAGAGATAAAGCCTGATTGGTTGTTTGGTCGTGGTGCCCCTTGACTCCATGAAAGATTAGGATGATTCCTCCACCCAGGATTATATATGTTAGAGTAAAGGTTATTCAGAGGCCTGCCAAAGTTAGAAAAATAACTTGCTTGTTGAACCTGAGGACATTCAGAAACCACATGAGTAGGATCTCCACATGATTCACAAAAATAAACTTGATTGGGCATAGGATTGGTCTGATTGGTTTTCACAGCATTAAACAATGAATCAAGTTTTGCATTAAGCATATTAAAATTATAGTCCTCATGCATAACAGCTATTTGTTTGGGAATTTCACATTCATTAGACCAATCATATTGATTAGAGGTCATATCATCTAATAGTGCATATGCTTCATTATATGACTTGCTCATGAATGCACCTCTAGCCGCTACATCAATGGTAATCTTAATGGATTGTAAAAGACCTCCATAAAATGTTTACAAGACTAACCAATCAGGTATACCATGATGTGGACACTTCCTAATCAAATCCTTAAAACGTTCCCAAGCAGAATATAAAGATTCACCATCAAATTGCCTAAAACTAGTGATATCATTGCGTAACTTAGCAGTTTTACCCAGTGAAAAATATTTGCTTAAAAATACTTGAGACAGATTTTTTCAATTCATGAAATGATTAGGAGGGAATAAGTTAAGTCATACCTTTGCCTTTCCCCTGAGAGAGAAAGGAAATAAGCGCAACCTTATGGCGTCGGGACTCACCTCATTTAGTTTGATGGTATCACAGATTTCTAAAAAATTCTTCAGGTGACTGTTTGGGTCTTCAAAGGTTTCTTCGCCATTGAACTGATTTGGCTGCACTATGCCAATAAGACAAAGTTTAAGCTCAAAATTATTTGTTTCTATGGGAGGCTTCGCAATACTAGATTGAACATTTTGAAGTCTATGCATAGAATACTCCCTCATAGCTCTATTATCATGATCCATTGCAACCTCACACTTTCTTTCTTCCTTAACTTATCTACAAATGGTTTTGAGAGTTTTCTCTATGTACAAATGAAAATCACCAAAATACAGTAAAAAAATGCACAAAAAATACCTAAATAGTAAATTAAAAATTTAAAAAGTCACTAAAAAAAAAAAGAAAATTAGAAAAATCTATAAAAATGATGGAATTTGGCCAAGATAGCATGGTGCCCATGGTATAGCCATGGGTTTTGCTCAGCAGCTTGCAATCTTTTGAAATAAGTAGTTATATACACCTAATTCGGAAAACCTTTTCTGATCTCGAAAATTTTCAAAAATTTCATCAAAATTTCAAAACCAAAATCTAAAATAGCAACTCTACACTCTAAACCCTAATATAAACAAGAAATAGTAAAGTCCAATCTCAAAAAAAATTATTCTGATTGATATATAAAGATATTCCTGGCAACGGCGTCAAAAACTTGTTATGTGATTTAGGTATATCATGATTTCGGGCAAACATACCCTAGTCGAATGTTGTATATAGTGTAGACAAGTGTCGATCCCACAAGGATATTTTATACTACCAAGTGTGAATAACCCTAATCTATGTTGAACAAATCAAATCAATATGTGAAAATTTTAGAAACTATTAAAAACAAAATCTAAAATATGAAACTCTAATATGATAAAAACCCTAGGACATCGATTTCATTTATTTTTATCTTTCTACACGGTCAAATCTCTTCAATTCTTAAGTTTATTGGTTAATGATTTAATATTGATGATGACAGAATTTTCTAAATTAGATTCACCCAATGGTCATGCAATGAATCCCTAATTTGTCAAACCGAAACCCAATGGTCATGTAATTTTGATTAAATCAAATCGCATTAAGTTTTGTGAAAATTTGTAAATTAAGATTTCCCCTAATCCCCACACATGAAATTAATCCAATGGTTATGCTCATAATTTCATATGGATTTTTATTATTTAGACTAATCTTATGCAATTATATTGGTCATGCATGCACTCAATCTCAAATCATCAAAACGTCGGGTCCAAAAACGTTTGAAGCATTAAGAACAATAATAAAATCTCATCAAAATAATAATCATGCCAATAAAATTTAAGGGAAAGAATCAAATCAATCCATGTATTAATCAAAAAATAAAATCCATCGAGTTCTAGGAAAAATAAAATTAACTAGGCATTGAAAAGAAAAATAATAAAGTAAAAGAAAATATTACAATCCTTATTTGCACGAACATGGAGGTCGAAATCTCTTGGGATGGAGAAAGCTACAAGGGTTTGTAAAGTAGTGGAAGAATGAGAAAATAAAAGAAAAATTCGTCCCTCAGGAGCTGTTCTATTGCCACATATATATAGGAGTGAAAACCCTAGGAAAAATTTAGTAACTTGGACTATTTTGGAAATCTGGACTTTGAATTTGATTTGGAAACTTTCTTTTGCTACTTGATGATGATCTTTTAACTTTCCAAATACTTGAAGATTCTCTTTTCTTCAATTTGGATAATTTCTGAAATTATTAGTAATGCAAATCCGAAATTGTAGCACATTGTTTCCATTTTGATTCCCAGATTCTGTTTTCCAACACTGTAGTAACTTTGACTAAAATTTTGGATATCTTCTGGTCTGACCCAGCCTCTGAGATCTCATAAGAATTGTAGGGCTCGAAATTTTCTTTCCAACGGCATAAAAATCGCCTTAATCGGACATCAGGATAAAAAGTTATAGTCAAAATACTGAATACTGTCTGTTCAGTCCGAAAATAGCAAGTTTGCTTCATTTTCCTAAATCAATGACCACAAAAATAAATCAATATAAAATCATGAAATATGGTTCAAATCAATTCTAAAACACATCAATAAATGCTAAAAAAAATATAATTCAAGTGTATAAAAATATTACTATCAATGAGCGACCCGAGTACCCAACACTTACAATTCACCAATTGAGCTGATTCCTCAGTAGTTGTATAACCTTTGACAAAATGGAGGGGTATGTGCTCAAGCTTGATTCCTTTTTTATTCTGAATTATAACTTGGATAAACTCTTCCTCAAGCTTTGTCATAGCTGTCTGCAAAGCTTTGTGAGCTTCTTCAACAATTACCTGCCATTTCCCAGGTCATAATCTAGTTTGTAGATGAAGAAGCACACTTGGAATTCAACATACAGGCCAGTCCAGAAAAGGAGAGCAATAAGCCAAACATAAAAGCACATAATATTTAAATAGCTCCAAAACATATTGGCACAATCATTAGAGGGATATAGACAGAAAACATAAACGCTTGCTTATTTGAGAATTGAGGTCTAGCTATTCCTTACTTGATAATTAGGTCTAGCTAGATTTTCTTTATCACGTTGACCTGAGAGAGCGAGAGAGAGAGAGAGAGAGAGAGAGAGAGAGAGAGAGAGAGAGAGAGAGAGAGAGAGAGAGAGAGCGAGAGCGAGAGCGAGAGCTACTTTTACTATCTTATGATTTATAAGGGGTTTTAAATGTTTTATCTTTTCTTTATCCTCAACCATATGATAATCACATCCCGAATCTATTAACCAATTTTCAGAATAATGAGTGGAGTTTGAAAAATTACCAGAATTATTGGCGATTTGTTTTAATAGTTTGGTGATGCCTTCAAGAGCTGTTTCCAATGCTACATTTTGCGCTACTTTTGGTGTTCTTTGCTCTTTCCTCTTAAGATGCTCTGGTTTGAGATGAGGATGAAGAAGCCAACATTTCTCCTTAGTATGGTTTAACCTCTTGCAATGTGAGTATCCTTTCTTATAAGGAGGCTGATAGGCTTTGTTGGCAGTGGGTTGTTCTGGTGCAGAAATAGGAATTTGCTGCTCAACTTTAAATTCATAGACTTCAACTTTTGATTGTGAAGTCTCCTCAAGCCGCATGCTAGCATCAGCTTTCTGAATTAAGAATTGAATTTCTTGATATGAAGGGAAGTCTTTCATCCGAAGAATTTTTTGGCGGACATTTGAGAAGCGTTCGCCAAGAGTGATGAGAAGGCTGAAGGATTTATCTTCATCCTTCCATTTCATCAATATTTTCGAGTCACATGTGTGAGGTCTCAGCATCTCCAATTCATTCCATAGATCTTCATATTCTCCAAATAGTTGGGATATAACTTTTTCTTCCTTCTGAATATTGGCAATCTTCCTCTTGATTTCAATAATTCTTCCCACATTAGATTCTTGCCCATATAGATCACACATTTGATCCCATAAAGCTTTAGAATTTGGGCAAGATGACACCATGTTTTTGTGAGTTTGATCCATGGCACTACAGAGGAGAATGAAGACTTGATCATCTCTTTCTTTCCATTCTTCATATACAGGGTTGGTAATATCAAGAGGTTCACTCATTATAAACTTCAAAAGTTTTAGAGCATTGAGTGATCTTTTGATATACCCTACCCATTAGAAATAATTTTTGGAGGTTAGGATTGTGGAAGAAAAAAGGTGGGTTTGAAAAGAAGTAAATGAGGGTAGAGGATTTGCTATTTGAAGAATAATAGAACTCTACTTTGATACCATGTTGAAATTTGTAATTCTCACTTAAGTTCAACCCAAACCGTTCTGTAGTAGAAGCACTAGGAAAGTTTTCAGGAAAGAGGTGGAGGTCGTTTATCCTCGCTTAAGTACCTCTTTCCTTGGATAAGTATTTGTCACAGTATTTGTCACTAGACAGAACTTTCTTAGACATGCCATGCCATCGCATGTTAGTGAATGAGCCTTACAAAAGTTTAGAACACAAACTTAAATATGGACAAAGAGAGATAAGATTGTAATCGAATATAAAAGAGAGAAAGAAAAAATATTTATTGAGGGGACAATATTGAAGAACGGAGAGAATTTCTTCTATTGAGAATAAAAGAGAAAAAGTATCTCAAATATTACAAAGATAGAGAAAGAGATGTGAGAGAGATTTTGGAAGAGAGATTGTCTTCCAAATAGTATTTACAAGATTAGAGAGAGCTCTTATTTATAGAAAATGAGGGTAGAGAGAAGAAAATAAAAAATAAAAAATAAAAAATAAGAGAGAGAGGGGGGGAGTGGACAATGTCCACTCCCCAACACAACTGCTATAATAGCCATTGTGCCCCTAACGGCAATAATAATTGTTGGGTTTTATGGGCCCATTTGGGCCACAATTCTTGTGTCCAAATGGACCTATTTATTTTCAACATTGTGAGCTTCTTCAACAATTACCTGCCATTTCCCAGGTCATAATCTAGTTTGTAGATGAAGCACACTTGGAAACCAACATACAGGCCACTCCAGAAAAGGAGAGCAATAAGCCAAACATAAAAGCACATAATATTTAAATAGCTCCAAAACATATTGGCACAATCATTAGAGGGATATAGACAGAAAACATAAACGCTTCCTTATTTGAGAATTGAGGTCTAGCTATTCCTTACTTGATAATTAGGTCTAGCTAGATTTTCTTTATCACGTTGACCTGAGAGAGCGAGAGCAGGGCGATGCTTTCAGTTCACGTAGTTGACTAGCCGAAGGAGAAAAAGTGTATATTGGTGAAAAAAGAAGTTACTTGGAAAACAAATGGGAAGCCGCACAGTAGGACGCTTTTAGAGGGATTTTTTTTTTTTTTTTTTTAAGCGGTTGTCTCGACCTGGGTGGCATTGGATTGGGTCAGGTCTGTAGCAGCAGGGTGTGCAATGATAACCGAATATTCGGTCGAATTGAATTAAATTTGAATTTGATTTTTAAATTTGAATCGGTTTTTGGTTATAATCGAATTTTAAATTTGGTTTTTGATTCGAGTTTTGAATTGAAATTTTTAATACGAATTCGAATCGAAAACTGAATTAGGGTTTTTAATTATTTTATTTTTTAATTATTTTGATTATTTATTATTTATTTTCTCTTCTTTTTATACAAACTTTGATCGGTAATTTTTTTTTAAGCAAGTAATAAAATAGTAGTTAAAAAATTTATTGTTTTATCAATTTGAATTTAATTAAATTAGATTTATGGGAAAATTTAGATTTTAAAAATCAAAATCGATTTATTTGGTTTATTCGATTCAATTTGAATTCAAATCGAAAACCGAATTTCGAATTTAAACGAATTTGGTTCGGTTTTCGGTTTAGGATAAAAAAATATTAAATCGAATTAACCGAATCGAATTAATTAAATAATTCAAAAATCAAACCGATGAATACCTCTAGCTTGTAAGCCCAAGCCTCGTACAAGTTTCCATTTTTTTTTAATACATGGAGTGGTTCAAATTTGAGATCATTATAAAAAAAAAGGAAAAGGAAACAGCTCAGTTTCATTTCTAACATATTCAAGTCTTATTTTATATTTCAATGATTGTGGAATTTTCATACGAAATTTCTCAACTCCATTAAATTCCAATCCTTTGGTGAATTTCATGGCTTCCTTATGTAAGTGTCTAAAGTCTTCAGCTTCTACAAAAGTTCAAATTGAAAAATAAGACAGAAAAAAAAAAATTAGGGAATGCTTGGCTGAACTTTTTTTTAATTGATTATACGTTAGTCAGGTATTTTAATAGTTTATAGGCTTTTATATCTTAATTTCAAAGTAATTTATTAAAATATATGTTTAAAATAAGTTTTATCTATTTATAAGATTTTTATGAGGTTATAAATTATTGTGTTTAGTTATATAATTCATAACATATAAGTAAAATCTTGATTTCAAATTTTATATATATGGAGAAAATAGAGAAAATAGATATCGAAAGAGTTTTATTCTTTAAAAGTTTAATTCAACTCGAATTGGATTTAACCGAGATCAATATAATTATCAGATATCGATAGTTTATCAAATTTCTTTTGAGTATTGAAATAATTAAAAAAGAAACGGTGCTATTAAAATTATGTAAATAGTAACGTGAAGGGTAAAATGTAGGCAGATTTTTTTTTTCTTTTTTTTTTTTTATAATAAATAACATCTAAAAAGTTGGGGGAGTGGCACAGAAAATTCCACCTCTATGAATTAAACTCGGAAGCTTTTGGCTTCGAGTCACGAAAAAAGTGATGTTATACTAAGCCTTCTTGCTCTAAATGGTTGATTAATTTAAATAAAAGAAAATCATTCAAAAAGTCATCGCCCTTTCCAAGGTTATAATGTAACAACACCCATTTGTTTTTTGTGCTGTAAAAATCAATAGAAAGAAAAGCAAAAGAAGGAACAGCTCATATTCAAAAGGTCCCTATTCACTTACCAAAGGGAAGGAGGAAGGGGTGGCGTTTCCTTATTTTCAGGCCTGCAGCTTTGCTCCTGTTGAAATTTTGTAATGTTCTTAATGAACCTACAAAAACATGCCAGAGGCAAATTGTCAGATCTTCTTCTGTATACTTGATGATCTCGTGCAAGCTGTACCCGCCCACAAATGTTCTGTATGCTGAGATTAATATCTGGGCTATTGAAATCCTTAAATGTTCCCGGATCTTAATATCAGGGATCAACCATCCTGTCTGTCTTTTGTATGTCTCCTGAAAAACAACATTGAAAGCTGAGAGTTTAGCCTCCTTAGAGACTTGCTTCCCACGGTCAAAGATCCTGCTGGCCATGAGAAGTACATGTTTGCTAATAGCCGTTCGGTGTCATCTATGCACAGAATAGGAAAAAGAGAATCCGAGGTGATCCTCTTGTAGGTTGTTGCATGCCGTTGGACTTTCTTGACATGCTCACATATCCATTCATCTCCAAATAAATGCTTAAGTTTGGACCTGCGGACCTTTTCAACCATGTAATGAATGTTGTTCATCAAAAATATTTGTTGTAGCGAAATGTCCTCATACAATTTGGATTTGGAATCAAGGATTGATTCTAAATCACACGCAATTGAATGCAGATAGCAATCAATTGGCCAGAATGTGCAGGAACTACCAAGCCTTTGCTGCTCTTCGAGGACTGGATCCACCTCTAACCATCCTTCATCCTTGCAAAGCTCATTGAGGATCTCACCATGTCTACCGATGGTAACCATGTATCTCACAACAGATTCAGTAAGATGAAGGACTCCACCATCCTGGGCAAACTCCTCTTCTTGCCTTCCCATAGCTGTCTGAAAAGCCTTGTGAGCTTGTTCCACAACTTCTTGCCATTTCCCAGTTCCAATTTTGGATAAATTTTCTAAATTCTCAGTCAGCTTCTGAACTTCTTTAACAGCTCCTAGATACTTGGAAGCTTCTGTAGAGCCAGAAAATGATGTTGAAAATGAAGTTCTCCCACTCATGACACTTGAGGAATCACACGGGACCTCTTCAATTTCATAAGTTCTTTCCCACTTCTCTTCGTGGAACATTGTCAAGTCAAACATCTTGGTCTCAGTATCAGCGAGAGTTTCCTCAGAGCATCAGCAGTACCTAATACATTGAGGGGAAAAAAGTTACGAGTCAACAATTTATTTCAAATTGGAAAGAAGTCAATAATAAGAAGTATGAAATATAAATGTTTCCAAGTGCTAACAAAACAAAAGAAGAATGATTTTTCACACCGAAATCATGCTGAGATCTTTATCAAGATTTCAGGCAAAACTCAGTTTACTGATTTAGTTTAATGAACAAGAAAATACACATAGATTTGGTTAAATTTGACAAGGACAAACTAATGAAGCCCCATGAATTGAGGTTAGCCTGTTGAAAACAAATGTCAAGAAACCATTTCGAGATTCAAACAATTTCTTCAGAAATCGATTACCTAATCTAATCAATAGATAAACCAGCACATGTGGAATTCAAACAACCAACAAGAGAGAGAGAGAGAGAGAGCAACAAAAGAGATTGTACAAGTAATTAGCAGCATCAATGATTTCGAAATAAATAAATAGAAACTGCCTAATGTAAATATTGGAAGAACATAAATCAACCTTAAAAAGGCAGAGCCATTAGGGGAACACTTCCTTACTTGAGAAATAGAGGTGTAGATTCATTTGTGGAAAAAAAAGTTAGCAAGAAAAGGCCAGGAAGGGACGCCCGCCATAAAACGGCACCCAACAATCACGTCTGCTCTCCGTGTCCGGGGTTGATGTGGATGGTTTGCCATGGACCGGGCCTGATCGGCCTCAACCCAATCCGCCCATTCATTATTATGATTATCTTTATTATATAAGCAAAGTTGATTAGTGGACTATTTTTTATATAATGAAGATGGAGGTCTTACAGTCATCATATCTTTATTATATTGGCAATTCGTCTACATCCTTTGATCCCAGTGACATAAATTGAGAACACCACAACAACCAACCAAAACTCACTATTATTAAAATCGGACCAATCCATAGGTCAAACCGGTTCAATCTTGGTTCAATGATAATAGAATCTTAAAATCCACTGCTCATTTACGGGTGAATCGTGACCTGTGACCCACGGGTCAAAACAAAATTGATGTTGAGCAAAAAAATCTCAATTCTTCGACAGATGTGATGCCTCTCACTCACCTTGCTTATTGCAACGAGATCGAGAAGAAGATGATAAACATCAGGAAAGAAGAGATCGAGAAGAAGATGGAAAGAAGAAGGTGCCTCTCACAGAGGGAAGAGAGAGAGAGAGAGAGAGAGAGATTGAGAAGAAGAAGGAAAGAAGATATGGACTTACTATTAAAGAATAAAACATAACTACTTCAAGTCTTGCTCTCTCTTTCTCAGCCCCTCTCCTTCTATAACTAGAATGAAGTTTTGAAGGTTTTAAGTGCAACACCGAATATCCAGTGTTAGAAGTTTTTATTAATTTTTCTATAATATAATGAAAAATTTTAAATTTTATTGATTTTCGATTTTGGGGTATTAAATTAGAATTTTTGGTATAATTAAAATGCCCATGTTACAAATTCGTAGTATATTCTATTGCTGGTAAATTTAGAACTTTAATATGATGAGAGTATAAATATATATTTATTTATATTTATTAAAAAAAAAGAGAGAGGAGAGGAAAACACAATGTTTTGCCCAAAATGCTACGTTTTCCCCTCCCTCAATTTCGATTAGGGCTAGAAGCCCTAATCTCACTTTCTCACTCCCGTCTCTTTCTCTTTACTCTCTATCTCTCCCGCGACTCTCTCTTCCCTCTCGATTTCGCTCCGCCTCTCTCCGTCGCACTCTCTTCCTCTCTCTCATTGGCTAAGCGTTCCTTCACCTTCCTCCGACCACCGCACGTCTCCCTCTCTCTGTTTCTCTCTCATCCTCTCTCTCACATGCGACAAAACAGAGCTCTCTCACTCTGTCCCTCGCCTGTTCGTGCACGACGTTGCTTTCCCTACCGAGAGTCCTTTTGCAGTTTTCGTTGAAGCCCCGAACCAACATCCATCCTAGACCTTCGAAAACCCTAGGCGAATCTGCGATTTCTCCACTACGCAGGTGAGGTGAATTTCTGATTTATAGATTCTAGGGTTTCGATTTCTTTTGGTGATTGAACCTAATTACTGAACTTTGCTTCGGTATAGAAGCACTGCAGGTCCCAGACTGAATTGAATGGCGCACGGACGCTATAGGACTGCAAATTATGAAACCCTATGTGAGAGAAATTCTAGTTTCTTCGATAATTGAATGAGTTTAGTCTGAATTTAGAATGAGAGCTTTGTATATGTTCTGAAGATGTGTGGAATTTGAAGAGAATGCATTTTCTTGAATTTGATATGTGATTTCTAGGGTTACGTCTAAATTCTACATGAATTTAGGCTGATTAATACGAAAGAAACATGTTAGATGAAATTAAAAACTTGTTGGATTGATTAGAATAATTTTTCTTGGAGTTTGAATTGAAATTGTGAATTATTTGTCTAGGTTGACCTTTTGTAGACTTTAAATGAGTTATTTTGAAAAACTTGTGGAAATAAGGAGTGAATACCCTCCCTAGAGGTGAGTAGATGGTCCATTGTATAGTAAATGAGCAAAAATAGTTTTAAATTCTTTTATAAATGATTTTGAATGATTTTTACATGATTTATATAACTCTTTGTGATTGTGGGATGTCCAAAATGAGCATTTGAATCACATATGCATCCATTGTGTTTATAACTAAATGTGTGCCATATAATATGAGATATTTGCTATCATGAATGTTTTGGTATGATCTTGGAAATTGTTTGTTGAAACATGACACACGGAATATGTTTTGGATATTTGTGAAATGATGGTGTACGAGTGTAATGGTTATAGTCATTCCCTCCACGGAGCTACCCGATGGGGTGATGTGGTTGGGGTTTTTATTGCAAGTGAGGTAGACGAGGCCTCTTCTCTACCACGTCGGACTATCCGGATTACACCCCGGTGAGATACGAGCCAACGACAAGGAAGGGGGTAGTGTTTTGAAACATTGGATTGAAAACCCTTGGCGGGTTTTTGTCTGGTTTCGGCCAAACCCAGGACGGAAGTGTTTTCGATGGGATTCCATGATTTTTCGAAAGAATGTTTGATGTGGATGCATACTTTATGAATTATTATGATTTTTTGAAAATGCTTTTACATATATAAAGTGTTGTTTATGAGATATACTTTGACTCTTCCACATTTACCACTCATTTATTATACAATTATACCATTGTAATCCACTCACTGAGTATTCCCAATACTCACCCCTCTTTTTTAAATCTTTCAGATGAAGCTTAGGTCTGTGCAGCAATTGGAGTTTGGAAAGGTTTATCCGCTGATTTGTTTAGGTATTTTAGCGAAGTAAGATTATTTTGGTTTGATTCGAAATCCATGGAAGCAAAGACTTGTATAATTCTTTTGGTATGGATTAAATCAATACTTGTTTCATATATAGGAGCAAGTATTGATGGAATCCTTACATAGTTTATGTTGGAGTTTGTTTGAAACTTGTTCATTTTCTTTTAAATTCCATTTTTGGTAAAACTTATTGTTTGAATGAGACATTTGGTTTGAAATGCTGAATTTCGATACTTTCTTTCGATTTTACAAAATTCTGTACATCTTATACCGCTTGAACTTTACTGATGCTGGCTTGTTTTCTTCAGGCAAGTGTTAGTAAAATCCTACTACTATGATTTGATACTTCATTCTTTTGTTTGAAATTACTTTTGAGAATTCTGAGAACTATGGATTGACTGGAATGGCCATACTGCATACTTGCATGTATAGAAACCCCCTCCCCAAATGTGTGCTGATGTGGGCTTGTGTGTACGGGGACGGACCGAATGGGTCCTTTGCATGTGTTCTACTTTTATGTTTTCTTATTTTAGATAGATTGTGTATTTGAAGAATTGTTGTACTGATTTGTAACCTTGCGGAGTTCCGATATATGAGGAGGTTCTGCCCGTATACCGAGATAACGCGGTGGTTATTGCGTGGTCGATCCAAGGATCGGGGCGTGACAACTTTATTGGTATCGGAGTTTAGGTTCACGATTTTAAAAGTTTGATGGTTTTGAAATGCTTTGAAATGTTTCCAAATGTCCTGAAAGTTTTTTTTTTTAAAAGACTTTGAAATGTTTAGTTTTTGAAGAAAGTTTAGATCTTTTAAAGGTCACCAGAGAATGTATAGTCTTCTATGGATTTCCTAAGAAATTAGAACTATTCTTTTTAGGGGGTTAAGTATTATTATTCGCTTAACCCTTTGACCTAATAATAGCTTTTTGTTTTCTAGATTACTATGCCTCCACGAAGGAGAGTGAGGAATGTGAGCGAGATTTCTCCACCGGAGCACGAGGATGAGTCGTCTTTACATGCTCTTCCTCCTTCTGCGTCCACACACCCAGCTCCTTCCACTAGGATTTCGGCTCCTCCTATTGCCACTTTTTAGCAAGTAATGGAGTGGTGGAGCACTTTCGGAGCGCAGTACCAAGCTCCACAACCAACTTTAGTCCCTCCACCTGTTTCTCCTTCAGTGCCCGCTGCTGCACCCAGTACCCCACTAGCACCTCCTCTTCCGGTTGCTACACCAATCAGCCGTTCCCCAGTTCAGTTGTCCAAAATAATCAAAGAAGCAAGGCAACTGGGATGTGAGACCTTCTCGGGATCTGGTGATCCTCTAGAGGCAAAGAAATGGATCAAGAAGGTCAGAAAAGCTGTAACGGATTTGGGGATGGAGGATAGTTTGAAGCTCTTGGTAGCCGTGAGATTGTTAGACGACGATGCTAGCTCATGGTGGGATGGAGTAGAGGAAAGAGCAGCTGCACCTCTCACTTGACATGATTTTATTAGGGAATTCGACGAGAGGTTCTACACCCGATTCGATCGGGATTTGAAGAGAAGAGAATTCCTTCAACTTCGCCAAGAAAATATATCCGTAACGGAATATGAGGTGAAATTTAGAAACCTATCCTCATTTGTACTGGAGCTAATAGCCTCCGAAGAGTACCGGCGCTTCAAGTTTGAGGATGGCTTGAATTTGAATATTCGAGAAAGGATATCGGTCACGGATGAGCACACGAACCAGAATGTATTGCAGTTGGCCTTAAGGGCTGAACAGATAGTGCTCGAAAGGGAAAATGTTAGGGATTACAGTGGGAAGAAGAGGTCCGGCGGATTCATACCGGGCCAAGGCTTTAAGATGAACAGAACAATAGGCTTTCAAAGCGGTGGACCTGCTTCAAGGTTGGTTGGCACTCCTCAAAGCCAATTGACTTTTAGGCCAAGAGCTCCCAGCAGAACTGTTGGTATGGGAGCAGGGTCTAGGGGTGACAGAGGAGAAATTTACCCGAATTGCAAGGGGCATCACCTGGTCCGTGCAGGGAACCCAAAAGATGCTATCATTGTGGGAAGGAGGGTCACTTTCGACACTCTTGTCCGAAGTTGAATGTAGAAGGGCAAGGATGCCAACAAGTTCGAGGTCAAAGAGATCCGACAATTGCTTTTACACCTTCCACTAGCAATACCTTGAGGATGGGCACCGGAAGTAATATTGTTGCTGTCCCTACACAACGCCCTCAACCTAGAACTCAGACCCGAATTTACGCCATGACTAATGAAGAGGCCCAAGTCAATTCTGACGTAGTCACAGGTAATCTCTAATAAATTTTAAGTTCTGAATTTGAAAATGTGACATAAATGGTTTATGATTTTGATTTGATGGTTTGTGATTATGATTTAAGGAATGTAAATGATACAATTTTGTTTATGATTTATATTGATAGGTACGATGAAAATTTTTGATGTCGATGCACATGTGCTCATTGATACTGGGTCTAATAATTCCTTTGTAAGTTCAGAGTTTGCCAGACATTCTGATAGACCTTTAGTTCCACTTGTTGAAGAATTATTGGTTATCATACCCTTGGAAGAACACTTGATTAGGGATACAGTGTATAAATCTTGTAAGGTGAAAATCGGTGAAGTAACTCTTGAGGCGGATTTGATTCCATTAGAAATGAAAGATTTTGACGCCATTCTAGGTATGGATTGACTATATTTTCACCAAGCTTCCGTGAACTACTTCACTAAGGAAATGGAATTCCGAAGGCAAAGATATCCCTTGCTTGTATTCACGGGTGAACAACGAGTATTGCCGAGTTGTGTAATTTCAACTCTTGAAGCATGAAGATTAGTTCATAAAGGATGTGAAGCTTATTTGGCTCACATTGTTGATGTCACGGTGGGAAGCCCTAGTCTGGACGATATTCGTGTGGTGAATGAGTTTCTGGACGTTTTTCCGGAAGAGTTGCCTGGGTTGCCACCGTTCCAGGAATTTGATTTCACCATAGATCTAATTTCTGGCACCGCACCAATTTCTATTCCTCCTTATCGAATGGCACCTATAGAGCTGAAAGAACTGAAGATTCAGCTCCAAGAGTTGTTGGAGAAAGGGTTTATCAAGCTGAGTACTTCGCTTTGGGGTGCTCCAGTTCTGTTTGTGAAGAAGAAAGACGGAACCCTCCGGCTATGCATTGACTATCGACAGCTCAATAAGGCAACGATCAAGAACAAGTATCCTCTTCCGAGAATTGATAATCTTTTCGATCAACTTCAAGGAGTTAGTGTATTCTCAAAGATAGATTTGAGATCGGGTTACCACCAGCTGAGAATCAAGGATGATGATATTCACAAGACCGTATTTAGGACGCGGTATGGGCACTATGAATTTCTAGTAATGCCATTTGAGTTGACGAATGCTCCTGTGGCCTTCATGGATCTCATAAAACACTCATGGATCTCATAAATCGAGTGTTCTATCCCTATCTTGATAGATTTGTTATAGTCTTCATTGACGACATTTTGGTGTATTCCAAGAGCAATGAAGAACATTCCGAACATCTCCAAATTATTTTGCAAACTCTTAGGGAGAAAGAGTTGTATGTCAAGTTCTCCAAATGCGAGTTTTGGCTGAGTGAGATTAGGTTTTTGGGACATGTGGTTTCCAAAGATGGGATTTTTATAGATCCAATGAAGGTAGAGGTCATTCTGAAGTGGGAGCAGCTTAAAAATGTCGCCGATATTAGAAATTTTCTCGGATTAGCAGGGTACTATCGGAGATTCGTAGAAGGATTTTCGAAGATAGCAGCTCCGATGACAAATTTGACTCGGAACGGAGTAAAGTTTGAATGAGACAAACAGTGTGAGGGTAGTTTTCAAGAGTTTAAGCGAAGATTGACTTCCGCTCCTATCTTTGCTCTCCTTACTAGTAGCGGTGATGATTATGTGGTGTACAGTGATGCTAACAAGCAAGGATTAGGGCGCGTGCTGATGCAAGGTGATAAGGTGATTGCTTACGCTTCTCGCCAACTGAAGAAACACGAAGTGAACTACCCTACTCATGATTTGGAGCTAGCTGCCATTATGTTTGTTTTAAAGATTTGACGGCATCATTTGTACGAGGTTACTTGCAAGATCTTTATCGATCACAAGAGTCTCAAATACTTGCTCACTCAGAAGAAGCTCAATTTGAGACAAAGAAGGTGGTTAGAGCTGATCAAGAACTATGACTTGGTGATTGATTACCACCATGGGAAGGCGAATGCTGTTGCTGATGGTTTAAGCCACAAATCCTCATCTACGGCATTCCAAGGGAGTTCTTACCTCTCTTATTTAGTTGAACTCCAAGCACTTGGAGTCGAGTTGACTAAGGATGATCAAGATGTTTTATTAGCCAAGTTTGTGGTCAGACCCACGTTGTTGGATCGCATTCGAGAGCTTCAGGCTACCGATGATGAATTGAAGGGCATTGTTGAGAAAGTCCAAAAAGGGGAAGGTGGTGAATTCCGGATTCAAGATGATGAAATTATAGTGTATAAGAAACGAATATGTATTCTGAAAAATGATGATCTCCGGAAGGCCAAACTTGAAGAGGCGCATTCCTTGGCCTATGCTATGCATCCGGGGAGTACCAAAATGTACCAAACTATCAAAAAATCATATTGGTGGTCTGGGATGAAGAGAGAGATAGCCGAATTTATGACGAAATGTCTTATATGCCAACAGATCAAGGCCGAACATCAGAAACTGGCAGGAACACTTCAACCACTACCAATTCCCGAATGGAAATGGGAATATATCACCATAGATTTTGTAGTGGGATTGCCACGTACTCCAAGCCGTAACGATGCCATATGGGTAATTGTAGACCGTTTCACCAAGTCGGCTCACTTTTTACAGATTCAAAACACCTATTCCTTGGAAAGATTAGCAAAGTTGTACATTGATGAGATCGTAAGGCTTCACGGAGTACTCGTGTCCATTGTATCGGACCGTGACCCTCGGTTCACTTCTTGGTTTTGGCCAAAACTGCAAGAGTCCTTAGGGCTAAATTGAAATTCAGTACTGCTTTCCACCTTCAGACTGATAGGTAATCAGAACGCACCATTCAAACATTGGAAGACATGCTGAGGGCATGTAGCATGGACTTTCAAGGGAGTTGGGGTAAACTCCTTCCGTTGGTTGAATTTGCCTACAACAATAGTTATCAAGCTAGCATAGGGATGCCTCCCTATGAAGCCTTTTATGGAAGGAAGCGTCATACCCTATTGTGTTGGGATGAGGTTGGAGAGAGAAAGATTGAAAGTGTAGAAATAATTGAGACCACAAAATAAAAAGTGAAGTTGATTCGAGAAAGAATGAAGACGGCTCAAGATTGATAAAAGAGCTATGCCAAAAAAAAGAAGACCTTTGGAGTTTGAAGAAGGAGATATGATATTTTTTAAGATATCTCCTTGGAAGGGCGTAATCTGTTTTCAGAAACGAGAAAAGCTAAACCCTCGTAATATCGGTCCCTTCAAAATTCTTGAAAGAATTGGACAAGTGGTATAACACCGACACTACGGTGTCCGTATTGTACCCCTATATTTGAAATTAATAAAAATATTTCCTTCGTATATATATATATATAGATATAGAAAAATTTTAACTTTTATATTGATTTTCGATTTTGGGGTATCAAACTTGAATTTTCGGTATATTTTAAAATGTTGTGTCTGTAATTCGCAGTAAATCTCATTTCTACGAAATTTATACGCTAGAGGAAAGTGGATATAATAATATATATATTAATAATTATTTATTTATTTATTTATTAATAAAAAAAAAGGTGGGACAAAACACAGCAAAACGCTGCGTTTTGCCCAAAGAAAGATTAGGGCTAGCCCTAATCTTTCTCTCTCCTTCCTTCTCTCTCCATCTCTCCGCCTCTTCGCCTCTCACCCTCTCCCGCGACCATTCGCCTCCCTCCGCCATCCACGGCTTCCTCCGCCGCCACCGCTGATCGCCGCCCCACACCGCCTTCTCTCTCTCTTTCTCTCTCTCGGTTGCTCTCTCACTTCCTCCGGCTCGCGATTTCTTTCGCGATAGCTCCCTCTGTCGCGACTTGGTCGCTGTCCACCATCGCAAACCGCCACCCGCAGCCACCGCGACCCACCACGGGTCGCCGCCTATCTCTCAGTCTCCCTGTCTCTCTCTCCCTACGCGCACGTCACGCGCGACTGCGCACAACTGTTCGCATGACTGCGCGTGAGTCTGCCCCTACGCGCGCGTGACCCCGCACGAGACAGTCCCTTCCTGCGTGCACCTGCAGCGCGCGACAGCTTCTGCGCGCGCGGCTACAGCGCCCTTCCCTGCTCGCACGCTCGCGTGCCTTCTGCCACTCTTGCAGAGCCCTAATCGACAGCCTCTGTCAGAAACCCTGGGCTGAGCTACGATTCCTTCTGTGTGTAGGTAAGGGCTGAGTTAGATCTTAGTTCTAGGGTTTTGATTCCCATAGTGATTAATTTTAATTGCTAAAATTTGCTTCAATTTGGAGACATTGCAGGTCTTGGAATAAATCGAATGGCGCACGGACGCTAGAAGTTGCAAATTGTGAAACCCTAGGTAAGAGAAATACTAGTCTCTTGAATGATTGAATGAGTTAGGCCGAATCTAGTATGAGAGTTTTATATATGTTCTGAAAAGGTGTGGAATTAGAAGAGAATGTATTTTCTGACAGTTTATATGTGATTATTAAGGTTAAGTTAGAAGTCTGCATGAATTGGGGCTGTTTAGTATGAAAGAAGTATATTATGGGATCATAGAATCATGTTAAGTTACTTTGAATAGTTTTGCCTCAGGGTTAAATTTTGAAATATGCATGAAAGTGTTTGGAATCAGAGTTGGAATGAGATATGCCGTGAAATGAAGTATACTGTAGCATTTTGTGTCTTTCTCAGGTTATATTAAGTTGTTAAATTTGCATAATGGTATGTCTATGAGGAATAGATTAAAAGTTGTGGTTATAATTTAAGAACTATCGTAGTATTTTACGTTATAAGTTGTCTTGCATATAGGCAATCAAAATACAACTTCTATATTATGAAAATAGATTTCCTTACGTTGAAAATGACATATGGTTTGAAGAAATCGGATGAGAATCGAAAAGTGTATGATTTTTCAAAGATTTTCTATTTTGAAGGAAATTTAATTATTTTAGACTTGCTTCCGATCTTGAGAGATTTTTAGGATTGAAGTTGACTCGAAATTGATTTTGTTAATTATTTATAAATGAAATACCATTGATGACAAGATTTTGTGTGGCTAGAATTTGGGATGATTTGAGTGTATTTTAGAGTGTTGAAAATTTAGTTTTAATATACAAATGTATGTGCTGAATTTATGTGCTAAAGTGCTGTATTATATGTGTGTTTGTTGGTGGAGATGAAGTTGAAAGATGTGTAGAGTGTTAGGGAGAGAATGATGTATGTGTATTGATTGAAATGGAAAAGAAGAATATGTGTATGTGCATGTATGAGAAAATGTATGTGTGTATTGGTGTTGAAAAAGAGATTTGAATAAAGGTATATGAGTATGAGTGTGTGTATGAACCTTGGCCAAGAGGATGGATTATGCTAATATGATTTGTGAGTTGAAAACAATATTTCCGAATGCAAAGCATATGTAAAGAGTAAATATGTATCCTTGTATAGTTGTTATATATGTGTTGTGTAGGTATGTCGAAAGAGAGAAGTTTGTAAGAATTTGAAGTGTAAATGTGTGTATTTACTTTGACTGAGAACATTGAAGAGATTTGGAAATAGAGGGTTATGTAAATTTTGAGTTGTATATGTATGAATGATGATCTTGATGGTTGAAGATGACATTATGTTGATTTAATTTTGTACCTTTGATAGGGTGTGAAAGGGGTGGTTTTTGATGATTTAAAATGGCATTGTTTGTTAGGAAGGTATGGGAAACCTTAGAGCTTATGGGTTGAGTTGTGTGCATTCGGAAATGAGGAATTGAAATTTACATTTGGTGATGAAAAGGGGACAGCACTTGTGCACATGTGAAGCCTAGCTATGAGACCCTAAATCTTAATCTTAGACATAGGATTAATTAAAAGTATAAATTTAACATAGTGGCTTTTGAAATATGTAGCACAAATCATATATATACATATTGTGTTTTGTCATTGTAGTGACTTGCTTGGAGACTGATCGAGGGGAGCACAGTTTCGACACTTGTTGTGCATTGTAGGGAGTGATTGACCCTCCCGTATACAGTGAGTGAGTTTTATTTCAATGTTTTCGTTTAATATGTAAACCCTGCTTTACAACAGTTTGATAAATGAGCATGATTTATCGTGTGTTTAAAATATTTTGACTGGTTTTGGAAATGATTTTTGTGAACCGAGGGAGTGTCCGACAATGTGGTTGAATTATGAAATATACATCCATGTGGTTGAAATGTAAAATGTGCCATTTTATGATATATGTTGCATTTGGTTTGTGAACCTGATTTACGGCACATGTTTGATATGATATTTGATATTGGCCTTGAGGGCTGTGATTTGTATTGTTGATATTGATATTGGCCTTGAGGGTTGTGATATGTATTGTTCCGTAGCTACGAAGGACACCGTGAGAGGCGCTTGGGTGGCATCCGGATATGCCTAGGCCTGGGGTATCCCACGAGTTGTCGAGATGATATTTACGACACGGTACTAGTCAGGTTGAACCCGAAAGGGGGAGGATTTGGATACACTCTCCAAGTCTAGCACCTGGACGAGGTTCGTCGCCAACGCCGGGGTAGAGAGCACTTTAAATAAAATCGCATATAACAACCTGCGCTTGTCATAGGTCGTGGTAGACCTCTCTGCGGGACATTTTTGCTGGCAGCTCTATGATTTTAATGACAGTATTTTGGATGCATATTTGATTTGCGGATGCGTGTTAATGATATATTGTTGAAATGAAAAGCATGATGATTTGAAATATGATTTGTATACTTATGCTTTGACACTCCAGTTTCACACCTCATATTACACGATTACATTGACCCACTCACTCACTGAGTATTCTTCCCTGAGTACTCACCCCTCCTCTTTCCCTCCCCAGACAGGATCATGGTGCTAGAGCGACGCATTTGGCTCTGGAGGGTTTGATAGCTTGATGGATTTGGTGTTTTACGACGATGAGATTAAGTTTTAATTGAAAAGATGAATTTCATATTTTATTGTCGACCCTGCGTGGTCTTGTTGAGGTCCGTAGTTGACCGTGTACATATTTTGGGATGACTGTATAATTTTTGGACTTCTGTTTACGAAACTCTCATTTCATTTACATTGAGGCATTTGTAAATGTTTAAAGTGTTAACTTGGAAATTTGTAATATATTTGTATAAATTTAGGCTCGCTCGGTGTAGCGGCTGCTCATGCTCTAGTTGGGCGTGATAGTAGAGGTCTGTGGCTAGGACTGTTGGTGATTTGTTAGCCTTGCGTTGTCTGGATGTCGGTTGGGAGATTTGGTGGATTGTTTGAGGCCAGGATGACCATGTGTTTAATTTACATGATGATTTTTAATTTATACAGGTATACAGGTTTAATTGTACATGGGAGACCTCCGATTTATGGGGAGGTTCTGCCCGATTTTCTGTAAAAATACAGCCGGCATCCAGGTTAACAGGCGGCTATTCACGATTCCCGGTTCGGGGCGTGACAAGTGGCATACTGGCTAGAATTACAGCCGGAGTTGTAGAGGATCCATGACGTTTTTCATATTTCCATGTTGAAAAAGTATTTACCGGATCCCTCACACATATTAGAAGCACCTCTAGTAGAATTGAATGAGAATTTGAGTTTCAAGGTACAACCGGAGAAAATCAATAATCGACAGATCAGACAGTTAAGGTGCAAACAGATTCCTATGGTCAAAGTGCTATGGAGAAACAACCAAGTGGAAGAACAGATTTGGGAGACCGAAGAATTAATGCAAAAGCAACACCCGCAGCTCTTTGATGTATAAATTTTATTCTGAAATTTCGAGAACGAAATTTGTTTTTAGGAGATTAAGTGTTGTAACACCGAAAATCTGGTGTTAGAAGTTTTTGTTAATCTTTCTATAATATAATGAAAAATTTTAAATTTTATTGATTTTCGATTTTGGGGTATTAAATTAGAATTTTTGGTATAATTAAAATGTTCGTGTTGCAAATTCGTAGTTTATTTCATTGCTGGTAAATTTAGAGTTTTAATATGATGAGAGTATAAATATATATATTTATTTATATTTATTAAAAAAAAAGAGAGAGGAGAGGAAAACATAGCGTTTTACCAAAAACGCTACGTTTTCTCCTCCCTCAATTTCGATTAGGGCTAGAAGCCCCAATCTCACTTTCTTACTCCCGTCTCTTTCTCTCTATTCTCTCTTTCTCCCGCGACTCACTCTTCCCTCTCAATTTCACTCCGCCTCTCTCCGTCGCACTCTTTTCCTCTCTCTCACCGGCGAAGCGTTCCTTCGCCTTCCTCCGACCATTGCAAGTCTCCCTTTCTCTGTTTCTTTCTCTTCCTCTCTCTCGCGTGCGACAGAATAGAGCTCTCTTACTCTGTCTCTCACTTGTTCGCGCACGACGTTGCTCTCCCTGTCGAGAGTCCTTCTGCAGTTTTCGTTGAAGCCCCGAACCAACATCCATCCTAGACCTTCGAAAACCCTAGGCGAATTTGCGATTTCTCCACTACGCAGGTGAGGTGAATTTCTGATTTATCGATTCTAGGGTTTCGATTTCTTTTGGTGATTAAACCTAATTACTGAACTTTGTTTCGGTCTAGAAGCACTGCAGGTCCCAGACTGAATTGAATGGCGCACGGACGCTATAGGACTACAAATTGTGAAACCCTAGGTGAGAGAAATTCTAGTTTCTTCGATAATTGAATGAGTTTAGTCTGAATTTAGAATGAGAGTTTTGTATATGTTCTGAAAATGTGTGGAATTTGAAGAGAATGCATTTTCATGAATTTGATATGTGATTTCTAGTATTACGTCTAAATTCTACATGAATTTAGGCTAATTAATACGAAAGAAACGTATTAAATGAAATTAGAAATTTGTTGGGTTGATTAGAATAGCTTTCCTTGGAGTTTGAATTGAAATTGTGAATTATTTGTCTAGGTTGACCTTTTGTAGACTTGAAAAGAGTCATTTTGAAAAACTTGTGGAAATAGGGAGTGAATACCCTCCCTAGAGGTGAGTGAATGTCCATTGTATAGTAAATGATCAAAAATGGTTTTAAATTCTTTTATAAATGATTTTGAATGATTTTTACATGATTTATATAACTTTTTGTGATTGTGGGATATTCGAAATGAGCATTTGAATCACGTATGCATCCATTGTGTTTATAACTGAATGTGTGCCATATAATATGGGATATTTGCTATCATGAATTTCTTGGTATGATCTTGGAAATTGTTTGTTGAAACATGGCACACGTAATATGTTTTGGATATTTGTGAAATGATAGTGCACGAGTGTAATGGTTATAGTCATTCCCTCCACAGAGCGACCCGACGGGGTGACGTGGTTGGGGTTTTTGTTGCGAGGGAGGTAGACGCGGCCTCTTCTCTACCACATCGGACTATCCGGATTGCACTCCGGTGAGGTACGAGCCAATGCCAAGGAAGAGGTAGTGTTTTGAAACATTGGATTGAAAAACCCTTGACAGGCTTTCGTCTAGGTTCGGCCAAACCCAGAACGGAAGTATTTTCGATGGGACTCCATGACTTTCTGAAAGAATGTTTGATGTGGATGCATACTTTGTGAATTATCATGATTTATTAAAAATGCTTTTATATATATAAAGTATTGTTTATGTGATATATTTTGACTCTCCCACATTCACTACTCATTTATTACACAATTATACCATTGCACTCCATTCACTGAGTATTCCCAATACTCACCCCTCTCTTTTAAATCTTTCAGAGGAAGCTTAGGTCTGTGCGGCAATTGGAGATTGGAAAGGTTTATCCGCTGACTTGTTTAGGTATTATAGTGAAGTAAGGTTATTTTGGTTTGATCTGAAATCAATGGAAGGGAATACTTGTATAATTTTTTTGGTATGGATTAAATCAATACTTGTTTCATATATATGAGTAAGTATTGATGGAATCCTTACATAGTTTATGCTGGAATTTGTTTGGAACTTATTCATTTTCTTTTAAATTCTATTTTTGGTAAAACTTATTGTTTGAATGAGACATTTGGTTTGAAATGCTGAATTTCGATACTTTCTTTCGATTTTACGAACTTCTGTATATCTCATATCGTTTGGACTTTACTGATGATGCTGGCTTGTTTTCTTCAAGCAAATGTTAGTAAAATCCTACTACTATGATTTGAGATTTCATTCTTTTGTTTGAAATTATTTTTGAGAATTCTGAGAACTATGGATTGACTGGGATGACCATATTGCATGCTTGCATGTGCAGGAATCCCCTCCTCAAATGTGTGCTGATGTGGGCTTGTGTGTATAGGGACGGATCGGATGGGTCCTTTACATGTGTGCTACTTATATGTTTTCTTATTTTAGATGGATTGTGTATTTGAAGAATTATCTCATATCGTTTGGACTTTACTGATGCTGGCTTGTTTTCTTCAAGCAAATGTTAGTAAAATCCTACTACTATGATTTGAGATTTCATCCTTTTGTTTGAAATTATTTTTGAGAATTCTGAGAACTATGGATTGACTGGGATGACCATATTGCATGCTTGCATGTACAGGAATCCCCTCCTCAAATGTGTGCTGATGTGGGCTTGTGTGTATAGGGATGGATCGGATGAGTCCTTTACATGTGTGTTACTTATATGTTTTCTTATTTTAGATGGATTGTATATTTGAAGAATTGTTATACTGATTTGTAGTTTTACAGAGTCTCGGTATATCAGGAGATTTTGTCCGTATACCGAGATAACGTGACGGTTGTTACGTAGTCGATCCGAGAATCGGGGCGTGACATTAAGTGTAGGGTTGAGGATACACGGAGATAGAGGAAAAGAAAATATTTGGGAAAAAATATAGAGAGAGAATGGGAAGATGGAAGACATGAGAAAAAAAGGAGTTTTCAAGTGGTTCCCAAGATATTAAAATTACTATGTATTTATTTAAAAAATTAATTATATAATTTTAATTATTATTAAAAATAATGATTCGGTTATCTTGATTCATGATTGAATCATTTAAACTATAATTTTAAATTTTACAAAAAAAAAATATACAATACGCTATTGTATTAAACTGAACAACATGCCGGAATCCCTGCAACAAAAAATGCCCGAGCACACAAGGAAACCAGTCCAAGTCCTCTTCATTTTGACGGTACCAAAAGGAGAAATGATTTTCCTAGGGTGATGTGGCATCATCCCTAGGCCAGCACCTAGGTTTGGTGCCACCTCAAATGTATCGTCAGCCCGTTCTGTTTTGATCAGTATTTTAAAATATTGGTCGAATCAATAGATCTGATCAACTTGATCAAGAATGAGACCAAGAGTCGATTCAGATTTTATTAAATAATTGAATTTTAAAAACTCGATTAAATTTAATCAAACCCGAATTGGATCAGGCGATTGGATCAAAAATCGGCCCAATCCAACTAGGTTTTTAATTAGTGAAAAAACAATATAGTTATGGAGTTTCTAACCCAGGACAATGATTTATTTGAATTGTGAGAACCACCGGACCACAGTTCCTTGTTGACATTTTTTTTCCTTTCCTTTTCTTTTCTATTTTATCTCACCTCTTCATTTCTTTTTATTTTCCCCAATTGTTTTCACTTGATTTTTTTTTCTTTATAGGGCTTTTATTATTGTTTAAATTAAATTTTGATATTTTAATCTATTATTTAAATTAAGTTTTAATATATTTAAATAATATTTTATATTAAATTATGTGAGATATTTAGTTGAATAAATTATGTTATATTAATATTATATATTTTGAATATGATTTGATAATATTTTGTAATTAGATATATAGATTTTTTAAATTATTAATATATTATAATTTAAATTTATTTATGATATTCTGATGACGTCATTCAGATTTTTCGTTTGGTTTAATCGGTTTAACCCAGTAATTAATTGACCTTTTGACGTGACTAGATCGTGCTTTATTGTAGATTTCAAAACATTGATTTTGGCTGCTTTTTGGTCAAACAATACAAAATATATTCCGATTTCTTGTAAATCTTTCACTCCACCATTTTCTTTTCATCTTCCCACCGATTGCGTCCTTAAAAGCAAAATGATCAAAAGTGTCACGGCCCGTTTCCCCTTTAAGAACTTGACTGCCCACCACGGGTCAAAAGTACCGTCCAGGAAAAAAAGAAAAATTAAAACATTCGATTATCTTTTTTTTTTTTTTCATGGTCTCGGATTGTTCTGACTAATTCTAACTGAGTATTAAGATCAATTATGAAATTAGCCCTTTTAAATTCTTTTTTTCTATTCTTACGAGTTAAATTTGAGATATATAGTTAAGAAGATAAAATGATCGATCATAAAATACCCGATTATCACACAAGATGAGATAGGAGGAGGACAAACAATTACTCAATGTCATAAATATTAGTCACGATAAAATCTCAAATATCGAATGGTAACTAAGTCAAGATAAAAAAAAAAAAAAGAAAAAAAGAAAAAAGGCACACATTATGGGAGAGAAAGAAGGCAAACAATTCCTTACTTGGGAATTGAACTCCGCGTCCAGAGGGGAGAGAGGGGAGAGTTTGTGCATTGTAACTTCATAGTCAGAAGAAGAGTTGCCTAGAGTGGCCAGCAAGGAAGGGACCACGAAAATTCCAAGCCTTTCTTTTTCATCATCCTGCGTTCAGTCCGCGTTAACCTTATGGTTGTGGGATTGGCACGACCAAGCCTCTTAAATTCATATTACTAGAAGTTGGGCCCGGCGGACTGACCCGCCTCTTTCTGGGATTTTGCGAGGTTAACTGGGTCCGGCCTGTGCAGTTCAATCGAATTTGAAAACATTTTTAATAATATAAAATATTTGAATCTTCATTGATTTAAGAATAAGAAAGTTTGAACACGACATGTAGACTCAATAAAGACCACCCCAACTCGAGGAGAGTTTACATTAGGTCCAATTTTAGATAGATATACTTAACGCACTCACCCTTTAGGAAAGGAGGACCTTTCTCCACTGAAAATGAAGGAGATGAGAGTTGGGGACTTGAAAACCCTTCACCCTTTATCAAAGGCGTAGGGCCCTTGGGCTGATAATCATTTTGTCTTGGGGCTTCATAACCTAGTGATCGTAATGCATTTATAAATGAAGAACTTCAAAAAAGACCAAAAAAAAAAAAAAGACACACAACTCTGTGGGCCAGCCCAATCAATTTTCACCCCTCGACAATATAACAACAAAAATATGTAAATGATCTACCGGCAAGCATTCGCAGTCCAACCCAGGAAATGATGCAAGGCAAAGGGGGATGAAAAGTGTAAACCAGAGAGAAACAAAGAACTGCAGTGCGTTAGAATGAGGTAAATTCTCATGTCATGCAAGTAGTATTTTCCTTTTATTTGATAGCAAAAACAGGTGAAGTTGAACTCTTTAATCTCTTTTTTCCAATACAAGTATATGATACATTATAAACTCAACTTGGTAGGATGAGAAAAACCGAGACCTAAATGACTAAGATTCCACGTCATTTTGCTTTTGATGCTATACACATTCTGCGACCTGAGCCTTCGAAGAGATGCGAAATGCAACATCTCAGATCTTCTGCAGTGTAGCTAATGTGCTTGTAACTTAACATAGGGTGTCTGGAAGTGAAATAATAGTATTGAGGGATTAGTTTCTGAAGTATTGTATTCCTTAAATCTTCTCGGAGCTTGAGATCAGGGACCAACCATCCTGTCTCTCTTTTGTATACCTCAGCAAAAGCCAAATTGAATTGCACATACTTACCCTCAGCAGAAGCAATCCCTTCATCTGTAAGCAATGAGAGGAGAGGACTCCAAGTGGCCATCTGATATCTTGTTGCATAATGCTGGAATTTCTCAGTATGCTGTGTCACCCATTCATCTCCCAAAAAGCACTCAAGTTTGAACTCGCGGACCTTTTCAATCATGTAATGAATATTGTTCATCAAAAAGAGATGTTGTAAAGGCACATCCTTGTACAATTCGGACTCTGTAGCAAGATCTGACTCTAGAGTGGAGACAACCGCTCTCATATAGGTAGCCATAGGAGAGAAAGTGAAGGAAGTACTTGGCCTTTGCTGCATTGCTCCATGTTTTCCAACAAGCAACTTAACACCAGAGTTATCGAGGGAGGTACTTATTTTGGTAATGACATCTTTCGTGAGCTGATGAACCCAATTGCGTACATTAGTTGTTGTCAAACTATTCTCGAATTCCACTACTGCTGTGGCAGAATCTCGCAAATTTCTGATAATGGTGTGAAAGTTGATCCCAACGAAAGATTCAACCTCTTCTTCTGGAAATAAAGAGTTTATCTCCGGAAGAAGACCTACCAAAACTTCACACATATCAAGTAAAACAAATAAGTCCTGTGGCTTATGATGCCTATCTGTCATTGTTTTACTGAGAAGCAGGAGATGTAGCAAGGCAGTAATCAAAATTATCATAAAAAAATTTGTCCCAGTGGATTCAAACTCACTGAAAATCTGCTCACTAGCAAGATAGTCCTGAACGATGATCTGTATAGCCTCGCTCCATACTTTCATTATTTTCACAAGGTTAGGCCCCTGCAGTGGCAATATATCACAAATACTGGCAAATTTGTTCACATCAAGAGTAACCAAATGCTCATCCCAAACTTTTTTGCAAAAATCAATGACCTCCCTGCAAAAATCTCCGCCATAATTTGAGGCAACCGTCCTATTTGCATTGGACTCATCATCAGGACCTGCAAAAAGACTTGGAGTGGGACTGTGAATGCCTGCGGGCAGTGGAACCAACTCTACCCCACCTTGGCTTTCTACAAGAACATTAAAAGTGTCAACATATTTGGCCAGGGCAATGATATAGCTCATGACATATTCAGTGCTACAATGGATTCTTCCATCTGGAAAAGTTATTTGTGATGCCATAATATATATTCCAAATTTTACTAGCATTCCCCTTGCCAAACCAGTCAATTTGTCAAGAAGTTGTTGGAACTTCATCCTAATGGAAGAACCATCCTCCTCGAAAAACAAGGAATTTACATCTGGCAGAAGATTTACTAAAACATCATGCATTTGGAATAAAAAGGACGAGTTTCCTTGTTCATGAGGCCTTTCTGCTATTGCTACACCAGTATTTAAGAGGTGTAACAGCAAAGGTGTTGCAATTTCCAGAAAACAATTTATACCATTGGGTCCAAACTCCCCAAATATCTGGTCACAGAGATTTTTCTCACTAACAAGAAAGATTTGAATGATGATTTTCATAGCCAAGCACCACTTATTTATCATTTCTACTAGGTCGTTCTGGCCCAGTAGATACACACCTCCAACATGAAGTCCGCAAACTTCCTTTAGCCCAAGGTTATCAAATTGCTCATCTAGGGCTTCTTTGCGAACACTAATGAATGCCTTGCACAAATTTTCACCATAGTTTGTAGCACACATCAAGTCTGCAATGGACCTTAGATCAGGAACTACATCTGGATGGACCAAGTCAATAGCACACCTCTCTGACTCACCATCCAAATTCACCTTCCTAACATGATCATCGGCTGTGCCATCATTCACCAATTGAGCTGATTCATCAGTAGTCGTATATCCTTTGATAAAATGGAGAGGTATGTGCTTAAGCTTGATTCCTTTCTTATTCTGAATTATAACTTGGATAAACTCTTCCTCAAGCTTTGTCATAGCTGTCTGCAAAGCTTTGTGAGCTTCTTCAACAATTACCTGCCATTTCCCAGTTCCAATTTTGGATAAAATTTCCAAATTTTCAGTCAGCTTCCGAACTTCCACAACAGCAGAAATCGATGCCGAAATTGATGTTAATGACTGAAAAGACACAGATTTACTCATGAAACTTTCAGAAGAACATGAGATCTCTTCAATTTCATATGTTCCCTCCCACTTGTTTTCGTCAAACATCGGCAGAGTAAACATCTTGGAGTCGATATCTGCAAGAGTTTTCCCCGATCATCAACAACTGATATATCACAGGGAAATATCAAGTAATAGGAGACAAACCTAGTTCCAGCTTTCAATACACTGAAACAAGAAAAAGACACATAGATTAGGTGAAATTTGAGTGGTATAAACTAATGAAACCCCAACAGAAAAGGTTCGTCCCTTCAAAACAAGACCCAAGAACACACTTTGAGATTGAAACAGTTTCTTCAAACAACAAAAACCCTAGTCATAATCTAGTTTATAGATGAAGAAGCACACTTGGAAGGCAACATATAGGCTACTCCAGAAAAAGAGAGCAATGAACCAAGCATAAAAGCACATAATATTTAAATAGCTCCAAAACATATAGGCACAATCATTAGAGGGATATAGAGAGAGAACATAAACGCTTCCTTACTTGAGAATTGAGGTCTAGCTAGATTTTCTTTATCACGTTGAGCTCAGAGAGAGAGAGAGAGAGAGAGAGAGAGAGACAGAGAGAGCAGGGAGAGCAAAGAGCAGAGAGCAGAGAGCAGGGCAATGCTTTCGATTCAAGTAAAGTAGTCGTTGACTAGTCAAAAGAGAAAAGTCTATCTTGGCGAAAAAGAAGTTACTTGGAAAAAGATTGGAAGGGAATGTAACATTTTCTTCAAACCGCCAAAAAAATAAGAAGGGACACTTGTCCTCCCCGCGTTATCTCTACCTGTGGATGGGTGGCAATGGACCGGCTCAGCCCTACAAGGCCCAATCCTCATGGGTTTCTAATTTCGTATCCAACATATTCAAGTCTAATTTTACATTTCAATGATTGGGAAATATTCATCATATGCATCAATAAACAGTTCGTTTAATAGACTATATTATTAAGTTTTTGAATTAAGTTTAGAATTCAAAAGTTAGTAATAAAAAAGATTATACTGAAAGAGTTATCTCTTAAATTAGGTTCTATAGATATTAAAATCAAATTAATTAAATTATAACTTTGGATATCGATGATGGAAAATTAAAAAAAATATATTAAGCATTGGAATTTGTCAACTCCATATGATTCCAAAGCTCCGTTGAATTTCATGGCTTCCTTGCGTAGGGTCTAAAGCCGTCAACTTCTAAAACAGTTCAAATTGGAAAATAAGACGGGAAAAAAAATCCATTGATTCAAAAAATTAGGTCCACACTTACTGTTCAAACTTAGGCCTAGGCTTGAGCTCAAGATTTTTTCCTTTGGGCCTGACAATGAACCCAGCTGAGTTCACCCTTTCAGATCTCCACATTCCACGGCCGAAGACCAAGAGTCATACAAATGAACCATCAATTTAGTAAAATAAGAGATCAGATTTTTTAATCAAATCTTAATTTTAAAATTTAAAAATAAAAAAAATTATATTAAAAGAATCACCCCTAAATAGAATCTTTACAAACGCTCAAATCGTATTAATCAAAATATTACTCCGAATATCTATGATATAATTTTTTTTTTAAAATTCATGCTAATTAGAGAATACTTGACCAAACTTATTTTTGATCGATTATGCTTTAGTGAGGTATTTTTTTGTTC
Source organism: Dillenia turbinata (assembly GCA_037126225.1). Lineage (NCBI taxonomy): Eukaryota > Viridiplantae > Streptophyta > Magnoliopsida > Dilleniales > Dilleniaceae > Dillenia > Dillenia turbinata. The sequence goes on from JBAMMX010000020.1 coordinate 9,441,467, forward strand.
ATAGGTTTTTATATCTTATTTTCAAAATAATTTATTAAAATATATGCTTAAAATAAGTTTTATCTGTTTATAAGATATAAGATATTTATGATATTATAAATTATTATATTTGGTTAAATAATTTATAAGATAAAAACAAAATTTCAGATTTAAGTTTTGTGTATAAAAAAACAGATAGAAGTTTGCTCCCTTAAGAGTCCAACCAGACTCGAACAAGATTTAGCAAAGATCAACATGGTTATTGAATATGTTTATCAATAAAAAAAAATCCCTAAAATTTCTTTTAGGTATTCAAATAGTTCAAAGGGACACGGTTTTATTAAAATTATGTAAATAGTAACGAGAAGTGTAAAATTGAGGTAGTTATATATATATATATATATATATAAAGAAGTTTATAACATCTAAAAAGTTGGGGGAGGGGTATAGAAAATTCCACCTCTATGAATTAAACTCAGAAGCTTTTGGTTTCGAGGGGCAAAAAAAGTAATATCATGCCAAACACTCTTGCTCTAAATGGTTGATAATTTAAATAAAAGAAAATCATTCAACGAGTCATCGCACATGGTTTCCTTCACTTTTCAAGGTTATACTGTAACAATGGCCATTTGTTTTTTGTTCAATAGAAAGAAAAAGCAAAAGACGGGACAGTTCATATTCAAAAGGTCCCTATTCACTTAACCAAAGTAAAAGGGTGGGTTGGGTTTCCTTATATTCAGGCCTTCAGCTTTGCTCCTGTTGAAATTTTGCAATGTTTCTTGATGAACCTTCAAAAAGATGCCAGAGGCAAATTGTTAGATCTTCTTCTGTATACTTGATGATCTCGTGCAAGCTGTACCGGCCCACAAATGCTCTGTATGCTGAGATTAATATCTGGGCTATTGAAATCCTTAAATCTTCCCGGATCTCAATATCAGGGATCAATCATCCTGTCTGTCTTTTGTATGTCCTCTCGAAAGCAACATTGAAAGCAGAGAGTTTAGCCTTCAAGAGCCTTCGAGACTCGCATTGTTTGGTCATCGGATAAGATCCTGTTGGCCAAGCGAAGTACGTGTTTGCTGATAGCTGTTCGGCGTCATCTGTGCACACAGAAGATAGAACAGAACCCAAGGTGATCCTCTTGTAGGTTGTTGCATGCCATTGGACTTTCTTGACATGCTTACATATCCGTTCATCTCCAAATAAATGCTTAAGTTTGGACCTGCGGACCTTTTCAACCATGCAATGTATGTTGTTCGTCAAAAATATATGTTTCAGTTGGATTCAAGGACTGACTCTAAACCACACGCAACTGAATATAGATAGCAATCAATTGGCCAGAATGTGCAGGAACTACCAAGCGTTTGCTCCTCTTCGGGGACTGGATTCAACTCTAACCATCCTTCGTCCTTGAAAAGCACATTGAGGATCTCACTATGTTCATTGATGGTGGCCATGTTGCTCACAACAGATTCAGTAAGATGAAGGACTCCACCATCCGGGGAAGCATCCACTGATCGGCTTGATTAATGCTCTTGGGGAGGAATTTTGCTTACATTCCTCGTCCTTTTACATGGAGGCAGGGTTATTTATAAAGGGAAAAGCATTGTTTAGCATTTAGAATTAAGTGAAAAACTAATTACTTAATCCCTAAAAATGATATTTCTAATTCCTAAGAAATCTATGAAAGACTTTTGTTCATCCTTTGAAATATTCTTTTAAAATCTAAATTTTCAAAAGAAAACTGTTCTTAAAACCTTTGAAAAATCATTGAGATATTTGGTGATATTTCAAATCTTCAAACATTTTAAAAATCGAGTTTAAACTCTGATACCAATAAATTTGTTATACCCCGACCCTCGAGTCAAATACGCGACAACCGTCACGTTATCTCGGTATACGGGCAGAATCTCCCCATATACCGGGATACCGCTAGGTTTTCAACCTGTTCAACCAGTTTTAAAAACAACTAAACAACATTTAAAGGACCATCACATTTCATTTTATCACAACAAGCATACATGAGATCAACTCGGCCAATCAAAATCAAATACATGTATAAGGCCATCCCGGCCGATCAAAAAAATCTTAATAAAATTTTCACAACCTCCAAATGTCTCAAAATTCACAATAAAGTCAAAATGTCTCAATAAAACAATAAGTTTTTCAAAAATAAAGTTTTAAACAAAATTTAACAAGTTTCACAAATAACCAAGCATGGATTCTATCAATACTTACCCCAAGAGATAGAACAAGTATCAAACAAATTCAAATCAAAAGACTAGTACAATTGTTTCCTTTCATAGGTTATACTATATCAATCCAAAAACAAAACCTACATCATCAATACCTATACAATTTCAGCACAATAATATCTCTAACTAGCTCCAAATTGACGTCTCCCACCTAGGCTTCCTTTGAAAAATATAAAAGAGAGGGGAGATTATGAGAATACTCAGTAAGTGGAGTGCAATGACATAATTGTGCGATAAATGAGATGTGAGTATGGGAGAGTCAAAAAACAAATATAACAATAACTCAAATTTATATGAAATAGATTTAACAAACCAGAATAATTTTAATTGAACATGCATCCATAAACTTCAGACTTTCCAAAATCAGGGAACTCCTTAAAGAAACTTCTTGCACCCAAGATTTGGCTGAATCCGGATGGAAGCCCGCCAAGGGTTCTTTTTTTTTTTTATTCATTCTTTTTGCAACACTAAGTTCCCCCTTCTTTGGTGTTGACTCATACCTCACCAGAGTGCATCTAGATATAACACGACTTCGGCAAAGGGAGTCACATCTGTCTCCCCCGCTCATCCAACTCCAACCATGTTACCCCGTCGGGTCGCTCCATGGAGGAAATGACTATAGCCATTTACATCACATGTATCATCATTTTACAAATATCCAATCCTCATTCAATATGCCATAATATCAAAAATCAGATTTCCAAATCACATATCACAATCACAAACACAATTTCAAATATAGTATGGCACAAGTTCAATCACAAATACTATGAATGTATATATAGTTCAATTCTCACTTTAGGACATTCCACAATAACAAAAATTTTTACGAAAATCATATAAAAACATTTAAAACAATTTATAAAAAAAAATTGAAATCATTTTGCTCATTTAAGATACAATGAACCATTCACTTACCTTTCGAGAGAGTATTCACTCTCAATTCGTCAATTTAATCCAATGTGACTCCTCTCAGCTCCCAAGCGGGCTGTCCTAAATCAATAACCATAATTACAATGTCAATTTATGATCATTTCTAGGGTTTATAAATTTTTCCCAATTTTTGTACAAACCATAATTTCTCCCAAATCCAAGAATCTATATTCATGGTTCTATTTCTACCATTTAGACATCACTTATACCTATATACAATTTTTCATTTTATTTCTCCCAATTTTCACTATTCATAATTTCTAGAGTTTTTGATCTCAAACTGAAATTGCATCAAATCTTAATAATACGATTAAAACTAATCTTAAAGAGGTTAAACCAAAGATTAAGAGTAAGAAATTACCTTCATTTCATAGTTGATTTGAGCTATAGGTGTCAAACTACAAAAATCCCAAAATCTCCTCTTCGCGTGGGAAAACCCTAGATTTTTCACCCAAATTTCATCATTCCCTAAGTTTGATTGGGGTTTTGGATATTTAATAGAGTGATTTAATGAGTGTATTAAATTTTTCTAGAGAGTGAACTAAAGAGAGATTGAACGTAGAGATAGAGAGAGTTAGGTTTTTCTGCAAGAGAGAGAGAGAGACGAAGGCTCGAAGGAAATGAAAAATGAGTGAACAAAATGGGATGAGAATGAATTTTGTTAGTGGAAATGGCAAATTATTCTTTTACGCTTCCCATGTTTCAAGTCTTGTTAAGGTTTAGAGGGCATTTTGGTCATTTGGCAACACGGTTCAACTATGTTCTTAGGCAGTTCCACTGTATGCCCATGTTCTCTCCCTAGGTGGTTCTACCAGCGTTTCCACCGCATGAGAAATGTGCACAATTTTTTTTTATTATTCCTTTTGACTTTCTTTTCGGTGGCACTATACTTAATCCCCTAAAAAGAAATTTCGTTATCGAAATTTAAAAGAATATTATACCTCAAAAAAGTGGAGGTATTGCCTTTGCATGGCACTCTCGAGTTCCCAAGTCTCTTCCTCAACTTGATTACTTCTCCACAATACCTTAACCATATGAATCTGTTTACTCCTTAACTGTTTGATTCGTTGATCAATGATTTTCACCAGTTGTACCTTGAAACTCAAATTTTCATTCAATTCTACCAGAGGAGCTTCCAATACATGTAAGGGATCTGATAAGTATTTCTTCAATATTAAAACGTGAAAAACATCATGGATCCTTTGCAACTCCAGTGGCAATTCTAGCAGGTATGCTACTTGTCCAATTTTCTCAAGGATCTTGAAGGGATCAATATATCGAGAGTTTAACTTTTCCTCGTTTCTGAAATCGAATTATTCCCTTCCAAGGAGAGACCTTCAAAAACACCATATCTCTTATTTCGAATTCCAAAGGTCTTCTCCTCTTGTCGACGTAACTCTTTTGCTAATCTTGAACTGCCTTCATTCTTTCCCGAATCAGTTTTACCTTTTTTTTAGTGGTGTCGATCAATTCTATACTTTCAATCTTTCTCTCTCCAACCTCATTCCAACACAATTGAGTTCGGCACTTCCTTTCATAAAGAGCTTCATAAGGGGCATCCCTATGCAAGCTTGATAACTGTTATTATAAGCAAATTCGATCAACAGAAGGTGCCGATCCCAACTACCTTGGAAATCCATAACACATACCTTAAGCATGTCTTCCAATGTTTGAATCGTACGCTCTGATTGTCCGTCAGTCTGAGGATGGAAAGTAGTACTGAATTTCAGTTTAGTCCCCCTAAGGACTCTTGTAACTTAGACCAAAATCTAGAAATAAACCAAGGTTCACAATCTGATAAAATAGACACTGGAACTCCGTGAAGTTTCACGCTCTCATCAATGTTGGTCAATCTTTCCGAATAATAAGTGTTCTGAATCGGCAAGAAATGAGCCAACTTGGTGAGACGATCCACAATTACCCAAATAGCATCGTGACGTCTTGAAGTATGTGGCAATCCCATAACGAATTCCATAGTGATATGTTTCCACTTCCATTCGGGAATCGGTAATGGTTGGAGGACACTAGCTGGCCTTTGATGTTCAGCTTTGATTTGTTGACACACAAGACACCTTTCCACAAATTTGGCTATTTTCCGTTTCAATCTCGACCACCAATAACTTTCCTTGATGGTTCTATACATCTTAGTACTTCCAAGATGCATAGCATAAGTTGAAAAGTGTGCCTCTTTAAGTATAGTCTTTCAAAACTCATCATTCTTGGGAATACATACTCTTTTTCTATACATCATCATGCAATCCTCCCGAACATTGGAGTCACCACCTTCACCCTTGTGAACCTTTTCACCATCCCCTTTAACTCCTCATCAGTTGCTTGGAGCTCTATAATACTTTAGCACCGACACCTCGGTGTACTCAATTTTACTTCTCCTCATATTTATATATAATGTTCTTCATATTTCATAGAGCGAAATTCACTCAGAAAAAAAATTCATCAAATATTTGATCGGCAGATGATTTTAAATTTTAGTTGATCGATTAGTAGAGTATTGGTTTGTTCGGTAGCGACTGCTCTTGAGAGATTGTTATCTCTAGACCGTTAATTTTATTTCTATCGTTTAGTATATTATCGTCGGTTATAATTGAATTCCCGATCGGTATCTTTGTCTCACTGATATGTTTAAATATTTATTTCTCATCGGTCTATTGACCGAATAGTATTTTCAATCTCCAATCGGCACCTTCCGTTCTCTTCGGCACTGTTGGGAAATTTCTATTGAGTACCTGAAATTTGAAATTTTAAATAATTCTTATCGGTGCCTTCTAATTTTGCTTCTGCACCCGTTCGGCATAATTTTCTTCATTGACCGAACAGTCCGTTTCATTTCCCTTCGGGTATTTGCCAATTCATTCGGTGATAAATTTCTCCAATATTCTTTCGTTCGGTATTGACCGAACGGTGCCCATTTCATTTTCCTTCGGATATTTGTAAATCCTATACGGTATTGTTGACAATAAATTCTTGGTGCTGTCAAGAGCCTGTCGGTATACACTTGTAATTTTGAGAAATCTGTGTCCCTCTATTTATTGATTGGCTAGTCACAAGGAAGCACTCTCATCTGGTTGGCCGATCAGTCTTCCTGATCGGCTATCTCGGTTAGTCTTCCTGATCAGTCTTCCCGATCAGCCATCCTGGTCAGTTTTCTTGATTAGTCTTCCCGATCGGCTATCCCGTTTAGTCTTCCTAATCAGTCTTTCCGGGCGACCAATCTGGTCAGCCTTCCTGGATGACCTATTTGATCAGCCTTCCCGGGCGACCTATCTGATCAGCCTTCCCGGGCGACCTATCTGATCAGCTTTCTCGGGCGACCTATCTGGTTAGCCTTTCTGGGCGACCTATCTGGTCAGCTTTCCCGAGCGATTTATCTGATCAGCCTTTCCGGGTAACCTATCTGATCAGTCTTCCCGAATGGCCTATCTGGTCAGCCTTCCCGAATGGTTTTCCCGATCGGCCTTCCTGATCAGTCTTCTGAGACAACATTCCTGAACAGCCTTTCCTGAATAACATTTTTTCTCTTTAACTGATTATCAGTTAGACCGATTAGACTTGACCCAAGTGCATCGCAAATCACACTTTTCTCAACAAATAAAATTTTACATATTTAAACTCGTTGGATTGAGTTCCGAATTACCGAAGAGGATATATTGTGCACCTGGGTACATTGAAAGTGAAGGAGGGTAACTAAGTAAATTTATGAAATAAGTTTATAAGTAAAGAGAAGGGTAGGACATTAGAACCCATGAAGGTCAAACTCCAATTTTCTTCTTCTTCTTTCATTTTCTCTCTCGGTTCACACCTCCTTTCTCTCTTTCTTCCCGTTTCTTCTAAAAATCAATCAAAATACCTCTAGACCCACACTCTAAGAGTTCCAAAAATCATGACCCAACCTCTAGCAAGTTAAAGCTAGTAAGAGAGTTGAGGTTTTTAGTGAGAGAAAATCTAGGGTTTGATCGTGATCCGGCTTGAAACAAATCGAAGACTAAAAATTTAGGTAATATTTTTAATATTAGTTTGAGTTTATTTTCCTCTGTTATGACTTTGGAGTTATGTTGAAAATTGATGAAAAAGAATTTGTGGGTTTTGAGTCACCGTAAGTGAGAGAAAGATTGGGTATTCAATGTTAGGGTTTTGGGTTTTCTTAAAAGAATTGACATTGATGATAGTGAATACTTGGTTATGTTCCTTAGGAGTTGCTGAAAGCTGAAAAGGGTAGGACATTCACTGCAGAGACGTCCGGCAGTGACTATCGTCTCTAGTATGGTGAGTGGGACTGTAGACACTGTGTTATTGATTGAACAAATCCATGTTTTTATAGCTTTTCAAATGACATGGTTTATGATGTGTGTGGAAGCATGCGAATGATATATTTTATAAATGTTACTTTCATGACCATTGGAGTGTATCAATGAACTGTTTAAATGATATGCATCCGTGAAATTTATATTGAATTGACTTGTGCCATTTTTGTGAACTTGATATGATTTACATACTTCCATTTGTATTGGCACATTTATTTGACTTGGTTTAATGAATTGTTATGGGTCAAATCGCTTACTTGTGATGCGTGGCTCGGATACCCATTTGTGATATGATGATGTGATGCTGTCCATGATAGACTTCCGTAGCTACAAAAGGCTTTGGCAGTGGCACCCATTGTGTCCAGATCGCTTCGGTCAGAGGTATCCCCAAATACCATATGTATAGTTGTGGTCGAATGAACCATATAGGGAAGGACGTGTGTGACGCCATTGTCTAGCTCCGGTTGGGATTCTATACATGATTGATTATGTGTGCTTGATACTATTGAGACCCATGGCTAACATTGGGGAAGAGAGTTTGATGTTTTCTTTATACTTGCATATAAAACACCCCTAATGAGCCCGTCATTAGTCGCGGTAGACCATCGCCGGGGATATTTTATTGGACAGGTTTATATGATTTTGAAACGATGATGGATGCGTGTGTGGATACCATGATGTGTGACATATGATTTATGAATTGTGGAAATATCATGATTGTTTTATAATGCCATTGCATTTTAAAACTTTGCTTTGACACTTCGTGCTCACACATATGATTGATAACAAATTGTCGATCCTCTCACTCACTAAGTATTTCCCATAATACTCACCATTCACTTTCCATGATTTGAGATAATAGATTGATAGAAAGACGTGTCGAGAGAGTTCGACATACTTGATTTGTATTGAAGACCTTGGACTTTGGGTATGGTATCGACCATTCTTCCGCATTGATGTAGTTGATGATGTTGGATGATATATATGTACATTTGAGGTCTATAGAATGTCCATTGTATACATTTATTGGGATGACTGTAATTTTGTTATGTAAAGTAATTGAAACTCTCACCAGTATTATATAATTATGCATTGAGGCATTGTCTTGCATTTTACATTCTTTACTTGGGAAAATGATATTTTGAGGAAACAGGAATTGATGTTAGCCTTCGTTGTCTCGGTATGCGTGTCGAGTGATGGCAACATACGGGATGACGGATGGCTGTTCACGGTCTCGGATCGAGGATCGGAGCGTGATAGTTCGGTTGGTATCAAAGCTCTATGTTGAGAGCTGTGTTTTATAAAAGAGTTTTGAAAATATTCTCAAATACATTTTAAAAGTTTTCAATGCATATGAGAGTTTCTGTACAGTCATGAGATCCTAGTACATGGTCTTAGACATGAGTTCTTTCTTTTTAGGGGTTAGATACGGTTCATATCTAACCTAACTTATCATTTCCATCGGTTCTTAAACCGATAACTTTATTCATTTTAGGGGGTTAGTTACTTCGTAACTAACGCTAATTCTTGAATCCTACCTAATGAAAATCATTTCTATGTAAAATTATGACGACTAGGCGGAGCACTAGGTTTGTACCCCCTAAGCCACTTCTTGAGACACCTAGAGTAACCGAGGATGTTTCCTTGTCTCGTGCGCCTCTTCCAGTGCCTTCTTAGCCGGCTACTACAGCCACGGCTCCACCACCATCACTCGAGACATTTAGGCAGGTGTATGAGTGGTACACCATACACGGGGTTCAGATGCCACCCCCACCACCACCGATGGCAACGCCAACTCCTACGGCAGCGCCTATTCCTACGACAACACCTTCTCCTGAGGCACCGGATCCTCCACCGGTTGTCGGCCCTTCTTTAGTTTCTGGTCTGAGTGACACTATGTCATCCACACTTAGACGCATCCACGAGCTGACTCAGTTAGTCAAGGAAGCTCAACAGTTAGGATGCATAGACTTTGCAGGACTCGGTGATGCCACTACGGCTAAACACTGGGTCAACCAGACTCGTTAGATTTTGATGGATTTGGGATTGAGTGAGGAGTACAGGCTATGGATAGCAAAGAGGTTGTTAGATGGGGATGCCCTCACTTGGTGGGAGGCTATTTGTGATGATGCTACTGAGCCACTGCGGTGGGAGGACTTCTTGAGGGAGTTTGACTACAGGTACTTCTCAAAGTTTCAACAGGATCGCAAGAGGGCAGAGTTCCTTCATTTGCGACAGGGGACTAGATTAGTTGCGGAGTACGAGACAGAACTGAGGAGATTAGCAGCTTTTGTCCCCGATTTAGCTACACCAAAGCAGATGAGGTTCAAGTTTGAGGACGGCTTCAACTTGAACATTCGGAGATACATAACAGTTACACCCAGCTTCTACCTTGTAGAGATAGTCGATTTAGTCCACCGTGCTGAGGAGATTGTTCGCGCCGAAAGTAGACAGAGGGAGAGTAGAGAACAGAGGAAGAAGGCTAGGACATAGATGGGTCAGAGCTCAAAGAGGGGTAGGACTTCTGGTTTTCAGGGAGGCCCCTCTCACTTCAGACCAGCACACTTTGGACAGGGACCATGTCCTCAGGGGTTTGGAGCACCAGCCCCCAGTGCCACAAGTCAGACCACAGCTCAGCGGCACCCTCCTTGCCGCAGATGTAGTAGGTACCATCCTCTAGGAGCTTGCAGGGTACCTATCACGTGCTTCCAGTGTGGGAAGCTAGGACATATCAAGAGTTCATTCCCTGATTTAAGACTTGAAGGTCAGGTCACTTTGAGTCATTCGACTGGTCCACGGGTAGGACAGCAGGGAATACCGGTACCATTGAGTTACACCACTCCACGGACGGCAGCCGGGAGCAACACTGTACCAGGCCCCTCAAGACAGCAGCCGAGGGCACTGGCCCGCATATATGCTATAACGCAAGAGGATGCTCAGGCGAACCCAGATATGATCATAGGTAATCCTCCCACAGATCTCCCTGTTTAGGAGCTTTTAGTACTCTTCTTTTTGGAGATCATGTATACCATGATGATTATGTACAGTCATGACCAGTTAAAACCCTAGAGGCTTAACTATTTGATAAATATATATATATCTTTTGTGCACCCTAAATTGATCCCTCTTTCAAATTTATCATATTTAGGTACCATGAAAATATTTGAAGTCGACGCCCGTGTTCTTATAGACACCGGGTCGAATTTCTCTTATATGAGAGTTTCCTTTGCTCAACGGTCGAGTAGGCTATTATCACCACTAGAAGAAGAGCTAATGATTATCACTTCTCTTGGTTAGCAGTTGATCAGGGATTTCGTATATAAAGGAAGCGATGTCATGATTGGGGAGACAGTGTTAGAAACAGACATGATTCCACTCAACATGACAGACTTCGATGCCATCCTAGGGATGGATTGGCTGAGTACTCATAGGGCTTCCGTAGACTGTTTCACCAAGGAAGTAGAGTTCCGAAGATTTGAAGGCCCACCACTGATGTTTGTGGGTGAGAGACGGGTATTACCCCGTTGTGTAGTATCAGTGATGGAGGCTAGACGGATGATACACCGAGACTGCACAGCATATCTGGCCCACGTGATAGATACCACCATAGAGGGTCCGAGACTTGATGAGGTCCCGGTAGTACAGGACTTTCTCGATGTATTTCCCGATGAGCTACCCGGATTACCACCAGTTCGGGAATTCGATTTTGAGATCAATTTGACTTTGGGGACTCCTCCTATCTCTATTCCGTCATATAGAATGGCACCAGCTGAGCTGAGAGAGCTCAAGGTTCAGCTGTAAGAATTGCTGGACAAGGGATTTATCCGTCCAAGCACTTCACGTTGGGGTGCTCCGGTGTTATTTGTTAAGAAGAAAGACAATACCATCTGACTTTGTGTGGATTATCGGCAATTGAACAAAGCCACTGTCAAGAACCGATATCTATTGCCCCAGATTGATGATTTGTTTGATCAGCTTCGGGGCGCTAGGGTTTTCTCAAAGATAAATCTTCGATCGGGTTATCACCAGTTGCGGATTAGGGCCGAGGATGTGCCTAATACCTCATTCCATACCAGATACGGACACTTTGAGTTCTTGGTCATGACATTTGGGCTGACCAACGCACCCGCCACATTCATGGACCTGATGAATCGTGTCTTCCATGATTATCAAGATCAGTTCATCATCATCTTTATTAATGACATCCTAGTTTACTCGCGGGGTGATGATGAGCATGCTCAGCACCTTCAGGTTGTTTTATAGATTCTTCGCAAGGGACAGTTATATGCCAAGTTCACTAAGTGTGAATTTTGGCTGCAGCAGATTGGTATTCTAGGGCACATAATCTCTGCGAAAGGTATTTTTGCTGATCCGCAGAAAGTCGAAACTATATTGAAATGGGAGCAGCCGCAAACCGTTACTGAAATCCGGAGTTTCCTTGGTCTTGCGGGTTATTATCAGCGGTTCATAAATGGATTCTCTCAGATCGCTGCTCCACTATCTAAGTTGACGTGGAAGGACGTCAAATTTCATTGGGATGATCATTGTGAGGCAAGCTTTCAGGATCTCAAACAATGATTGACGTCCGCACAGATACTAGCCCTTCCCACTAGTAGTCGGGAGTATGTGATATACAGTGACGCTAGCCGACAGGGATTGGGTTGTATATTGATGCAGGATGGTCGGGTTGTTGCATATGCTTCTCGACAGTTGAAGAAGCATGAGTTGAACTACCCTACATACGACCTCGAGTTGGTCGCCATAGTCTTTGCCTTAAAGATATGGCGACATTACTTATACGGGGTGACTTACAGGGTATTCACAGACCATAAAAGTTTAAAGTATTTATTCACCCAGCGGGAATTAAACATCAGATAGAGGAGATAGTTGGAGTTATTGAAAGATAATGATCTTATCATCGATTATCATCCAGGAAAGGCAAATGTTGTGGCAGATGCCTTGAGCCGGAAGTAATCATCTTCTCCTCAGACGACAGAGAGTGCTTATCTCTCTTGTTTGGTAGGACTCCGTGCATTACGAGTCAGCTTGACTAGTAATGATCGAGGAGCGCTACTAGCCCGATTTGAAGTGAGGTCGACCTTACTCGATCGCATTAGGGAGCTCCACGGATCAGATGAGGTGCTCCGAGGTATTCTTGATAGGATCCACAGAGGTGATGGAGGAGATTTCCAAGTCCGTGATTACGGACTAGTGGTATACCGAGAGTGGGTTTGCATTCCTGCAGACAGCGAGCTCCGGAGAGCTATTCTTGAGGAGGCTCATTCCTCCGCTTATGCTATGTATCCGGCAGTACGAAGATGTACCGAACTATCTGGAATAGTTATTGGTGGTCCGGTATGAAGAGGGAGATCGTAGAGTTTATTGCTCGATGCATGGTTTGTCAACAGGTGAAGGCCGAGCATCAACGACCTGCCGGTACTTTACAGCCTTTTCCCATTTTCGAGTGGAAGTGGGAACACATCACGATGGATTTTGTTATGGGGCTACCGCGGACTTCGACAGGGCATGATGCTATATAGGTGATCATCGATAGACTCACTAAGTCTTCACACTTCATCCCTATTCGTGGTGATTATTCCTTATATGTGTTGGCACGTCTCTACATCGACACCATTGTTAGACTTCATGGGGTACCTATGTCGATAGTGTCAGACAGAGACCCCAGATTTACGTCTAGATTTTGGCCCAAATTATAGGATGCATTGGGCACTAAACTGAGATTCAACACAGCCTACCACCCCAAGACTGATGGTCAGTTAGAGAGAACCATCCAAACTCTAGAGGACATGCTAAGAGCATGTGTTATGGATTTTCGAGATAGGTGGGATCGGCATCTCCCATTGATAGAGTTTGTATATAACAATAGCTATCAGGCCAGCATTGGGATGCCTCCTTATGAGGCATTGTATGGGAGGAAATGACGTACTCCATTATGCTGGGATGAGGCAAGAGAGAGACGACTCACCAGTGTTGAGATTGTTAAGGAAACTAAAGAGAAAGTGAGGATCATCCATGAACAGATAAAGACCGCTTAGGACCGACAGAAAGCTTATGCCGATAGGACGCGGCGACCACTTGAGTTCGAGGAGAGAGACATGGTTTCCTATAGATATCACCCTGGAAAGGGGTGATTTGATTCAGGCAACGAGGTAAATTAAGCCTTAGGTATATTGAATCTTTCCGTATCCTTGAGAGGGTCGGAAATGTAGCATACAGGTTAGAGCTGTCGAATGAGCTTTCACATATTCACGATGTCTTCCACGTCTCGGTACTTAGAAAGTACCTGTCTGATCCATCACATATCTTAGAGCCTCTGCCAGTTGAGTTGCGTGAGGACTTGAGTCTACCAGTTCAACCCGTGACTATCCTCGATCGACAGATTAAGAAGCTGCGAAGTAAGGAAGTTCCTTTAGTCCGAGTCTTATGGAGGAGTGACCAGGTCGAGGAAGAGACCTGGGAGCCCGAAGAGGCTATGAGGAGACAATATCCCTAGTTTTTCACTGTATAGTTTTCTTTTAGTTTCGAGAACGAAATTTATTTTTAGGGGGTTAAAAAATATAACACCGATAACTCGGTATACTCATATTTATATATAATGTTCTTCATATTTTATAGAACGAAATTCACTCAGAAAAAAAATTCATCAAATATTTGATCGGCAGATGATTTTAAAGTTTAGTTGATCGATTAGTGGAATATTGGTTTGTTCGGTAGCGACTGCTCTTGGGAGATTGTTATCTCTAGACCATTTATTTTATTTTTATAGTTCAGTATATTATCGTCGGTTATAATTAAATTCCCGATCGGTATCTTTGTCTCACTGATATGTTTAAATATTTATTTCTCGTCGGTCCGTTAATCGAATAGTATTTTCAATCTCCAATCGGCACCTTTCGTTCTCTTCGGCACTGTTGGGTAATTTTTATTCGGCACCTGAAATTTGATATTTTAAATAATTCTTATCGGTGCCTTCCAATTTTGCTTCTGCACCAGTTCGACATAATTTTCTTCATTGACCGGACAGTCATTTTGATTTCCCTTCATGTATTTGCCAATTCATTCGGTTATAAATTTTCTCCAATATTCCTTCATTCAGTATTAACCGAACGGTGCCCATTACATTTCCATTCGGATATTTGTAAATCCAATACGGTATTGTTGACAATAAATTTTTTGTACTGTCAAGAGTCTGTCGGTATACACTTATAATTTTGAGAAGTTTGTGTCCCTCTATTTATTGATCGGCTAGCCACAAGAAAGCACTTTCATCTGGTTGGCAGGTCAGTCTTCCTGATCAGTCTTCCCGATCAGCCATCCCGGTCAGTTTTCCTGATTAGTCTTCCAGATCGGCTATCCCGGTCAGTCTTCCTCATCAGTATTCCCGGGCCACCCATCTGGTCAGCCTTCATAGGTGACCTATTTGATCAGCCTTCCCGGGCGACCTATCTGATCAGCCTTCCCGGATGACCTATCTGAGCAGCCTTCCCGGGCGACCTATCTGATCAGCCTTTTCGGGTGACCTATCTGATCAGCCTTCCCGGACGACCTATCTGAGCAGCCTTCCCAGGCGACCTATCTGATCAGCCTTCCCGGGCGACCTATCTGATCAGCTTTCTCGGGCGATCTATCTGGTTAGCCTTCCCGGTCGACCTATCTGGTCAGTTTTCCCGAACGACCTATCTGATCAGTTTTTCCGGGTGACCTATCTGATCAGTCTTCCTGAATGGCCTATCTGGTCAGCCTTCCCGAATGGTTTTCCCGATCGGCCTTCCTAATCAGTCTTCCCGGACAACATTCCTAAATAGCCTTTCCTGAACAGCATTTTCTCTCTTTAATTGATGATCAGCTAGACTGATGAGACTTGACCCAAATGCATCACAAATCATACTTTTCTCAACAAATAAAATTTTACATATTTAAACTCATTGGGTTGAGTTCTGAATTACTAAAGAGGACATATTGGGCACCTAGGTACATTGAAAGTGAATAAATTCATGAAATGAGTTTATAAGTAAAGAGAATGGTAGGACATTAAAACCCATGAAGGCCAAACTCTAATTTTCTTTTTCTTCCATTTTCTCTCTTGGTTCACATCTCCTTTCTCCCTTTCTTCCTGTTTCTTCCAAAAATCAATCAAAATACCTCTAGACCCACACTCTAAAAGTTCAAAAACTCATGACGTAACCTCTAGCAAGTTAAAACTAGTAAGAGAGTTAAGGTTTCTAGTGAGAGAAAATCTAGGGTTTGATCGTGATCCAGCTTGAGACAAATCGAAGACTAAAAATTTAGATAATATTTTTAATATTAGTTTGAGTTTATTTTCCTCTGTCATGACTTTGGAGTTATGTTGAAAATTGATGAAAAAAGAATTTGTGGGTTTTGAGTCACCGTAAGTGAGAGAAAGATTGGGTATTCAATATTAGGGTTTTGGGTTTTTTTAAAAGAATTGACATTGATGATGGTGGATACTTGGTTATGTCTCTTAGGAGTTGCTGAAAGCCGAACAGGGCAGGACATTCACTGCAAAGACGTCCGGCAGTGACTATCGTCTCTAGTACGATGAGTGGGACTGTAGACATTGTGTTATTGATTGAACAAATCCATATTTTTATAGCTTTTCAAATGACATGGTTTATGATATGTGTGGAAGCATCTGAATGATATATTTTATAAATGTTACTTTCGTGACCATTGGAGTGTCTTAATGAACTGTTTAAATGATATGCATCCGTGAAATTTATATTGAACTGACTTATGCTATTTTTGTGAACTTGACATGATTTACATACTTCCATTTGTATTGGCATATTTATTTGACTTGGTTTAATGAATTGTTATGGGCTAAATCGCTTACTTGTGATGTGTGGGTCGGATGCCCACTTGTGATATGATGATGTGATGATATCCATGATGGACTTTCGTAGCTATGAAGGGCTTTGGCAGTGGTACCCATTGTGTCCATATACATTTCGGCCGGAGGTATCTCCCAAATGCCATATGTATAGTTGCGGCCGGATGAACCATATATGGGAGGACATGTGTGACGTCACTGTCTAGCTTCGGGCGGGATTCTATATATAATTGATTATGTATGCTTGATACTATTGAGGCTCGTGGCCAACATTGGGGAAGAGAGCTTGATGTTTTCTTTATACTTGCATATGAAACACCCCCAATGCGCCCGTCATTGATCGCGGTAGACCATCACCGGGGATATTTTATTGGCCAACTCTATATGATTTTGAAACGATGACGAATGCGTGTGTGGATACCATTATGTGTGACATATGATTTATGAATTGTGGAAATATCATGATTATTTTATAATGCCATCGCATTTTAAAACTTTGCTTTGACACTCCATGCTCACATATATGATTGATAACATATTGTCGATTCCCTCACTCACTGAGTATTCCACATAATACTCACCCCTCACTTTCCTTGATTTCAGATAATAGATTGACAGAAAGACGTGTCGAGAGAGTTCGATATACTTGATTTGTATTGAAGATCTTGAACTTTGGGTATGGTATCGATCATTCTTCTACAGGGATGTAGTTGATGATGTTGGATGATATATATGTATATTTGAGGTCTATAGAATGTCCATTGTATACATTTATTGGGATGACTATAATTTTGTTATGTAAAGTAATTGAAACTCTCACCAGTGTTGTATAATTATGCATTGAGGCATTATCTTGTATTTTACATTCTTTACTTGGGAAAATGATATTTTGAGGAAACAGGTATTGATGTTAGCCTTCGTTGTCTCGGCATGCATGTCGAGTGATGGCAGCATACGAGGTGACGGGCAGCTGTTCACGGTCTCGGATTGAGGATCGGGGCATGACAAATACAGTCCACTAAGGTTAGTCATACCTTGAATCTGGCTAAAAGTGTACCATTGTCATCACTGGCCAACTCGACTCCTAATGTACGGAGTCCTACTAAATATGAAAGATAAAAACTCCCATGAGCTGAAGAAGAAGATGAGGACTTGTGGCTTAGAGCATCCGCAACAACATTTACCTTGTTTGGGTGATAGTCAATCACCAAATCATAGTCCTTGATTAGATCTAACCACCTTCTTTGTCTCAAATTGAACTCATTCTGAGTGAGCAAGTACTTGAGACTCTTCTGGTCAGTAAAGATCTTGAAAGTAACCCCATATAAATAATGCTGCCAAATCTTTAAAGCAAAGACAATGACAGCCAGTTCCAAGTCATGAATAGGGTAGTTTACTTCATGCTTCTTTAACTGGCAAGAGGCGTAAGCAATCACCCTATTGTCTTGTATTAACATGCACCCTAGCCTTTGCTTGCTGGCATCACTATATACCACAAAATCACCGCCGCCACTAATGGGGAGAGCAACGATAGGAGCGGAGGTCAACTTTCACTTAAGCTCTTGGAAACTACTCTCACACTTTTTATCTCATTCGAACTTAACTTCATTTCAAGTAAAATTTGTCATTGGAATTGCTATTTTCGAGAATTCTTTTACGAATCTCTGAGAAAACTTCTCACCTCAGTGACATTCTTAGACTGCTCCCACTTCAGAATGGCCTCTACCTTCTTTGGATCCACAAAAATCCCATCTTTGGCAATCACATGTCCCAAGAATCCAATCTCTCTTAACCAAAACTCACACTTGGAGAACTTAGCATACAACTTCTTCTCCCTAAGAGTTTGCAATATGGTTCGGAGATGTTCAGAATGTTCTTCATCACTCTTGGAATATATCAAGATGTCGTCGATGAATACTATGACAAACTTATCGAGGTAGGGATAAAACACTCGATTCATAAGATCCATGAAGGCTACAGGAGCATTCATCAACCCAAAGGGCATTACTAGAAATTCGTAGTGTCCATACCGCATCCTAAACGCGATCTTGTGAACATCATCACCCTTTATCCTCAATTGATGATAGCTCGATCTTAAATCTATCTTTGAGAACACACTAGCCCCTTGAAGTTGATCAAAAAGATCATCAATCCTTGGGACAGGATACTTGTTCTTGATTGTTGCCTTATTGAGTTGTCAGTAATCAATACATAACCGGAGGGTTCCGTCCTTCTTCTTCACAAACAGAACCGAAGCACCCCAAGGTGAAGTATTCGGCCTGATGAACCTTTTATCCAACAACTCTTGGATTTGAACGTTCAACTCTTTTAACTCTGCGGGTGCCATTCAATACAAAGGAATAGAAATCGATGCAGTACCGGGAATCAAGTCTATGGTGAAATCAAATTTCCGAACCGGTGGCAACCCAGACAACTCTTCCGAAAAAATATCCGGAAACTCATTCACCACAAGAGCATCATTCAGATTAGGGCTTCCCATCGTGGTGTCAACAATATGAGCTAAATAAGCTCGCATCCTTTATGCACTAATCGCCGTGTTTCAAGAGCTGAAATTACACAGCTCGACAAGACTCGCGCTTACCAAAGAACACAAGTGGAGGACATTCT
Organism: Dillenia turbinata; assembly: GCA_037126225.1. Lineage (NCBI taxonomy): Eukaryota > Viridiplantae > Streptophyta > Magnoliopsida > Dilleniales > Dilleniaceae > Dillenia > Dillenia turbinata. Next base: position 9,460,453 of record JBAMMX010000020.1, read on the forward strand.
GGTTTGCGAAATTTCACTTCCTTGGTGAAACAATTTACTAAAGCTCGGTGAAGATATAGCCAATCCATGCCTAGAATGGCATCAAAATCCTTAATCTCCAACGGAATCAAATCCGCTTCAAGAGTTACCTCATCGATTTTCACCTCACAAGACTTATACACTGTATCTCTAATCAAGTATTCTCCTAAAGGTGTAATAACCAACAATTCCTCAACAAGTGGAACTAAAGACCTATCAAAATGCCTGGTAAATCCTGAATTCACAAATGAATTATTAGACCCCGTATTTATTAGTACACGAGCATCTACCCCAAAGATTTTTATCATACCTATCAGCATAGACCATAAGCAAAATCATTAGTCATTCCACAAATTCATCATCCATATATGACTCTCTATAACATTTCACCACACTACACAATCATGATCAACTCATATATCTACCTATTATAGAAATTTACCCTCTAACATAATCATAATATTATACTAATAATCATAAAAAAAATCATATTATCGACATTCCTTAAATCATAATAATAATCATCTATATCATATTTTTAAATTAGCTAGTTCAAGTTCCAAAGTGGTTTACCTATAAGCACGTCAGGATTGGTTTGGGCTTCGTCATTAATTATAGCATAGATTCTTGCGTAAGATCTAGGTTGGGGATGTTGAGTGGGGGTGGCTACAGTATTACTTCCTGTACTCGTTCTAGGAGTAGCATTGGTGGAAGGTGTCGAAATAGTAGATGGGTCTCTCTTGGAACCATTAGGAGGATCCCGAACTTGATGACTTCCTTGCCCTTCTGTATTTAACTTCGGACAAGCGTATCGAAGGTGACCCTCCTTCCCGTAATAATAATATCTTTTGGGTCCCCTTCACGAACCCATATGATGCCTCTTACAAGTAGGGCAAGGTTCTACTCCACTCCCCCTCGATCTTGCTCCCGATCCAACATTTTTGCTAGGAGAATTTGGTTTGAAAAATGGTTGGCCTTGAGGAGAGCCAACCGATCCTGAAATGGATCCGCCATTATAAGATCTCATACTTCTGTTCTTCTTGGAACCTTGGCCCGGTATGAAACCATTGGGTCTCTTTTTTTTCCCATGGTGTTCTCTAACTTTGCTTCTCTCCATCACTATTTTCTCGGCCCTCAAAACCAAGTCTAGGACATCTTGGAATGTATGCCCTTTAGTGATTGACATCTTCTCTCTTATGCTCAAGTTCAATTCCGATTCAAATTTTGTACACAAGGACTCTTCAGAGTTTACAAACTCCAGAACATAAGTGGCAAGTTCTCTCAGTTCTGCCTAATACTCAGACATCGTCTTGTTTCCTTGAGAAATCTTGAAGAATTCCTCTCTCTTCTGGTCCCTATAGAATCGTGTATAATATTTCTCCTCAAAAGCTCTAAGGAACTCTCCCAATGTAGGTGGTATAGTCACTCTAACTTTCATATTTTCCAACCATGTCCTAGCACCCTTATCCAATAATTTCACTATCACCCACAATTTCATCTCATCATCTAGCCTCATGTCGGTGACAGTCTCTTGAATTCGGCCAATCCACTCCTTGGCCACGGAAATATCACACGTGCCGGAGAATGTCTCACATCCAAGTTGTCTTATCTCTTTGAATAGTTTTGACAGCTTAACCGTAGGACGATCGGTTGATGCAACAACCGGAGGAGTAAGTGCTATCGGAACACTAGGTGCAACTCCAGGCATAGGAGGAGGAACCGGCGGAGGAGCTGAAGATTGAGGTGGAGCTTGATACTGTGCTTCGAAAGTACTCCACCACTCCATCACTCACTGGAGGGTGGCTATAGGAGGTGCAGGAATCCCAGTTGAAGGAGCCGAGTGTGTAGACACTAAAGGAGGTAGAGCATGTGAAAACGACTCATTCCATGCTCTTGGGGAAGAATTTCGCTTACATTCCTCATGCTTCTACGTGGAGGCATGGTTATCTATAAAGGGAAAAGTATTGTTTAGCACTTGGGATTAAGTAAAGAACTAATTACTTAACCCCCTAAAAATGATATTCCTAATTCTCTAAGAATCCATAGAAGGTTTTTGTACATCCTTTAAAAAATTCTTTTAAAATCTGAATTTTCAAAAGAAAACTGTTCTTAAAACCTTTGAAAAATCATTGGGACATTTGGTGACATTTTAAATTTTCAAACATTTTAAAAATCGAGCCTAAACTCTGATAAAGCTGTCACGCCCTGACCTTCGAGTTAAGCATGCGACAACCGTCGCGTTATCTCGATATACGAGCAGAATCTCTCCATATACCGGGATACTGCAAGGTTTTCAACTTATTCAACCAGTTTTAAAAACAACTCAACAACATTTAAAGGATCATCCCAGTCCATTTTATCACAATAAGCATGCATGAGGCCAACCCGGCCAATCAAAATTTAATGCATGCATAAGGCCATCCCGACCGATCAAAGAAATCTTAATAAAATTTTCACAACCTCCAAATGTCTCAAAATTCACAATAAAGTCCAAATGTCTCAATAAAATAATAAGTTTTTCAAAAATAAAGTTTTAAACAAAATTTAACAAGTTCCACAAATAACCGAGCATGGATTCTATCAATACTTACCCCAAGAGATATGACAAGTATCAAACAAATCCAAATCAAAAGATTAGTACCATTGTTTCCTTCCATAGGTTATACTACATCAATCCAAAAACAAAACCTACATCACCAATACCTATATAATTTCAGCACAATAATATCTCCAACTAGTTCCAAATTGACGTCTCCCACCTTGGCATCCTCTGAAAAATATAGAAGAGATAGGTGAGTAAGGGAATACTCAGCGAGTGGAGTGCAATTGCATAATTGTGTGATAAATGAGGGGTGAGTGTGGGAGAGTCAAAAACATATATCACAATAACTCAAATTTATATAAAATAGATTTAGCAAACTAGAACAATTTTAATTGAACATGCATCTATAAATTTCAAGCTTTCCAAAATCAGGGGACTCCCTAAAGAAACTTCTCCCACCCAAGGTTTGGCTGAACCTGAATGGAAGCCCGCCAAGGGTTTTTTTTTTATTCATTTTTTTCACAACACTAAGTTTCCACTTCCTTGGTGTTGACTCGTACCTCACCGGGGAATATCGAGATATAACACGACTTCGACAGAGGGAGTCACATCTGTCTCCCCCACTCATCCAATCCCAACCACGTCATCCTGTTGGCTCGCTCTATGGAGGGAATGACTATAGTCATTTACATCACATGCACCATCATTTCATAAATATCCAATCTTCATTCAATGTGCTATCAAAAATCAGATTTCCAAATCACATATAACAATCATGAACACAATTTCAAATTTAGTATGGCACAAGTTCATTCACAAATAATATGGATACATATATAGTTCAATTCTTATTTCAGAACATCTCACAATCACAAAAATTTATACAAAAATCATATAAAAACATTTAAAGCTATTTATAATAAGAATTGAAATCATTTTGCTCATTTAAAACACAATAAACCATCCACTCACCTCTCGAGAGGGTATTCACTCCCAATTCCTCAATTTAATCCAATGTGACTCCTCTAAACTTCCAAACGGGTTATCCTAAATCAATAATCATAATTGCAATGTCAATTTAGGATCATTTCTAGGGTTTATAAATTTTTTCCAATTTCTGCACAAACCCTAATTTTTTCCAAATCCAAGAATCTATATTCATGGTTCTAGACATCACTTAGACCTATATACAAATTTTCATTTCATTTCCTCTAATTTTCACTATTCACAATTTCGAGGGTTTTTTATCTCAAACTGAAATTGCATCAAATCTTAATAATACGATTAAATCTAATATTAAAGAGGTTAAACCAAAGATTAAGAGTAAGAAATTACCTTTATTTCATAGTTGATTTAAGCTATAGGTGTCGGATTGCAAAAATCCCAAAATCTCCTCTTCGCATGGGAAAACCCAAGATTTTTCACCCAAATTTCATCCTTCCCTAAGTTTGATTGGGGTTTGGGGTGTTTAATAAAGTGATTTAATGAGGATATTAAATTTTTCTAGAGAATGAACTAAAGAGAGATTGAATGTAGAGAGAGTGATAATGTGCAAAATTATTGATTTTATTGTTATTATTATGTATTAATTTTGCATTGACTAGTGCTCTAATAATTGGTTTTATTGAATTTTCATTTTAGGAGATTGGATTTGAAGATTTGGAGCACATTGGGCTTAATGAAGCAATTTTGAAGATTAATTGGGTCAAGACATTTTATTGGGCTTTGAAGAAGAGGAGATTGAATTTTATTTCAATATTTTAGTAGCATTTTTATTTTTAGTAAAATCTATTTTTTTTTTAGTAGGAGTGAATTTTTGTAATCTCCTAATTTTGGAGACTCCTAATTGATTTAGAAGTCTAGAGGAAGGAAAATAGGGTATCAAATCTTAATACCTTTTTATTCCACACGCAAGGGCCGGCTGCTTCTCAACCTTTTCATTCCATACACACCCGGCTGCCCCCTTCTTTATTTTTTTATTCTACAAGCCTCCTCCACCTTACCATTCTTCACACAGGAAGCCTGCATTCTACAGGAGACATAATTCACCAAGAGGGTGGACGGCTGCTACCATTTAAGTTTTCCTTCCTTTCTTAATTAGGAATTTTTATTTTTCTTTTATTTCTCTTGTGATGATACTTACCACCATGTGTGGCTAATTTTTATTTCTGATTCAAGGGGAATTTTAATCGATTGTTCTTCATTGTGAGGTTATGTTCTAAATTTAATTTCTTGCTTGTATTCAAGTATTCGTTGATTCTTGATTTAATTTTAGGGAACCCTAATATTGGTTAATCTGACAATTTAATTCAATATTAGTTTTTCCATTGCTATCCAGGAATTCAGTGATCCGTAATTGTCATGAACGAATGGTACAAGTAGTAACTAGGTTATTTTTATTATGGGTCTTTTACCGGTAATCAATTGACCTAGGGAATCAATGGAACAAAATTGAGTAATTGCGGCTATCCCAATTATTTATATTTTGGTTTAACTGTTTTCACATAACGTAATGCTATCATTATATTGATATGGAACGCTATCGTGCCCAGTCGGTTAATGATAAGTTTCGATTAGATGCTGGGTTTGGTCGATTAAATTAGGAAAACACAAGATTTATTACGGCTATCCTAATAGATCTAAGGTTAAATGCTTGAATCGCAAGAATAATATTTTAACCAATGATCAATGAGACAATCGAATATATGAACCCTTGGATCGGATTTTTTGTGAATTGATTCTCTTCCTTAAATTTTAGAATTTGCATTGTTGATTTGTTTCTTATTTTTAGGTTATTAATTTTTATTTGGTAATTTTTATTTTAACAATTTATTTGAAAACCCCCCAATTTTATTTTTAACATCAACTAGGAGATTAAGTTAATTAGTTCCCTTGGGATTCGACCTGGTAACCACTATTGCTACAGTTTGTTGCATTGGGGGAAATCAGTATTAATTTGAGGGCTTCGACAACCCGACCAAATTTTGGCGCCGTTGCCGGGGAACTATTTTGATTTCTTAGTTGTGTTTTCTTTATATTTGTTTTGCTGACCTCTTTTATTTTATGACCCGTTCTTCTCAAGAAGGTGAATTGGAATATATTCCCGAAATTGAGAAAACTGCTCGCCGATTGAGAAAGGAGGCCAGACAGAGGAAAGGTAAGTTACGTAGAAGGTCAATTTTTAACATTGATTTGACAATTTGTGACAGGTTTATTTTTGAAGAAGAAGAGGAAAAGATGGCCGAACGTGAGAGAACCTTGAAAAAATTGGCTGCTCCCAATCTGAATCAACAACCCTTGTGTATCGAATATCCGAATCTTGAGGTAGCTTTCGAACTTAAATCTGGTTTGATTCACTTACTTCCTATTTTTTGTGGTCTTCCAGGTGAGGACCCACATAAACATTTGAAGGAATTCCACGTTGTTTGTTCGAGTATGAAACCCCAAGGTGTGACCGAGGAACAGATTAAGCTGAGAGCCTTTCCCTTTTCCCTAAAAGAAAAGGCAAAAGACTGGTTATACTATTTACCTCCGGGTTCGATCAATACATGGAATGGGATGCAGAGATTATTTTTGGAAAAATTTTTCCCTGCATCTAGGGCTGCCAACATTCGAAAGGAGATATGTGGGATCGCAAGTTAAGCGGAGAGACGCTGTATGAGTACTTCGAGAGATTTAAACAACTCTGCGCTAGTTGTCCACATCATCAAATACCGGAACAACTCTTGATACAATATTTCTATGAAGGACTTCTACCCATGGATAGGAGTATGGTAGATGCGGCCAGCGGAGGAGCCTTGGTAAATAAAACACCTGAAGAAGCCAGACAATTGATCACAAATATGGCAGAAAATTCTCAACAATTTGGGTTGAGAACGGATGGAGTTACGAAACGTGTCAATGAGGTAAGTCATTCTCACCTTGAAAATCAAATTTCTGAATTGACTGCTTTGGTTCGTCAGATGGCTGTAGGACAAATACAAGCAACCAAGGTTTGTGGCATATGCTCGATACCCGGACATCCTACGGATACGTGTCCATCTTTGCAAGAAGATTCTACTCATCAAGCAAATGTCGTAGGAGGATTTCCTGGCCAACCTCAAGGGAAGTACGATCCCTACTCCACTCATTATAATCCTGGTTGGCAAAATCATCCAAACCTGAGTTACGGGAATCAAGGAGGACAGACAAGATATCCTCCTCAGCAATTCAATAGGCCAACACAAGCACCGACACAATCATCTAATTCAGGTATGTCCCTAGAAGATATTGTGAAAGCTCTCGCGACTAACACCCAAAAATTTCAACAGGAAACGAGGGCTAGTATTCAAGACTTGGGAAATCAAATCACACAGCTGGCCACTTCAATTAGCAATTTGGAGGCTCGAAATTCAGGGAAATTACCTTCACAAACGGTAGTAAACCCTAAGGAAAATGCTAGTGCAATGGTGTTAAGGAGTGGAAAAGAAGTGCAATCTAAACCGCCATCACCCAAAAAGAGGAATGAAAAGAAAGACGAAGAGGAAAAAGCCGAAGTAGCCAATGAAAATCCAATCAAGGTAAATTCCGATTCTCTTTTGCATACGAGTTCTAACAATGTTGAACCACCTTTTCCAAGCAGGTTTGAAAGATCCAGGAAGGAAGACTATGAAAAGGAGGTTTGGGAAACTTTCAAAAAGGTAGAAATAAACATACCTTTGTTGGACGCCATCAAGCAAATACCCAAATATGCAAAGTTTTTGAAGGAGCTATGCACAAACAAGAGGAAGATGAAAGGTGATGAGAAAATAAGGGTGGGGGAGAATGTGTCTGCTGTCATCAAGAGATCCCTACCCGAGAAATGTTCGGATCCAGGTATGTTCACTTTACCCTGTGTTATTGGTTTGAGAAAATTTGAACGTGCTATGCTAGATTTAGGAGCATCAATCAATGTCATGCCATATTCTATCTATATTGCTCTAAATCTAGGTCCTTTAAAGGAAACTAAAGTGATTATTCAATTGGCTGACCGTTCTGTTGTGTATCCGGAAGGGGTTGTTGAAGATGTTTTGGTGCAGGTTAACGAGTTAATTTTTCCAGCAGATTTTTACATCTTGAAAATGGACGAAGACACCATTACAAATTCAGCACCGCTACTATTGGGAAGACCGTTCATGAGAACAGCAAAAACAAAGATTGACATGGATGAGGGTACACTCTCCGTAGAGTTTGACGGCGAGATTGTGAAATTCAATATTTTTGAAGCAATGAGGTACCCGAATGAATGTCATTCGATTTGCTTTGCTAATGTCATTGATTCGATTGTGCAGGAAATTTTTGAAGAAGAAAATGACACAAATCGTGCATTGGACATTCAATTCAATACTAAGGAAGAGACGGTCGAGATTTGTGAAATTTCAGAGTCAATATTGGAACAACAACCAAGGTCTTTGAATTCGAGTACCATACTTCCTATTTCTCACAAGAAAATGTTACCTTCTGTTTTAGGTGGCTCCAACATTGGAATTGAAAACCTTGCCGGATCATCTTAAGTATGTGTACTTAGGTGATAGAGAGACCTTGCCCGTTATTATAGCAAAAGAGTTGACGGAAGAGCAGGAAAATCGGCTTCTACAAGTTCTAAAAGATCACAAGACAGCAATCGGTTGGACCTTAGCTGATATAAAGGGTATTAGTCCCTCAATTTGCATGCATCGAATCCTTTTGGAAGAGGACACTAAACCAGTAAGGGAATCACAAAGAAAGCTGAATCCAATCATGAAAGAAGTGGTGATGAAGGAAATTCTCAAGCTTTTAGATGAAGGCATAATTTATCCAATTTCTGACAGCAAGTGGGTGAGTCCAATCCATGTGGTACCAAAGAAAACAGGGATCACAGTGGTAAGAAATCAAGACAATGAGTTGGTACCCATGCGAGTCCAAAATGGTTGGCGAATGGTCATTGATTTTAGGAAGCTCAATTTAGCCACTAGAAAGGATCACTTCCCTTTACCCTTTATTGATCAAATGCTAGAAAGATTAGCCGGAAAATCATTCTTTTGTTTTCTTGATGGTTTTTCAGGTTATTATCAAATCGTTATTGCACAAGAAGATCAAGAGAAGACTACATTCACATGTCCATTTGGGACGTTTGCTTATAGAAGGATGCCTTTCGGTCTATGCAATGCCCCAGGTACATTTCAACGGTGTATGTTAAGCATTTTTTCTGAATATATTGAGCATTGCATTGAGGTCTTTATGGATGATTTCACGGTTTACGGTGACTCGTTTGATAGTTGTTTAGGGCATTTGATCAAAATTCTGAAAAGATGCATGGAAACGAACTTGGTTTTGAACTATGAAAAATGTCATTTCATGGTGAAGGAAGGCATAGTGCTAGGACATGTGATTTCTTCTAGAGGTATTGAAGTAGATAAGGCAAAGGTTGACTTGATTAAGAGCTTACCTTACCCTACAAATGTTAGGGAAATTCGTGCTTTTCTTGGACATGCAGGTTTTTATCGCAGGTTTATTCAAGATTTTTCAAAGATTGCATTGCCATTATCCAAGTTGCTTCAGAAAGATGTACCTTTCGATTTTGGGATAAAATGCAAGGAAGCCTTCGACAAGCTTAAAAACCTGTTAACTATTGCACCAATCATTCAACCACCTGATTGGAATTTACCTTTTGAGATCATGTGCGATGCAAGCAATTTTGCTGTGGGAGCGGTTCTTGGCCACGGATCGATAAGAAGAGTCACGTCATTTACTACGCTTCAAGGACATTGAATGCTGCTCAATGCAACTACACTACCACTGAAAAGGAGCTCTTAGCCATTGTTTTTGCTTTAGATAAATTCAGATCTTATTTACTTGGTTCTAAGGTAGTTGTGTATTCTGATCATGCAGCTTTGAAGTATCTTTTGGCGAAAAAGGAGTCAAAACCCAGGTTGATACGGTGGATTCTCTTGTTGCAAGAGTTTGATTTGGAAATCAAGGATCGAAGTGGAGCTGAAAATTCGGTAGTTGATCATCTAAGCAGGTTAGTAAAGGAAGAAGATCCTATACCAATTTCTGAAATTTTTCCAGATGAACAACTATTTCACTTGAAAGGTATTACCCCCTGGTATGCAGATATTGTGAATTATTTGGTTACACACATCTTGCCTAATGATCTTAGTAAGTCAAGGAAGGATAAAATTCGATATGAGGCAAAATACTATGTGTGGGATGAGCCTTATTTATGGAAATTTTGTTCTGATCAAATAATTAGGAGATGTGTCCCAGAGAATGAACATAGATCCATTTTAGCATTTTGTCATAGCTATGCTTGTGGGGGACATTTTGGACCAAGGAGAACTGCAAGGAAGGTTCTAGATAGTGGGTTATATTGGGAGACCTTGTTTAAGGATGCTTATTTGTTTTGTAAAAATTGTGATAAATGCCAAAGGACAGGAACTTTGTCTCATAGGAATGAGATGCCTCAAACTCCCATTCTTGTTTGTGAAATATTTGATATATGGGGTATTGATTTTATGGGTCCATTCCCTTCGTCTTGTGGTTATGCTTACATTCTTTTGGCCGTTGATTATGTATCAAAATGGGTGGAAGCAAAGGCCACCAGGACTGACGATTCTAAGTCTGTTGTAGGTTTTATCAAGACTAATATTTTCAGCAGGTTTGGGATTCCTAGAGCCATCATAAGTGATCAAGGGAGTCATTTTTGTAATCGAACAATCGAAGCATTAATGAAGAAATATGGGGTTCATCACCGGATCGCTACAACATACCATCCTCAGACAAATGGACAAGCCGAAGTTTCTAACCGTGAAGTTAAATCCATTTTAGAGAAGACGGTTAACCCGGGACGAAAGGATTGGAGTTTGCGTCTAGATGATGCATTATGGGCTTACCGAACAGCTTTCAAAACGCCAATAGGGATGTCTCCTTATAGGTTAGTTTTTGGAAAATCATGTCATTTACCGGTGGAAATTGAGCATAAGGCGTATTGGGCAATCAAACGTTGCAATATGAAGATGGATGAAGCCGGTGAGTTAAGAAAATTACAACTACAAGAACTTGAAGAGCTGAGATTGGAAGCCTATGAAAACTCGAGGATTTATAAAGAGAAAACCAAACTATTTCACGATAGTATGATCTTAAAGAAACAATTTGCGATTGGGCAAAAAGTGCTTCTATATAATTCTCGACTCAAGCTCATGCCAAGTAAGTTGCGTTCTCGTTGGATTGGTCCATTTGTTGTCACTAATGTGTTTTCTCATGGTGCAGTGGAAATCAAAAGCCTTGACACAAATAAGGTTTTCAAAGTGAACGGGCATAGGTTGAAGATATTTCACGATGACATGGAGATTTCTTCAATGTTGGACATTACATTGCAGTCTCCAATTTATTCATCCGGCTGAATCAATCATGAAGACCGTCGAGCATAACGACGTTAAAATAATTGCGCTTGTTGGGAGGCAACCCAAAATTTTTAAGAGTTTGATTTAATTTTCTAGTAATTTTATTTATTTTTATTTTTGGGTGTTTTATTATGCTATTTATCTCTCCTTTTTAATTTTTATTTGTGTCCAGTAATTTTCTCAAGTCAAGTCACAAATGGAGTGATATTCAAATTTCGGACAGAAGCAGTCACTCTCATACCAGATGATCACGCGGTTTGCTGAATGGGGTGTCAAAATTCGGGCAGAAGCACTCCTACTCTCAGGAGATGATCACGCGGTATTCTGAAGGTTTAATTCAAAAATGGGCAGAAGCACTCCTACTCTTAAGAGATGATCACGCGGTATTGGGTATTGAAAAAAAAAAAAAAAAAAAAAAAAAAAAAGAAGGGGGGATCGAATGGGAGCAGAGAGAGAACACTTCATTCTTACCGCTAATCTCTCTCAGTTCTGCTACGAATCCCTTGAATTCGCCCCCTTCCAAATCCATCAATTGCGATCTTGAATCCTTCCATTCAACCGATCAATTGCAATTTTCACTCATCAATCATCAACCTTCGAAACCCCTTTCGAAGAATCCTAAACCACCGTCATCTTCTTCGCGATTTTTTTTAGCCGAAACCCTATTTTGTTCGAAAACCATCATCATCAATCGATAGCTGCTTCACCATCCTTTATTCCTTTTGATTGAAGACTCAAATCCTCACTCGATCGAACCCCCAAATCTTCCTTTGGCCGAAACCCTAATCGTTCCCCATTTTGGGTATTCTCGATTTGGGTCTCCAAATTCGATCGAAGCTTCTGGTTCATTCCTCTACATCTTCATTCCCTTTCGATTAACATTTCGAATCCCTTTTCGAAATTGCATCTAACTGCTTGTTCCATTTTCAGAACACTATTATTCTTCGTTTTCCACTTTCTCCCACTCGCTGTACACAACCTGTTCGATAAAAAGCCCCAATCAACTCAAGCTTCCGCAAATCTTCACGCAACAGTTTCTGTATTTCATATTCCTCCATGGGAAAGAAAAGGGTGGCAGAGCATCGGTATGGCCTTAGAGCACGTGCTTCATCTTCCATTGAAGGTTCATCTTCCCGAGCGCAAATCACAGACCCTAGTGGCGAGCCAATATCACTTTCTTCAGATGACCAACCATCTCCCTCTGCTAATTCCTCTATGCAGTCCTCTCCTCCAACCACTGAAAACCTTCCGCAGCAGCAAGAACCAATTCAAAAACCTCGAATGCTGCTACCCAGGACTGAATCTTCACGCAAGAAGCCGCGAGTGATGCTTCCTCGGTCGACTGCAACTTCATCCAATGCTCCTCAGTCGACTGCAGGCCCACCAATGGAACCTGCAGAGTTCTCAATTGCCCCTGCCGAGCCACCATCTGCTGACCAAGAGCTCCCATCATCTTCGAGCAGACCGAAATCAAGATCTCGCATGGCCAAGGGCAAATCCATACTACCTCCTGCTCCGCTGAAGTTGGGTGGACACCTCAAGTTCTATTCTGCTGAGCACAAACGCAGGTATCCAGATATCTCCTCCCGTACTATTATTCCCTGCAAATCTTTTCACATTCCTACTTTAGAATCTCTGGGCCTTCTTGAGAACATACAGAGTTATTTATCTGCAATTGATTGGAGTGCGTATTTGAATTTGTCGTGTCCTGCATTTAGAGAATTGACTTGTGAATTTTACACTACATTTCGGTTTGACAGCACTGCACATTGGACTGTGGACACCCCAGGTCTCATAGAATTTCGTTTGATGAACCGTGCATTTCATTTTTCTTTGACCCAGTTTAATGAGGCCCTAGGATTTTCAATTGACTCTTCTGATTCCTCAATCTGTGACTACACTTCACATTTTAATTCCTATTATTCACGTATTTGGTCTGAGTTGACTACTGACCCTCATAATTTTGATCCTAGTCACTCTAAGAGCCACTACCTTAGAGATCATGCATTGCAACTCATTCATCGGTTTTTAGCTTTTAGTTTTTCTGGTAGGAAGGCTAGTTCAGCCGTATGCTCAAAACCTGAATTGTTTTTCCTATGGCCAATGACCCAAAACCAAAAGATTAATTTTGGTTATTGGTTGGCCACTCAATTTCGGAGCGTTCTGTCATCTTCTGCTAGACCATTGATTTTAGGCTCTTTGATTACTCACTTGGCTATGAATTTGAAAGTTTTGGACTTGAGTAATCACAATATGAACATTGCTTGTCCTGCTGAACCATTAGACTTTGATTGTCTCATTCGCATGGGTGTTGTGTACAAATTCAATGGTGTCTATCACTTTACCTCACCGGGTGACACCCGGTCGAGAGTTCCCTCTTCTTTTGCAGGTTCCTCCGATGCTGCACAGTCATCCTTCCCCCCTTCCTTAGCTCAAATAGTGCAAGACATGCAGCGACACATCTCTCAAATGGAGGAAAACATTCAAGCCCTCGCGGATTTTGTAGGATTTCAACTTCCATTCCCATCACCACCTTAGGGGAGTTCTCTCTCTCCCTTCTTCATTGTCTTCAATTTTAGCATTTCATTTCATTGCCTTCATTTTTGAGTTAGCTTTTTCGTTGGTATATTTCTCTTACTATGACGAATTTTCATTTTCTGTTTCTAGTTTTTGGGCTAGGATAGTGTTAGTGGTGACTTCTTTTTGCATTATGCCTAAACGTCTTCTTTTTGCTTCATTGAGGACAATGCAGCATTTAGGTGTGGGGGAGGAATTCATGAATCCATGTCATATCTCTATTTTCTTTTAAATTCCATACTCTTTTGATTTTCATCTGAAAATGATCTTTCAGTTAGCATTCATTGTTGATTTGAGTTGGAATCCATGAAAGAGGCAAGTGTGATTAGTTGTATTTTGGATAAAAATTGTTTTAAGCATCCTATTGACTGTGACGATTGAATTAGATACAAATGTGCAAGATTCGATACAATATTACACACTTTTGTGAGCATTTGAGCCTTGAGAGCATATAATCATTTTTGCTCTAATTTTTTTCATGAGTGTGTATCAATCATAGTGTGTTTATTCTAGAACTTGCTTTGCAATGCTTTTCAAGATCACATATATGAATTCATGCATTAATATGATGGGGGCAATTAGGTTTACACACTTTATCTATCTTAAAAAAGACCTTCCCGTGTATACTTATTCCCTAGTGAACCAAATTGAGCCTTTATCCCTTTTTCTTTGATTATAACCTCACAAATTGACACACAGCCTTCTTTTTATGCTTAACCTTCTTTTTGGCCCTTATATCAAAGAAGCATGTGTTAGGGCTTGAATGGATGGGAATTTGCAAAGGAAATGGGATAATTTTATGTTGGGGAGTATTTTTAGAACTTTGTTCATTCGATTTACGAGATTTGTATATGCACTACATGTCTTCCTTGAGATTTGATTGTTCTCTCTCTTCAAAAAAAAAAAAAAAAAAAGAAAAAAAGAGAAGAAAAAGAAAAGAAAAGGGAGAGAGAAGAGAAAAGTATTCAGAAATATGATCGAGGAATGATAAGGTCTTGATTGAATCATTTTTCTTGGGTTGATTGTACTTCATGTTATGGGATGAGTTGATAGTAGGAATATTTTGAAATTTTTGACATGCTTCTTTGGTATACATTACACATCATTTTTACCTTTTCCCTACCCTTACCCTAGCCACATTACAACCCTTTTAAAGACCCCCGGATTTTTGTTTTGAATTCATATATTCAGTGGTGGAGATTTGATTAATAAGCAAGCTTATGGTAATGGCATATTATGCGTTGATTTTGAGAGTTATCGATAAATTCCCTTTAAACACTTGAGTGCATAGAGCGATCCCCTTGTGAGGGTAACGAATCTTGTTGCATTGAATTCTGATGATATTGTTGAGTCTATTGGGATGCCTATTTATTTTCTTTTAAAGTTATACAACTATGATTACTTGCTCTCTGGATTGTGGTTTTGATTTGAATGTTTCAATGTGTGCTGCTTGAGATTGTTGGATGATGAATTGAAGAAGGGGAAGGAGTGAAGAGGAGAATGGTTGATTGATTTTGGGATAGAGAATGCTTGAGGACAAGCATTGGTTTGGTGTGGGGGAATTTGATAATGTGCAAAATTATTGATTTTATTGTTATTATTATGTATTAATTTTGCATTGACTAGTGCTCTAATAATTGGTTTTATTGAATTTTCATTTTAGGAGATTGGATTTGAAGATTTGGAGCACATTGGGCTTAATGAAGCAATTTTGAAGATTAATTGGGTCAAGACATTTTATTGGGCTTTGAAGAAGAGGAGATTGAATTTTATTTCAATATTTTAGTAGTATTTTTATTTTTAATAAAATCTATTTTTTTTTTAGTAGGAGTGAATTTTTGTAATCTCCTAATTTTGGAGACTCCTAATTGATTTAGAAGTCTAGAGGAAGGAAAATATGGTATCAAATCTTAATACCTTTTTATTCCACACGCAAGGGCCGGCTGCTTCTCAACCTTTTCATTCCATACACACCCGGCTGCCCCCTTCTTTATTTTTTTATTCTACAAGCCTCCTCCACCTTACCATTCTTCACACAGGAAGCCTGCATTCTACAGGAGACATAATTCACCAAGAGGGTGGACGGCTGCTACCATTTAAGTTTTCCTTCCTTTCTTAATTAGGAATTTTTATTTTTCTTTTATTTCTCTTGTGATGATACTTACCACCATGTGTGGCTAATTTTTATTTCTGATTCAAGGGGAATTTTAATCGATTGTTCTTCATTGTGAGGTTATGTTCTAAATTTAATTTCTTGCTTTTATTCAAGTATTCGTTGATTCTTGATTTAATTTTAGGGAACCCTAATATTGGTTAATCTGACAATTTAATTCAATATTAGTTTTTCCATTGCTATCCAGGAATTCAGTGATCCGTAATTGTCATGAACGAATGGTACAAGTAGTAACTAGGTTATTTTTATTATGGGTCTTTTACCGATAATCAATTGACCTAGGGAATCAATGGAACAAAATTGAGTAATTGCGGCTATCCCAATTATTTATATTTTGGTTTAACTGTTTTTACATAACGTAATGCTATCATTATATTGATATGGAACGCTATCGTGCCCAGTCGGTTAATGATAAGTTTCGATTAGATGTTGGGTTTGGTCGATTAAATTAGGAAAACACAAGATTTATTACGGCTATCCTAATAGATCTAAGGTTAAATGCTTGAATCGCAAGAATAATATTTTAACCAATGATCAATGAGACAATCGAATATATGAACCCTTGGATCGGATTTTTTGTGAATTGATTCTCTTCCTTAAATTTTAGAATTTGCATTGTTGATTTGTTTCTTATTTTTAGGTTATTAATTTTTATTTGGTAATTTTTATTTTAACAATTTATTTGAAAACCCCCCAATTTTATTTTTAACATCAACTAGGAGATTAAGTTAATTAGTTCCCTTGGGATTCGACCTGGTAACCACTATTGCTACAGTTTGTTGCATTGGGGGAAATCAGTATTAATTTGAGGGCTTCGACAACCCGACCAGAGAGAGAGTTAGTGAACTAAAGAGAGATTGAATGTAGAGAGACAGAGAGTTATGTTTTTCTGCAAGAGAGAGACAGGCGAAGGCTTGAAGGAAATGAAAATGAGTGAACAAAATGGGATGAGAATGAATTTTGTTAGTGGAAATGGGAAATTACCCTTTTACCCTTCCCATGTTTCAAGTTTTGTTAAGGTTTGGAGGGCATTTTGGTCATTTGGCAACACGGTTCAACCATGTTCTTGGGTGGTTCCCCCGGTGGTTCCACCGTACGCCCATGTTCTCTCCCTAGGCGGTTCCACAGGCAGTTCCACCGCATGAGAAATGTGCACAATTTTTTTTTTATTCCTTTTGACTTTCTTCTCGGTACCATAGCTACCATCAATAGGATATGAGACCTGTAAAAACCACCGAAGGGTGCTCCGTCGGAGATAGTTCTGATGTTTAAGTCAGAAAGGGCAATTTTCGAGTGTAAAGAAACAGACTAAGAGCTTTTGAGAGGGAGAGGTTCCCTGTAACTAATGTGCCCAATGTATAAGGCCGAGAGAGCGTACCTGACTTAGAAGGCTTGAAGATTTCTTATACCTGATAGAGTCGTATGCTTTCGGGGTGTTACAACCCTACTTTTCTTATGGAGATGATTCAAAAATCTCAAAAGTTAAATATTTTAAAACGTTCATGATCTTTATCGTATGGGAAGTTTCATTACTTGGGGGGATCCTTTTCTTATTTGAAGGATCCTGAAGATACTGCTTTTCAGTAGGGAATCAGAGTCATTGGAGTGCTTTGACCTTTTCACAGGATCAATAAGGTCGTTGGCCTCCAAACGGTCATTTAGCCAATGTGGAGCCTTCGAGCTTGTTTGCTCGGTGAACTAAGGGCTAAGTATCCAATCAGGGAGGTAAATCCCACTTTACAAATCTCATTCGATAGCGGGGTGACTAAGACCTTATCATTCAGGAGATGGGGCGACTAAGATCCTTTGATAGATCAGTTGAATAGCCATAGAAAGTAGTCAATCGATAATACTGGGCTATTCTTATCCATCGGTCGGTAATTATCCCTTCTAAGTTGTGGGCTTTATGTATGGGCCTTTCAAGTGTTGTTCCTTCAAAGTGAGCATTGGGCTATGTCACATCATTTGTCCCCTACTCATGGTGTCTTTTCGTAAGA
This sequence comes from Dillenia turbinata, assembly GCA_037126225.1. Classification (NCBI taxonomy): domain Eukaryota; kingdom Viridiplantae; phylum Streptophyta; class Magnoliopsida; order Dilleniales; family Dilleniaceae; genus Dillenia; species Dillenia turbinata. The sequence goes on from JBAMMX010000020.1 coordinate 9,478,162, forward strand.
AATGTGCTATGAGTATCCATTTTTTGCTTATGGCTTGATGCCACGTATTGCTGTTAGGGTATGTGGATCATCTTTTGGTGGTTATATAAGGCCAGTTGCTCGAATACGCTATGTACTTTCATTCCCTTTTCTTCTTCAAGGGCTATCAGAAAAGTTATTTTCGACAGTAATGGCGAAAACGTCCGCTACTCAAGCTTACCCAGACATTGGTGATATTATGAGTACTATGTCCGTGAAGGAGTTTTAAGAAGTGCAGACTGATATGCTGATGGGTGACAATTACACTTTGGTATCCACAACGGACGTCGATATGGCTAATATGGCACTGGAGGGATGCGTGCCGATGTATAAGCAATCGGTTAAGTATGGATTGAAGGTTCCGTATACAGGTCCCTTCGCGGAGGTACTACGTCATTGGAACATATTTCCAACTCTCTTGATCTCGAGCACTTGGCGCTTGGTAGTTGACATAGCCTCTCTGTTAGGGTTTTGTCATCTTTGTTTTGACTTTGACATCTTGTCGTCTATTTTTATCTTGATGAGATAGGGAAATAACGGTTCAACCAGGGGTTGGTACAAGCTACAGACTCGGCCCGAGTCCAACTAGAGGTTCTGCTATAAAGAGTCCATTGATAAGAGTTAGATGTATAAGTTCTTCTTCATGGAATTCATGGACAAAAATTGTGTTCCTATACTCTCTGACGCCCGTAAGGGGCCATCAGGGTTGAAGCCTTCGGTTATATCTAAGCATGGCCATTTCGTTCGATCTGTCGGTTGTTATTGTGAGTCCACCGGTCGAAGTATATGGGTTGATTCTCTGTTGGACGATCAGATATCATCTTTAGCTGGCCTACTGGTCGGGGAGAAAAGGAGGGTCGATAGGCCCCTTTTATTGGAAAGAGGGAAGATCGAGCTAGTTGACTCTTTAGATTCTTTCAATGAAACTATACTAGAAGAGGTTACAATCGATAGGTAGGTTCAGTCGAACGCAAAGAGATCTCCTCAGGAGTCCGTCGGGGCGCCTATGGCCCTTCTGGAGTCTTTACCTCCCTTATCGAAAAGGAGGAAGACTTACCGCCGTTGTCTCCATCAGGCCGTGCGCTGGTTGCTTTGCCTGTGCATTCGGATCCGACGATGGTTATACTGATGGAGACTATCATCTCGAAAGGAAGTGGATCGACGAGCAACGAGAGTGCTGGTGAGGATGAACCAGGAGGATTGGAAAGTGCTCCCCTATCTGGTGCCAAGGCAAGGCCAGATATTTCTAGGGTTGTGACAGAGAGGAAGGCAGGGCCCTCTTCTGCTATTCCAGTTTGGCCGTCACGCAAAGGAAAATGCAAGGTTCTAGATGGGACTGCATTACCGCCTGTCATTCCCATTTGGTCTTTTAACGGGAGGAAGGATTCGAAAGAGCGAGGGACTGTTACCATATGTGCCGGGGACATGTAATACAGCTACATAGATATGGCTGAGGCGGACCGTATCATCAGCCGGTTAGATTTTCATCAATGTGAACTTGATCTACACAGGATGTCTCAGGAGCAAGTTGGCGGGGCTAAATCTCTTGGTTTGATGGTATCATTCTCTTTATGTTTATTCGGTTTCTTTTACTTCTTGCTCTTTTATGATCCATCCTTCTTTTCAAACCATAGCTCTTGCAGAATTTCAAGAGTAGTAGAAGAGACAGGTGATAGATCACTTGGAGGGATGCGTCGTTGAATTAAGCAAGCAGTGCAAAAAGCTAGAGTCAGAGGCCAAGGTACATGAGGTGCATCTCCAATTAGTTGAGAGGCTGGCTCAGCTTTGTGAAGAGTCTCCTCAGGCAACGGAACATAAGATAGTTGACTTCGAGGAGTCTCACACAAGGGATACCACTACCTTTAAAGTTTCCCAATGTAAATTGATCGAAAAATTGAGGTACGCCGAAAAGATAATTCACCGAATGGGTCTGGGCGAGGCTCTGCCCCCAATTGAGGAGGTTGCAACGGCTCGGGGTTTGGCTGTCGCTCCTGAAGACCTTACTACAGTCCCAATTGTCAAGGGATCTGCTTCTCATAGAGTCTCATTATTTCCTTCCGATCCTATGTAGCATCTCTTTAAAACTTTGAACCCCAGTGCTTTTTGCATTGAGTAATCCTTATTCTTTGTTATCGATTAAGACTGCCTCTTTATCTATTATTGTAGTTCTTATCATGTTTGTCTGGCAGAATCAGGGTGACTTAGGCCTAATGTGCTATCTCATTTGACTGATAGAAACTTTAGATATAGGGACCATGTCCATCCGTTCAGGAAGTTTCATCCCTTTTTGATGACACATTCGATCAGTGAGAAAATTTAGATAGGGGGTCGTATCCACCCGTTCGGAGAGTTTCATTCTTTTTTGATGACACACTCGATCGGTAAGAAACTTTAGATAGGGAGCTCTGTCCACCCGTCTGGAGACTTCCATCCATTTTTTATGACACGTTTGATCGGTAGAAAACTTTAGATATGGGGCCTTGTCCACCCGTTCGAGGAGTTTCATCCCTTTTTTATAACACGTTCGATCGATAGGAAACTTTAGATAGGGGGCAATGTTCACACATTTAGATAGTTTCATCCCTTTTTGATGACATGTTTGATCGGTATGAAACTTTAGATAGGGTGGCCGTGTCCACCCGTTCGGGGAGTTTCATCCATTTTTTATGACATGTTCGATCGGTAGGAAACTTTAGATAAGGGGCCGTGTCCACTCATTCGGAGAGTTTCATCTTATTTTGATAAAATGTTTGAACGGTAGGAAACTTTAGATAGGGGGCCGTGTCTACCCATTCGGGGAGTTTCAACCCTTTTTTAATGACACGTTCGATCGATAAGCTCAGGACAACTTAGGGCTAGTGCTCGGTAGGATCAGGGCTACTCAGGCCTTCCGTTATGTAGGGAATATGTAAGTAAGAAGTCCGTTGAGATGATACCTCACTAACTGGAGAGTACCCTCACATTTAAGAGAAAAGACTGATAGGAGTATACCCTGGTGATTACTTGGGGGTAGAAGTCGAAGGCTCTATATCACATGACAATATTCATATCCCCGTGGCATTCTGAACTTGATTTTCATGTGCTTGGTGCTGGACAGAGCTTTCAGGGTGTTCAAGCCTGACCTGCCCAGAATGACGTTGTAGAGCGAGGGGAGATCCACCACATTGAACACAATTAGAGCCGTTGGATAATTGGGAGGTGTGCCAATGGTGACTGGAAGCGAGATAATACCTTTGGGGTAAATCCATTCATCTGAAAGCCCTTTGACCAGCCCGTATAGGGTTAGAGATGGGCGGACGTGAACCCCATTCGTCTGAAAACATCCCAATATAGAAGATTATAGCCTGCTCCCTGATCGATAAAAATCTTTCTAACCTCGTGTTACCTAATCCTGGCGCCCGTTACGAGGGGGTCATGACGACTTGGGTCTATCCCGACTAGATCTTTGTCTGTGAAGCCAATGATGGGCCTCTTACCCCCCGGCAGTTTATTGGCATCCGTCGCTGGAACTTCTTGTGGGGCAAAAGGGGGTGACTTTGGGGAATAGAAGATCGGCGTGACTAGGCTCCCTGCCTTGTTTTTTGACGGGTGGTCCTAAGAATCCGGATCGTCAGAGGAATGGGGTAGCTTCTAAAGGATGTGCCCATCCTAGACCTTGAATATTACTCCGTCCCTTCTGTCGATCAGCGGTCGAACAGTTTGCCGGTCCTCTGACCCATCACGTCGTGGCGATTCGTATCGACGAACGATGGGAGTGTTTCTTTCCTCCTTGCTGATGAACTCTTGCAGCTTCCCATGGTGCACCAGGAACTTTAATTCGTCTTTTAACTTCTTACAATCATCGGATGTGTGACCATAATCATAATAAAAATGGCAGTACTTGATTTTGTTCTTGTTGGGTTCACCTTCGGTCAATTGTGGAGGCCACCGGACATATAGCTTGTCTCTGATCAAAGATAAGATCCGGCTAGGGGTCTCATTCAGAAGGGTATAGTTATTATACCTCTATAGAGGGAGGAGACTTGCTCGACTCTTCTTCGATAGGGAACTCCCAGGTGACCGGTTGCGTTCCTTTCGAACAGATCGGTCCCTTTTGTGATCGAATGCCTTGACATCTTTAGAGGCATTATATTTTTCGAGTCGCGTGTAGAATTCCTGGATGGTGGCAGGAGGATTCTTAGTAATCAATGTTGTCATACCCGAAGGCCGTAGTCCAATCAGTAGCAGCCAGTGCGATGGAGTGATTCAGAGCCGGCATCTTCATCATCTTGGTCTTAAATTTCTTCAGGAAGTCCCTTAGGGGTTCGTCAACTCTCTAGTGTACCGATAAAAGAGATGTAGACTTTCTCCTAGCTCCCCGACTGATCATGAAGTGGGTTTCAAATATCTAACGAAGTTGGAAAAGGTCTGGATGCTGAAGGGTGAGAGTGAATTGAACCACGTCAGTGCATTCCCTTTGAGAGTAGTAGGAGAATGTTTGCACATCGCTGTGTCTAGCATGTCTCTTGAGACCAGCGTGATCACGGGGATCAGTCATTCTATCGTACTTCTCCATAGGAGGTAAGAGTACGCCCCGCGGCATGGGTTCCGTGGAAACCTTCCTATCAAAAGGCGTTGCACCCAAAGAGTAAAAGGGATCCTCGTCTTTCTTCGCTCCTACCCTTTTGAGTTCGTTTGCCACAAGTTGCTTGACCTGTTTTCTCGGGACATCAGGGTCTCGATGGAAAGTTCCAGACAATTCGCAGCGTGGGGGTGATGATCGCCGCCGGGGATGCCTAGATCCCACGGTGGAAGATTGGCCCTCGAGGGCTCGACTGAGGCCCTCTAGTTGCTTATCATGTTTTAGATCTTTGATTCCAGTCTCTCCATCTGGGGATGGTTAACTTGTTCCGGCACAGGGGCCATAACCGGCTGTTCTTGAATCGCATGTTATAGGACCTGCTCCGGGTAAGATGGTTTGGGAGAGACCACATGATCACGAATGGAGTGATCGGGTGTCACAGGGAGGGCGGCTTCAGAGGGTGTCGCGGTGCGCCCATCTATAGTGGGGGCAGCTTTCAAAATTGTCCTGGTTCTTTTCTTTGGAGGCATAATTGTGTAATTGATTTGTCAGTCTTACAAAGTTGGTTGCTCTAATATATTCCCACAGATGGTGACAATCTATTGGAGGTGGGTTGTGGCTCCACAGAAACTGACTCCTTGATGACTCGAACAGTTTTCATCGAAGGGATGTGAGATCTGCAAAAACCACCAGACGGTGCTCCAGCGGAGGAGGCTCCAATGCTCAAATCAGAAAGAGCGGTTTTCGAGTGTAAAGAAACAGACTGAGAGCTTTTGAGAGGGAGAGGTTCCCTATAACTAGTGTGCCCAATGTGTAAGGCCAAGAGAGCGTACCTAACTTAGAAGTCTTGAGGGTTTCTTATACCTAATAGAGTCATATACTTTCAGGATGTTACAACCCTACTTTCCTTATGAAGATGATTCGGAAATTTCGAAAGTTAAATATTCTGAAACGTTTGTGATCTTTATCGTTCGGAAGATGTGGCAACTAAGCCCCTTCGGTAGATCAGTTGAATAGCCATAGAAAGTAGTCGTTCGATAATACTGGGCTGTGCTCGCCTATCGATCGGTAGCTGTCTCTTCTGAGTTGTGGGTCTCGTGTGTGGGCCTTTCAAGTGTTGTCCCTTTGAAACGAGCATTGGGCTATGTCCCAACACTTACATTATTATTGTTGAATAATCTTGCAATTTTCTTAAAAACCTACAGAACTTGACTTTAACAGAATGACCAGTCACCTCATTGAACAAAAGATTTACATTTAGGGGAAGATTTACCAATCCTCCCCATGTATGTATTAAGGGAACCAACCATTCTGGTCCTTGACACCTATTGACGATGTCTTCACTCAAATTTAGGAGATGGCCCATTTGAGGAGCTGAAATCTCCAAGAAATAGTCCTCGGCCACTAACACAAACTTCCCAAATATTATGTTGCAGAGTTGCTTCTCCCTGGGAAGATAGACCTGAGTGATGAACTTTACTGCTGTAATCCATACCATTAGTTTTTGACCAAAGTAGTCCTGCCCCATTTGTAACGTGTCCTTGGTAATAAATTCCTCGATTCTAAGAATGGTCAAGCATTCATCCAATGCCTCTTTGCGGACCCTAGTGAATGTCATGGATACTTGTTTGCCAAAGATTAGGAACTATATCTGGATGGACTAAGTTGATATCATCAGATTTTTCAGAGTCACCACCCAAAGGCTACTTGTGAATCTGATTATCATGAGCTGATTCATCATTGGTGGTGTGTCCTTGACTTAAATAGAAAGATATGTACTCAGGCTCGATGACTTTCTTGTTCTGAACTATAATATGGACAAACTCTTCTTCTAGCTTTGCCATAGCTGTCTGCATAGCCTTGTGAGCTTGTTGTACAACTTCTTGCCATTTCCTGGTTCCAATTTTGGATAAATTTTCTAAATTCTCAATCAGCTTCTGAACTTCCTTAACAGCTCTTAGATACTTGGAAACTAATGAAGTTCTCCCACTCATAACACTTGAGGAATCTCATGTGAGCTCTTCAATTTCATAAGTTCCTTCCCACTCCTCTTCGTGGAACATTGTCAAGTGAAACATCTTGGTCTCAGTATCAGCAAGAGTTTTCTCAGAGCATCAGCAGTAACTAATACATTGAGGGGAAAAGATTACAAGTCACCAATTTATTTCAAATTAGAAAGAAGTCAATAATATGAAGTATGAAATATAAATCTAAGTGCTTACAAAACAAAAGAAGAATGATTTTTCACACTAAAATCATGCTGAGATCTTTATCAACTTTAAGCTTTCAGGCGAAACTCAGTTTACTGATTTAGTGTAATGAACAAGAAAATACACATAGATTTGGTTAAATTTGACTAGTATAAACAAATGAAGCCCCATGAATTAAGGTTAGCCAGTTCAAAACAAATACCAAGAACCCATTTCAAGATTCAAACAATTTCTTCAGAAATTGATTCCCTAATCTAGTCTGTTGGAGGTGAGTTTCGTCTTCACAAATCCGGTTCTTCTAGACTCGAACATGTGGCTGACGCTGGAGCTTGAAACCTGTAAAATACCATCGAAGGGTGCTCCGGTGGGGAAGGCTCCGACGCTCAAGTTAGAAAAAGTGATTTTTGAAAGAATAAACGACTGAGAAATGAGGGAGGACGAATCTCCCTGTGATTCTTGTGTGTCCTCTGTTTCGAGTTAGAAGACGTACCTGACTTGATGCATTGAGAGCTTTTATAATATTCTCCTTAGATTCATGCCATAGTGGGGCATTGCAAACCCTAGTTTTCTTATGGAGTGATCCGGGGATCCCGGATCTATGAATGTCAAAAATTTGATATTGTTGTTAATTTGGAAGTTGAGTTATGCGGGGAGATTCCTTTCCCTTGTCGATCATAGTCTCTAGATTTCCTTCTTTAGGTGGAAAATATGTTTCGTGCTGAAATGGGAAACTCAATCAAGTTAGTTGAGAGTTACTAATCAGGGGAAGTGGGAGCATTTGGTTTCTTTGGTTGCCATCGATGGAGAGAGGCAATTGTTCGGTTCCACTGATCTATTGTAAGCTAAGCCGTATAAGCATCGGTAGGTCATCATGGAGCTCGATTCTTTCAAATTGACGGGGCGACTGAGGCCCATTCGGGGAGACGGGTCCCATTAATAAATCGGGATGACATAGGCCCATTTATGTCCGAGTGGTCTGGGTATACTGAATGACGAGCTCTATACCGCTGTTAGACGGGGCCCATTCTACATGGTGAGGCCTTTTCAACGATGGTCCTTTAAGTAGGTCCCATTATTTGCCCCTGACTCATGATGTCGATTTGTAGAAGAGACACCATGAGTGAAGTTCGCTTCTCGAGAAATTGGAAAGGCATTAAAGTTGATGATGTGTGTCTCCTGAAGTCATTCAAATCATATGTAACTGCCACGGAATCAGAGTAGTTGGGATATGAACCTCCCTTTTAACTCAATCACTTCGTACTCTTTTAAGACGTTTTATTCCTCCTTTGGGTTCAATTAATGTGACTTGGAAAGACAAAGTGGCATGTATAGTCCTTTAATTCACATGCTTTTTGAAATGCCATCTTAACTACCTCAAGGTTTCAAAAAGATCTCCTTTTTCCTATAAGTAGGGGACGCGGGCTCCATTTTGCTATAGTAGATTTTCCTTTGCTGAGGGTTCTCATTCTTTGAGAGTCATCACTCATGAGCGGATTTCAGAAAGACGTTTCAATTGTGCTGAGAATGATAGTTTGAGTTGCTTCTGTTGATATAAAATCTCGTCAAGAGTGAGGATTGTTGGTATAAGAGATCGTAATGCCATTCGCTATCCGAATGTCGCGACAGGCTTTATCAATGTTCTTATTAGGAGCCCCTGGCTCGGATTTAAGAAAAGAGTCTCCTTCTGAGTTGGGTGGTGTAGGATACCGGGACCAGGCGATGGAAGAAAATGTGATGATATTCTGAGGCATCCTCTGGGTTCTTGCTAGATTGGTTTGTCCCCGCTTTAAGTAGATGCATCGTTAGGGCTACGGATTGTCGTATGTAAGTTTCACTTGCGGCTTCTGTAGTCTTTGGCACTGCTGTTTGTTTTTTGTTGTTCTTCTTTTACTATTTTTGTACTCTTCGGCTTTGTCAAACAATAGAGACGACGCGGTCATTCCTTAGAGTAGTCGGCCTGATCGAGGGACTAATGTAGTTGCCCATGTAATTCATCATCTATTAATCATAATAAAAGAGATTTATTCCACTTGCTTGACCTCTATTGTGCCTGATGAAATCGTTTGCATGACTGATGCTTCAGTGTTGTTCTGTCTGCTTGTAACACGGGCTCTTTCGTTCAATAGGCTAGACCCTCTACCAGGACGGGGCTTATTTGGAGGGTTTAATCTTTTTGGTAAAGTAGGGTGGCTGAGGCCCGTTCAAGGAGAGAGATCCTTTTGATAGGACAGATAGATCCTTTCAATAGGACAGGGTGATTAGGGTATGTTTGGGGAGATAGATCCCTTTAGTAGGATAAGGCGACTAGGGCTCATTTGGGGAGATAGATCCTTTCGGTAGAACAAGATGACTAGGGCCCGTTCGGGGAGATAAATCTCTTCGATAGGACAGGGAGATAAATCCCTTCGGTAGGATAGGGCGGAAGATTTAAGAATTCAAATAGCAGCACTATTAAAAGGAGAACCATGAGGAACTTACTCGAAGGGGGATTCCTCTATAGAAGAAAAGACGACACGATTCACTGGTAGTATATTCGCAAGTTCTCTGTGTTTCAAATCCTGGGTATGGCTGATCCGTTTAGGTTGTTGAGACAATAAGCCTCCGGACGAATTGTAGAGCGTATTTGATAAGGACCTTTCTAATTGGGGGCTAGTTTGCCCCTGGGTTGGAGTTAACCGGTAGCTTCCACCTTTCGCAGTACCAAATCACCTAGTTTGAATATTTGACTCCTGACCTATTGATCGTAGTATCGTGCTATTTGCTGTCGATATGCAGCCATTCGAACGGATACGGATTCTCGTAATTCAGGAAGCAAATCTAGGTACTCGTGCAAGGCTAACTCATTCTTTTTAGGGTCATAGTGGGTCACTCGGAGTGAATGGATTCTAATTTCCATTGGTATGACAGCCTCACTTCCGTATGTCAAATTGAATGGGGTTTCTCCGGTCGCTCTTCTGGGTGTAGTTCGATATGACTAGAGGATGCTATAAAGTTCATCTACCCATTGTCCTTTGGCTTCATCCAACATTGTTTCTAGCCCTTCAATGATAGTCCTATTGGTTATTTTTGCGAGTTCGTTGATTTGCGGATGAGCAACCATCGAGAACCGATGATTGATCTCTAGCCTTGTGTAGAACTCTTGGAAGTTGGCATTATCGAATTGCTTTCCATTGTCGGTGATAAGAATATGAGGTCTGCCGAACTGGGTGACTATATGAGTCCATACGAACAACTGTGCCTTAGTTGCTGTTATTTGGGCCAGGGGTTTGGCCTCTACCTATTTTGTGAAATAGTCGATGGCCACTATAAGGAATTTTCTCTGTTCGGTAGCTGGTGGGAATGGTTCTAGATTGTCTATTCCTCATTGGGCAAATGACCATGGTCCACCAAAGGGAGTGAGCACGGTTGGAGGTGTTCTGGGAACCAAGGAGAATCATTGACACTTGTCACATTTTTTGACGTAGTCGATAGAATCGTTCTTCATGGTAGGCCAGTAGTATCCTTGTCGCAAAGCTTTATGGATCAGATTCTGGGCCCCTAGGTGATTGCCACATATCCTTTCATTGATCTCTCGTAAGACATAGTTCCCCTCCTTCGAGGTCAGGCATCTCAAATAAGAATGAGTAAAAGATTTTAGTATAGATTTCTATCGATGATCGTATAATGGGCGGCCTTTCGCTTTAACTTAATCACTTCCTATGGCAAGCTAGGCAGTCAGTTGTCTCTTAAGTATGTTTCGATTGGGTCTTTCCAACTAGGGAGTCAGTCTGCCGATAGGACCCTTTCAGGTTCGTCAATATTGGGATGTGGTAGACTTTTGATGTAAACTGTCAGACTGGAGGCGACTGAGTCCGAGCTGGCCAGTTTGGAGTGTGTATCATCTCTTGTATTTTCTGAGTGTGGGATTCGTTGAATGTCGACCTTTTCTAGTTTCGCCATCGTTTCACGCAGCTTAGTCAGGTATCTGGCTATGATTGGATTTTTTGTCTCATAGATCCCTTCGATTTACTTGACTATTAGTTGACTATTAGTGAATACCCGAGCACTTCAGGCTCCCATATTGACTATAATTCGGAGTCCTGTCAGCGAGGCTTCGTATTCTGCCTTATTGTTGGTGGCTTTAAAATCGAAATGAAGGGTGTATTCTGTTTTGAAGTTGTCTAGACCCATCAATATGAGCCCGGCAACACTGTCCAAGGAATTAGAAGATCCGTCGACGTGCATGGTTCAGTCTGGCAATGACCATTCGTTAGGACCTCTAGTGGACTTAGATGTAATCGGGAGAGTACATTCGAGGATAAAATTAGCCAAAGCTTGGCCTTTGATTGTTGGTTGCGGCAGGTATTGGATATCGAATTTGCCCAGTTCAATACTCTATTTGATTAGAAGGCCAGACGTGTCCCTTTTTTGAAGAATTTGCTTTAGCGGCTGATCGGTGAGTACCACGATAGTGTGGGCTTGGAAGTATGGCCGAAGTTGTCTAGCTGAAATGACCAGTGCGTATGCTATGTTCTCGATTGGTCAGTAATTGACCTCGGCTTCTTTAAGTATCCGACTGATGTAAAAATGGGCTTCTGAAGGGTTGAATCCTGCCTTACTAGGATAGAGCAAAGAACCTGGTCAGAAATAGAGAGATAAAGATAAAGTTTTTTACTAGGGATCGGTCGGGAGAGCAATGGAGGGGTCATAAGGTATTCTTTGAGCCGTTTGAAGGCCGTTTGACACTCGGAGGTCCATGTGAACCATTAAGATCTCTTCAAAGTATCAAAGATGGGTTTGTATTTTTCCCCAACCTTCAAAATAAAATGGCTTAGAGCCGCTATCCGACCAGTGAGATGTTGCATCTCTTTTAGCATTTGAGGTGGTGACATTTCCAAGATGACCTGTATTTTTTGGGTTTTGCTTTAATTCTGCGGCTAGTGATCAGAAAACCCAAAAATTTCCTCGATGAGATACCAAAAGTGCACTTTATGGGATTCAATCGCATGTTATAGCGTTCGAGTATTTGAAAAGTGTTTTCTAGATCGGCAACGTGGGCTTCAGAACTGGCGTTCTTGGCGAGCACGTCATCCACATACGCTTCCACATTTCAGCCGAGTTGGTCTTTGAAAACTTTATTAACCAATCGTTGGAAGGTTACCCCTGCGTTCTTGAGACCAAATGGCATGATCCGATAGTAGTATGTGCTGAATTCAGTGATGAAACTTGTTTTTTCTTTGTCCTTTGGCGCCATTCGTATTTGATTATGCCCTGAATAGGCATCCGTAAAACTTAAGAGTGGTGACCCAAAGAGTTGTCCACCAATTTATCGATATTCGGGAGAGGGTAACCGTCTTTTAGGCATGTTTTGTTAAGATCTGTGAAGTCCACGCACATTCTTCGTTTACCGTTAGTTTTTTTCACCAGAACCACATTGGCTAACCATTCAGGGTACTTGACTTCGTGAATAAAAGAGGCGGTTAGCAACTTGTGGACCTCTTTTTGAATGGCCCGTCGACATTTGAGGGCAAATACCCTTTTCTTCTATCTGAGCAGCTTGTAGGCCAGGTCTACCATCAACTTGTGAGAGAGAACGGATGAATCGATTCCGTGCATGTCCTCAGGGGACCAAGCAAATACCTTGGAGTCCGTTGTAGGCAACTAATAATAGGATCTCGCAAGGGCGCAGGCAGGGCAGCCCTGATCCAGATAGTTTGATTGGGATCGTTTGTCAAGGGAACCTCGATCACCTCTTCTCCTGATTCTAGTTTGCTCATTGGTTCGATATCACCTCTAAGTTCTAGGGTGTCGATGGGAAAGTTCTCCTGCCCACCATGATCAGTGAAGGGAACGTAGGGGTCGAGATCACTGCGAATAGTTGTGATTCCATCCGATGTTCTAAATTTTACCTTCATGTGTTGAGTACTAGGTAGTGCCACTAGCTCATCTAGATTTGGCCGACCAAAGATGGCATTGTACAGCGAGAATAATTTTACCACATGAAAAGTGGCATTGACAGTTGCATGGTTAAGAGGAATCCCCATGGTTACAGTGAGTGGGATGATTCCCTCCGGATGGATGTATCCATCAGATAATCCTTTGAGGGATCCGGTTGGAGGTTGAAGATGCAAATGGCTGAGGCCCATTCGATAGAAAGCATCCCAAGTAAGAATGTCACAATCCGCTCCTTGGTCAATGAGAACTCATTTCACCATACGAGATTCTATCTTGATGGTGACCACTATGGGATCATTATGACTGGGGTCAACCCCAATCAAATTGTCGTCGTCGAATCCGATAACTGGGCGTTTTCTCTTTGTTGTAGCCATATCTTATTTGATGACAAGAAGTTAGTGAGAAACACTGGGGACTGGCTTAGTGTTCCCACGGACGGTGCCAATCTGTTGGATGTGGGTTTCGTTTCCACAGATCCGGCTCTTTTAGACTCGAACAGGCGACTAACGTTGGAGCTTGAAACCAGCAAAATACCGCCAGAGGGTGTTCCGACGGGGGAGACTCCGACGCTCAAATCAGAAAGAACGATTTTTGAAAGAATAAACAGACTGAGAAAGGAGGGAGGATGGATTTCTCTATGATTCTTGTGTGTCCTCTGTGTCGAGTTAGAGGACTTATCTGGTTTGATGCCTTGAGAGTTTTTATAATATTCTCCTTAGATTCGTGCCGTAATGGGGTTTTGCAAGCCCTAATTTCATTATAGAGTGATCTGGGGATCCCGGATCTATGAATGTCAAAAATTCGATATTGTCATTAATTAGGAAGCTGAGCTATACAAGAAGATTCTTTTTCCTTCTCGATCAGATTCTCTAAATTTCCTTATTTATACGGAAAATACGTTTCGTGCTGAAATATAAAGTTCAATCAAGTTAGTTGAGAGTTACCGATCAGGGGAAGTGGAAGCATTTGGTTCATTAGGTAGCCATCGGTGGAGAGAGGGAATCGTTCGGTTCCACCAAATGCTATTGTAAGCTAAGCTATATAAGCGTCGGTAGGTCATCATGAAACTCGATTCTTTCAAATGGACGGGGCGACTGAGACTCATTCGAGGAGACGGGTCCCATTAATGAGTTGGGACGATATATACCCATTTATGTCCAAGTGTTGTGGGTATACTGATCGGGCTCTATACCACTGTTGAACGGGGCCCATTCTACATGGTGAGGCCTTTTCAATGAGGGTCCTTTAGGTGGGTCCCATCATTGTCAAAAAATAAACTAGCACATGTGGAATTCAAACAACCAACAACTATGAAAGAGAGAGAGAGAGGGAGCAACAAAAGAGATTGTACAAGAAATTAGCAACATCAATGATTTCAAAATAAATAAATAAAACCTACCAAATGAATATATTTGAAAAAACATATAAAATCAACCTTAAAAAGGGAGAGTCATTAGGGGAACGCTTTCTTACTTCAGAAATTGAGGTGCAGATTCTTTTTGGCAAATTCATCCGTCAAATAGCGTGACTGTTCGTTGCCCAGACAGCTTGATCCCTCTGCTGCATGAAGACCAAAAGGGAGCGTCCTAACTTTTTGAGTCTAAGTTGAGGGCCTTAGGTCTGTGTTTGTTTTTCTGTCCCTTGGGCTCCAGCCCATCAACCAAAAAAGAGAGAGAGAGAGGGAGAGAGAGAAAATTGTTCTTTCAAGTTGATTGGTCAGAAATGATAAAGGGTAGGCTAGTGAAAAAAAATAAATAAAAGAGTTTGCAAGAAAAGGCCAGGAAGGGACGCCAGCTAAAAAAACAGTACCTAATAATTGCGTCTGCTCTCCGCGTCAACTGACCTTCTGGGGTTGATGTGGATGGTTTGCCATGGACCGGACATGATCGGGCTCCACCTAATCCGCCCATTCATTATTATGATTTATCTTTATGGTTTTCCATGGACTGCTCTCCATATGAAGGATTGATCTTCTCTCTACCACTTGTTTTCGTCCAACACTGTGAAATCAAACGTGGAGTCAACGAAGAACGAAGATCTCCTTCCACTATTTTTTGGTAAATATGAGTGGCCTTGTTTTGAATTATTCAAAGTGAATCACTAAAGCATGATTTTGGCAATGTGTCTCAATTATATGCAAATCATACCATATATGAGTCTCTTTGATATAGACCCAACACTCACTATTGGATACAATTCTTTTAAGTTTTTCTCCATTAGAAATGGAATCGAAGCGGTGGTAAAATTCAGTCGCCTTTTGTTTTAAAATTTTATTTTGTGATAAATTATTGTAATTAACAATTGTCTCTCAACGATTTGGAGATCAACAATTGTTTCTTGCAACAATAACAGTTCTTGAATTCGTCTTTTTGTTCTTATCTACAATTATCCGTTTTTTTTTTCCACTATCAGTATTCAGATCTATATTTTGACTAATTTGATTGAGCGTTTGCAAGTGAAATTTTATTTAGGAGATATTTCTTTTAATATAATTATTTTTATTTTTAAATTTAAAATCTAAAACTTAATTAAAAAATTTAATATTTCATCAGGATTGAAGTTTGACTCTTTTTATTTATGACAACTTGTGTCACTCTCTATATATCCATAGTGTCTTCTGCAATATTTTGAAAGTTGAAATGCTTCACCTTTTTCGGACTGTCGAGTCCTAGAATGCTCCCCATGTTCTTGTTGATCCTTTGTTTGGGCAAAGAACACTCACGCTACAACATCGACCCATGCATTTAAGGCATATATTCCAACTTCTTACTATTCCACAACATTCCCTATCTGACGGGTGAGTTTGCAACCAAAATTTGGCCGTGAAATAAGACTCTGCGTGTCCACATGCACGAGTCTTATGAGCACAATGCACGACCCGTCTTGCCTTCTCATGCTACTTCTGAAAGTTGAAGACGATAACTTCACACAAATAAGCCACAACATTTGCCACTTTCTGCCACGCAACCCGTTTCCCGCCTTGTGTCCTTCCACATCAGCCACCACATCAGCAGTCGCGTGATCTTCCATGTTAGCCGGATTTCCCAAGTCAGGGACTAGATTCCTTCCCAATTGCACACAGGCGCAGGCTTTACTAATTGAGAACATTTGGAGTGATCGCTGCTCCTCACTGCCCATGCCCAAGAGCATGGTACTATGCTCTTGGTTTTTGGAAAGAGAAGAACGGGTAAATCATATAGAATTAGTAATAACTAAGAGAATATACGGGCATACTTTGGTTTTCAAGCAACGTGAAATACATATGTAACAACATACTGTAGCATTTTATTGATTTGTTATCGCACGTCGTGCGTATAAGACAAAATGACATAAGCATAAGTTGGTAACATATTTTAGCACCCTTCATAGAGCATGAAACATATGGCAATCATAAACATAAGATAGCAAATTGCTAGCAGATATAAGCCAGCAAATCGTGAACTCGATTATACTTGAAAACATATGTTAGCTGCACTAGTGTGATGCTGCAATTACTTGGTGTGGTCTGTCACCCTTTCATCTCCCAACACTACAACACAGATGGTTTTTAGTGACAAAAATTAGTGGGGGTCACAAAAAATTGGACACTATAAGTGCTATTTTGTAGGAGTTATTTTGTCCGTCACTAAATGTTTTATCAATAGTGGGGGCCAAGATTGTCTGTTACTAAAAGTATGTTTTAAGTGACAATAAAAAGTTTTGACCGTCACTAAATTAAATTAAATATGAAAATGATAGCTGCCACTAAAACTATTTTTAGTGACAAAGTGTAATTTTGACCGTCACTAAATTATAATTTTTTATTATATTTTGAATTTATTTATTTATAATAATTAAAATGCAATAATTTATTATATTGTGATATTATGAGATATATCACCATAAATAATAAACAAAATATATCATTTATTATTTAAAAATTTGTGATTTATTTTAAAAAAAAAGTTACTAATTTTTTCATTGCTTAACAAACTAATTTTAAATTTAAAATAGAGATTCAGATCTCTTTAGTAAAAAATAAATAAATAAATAAATAAACAACCCAATAACTTCTATTTTTTATTTTTCTCAAATTTATTATTTAGTGACACTAAATAGGTATTAGTTAGTTCATACAATAAATACTTAAAAATTTAAAAATATTATAAATAACAAATGGGGCTTTTTTTTTAGATAAATACAAAAATAAAAAGCTTATAACATTTTAAATAATTGATAAAGAATATATAAGAAAATATATAAAAAAATTAAAAATTAAAAAAATACAAAAATTAAAAAAAAACCCAATAAAAAAATATTATTAATAATTGATAAGGAATATATAAAAAATTAAAATTTAATAAATACAAAAATATAAAGTTTATAATATTTTAAATATAAAATTTAAATATTATTTCACCAATTGTCGATATATATTTTTATTCCTAGATTAGATATTAGATTTCATAAATTCTATAAAATCTATAATTATAATTTTCAATTCAAATATGGCTTCTCAATATTAAATTATTGGTAATAACCAACTCAACTTAAATTTTAGATTTATTATTTAAAAAGAAAATAAAATATTAAATTATAATAAAAAGTAAGTTAATTTTAATAATGAACTAAATAATAATTTTAAAAATAAAAGATGATCGGAAAAGATAAAGAAATGACAAAGAGAGGAGAAGAAAAAAAATTATGTTATCCCACATTGGAATTGAGTGAGGAGGTAGGAGACAATGAGAACGATAAATAATAGAGCAAATGGGGAAACATGGGGCAAGTTATGGGACCCATTGTACAATTGGAACCAGCCAAATAAAGGAAATTTTCAAAGTTTGATTTTTTTTTTTTTAATTTGATAGATTAATCTTCAAAATTATTAAAATTTATAATATAATGATTTATTTAGTGAAGATTATTTCTATTGCCACCAAATATTCATATTTAGTATGGGTTAAATTATATTCTTATTATCACTATATTCATATTTAGTAGGGTTAAATTATATTCTCACTAAATATGATCGTCACTATAAAGTTTTTTAATGACAAAAGAGTGATCGCCACTAAAAGTCCTATTGAGTGATGGCCATTTTATTGATCGTCACTAATACTTTTAGTGATAGACTTTTTAGTAACGGTCACTAACGACTATATGGCCACCACTATAGAGCCACCACTATAGAATTTTAGTGACGACCATCAATACATGTAGTGATAATTTTAGCCCCACTGTAAATGTTTTGTTTTGTGTTATAGTGCAAAAAGCACTCCAGTTTGAACTCTCGGACCTTTTCAATCATGTAATGAATGTTGTTCATCAAAAGGAGATTTTGTAAAGACACGTACTTGTACTTTTTGGATTCTGTATCTAGATCTAACTCGAGCAGTGACAACCGCCCTCATATAGGTAGCCATGGGAGAGAAAGCAAAGGAAGTTCTCTGCTTTTGTTGCATTGCTCCTTGTTTTCCAACAAGCAAGTTGAGTGCATCATCAGAATTGTCAAGGGAGGTACTTATTTTGGTAATGATATTTTTCACAAGCTGAAGTACCCAATATTCTATATTAGTAGTGGATGTCAAACTTTTTTCGAATTCCAAAACTGCTGCTCTTGCAGAGTCGCGCAAATTTCTGAGAATCGTGTGGAAGTTGATCCCAAGGGAAGATTCAACCTGTACTTCCGGAAATACGGAGTTTATCTCAGGAAGAAGACCTACCAAAACTTCACGAGTATCAAGTAAAACAAACGAGTCCTCTGGGTCAAAACCAAAATATTGATTGACAAAAATTTTTAAAAGAAGCCTATCTGCCATCGTTTCACTGATAAATAGGAGATGTAAACAGCATGCAATGGAAATTGTCAGCAAAAAGTTTGTGCCCACCGAATTGAACTTGGTGAATATCAGATTTTCCTTTCTAGCAAGATAGTCCAGAACGATAATCTTTATGGCCTTGCTCCATACTTTCATTATTTTCACAAGGTTAGGCCCCTGCAGCAGCATCAGATCGTGAATACTTGTAAATTTGTTCACGCCCAGAGTAGTTAAATGCTCATCCCAAACTTTTTTGCAGACAACAAGAAGTTCCCTGAAAAAATTTCCATCATCAGGAAGTGCATTTGGATCGGCCAACTTGGAGATGGTATCAAGACTTGGAGTTGATGGGTGGCGAATGCCTGCAGGCAGTGGAACCAACTCTACCCCACCTTGGTTCTGTACAA
This sequence comes from Dillenia turbinata, assembly GCA_037126225.1. Taxonomy (NCBI): domain Eukaryota; kingdom Viridiplantae; phylum Streptophyta; class Magnoliopsida; order Dilleniales; family Dilleniaceae; genus Dillenia; species Dillenia turbinata. The sequence goes on from JBAMMX010000020.1 coordinate 9,497,093, forward strand.
GCACACTAAAAGTGTAATGCCGAAAACTCAATTTCGGATATTTTGTAAACATCCTTATAATAAAATAGAAAATTTTTATTTATATTGATTTTTGATTTTGGGGTATTAAATTTGAATTTTTAGTATATTTTAAGATGTCGTATTCGTGAATCATAATAAACCCTATTTTTATAAAATTTACATTCTAGTGAAATGTGAGTGTGAAAATATATATATAATTTATTTGTTTAATTATATATTAAAAAAAAAGAAGAAAAGGAAAGAGAGAAGCACAGCGTTTTGAATCAAAACACTGCACTTCTCCAATTCAATTAGGGTTTGAAAACCCTAATTGTTTCTCCTTTCCTCTCGTTGCTCTCTCTCTCTTTCTCTCGAACTCTTCCTCTCTCGCCCGTCACCTCTCTGCTTCGCCGCCACCATCTTCGCCGTCCTCCGCCTCTTTTCTCCACCGCTCACCGTCTTTCTCTCTCTCTCTTTGTTCTGGGAAGTTCACAATCTCTCTATCTCTTTTGAACTCTTTCTTCCTCTCATTGTCGCTCTCTCTCTATCTCCGTCACTCTGTCTCTCACTCTCCACCTTTGACCACCGCTCGCCGCCTCCCTCTCCACCGCGCACGTGTGAATTGGACTCCCCTTCCTCTTTCCCGCACGCGACAGAGCTCTTGCTCTCTCTCCCTTTTTTTGCTCGCTCGCGGTGCTCATTGTGAACACTTCTTCCTGCAACCCTTGCCGCGCATCCCTCAGTTGACCCTCGAAACCCTAGGCTGCAACCTACATTCCAAACCCTATGCAGGTAAGAACGATTCTCTGATCCATAGCTTAGGGATTTTGCTCCTTTTTGGTAATTAAGGTTAATTGCTAAAATGTGCTTTAATTTGGAAGCGTTACAGGATTCAAATTGAATTGAAGTGCTAGGGCTGCAAGCTGCGAAAACCCTAAGTGAGGGAAATTTAAATTCTTTCGATAAAATCGAGTGAATTTAGGGTAAGAGGCCTTGCATATATTTAGAATGTATGTTCAATTGGAATATAATGCAATTTCTGAAATTTTATAACTGAATGTTAAGGTTAAGTCTAGTGACTGGTATGACAGGAGCATGTTAGAGGATAAAAGATTCATGTTTGGTTGATTAGAATAATTTCCTTTAGAGTTAATTTGAAATATGCATGAAAAGTATTATAATTATGTGAAATTGGAAGAAAATTGAAAAAAATTGGAAATATTAGGAATTAAAATTCATTGGCGAAGTAAATGGTCTTAGATTGATGAAATGAGAGTCTAGAATTTGTAAATGTGCAAATTATGATTATACGAGGTTTTATTTGATGATAATTTCAATGTTTGATTAGGTTAATCTCTTGAGGACTTGAAAGAGGTCAATTTGAATTCAATTGAAAAATAGACAGTGAATACTCTCTCTAGAGATGAATGGATGGTTCATTGTATTCATGAATGAGTAACATGTTTTAAAAATTGCTTTATAAATGATTTTGAAAGATTTTTATATGTTTTATATAAATTGTTTTGTGATTGTGAACTGTCTGAATTGGATTGTGAAGTACGAATGCATCCACTGTGTTTATGAATGCTTCTATGTCATGTGTTATTTGATATTGCTCTATGAATTGTTTTGACATGAGATTATTGATTATTTGTTGGAAATCATGGCACATTGTTTGTGAAATGGATTAATTGAGAAATGAAGGGTGCTGGATTGTTAATGGCTATAGTTATTCCCACCATGGAGTGACCCGACGGGGTGGCGTGGTTTGGGGATGGATGTGCAGGGGAGCTAGACGTCCCTCCCTCTGCCGAAGTGGTGTTATATCTTGATTGCACCCCGGTGAGGTACGAGCCAACACCAAGAAATGAGGTATGTTTTGAAACATTGGATGCAAAAACTCTTTGTGGGCTTTTGTCTGGGTTTCGACCAGCCTAAGACGGAAGTGTTTTCGATGGGACCCTAAGATATTCTGAAAAGATGATCGATGTGGATGCATATTTATAAATTATGATTTATTGAAATGTTTTTATGTATATGAAGTGATGTTTATAAGATATGCTTTAATTGTCTCACATCCACCCCTTATTTATGAACACAATCACACCATTGCACTCCACTCACTGATTATTCCCCAATACTCACCCCTCTTTCCACATTTTTCAGAAACTACTTAGCTAGGAGACTGCACGTCGGAGCTTGCGAAGTATTTTTGCTGATTTGTATAGGTATTTGGCAAATGCAGGATTTTTGGAGAATCGTAGTTTTTAAAACCATGGAAAGGGAAGTTCTATACATCTCATACCGTACGGATTTTACTGATACTAGCTGAGTTCTTTGACAAATATCGATAAAATCCGACGATTATGATTTGTACTTCACTCTTTTGTTTGACTTATTTTTGGAAAATATTTTTGTTACGTACTGGGACATTTGGATTGTAAATTCTAAATTTCGATACTTTCTTTTATTTTTGAATGCTTTATTTGTATTGAGAATTTTGGTTGGCTGGGATGGTCACACCGCATGCGTGCATGTATAGGAGTCCCTTCCCCGATTGTGTGCTAATGCATGCTTGTGTTTACAGGGAATGGACCAGAGGGGTCCTTTGCATGTGTATTGTTACATGCTTTCCTTATCTTTGATGGATTGTGTACTGGAGATATAAATATTCAAGAATATAACCTTGCGGAGCTCTGGTATATGGGGAGATTCTACTCGTGTACCGAGACAACGCTGCAGTTGTTGCGTGCTCGATCCGAGGATCAGGGCGTGACAAAAAGTATCATGGTATTTGGCTAGGGCAATGATAAAGCTCATGACATATTCAGTGCGACAATGAATTCTTCCAGGAAAAGTTAGTTGAAATGCTTTAATTGAAATTCCAAATTTCACCAACATTCCAGTCAATTTGTCAAGAAGACATTGGAACTTCAACCTCACGGAAGAGCCATCCTCCTCTAAAAACAAGGAATTTGCATCTGGGAGAAGATTTACTAAAACTTCGTGCATTTGGAGTAGAAAGGACGACTCTGCTTGTTCATGAGGCCTTTCTGCTATGGCTTCAGCAGTGTTTAAGAGATGCAACAACAAAGGTGTGGAAATTCCCAGAAGGAAATTCATACCATTGTATCCAAACTCCTCAAATATCTGGTCGCAGAGATTTTTCTCACTCACAAGGAAGACCTGGATGATGATCATCATAGATAAGCACCACTTATTTATTATTTCTACTAGGTCATTTCCCTCCACTAGATACACATCCTCAATACAAAGTCTGCTAACTTTCTTTAAAACAAGGATAACAAATTGCTCATCCAGAGCTACTTTGTGAAGATTAATGAATGCCCTGCACAGTTCTTCACCATAGTTTGAAGCACACGTCATGCCCGCAATGGACCTTAGACTAGGAACTACATCTGGATGGTCAACTAAGTCCATATCATACTTCTCCGACTCACCATGCAAATTCACTTTCCTAACATGATCATCGGCGGTGTCACCATTGCTCAATTGGATTGATTCATCAGCAGCCGTAAATCCTTTATGTAAATGGAAAGGTATGTGCTCAAGCTCGATGAGTTTCTTATTCTGAATAATAAATTGGACAAACTCCTCAAGCTTAGCCGTAGTTGTCTGCAATGTTTTCTGAACATCTCCAACAATTACCTGCAACTTCCCTGTTCCAATTATGGATAAAATCTCCAAATCTTCAGTCCGGTTCCCAACTTCCTCAACGGCTTGTGGAACTTCTACGGGAACTTCTGCAGAACCAAAAAATGATGCGGAAATTGATGGTGTTGACAGATAAGACCTCGTGCTTATGACACTCTCAGAATCACATGTAACCTCTTTGATTTCGTAAGTTCTTCCCCCACTTGTTTTCTTCAAACATTGTCATGGCAAGCATCTTGGTGTCAGCAAGATTTTTCTCAGATCATCAGCAACTGGTATGCCAAAGGACAATATCAGGTAACATTAGACAAACCGAGTTTCGGCTATCAAATACATAGTTTAATGAACAAGAAACTCAGATATATTTGGGGAAATTTCACTAATGCAAAGTTATTAAATCCCCTTCAATTAAGGTTAAAGTTAATCTCTTTAAAACAAAAAGTCAAGAACCCATGTTGAGATTATAACAATTTCTTCAAACATCAAGTAACCAGGTCATAATTTAGTTTATTAATGAAGCAGCACATGTTGAATTCGAGAGACAGGCATACTCCAGAATCAGAGAACAAGAAACCAAACATAAAAAGCACATAATTTAAAGAGCTTCAAAACATGTAGAATCAACATGAAGAGAAATCATTGGAGGCAGAGAGACAGAAAAGGTAAACACTTCCTTACTTGAGAATTGAGGTCTAGCTTGATTCTCTCATCAAGTTGAGCTCAGAGAGAGAGAGAGAAAGAGAGAGAGAGCAAGCAATGCTTTCAGGTAGACCAGTCATTGACAAGCCAAAAATGAAAATGTAGACTAGTAAAAGGGAATTTGCTTAGAGAAAGCCGGGAAGGGACGGATACATTTTCAGGCTGCAAAAAACAAAAACAAATGCAAAAATAAAAAAAGCAAAAAAAAAAAAAAGAAGTAGAAGAAGACATCCTTAGAAGAATGCCGTGTCCTCCCTGCATTTTATCATAAATTATTGGATAAGCTAATCCAATAATAGTCGTTTTCTAATTTTTATTCTGAACATGTTTGAAAACTTACAGCATTTTCTCAAAAATTATTCGATGGGCTAATGATATAATAGTCGTTTTCAAGTTTTATTCAATGGATATAACCCTTTTTTTTCTTTATACCACAGACAATTGTTTTGTTTTATTGAATATGGAGTTTAAGATCTTGATGGTACCCATCTTAATAGTTTCCAATTATCTTATAATAATCCGATATGGAAGAAAATACTCAACAAGTTCAAACCTTCCTTAATCCAATTAGGAAGAAAATTTTCATGACATTAAAAACTTTCCTTGCTTCCGTAGGATTCTAATTCTCTTGGATTCTCGATTAAGAGAGAAATCTTCATAATATTCTAAATCTTCCTTAATCTCAAGAAAGTTAAATCTTTTAGAAATCTTTGACCACAAATACCTATCATTTCGAAAAACTTCCAACGAATAAGAAACTAGGGTTTTCTACACCCCTTGAAATGCTATATATACAAAACATGGGTAACCCACAAAAGGGAACACAATTCTCCACAAGGAGACACAACAGCCAGAGGGACATACATGCACTATCGAAGGTAGGGTTTCATACTCAGTTCTATATACCGATGAAGATAGGACTTCATGCCCCATTCTATACAATCAGAGATATGGCTCTATAGCCAACTCTATACGATCAAAGGTATGACTTCATACTTAATTCTATGTACGATCAGAGGAATAACATATATCACATAAATTACATAACATGATATTACTATACAATATATAATATGTCCTCATACATAATACTCACTGTACAATGCTCATGCATACCACACGCACAAATGGGGGCTTCAACATCTACTCGTACGATGCACCACATGCACAGAGGACACCAGACTCATATCTACGCTTCTCATTCGAGAAGAACCAATAAACATCATTGGCATCGGTTCCCTATTTGAGTCGGAAGAGCAAACATTTATGGAGCAAAAATTACCTCCAATAGATAAGCGTTATCCGTGGAAACGACTGATTGACCAGTCGTAGAAATTTCACACCCTGTTTTACTTCCTCTATCCTAGCACCATGCCATTAAAAGTGGGGAAGGAGTGTCTAGCATCTTGTTCCGTTTGACACTGAAGCCTGGGTTGAGTCGATCGTGTGACAATAAGAAGTAAGTTTTAGCTAGAGGTGACATAGTTAGGGCTATCCCTCATTGAGTAATTCTCTCGCCCTTATTATCTCGGCTTCATATGGAATCTGTCGACTATCAATCTCATGGTATTCTCTCGAAGAACAAGTCCTCCGAACGGAGTCTATTGTTAGGGATTTATTTTTTCAAACGGGCAAACATAGCCCATTTCTCGAATGAATGAGTCCTCCTAAACAGAGTCTATCATTAGAGATTTATCTTTTCGAACGGGCAAACATAGCACATTTTCTCGAATGAATGAATCCGTCCAAACAAAATCTATTGTTAACGATTTATCTCCCGAATAGGCAAACATAACTCATTTTCTCAAATGAACGATCCCCCCAAACAGAGTCTATCATTTGGGATTAGCTCCTCGAATAGGCAAGCATAGCCCATTCTCTCGAATGAACGATTCCTCATGGACGGAGTCTATCATTAGCGATTTATCACCCCGAACAGGCAAATATAGCACATTCTCTCAAATGAACGAGTCCTTCAGAATGGAATCTATCATTAGAGATTTATCTGTTCGAATGGGCAAACATAGCCTATTCTCTCAAATGAATGAATCCTCCCAAACAAAGTTTATCATTAAGCATCTATCTCCCCAAATGGACAAACATTACCTATTCTGTTAAGCGAAATCTCTCAATTGAATTCCATCGAACGTAATTTGTCGTCAATAAGGAATATATCACTCTAACGGGTGGATACGGCCCAATCTCTCATTTGAACTCTGTCAGATATAACTCCTAGCTAAATATATATGACTTACGCTTACATGCCTTACGTGGGTTCCGCACCCACTTTCTTTCGGTTTTCTATAGGCCCAGCTCCCTAGACGAGATTCAACTCCCTTTTTCGATCTTTTGTATTACATGAGGTCTCGATATCCTAATGGAATCTAACTCTCTTTCTCAGTTTTTTATTTATATATAGGCTCTGGCCTCCGAATAGGATTCAACTCCATTTCTCTTGATTGTCTATTTAAAATGTCTATTACTATACCAGACGGAATTCAACTCACTCTCTTTCAGCATCACATCACACCAGTTGCAACATTGCTCTAATGTATCCTCTCAGTTGTGATGCCTAACACTCTTTCGATTACAACTTTGAGAACAACCAAATACTCACAAATACAAAGCCTGGCCCCATTCTCTCTCGCATTGGTCTCTAGCATCTCACACTCACCAAGAGCTACGACTCCAAGTCAGTCTTTAGATCTTCTACTACTGTTTTTTATAATACAAGCACTCTGTACTCTTGGCCACTACTCGGTCAAACACTATCGCTTGAGTCCCTTGGTCATTCAATCTCGTGGTCTCTCAATCCCTCGATTGCTTGATCTCCCAATCACTCTCTCACTCTCTCAACCTTTTATTCTCTCGATATCTCGATTATTCAACGTGTCAGTCTCTCGACCTCCTAATCACTTGACTTCTTGATCACCTATCGGTCACTCGACCTCTCAATCACTCGACGTCTAGATTGTTCGGTCTGTCAGTCTCTCAACCTTCCAATCACTTGACTTTCCGATGGTACAACCTATTGGTCACTCAATCTCCCGATCACTTAACTTTTCGATCATTCCACCTGTTGCTCTCTTGACCTCATAGTCTCTCGACATCTTAGTCTCTCGATCTCTAGGTCACTTGATCTCTCAATCTCTCAATCTCTCAAATTCTCGATTACTCGAACTTTTGGTCACTCAACCTCTCAGTTAATCGAGCTCTCGGTCATAAATCAAAATTTTTCTCAAACAATTCTAACAGTTTATCACATGCACCTTCCGCATTCGATGCCCCACTTCCGTGCCTCTTTTGATTCTCCAATTCACTCTACTTCTTATACCATTTTTCCAAAATGCCATTTGGAGTGGGGGCAAATGATGCTACTCGTCTTAACAGCTTCCAATTCTCTTATAATCATCCGATATTGAAGAAAATTCTTAACAAGTTCAAACCTTCCTTAATCCGATAAGGAAAGAAATCTCCACAATACTTGAAACTTTCCTTGCCCCCGTAAGATTCTAATTATATTGGTCTCTTGATTAGGAGAGAGATTTTCCTAATATCCTAAACCTTTCTTAATTTCAATAAAGATAAATCTTTTAGAAATCTTTAACCACAATGACTTACTATTTTGGAAGACCTCAAATGAATAGAAAACTAAAGGTTTTTACACTCCTTAGAAGGCTATATATACAGAACATGGCCAACCTACAAAAGGGAACACAACTCTCAACAAGGAGACACAACAACTAGAGGGCTACACATACAGCATCGAAGGTAGGGATTCATGTCCAATTCTATATACCGATGAAGGCAAGGCTTCATGCCCTATTCTATACAATCAAAGATATGGCGTCATAGCCAACTCTATACGATCAGAGTTACGATTTCATAATCAATTCTATACACGATCGGAGGAATACCCTACATCACACAGATTATATCACATGACATTACATATACAATATACAATATGTCATCATACATAGTACTCACTGTACAATGCTCATGCATGCCACACACACAAATAGGGGCTTTGATGTCCACTCGTATGATGCACCACATGCACAAAGGTCATCGAGACCAGATCTACGACTACTATCAGTTTTTATTTTATCACTCTTACTGACACGTCAGAATCCCCCTACTGGGTCAGCCGTGGTGGGCTTTTTTCAAGTTTCCCATCTGAGAAGAACCAACGAACACCATCGGCATCGATTCCTTGCTTGAGTCGGAAGAGCAGGCGCAAAAATTGCCTCTAATAGTTTTATTTTATCTTAAAATTTCCTAATTATACTTAGAATAATTAACAATTGAAAGGAAATGCTGAAGCTGGAACTTTCGGTTTTTATCCTTGTGGAATTTCTTCAAAGATTTTGATTATCCTGCGTGGTTGGCGCTCCTTGCAACATAAGCAATTACTTTCTCAAAGGTTGCCATCCTCAATGGAACTGCCAAGATATTATTTCTTTTGCTGCATCAACTGTAAGCTTGCTTCAGAGTTTCTTGCAGTCTTCCACTTGGATCCACTGACAAAATCTCTGAGTTTTCGGTCAGCCTCTGGACCAGCTCAGCAACTTTGTGCATACTCAGAAACTTCAGTTGCTGATACTAATCATTGATCTGATCTGCTACCATCATTGGCAAGGGTTTTCTAAGAGTATGAGCAACCAAAAGTCAGAGGAAAGCATTACAAATATAATATTCTTCCACTTTGGGGAGCATATAAGATATTTAAATGGCAGAAACAAAAAAAAGGAAGTTTTTTTAGTACCATATACATTACGCAAGGTTGTTCAAGTTTCAAGGGGGGAATTTAATGATCATCACGATAAGAAATGAGTAGATGCAACTTTCAGATTTTTTATTCAGTATTGCTGCAGCCCGATAGACAGGTATAACGGTGGAGTTTGGTTGATGTTGACCCGTATAGAAGCAATGCAGCTTGTCAATCGTGATAATGCAAACATGTAATGCAAAAACACCATAGAATATCACATAAACAACAAGATATTCTGAATACTGCATCTGATTGATAATAAACTTTAGGGAACTTTAACTTAGAATAGAGCACAGCAAGAACAACTATTGTTTATCCCGCTCAGCCTGTCCATAAGAGGTCATGCAACTGTAACTAAGGGCCAACTGTATCTGATTGATGACTAAATTGAGCTCTTTGGGACATTTGCATACCCCTAGAACTGGTGAAACTGAGAGGTACAAACATGCTACCATAGTGCCCAGGGTGTTGGCACAGTATCCCCAAAACATATTACAGCCAAACATGGCCGGGGTACCACAAGGTTTCACACGTCTCTACTTGGTTCAGATGCATGATTTTCCCCTCCGATTCAGATAGACTCAAGTACTCTCACATCTTCAAAAATGCAGATGCATGGTGGCTGGAATGGCAGGAATGAAGCCTGCAGTTGGGTGCCTACTACATGTCCCTGACTTCTAGGAAGAAACCAAGAGAATGCCACCGAAGTGGCTTTATTGGGCATTAACCCATTTGAGCCATTATCAGTGTGGTGTAACACCTCACCATCCCACAATTCGCACTCTACCTCCTGCTGAAGGGTTCTTCTCCAGGGGCTTACGATGTTAGGGGTTTCCACAATTGGCTCTGTGCGGATACCAGGATGGTTGGAATGGATCTCTTCCCATGGAAATTTCTTTGAAAATCTTTCATTCTTCCAAAAGTTGCTTTCTCTATTTGGGAAGATACTTGATGAAACTTGCAAATCAAGATAATCTCCAAGGATGGGTGGTATTCTTGTCGATAGGTGCATCCCATGTAAGAGCTGGAGTCAGGGATGAACTCTTTCTTCAGTGCACATGGATCGATTTTATATGGGAGTGGGTCTTTTCTTTCTTTCCGTCCAATGATTGGTTTCAAGCTCTATACAAAAAGAATTACAGGCATGGAGTGAGTTGAAAGTTCGTACAGCAACAAGAGAGTTTTCAAAAACTCCCTCCACCCTTACATTTTGGTTGCTAAAGAAGGAATTTTAATGGGGTTGCCTTAATGAGTTCTGTGGATGGTTTTCTGAAGTTTTTCTTTTTGGATCTTCACCTAAATCTTTTGTCTCTGTTTTGGAGGTTGTTAATTTAGTGTTTTGGGAAAGGCTCCCTTGGTTCTTTTTCCACTTCTCTTCAATTAATAAAATTTTATTTTCCGATCAAAAAAGGAGTCAAATGGTACACCTTTAGGTGTGGCAGTGAAACTGTTTCCAAAGATATTAGGGAGATGCACTATCTATTTCGCAGTGGAGACAAGACGAAGCGATCATGATATGGCCCTACTGGTTGGAGACTTAAAGAGCATGGTGGGGTATTCAGCGGGTTTCCATTCGCTAAGATTGGTGGAATTTTAAAACTTTGGTCATGCATGAATAAGTTACAGAGGAAGGCATTTTTGGAAACTCCTTTTGGGAGCTTTTCTTCATGCATATTAAAATTTTATTTTCAAATTCACCTTGAAAAGCATTTTACAAAGTGATGTTGAGGCATTCTAGGAACAACTTTAAAAACACTTTCTTGAAATAATCGAAGTCCTTCTAAAAGTATATTTAAAAGTATCTTTCTGAGTATTTTGAAGGCACTCTCAAGTTTTTCAAGAACATTTGGGGAGAAACTCTGAAAGCCATTAAAAGCTTCTCTTTGAAATAATCTTCCAAAGTCATTGCTCAAAAGCATCTTTAGAAGCTCTTTCCCAAATCCTTTTCAAGTATTTAGGACTGCGCATTTGAAAGATCTTCGAAATACTTTCCGGAAATTAGAGCTCTTTTTTCTCAAAAGTTTTTCTTGGAAAACATTTTTCATGGCCACTACACCATTTTGGGAAGCTTCTTTGGAAGCAGTTTTCCAAAGTCTTTTCAAAGATATATTTAGTAGCATATTTGGAAGCTCTTTCAAAAGCTTTTCTTTCAAAATCATTTTCTAGAACTTCCTATAACAATTTGTTTAGTTTCTTCAGAGAGCTCAGTTTGAAAGCTATTCTTGTAAAAATCATTTGTCAAAGTTTTTTGAAGAATTTTTATTAAGAAATAAATTCCTGACCTGGCCTTGGACATGGACCTACAAGTCGAGAACTCAGGGTTCTCTCACTCAAGAACTTTGCCAGTCAAATTTTCTTAGTAAGAACAGCAGTCCAATCCAGTAAGTTCTTTGGGTGCAAATCTACATCATCAAGTCCAAATTAGCAGATGGCATTTGATTGATCAACTGAGTAGTTCCCAAAAAAAGGAAAGTAGTACTTTCTCATAGGACAAAACCAAGTAATGGCAAAAGGTAGAAGGGAATCTAAGAAACATATTTCAATCTAAGTGATCTCCACATAACCATGTCAAATCCAATATCAATGTTAGGCAAAAGGGGATGAGAGAAGTAAGCTGAGACGGAAAGGGAAGAAAGGATCCTTCTACCAGAACTCCATGATACATTACAAACATATAGTTCTCTTTCGCAAAAGAACAAAGTCCCCCAATGCAACTATTTCGGATCAGCTTCACAGATCCTATACATTGTCATCTTAAAATTACAAAGCATGAAGTAGAAAAATAAACAATTAGAGAAGGAAATGCTGAAACTTCAACATATTTCAGCTTTTACCCTTGCGGAAATTCTGCAATGATTTTGAGGTTCCTTCAAAGAAATCCAAAAGGAAGTTCTCCAGCTCATCCACAGTGTATTTAATGAACTTGTCACCTACATGATTTGAGGTCCTTCCAATAAAAGCCCTGTATGCTAAGATGACTCTCTGGGAGGTTACAAGCCTCAGATGCTCCCTAAGTTCACGGTCTGAAACTAACCATCCGGTCTGAGTCTTATAGACCTCCTCCAAGGCAGTATTGAAACTCTTGAACAGTTCCTTCAAGGTAGCCCTCAAATTCTGACTTGAATGCTCCAAACCATCCTCTCTGAGACAAAACAGGATTGAACTCCACGTGGCCCTCTGGTAGCTTGTTGCATGCTGCTGAAATTTCCTTATATGTTCTCGCACCCATTCACCTCCAAAAAGATCCAAAAGATCGGAACCTTGAACCTTTTTGACCATGTAATGGATGTTATTCATCAAAAAAATATGTTTTAGGGCATTATCGCTGTACAACTTGGATCTGGCATCCAGGTTGGCTTCTAGAACAGATATAATCAGCTTAAGATGATGAGTCATTGGAGAGAAATCACCAGACGAACCACCCCTGTTATATGGAGTGGTAACATGATGATCCGACTCATTCTGCTCTTTGTTTCCTAGAAGAGCGTTGATGGTGCTGCTATATGCAGTAAGGGCATTGATGTAGTTCATGCAATAGCTAGTAAGAGGGTGAACGCCACCTTTTGGAAAAGGGTTTTTGGAAGTTCTCGATGCAATTATGTTTCCAAAGCCCAGAAAAGTAGCTATTGCAGAATCACCCAGTTTCTTCAGAAGCTCGTGGAACTCGGTCCTGATAAAACAACCAACTTCTTCTGAGAACAATGAATTTACATCAGGGACAAGGTCCACAAGAACTTCATACATATTGAGTAGCACGAACAACTTTTCGGGTGTATGAGGTCCAATAGCAACTGCATCACCAAAATTTAGAAGACACATCATTGTGGCTTTTGAAATCTGGAGGAAACAATCCATGCTAATGGGTCCAAAATCCCTCAAGATCTTGTCACACAACCGTTTTTCACTAGCAAGATAGACACGAACAATGATTTTTATAGCCCAGATCCATCTTCTAATCATGCAGTTTGAGCAATCCCACTCCATATTGAGCACATCCTCAATGCTAAGTTTCTCCACCTCAAGAATGTTCAAGTACTCAATTAGAGCTTCCTTCCGGGGCCTAATGAATGCTAGACACAGCTCCTGATTGTAGTTTGATTCAACTAATATATTTGCAATGGCCTTGAGAGCAGGAACTGCATCTGGATGGACTAAATCTACAGAATCCACCTCAGGCTCATGGGGAGAACTCTGTTTATGAACTGCATCCTCAACCATGGAATCCTCCTCCAACTCAAATGATTCATCATACATGGCACACCCATCATTCGAGCGAAATGACATGTACTCAGGTTCAAAGAATTGCTTGTTCTTAACAAGAATGTGGATGAATTCTTCCTCAAGTCTTGACATTGCCATCTGCAGAATTATGTGAACTTCGTTAACAAGTTCCTGCTGTTTTTTGGGTTGTTGAAAAGACAAGTTCCCTAATACTTGAGCAATTCTTCGAACTTCATCAACCGCTTGTAGATAGTCTAAAGCTTCATCAGGGCCAGCATCCCATATCATTGACTGCTTTAAATCGCATCCGGAAATCTTTTTCTGAACACATTTGAGCCGCTGTTCAATACCACTCATCTCATCTCCTTTGGCTTCATTGACTACAGTTATCATTGACAAATGGGTGCCAAGAGCAGCAAGGTTTTCTCTGAGATCATCTGGTAAATTTACAGAAAACTCTAACGCCTTCACAATGTGATGAACTGCAGCTATGAGATGTCCTTCTTGATCAGGAGTTAAGACTATTGGTCTATCATCACCCATTTTCAACAAAGATGAAAGACCAAAGAGCCCAACCCTAATACAAGTAACTCTCCCTCTCAAACTTGAACTGCTCTTCACAAGAGAACTGGCAAAGGTGGATTTAAAAGAGAGGCGAAAACAAAGGCAGTATGCCAGAAGAAGAATGGCTACACCGATCTGATCTACTTTAAACACAACCTCAAACCAATATTAACAATCTCATAGAGAGATTTCAGACAAGGGTGTTTCAAGAAGCACTTTAATGGGTCAATGGCCGTTCACTTAAATGATCTAACATGGAGTTACAGAGAGGTTCAAAGTACAATGAATATTTGCTACACTGAATTTATAAGTTAGAAATTTTGACCATATGCACAAGAGAGAGAATGAACTTACAGGACAAGTGCTCTCACCTGCTCCTGTAAGCTACATACATGAATAACAAGGAAAAATAAAATTATGTCAACCAATCATTAAAACAAAAAAAAAAAAAAAAAAAAAAAATCAAAATGCCAAAACTTTCAAAAATTGAAATTCATGAAATCCAAAATAACACCAAATATCAGAAAACATCACCCAGAACATAAAGGAAAACGCTCATCTTTTCAGATTGAAACCCATTCGTGCCTTCTCAAGTAAATTGATGAATACACAGTGATCAGACAACAATCAAGAAAATACTTAAAAACCCACTTCACAATTTAGAGAAATATACACAATGAACCCCAAATTAAACCTGAATTCACTTGATCATAGAAATGAAAAATAGTTTAAAAAAATGATTTAGATGCAGAATGGAAATAAGAACTAAACAAAGACTTATATCCTCAAAATTTTTAGTTGAACACATAAAGAAATTCAAGTTTTATAGAGAAAGAACTGGGGAGAGAGAGAGAGAGAGAGAGAGAGAGAGAGAGAGAGACTGACACGATTGGAGTGAAACCCTACAATTCTGGAACCTTAGACTGTTTCAAGGTTTTGCTCATTAAGTTCTCCAAAAGTACAAGTTAAGAGAGATAGAGATTGGGTATAGACTAAGAGAAGAGAACAAGGAAATTTTGAGAGGGAGAAGTCGAAGATGAAGCTTCGTTAGTTTGACAAGTATAAGGAATTCACGACCTTTTCCGCGCAAGTTCCATTCGGCGTATCCTTATTTGGATCCTCTCTCTCTCTCTCTCTCTCATGGATATTGACTTTTGGCTTCCTGGTCTTGAAGAAAACGTCCAAATTCTCGGCCACGTTGGAACAGAAATCTACCGCTGATACATCTCCTCTTCCAAACTACTGCGGTTTATCCCTCAAGGGTAAAAATAAAGGGGGTGGAGTCCGGTAAGCATCTCAAGCTTAGTCAAAAGTTTCATTTGTTCATTAAATGTAATACCAAAGAGGGAAGAGAAAAGTGCAAAAAAAAATAAAAATAAAAAAAAATAAAAAGAGAGAAAACAAGTCAAAAACATTAATTAGCCGATCAAATCCTTTCTCCACACCCACTTTCATTTTCCACTTTACTCCCTCTCTCACTTCCTCCTCCCCCCACTTTCTCTCCTCTTACCCGACACACCCGAGACCCCCACCATTGTCCCATTCACCCCCTTACGGCTTTCTCTCTCCCTCCCTGAAAACCATCCCAACCACACTCGAAATTAAGTGTAAGAGATTTCAAACACTCAAATATTTATCCTAAAATAAAATTTTAATGGAAAATTTATAAAATTTTAGAGAAAAAAAATTTAAGGTTTTAAAAAATTTGAATCTTTCATGAAATTGATATCTCAAATCAAGGTAATAATACTTTTTAACATATATTTGAGTTATTTATGATAGTATTGATAATTTATATAATTTTTGATATTTTATAAAAAATAATTAGAGTTTGTGGTGATTCAATTTTAGAATGAAATTGGTGACCCCATTTGAGATAAATAATCTTCATCAACTTAAATTTATGTTATTATACAAATGTTTAGCCTATTATGTGCAGGTAATGTTAGAATAAGGATAAAAAATATGGATTTCTACAAGTGACAGCTTGACCTATTTATGTTTTTCAATCATAACTTTTTCTACACAATAATAAATAGAATAGAGTTTATTTATGTAGAAACGAGACATCTAGAGCTTTAAAATGACATATGATTCGAATGGATTTAATGAGAATAAGATTTTTGGTGATTTTTCAAAAAAATCTATTCTATAGGACTATTTTGTTCTCCGTCCTGTTTCTGGTCGTGACTTTGAGATTTGTACCAAAATAACCGCAATTTAAAAAAAAATTAAAAAGACTCTTTCGCAAATTTAATTCGCGAAATAACCCTCATATGTCGTAGGTCCAACCTATGACATATGCGTTTAAAACCCTAACCCCATTCTTCTTCCCTCTTTTCTCTTTCTTTCTCCTCTCCTCTCTTCCTCCTGCAACTTCCTGTGAACCCACGAACCCAATGCACAGCGATCTCCCTTCTGCCTGTGACAAATCCTAGGACACTTCAATAATACAACTGTCACGCCCCGAACCAGAAATCGTGAACAGCCGCCCGTTGCCCTGGATGCCGGCTGTATTTTTATAGAAAATCGGGCAGAACCTCCCTATAAATTGGAGGTCTCCCATGTACAATTTCACCTGTTTAAACCTGTATAATTCAAAATTATCCTGAAAATAAAATAAATGACCATCACAGTCTCTCCAAAACCAACAACTCCCATAGCCGACATCCAGAACAACGCAAAGCTATAAAAATCTATCAACAAACCTAGCCACAAACCTCTACTGTCATGCACAACTAGAGCATGAGCAGTCGCCACACCGAGCGGACCTAAATTTTATGCAAATTTACAACAATTTTCCCAAATAACATTCAAATACATACAATCGCCTCAATGCAAATGAACTATGAGAGTTTCACAAATAAACATACATAAATTATACAGTCATCCCAAAATAAGTACACGGCTAACTACGGACCTCAACAAGATCTCGCAGGGTCGAAATAAAATACATAATTCATCTTTCAATTTAAACCTAAGATCTCACCTTTCTGAAAACCAAGTACACCCAAACTCCATACTCTGAAGTGTCGCTCCAACACAAAAATCCTGTCTAAGGGAGGAAAGAAGAGGGGTGAGTATCTATGGGAGGATACTCAGTGAGTGAAGGGATTAATCTCAAGTACTAATAGTGTAGGTGAATATTGGAGTGTCAATAGTATCATTCGTAAACAATAACTCAAGTTTCGCAATAAATCATGATATGTTCAATAAAATGAACTCATTTATTCAATCACACGATATCATACATATATGCATACATTTAAAATCAAGTAAATCATAGAGCAAGCCGAAAGGATCCTAGCAAAGGTCAACCATGACCAAAGACAGGCGCATCGGGGGTTTTATTATGCAAAATATTTCAAAAGTAGCTCTCTACCCCGACGTTGGCCGTTGGCTTAGCTCCTTGCTTACCCAGACTCGTCAAATAGGACCACGTGCAGTGCTAGACGGTGATGGACACACGTCCTCCCCCAATTATGGGTTCAACCGGCCGCGCCTATGAATATATATATGCTCGTCAATAGGACCACGTGTGGTACAAGACGGTAATGGACACACGTCATCCCCCGATGAGGGTTCAACTAGTCGCGCCTATGAATAAATAACTGGACGTTTGCGGATACCTCCTGCAGAAGCGTATCCGGGCAACCCGTACCTCTACAAAGTCCCTTCGTAGCTACGGAATCATCAATGTCATCATCATAGTATCTTATCACAAGTGGGTATCCCGGTGCCCTCATAATTTATCAAAACATTTCAAATTCGTGTGCCAATACATTCATCGAATCATTTCAAATCAACATATCAATGCAATGGTAGAAAAGGAAGCTTATCAAATTTTCAAGTAATGGCACAATTTTTGTTTCATTTCAAACATGGATGCATAATCATAGAAAACATAAGTTTACGACATTCCAATAATCACAAAACAGATTTGAATTTAATATCACACATCGAATCAATGCATATCAAAGCATGTTTTGATTTAAAACACGATAAAATCAGGTTTCACTATTTCATGCAAAAGATTAGGGTCCCACTCAGTTTCTAGGGAGGGTGGTCACTCCCTATTTCCACAATCAAACCAAACTCGACTCTTCGAGTCTCCAACAAGATCAATCTAATCAAATTATCACAATAATCATCAAATTTTCAATTATTCTTAGGGTTTATCATTTTTCCTAAGTTTGTACAAACCCTAAATTCTCAAATTTATGAATAAACTCCAATGTCATCAATTTCCATTCCATTTATAAGTATTACTAAATCAAAATCAAGTTAAATTCAAACCTAAAATTATTCAAAATCGGAAACACGTCTAAATACATAAATTCCCTATAAATTAGAAAAATCTTTGAAAATTCATACACTTTTCAATTCACATCCGATTTCTTCAACCCATATGTCATTTTCAAGGTATTGAAGTCTATTTTCTTAATACAAAAATTGTATTTTAATTTCCTATATACAGGACAACTTATAATTAAAAAGACTGCATAAATTCTTAAACTTAAATCCCAAATTTCAACCATCTTCATGCATATGACAAATGAAACTCTGAAGGAAACTATTCAAATCAATAGAACTCGACTCTATTATCCTTTAACATGCTCCTTTCATATCAGACACTAGACTTGGCCTTATTGTTCAAGCATAGAATTTCAAAAATGCATTTTATTCCAATCAATCATACATTCTAAATCTATACAAGACTTCCTTATGCTAATTTCACCATAAATGCATTCAATTAACTGAATCAGTTAGAAATCCCTCACTTAGGGTTTTCACAGTTCGCAAATCTACCTTCCGTGCGCCATTCAGCTCATTCTGGAACCTGTAGTATTTCCAATTGAAACAAATTCTACCCGTTAGACTAAATCACCTAAAGAATTAAACTTTAGGGTTTTTGAGAGACCAACCCTTACCTATGCAGTGAAGAAGCCACAACCTAGGGTTCTTTGTTCTGAAGATTTCAGTGGGCTCTCGAAGGAGAGAGCAGGGTGCTCGAGCGTGCGAGCAAGGGCAAAGCAGCACAGCAATCGCGCTCTGTAGTAGGGCAAAGCTGTCGCGTGAGCGCTGGGGCAGGGACTGTCGCGTAAGCAGTCGCGCGCTGTTGCGCGCAGTCGCGTGCGCGCAGGAGGGGGCAGTCGCGCGAGCAGTGGCGCACGCAAGGAACTGTCGCGCGCTATCGCAGGCGTAGGGAGAGAGACAGGGAGACTGAGAGACAGAGAGGGAGGTAGAGAGTGGAAGATGGGTGGTGGTGGTGCAAGGACCCGAGTCGCGGCAGAGAGCGAGAGAGTGCAGAGAGATTGAGAGAGTCGCGGGTGTGAGAGATCGCGAAAGGGAGAGAGTGAGAGAGAGCAACCGAGAGAGAGAGATAGAGAGTGAGACCGAGAGAGAGAAAACAAAGATGGAGGTGAAGAGAGAGTGGGTAGTGGCCGACCGTGGCGGATGGCAGCGGCGGAGGAGGCGGTCGCGGCGGTGCGGCGCGGGTAGGGGAGAAGAAGAGTCGTGTGGGAGAGAGAGAGAGTAGAGAGAGAAGGGGAAAGAATTAGGGCTTTTAGCCCTAATTCGGATTTTTTTTTTCATTATTAATATTATTTATTAATATATATATTTTTTCATAAAAATAGATTTATAAATAAATAAATGAGTAAATAAGTAATTTAATTAATAAAGGAAATATATATATATATATTTTTATACTCCCTTTATTTTTCAAGATTTTAAATTTTTAACAAAATAAGATAAACTACAAATCGAAAATACGGATACTTTAAATATACAAAAAAATTCAAATTACATACCTCAAAATCGAAAATCAATATAAATAAAAATTTCTCTCTCTATATATAAACGGAGAAATATTTTATTTAATTTCATGAATATGAATACTAGTACGGACACCGCGGTGTCGGTGTTACATTTTCTAACCCCCTAAAAACAAGTTTCGTCCTCGAAACTGAAAGAAGGCCTTACCGAAACAAATGGAAAAATGCTGCAAAATGCTTATGGGTCACTGATGCTTGGCCATCATCTGCTGACAAACTAGGCATCAAGCAACGAACTCTCTCTTTATACCTGACCACTAATAACTATCTCGGATAGTTAGGTACATTTTTTGTACCTCTCAAATGCATAACGTAAATGGAGGAATGAGCTTCCTCAAGAATATCTCTTCGAAGATCACTGTCAGCGGGAATGCAAACCCGCTATCGATATACTATTAGTCCGTTATCACGGACTCGAAACTCTCTGTCATCATCTCTACAGATCTATCAAGAATACCTTGGAGCTCCTCATTTGCTCCCTAAATCTCTCTAATGCGGTCGAGCGAAATAATACTCTCACGTAAGAATAATCTGAACCATTGTCAATAAGAACACGGGCGTCGATTCCAAATATCCTCATGATCCCTGAATGTGAGGAATGGAAAAGATTTAAAGATATTAAAATACGAAGCAAACTAAATGAAAACATATATATATTTATATATATCAAACTAGTTAAGTTTCTGAAGCTTTAACTAGTCAAAACTGTACATCGACATCATGATATACAAAATCTCATAGAGAAAAACATAATTAAAGTACTACACTGAGAGGTCTACGGGAGGATTACCCATAACAACATTCGGGTTCGCCTGTGCGTCCTCCTGCATCATCGCGAACACTTGAGCCTGGGCCCTAGGCTGCTGTCGCGATGGTCCTGGCACTGCATTACTCCCGACTGCAGTCCGAGGAGCGGTAAGAGCTGAGTGCGCAGGTACCTCCTGTTGGCCTGTGCCAGATGAACCAGTACGACTCTGTGAAGTCAGTCCTCCTCGACCTAAATCCGGGCAAGTACTCTTAAAGTGACCTTGCTTTCCGCACTGGTAGCAAGTAACTGGTGCTCTACATGCCCTGAATACATGGTGGTTGTCGCATTTGCGGCAGAAAGGCTATCTCTATGCCGTAAACTGTGTAGTGATACTAGAGGCTGGTGCCCCAAAACTCTGTGGTCGAGGTGGTGGCATCTACACCCAATGGGAGGTGTACGACTCATACACCTGCCTAAATGCATCATATGATGGTGATAGAACCGTGGCTATAATAGCCGGCTGAGAAAGTGCTAGAAGGATATACATGATGAGGAAACATCCTCGGGTATTCTAAGTGTCTCAGGTACAAATCTAGTACTTTGCCTAGTAATCATAGCCTTACAAAAGAAGACCTTAAATTAGAAAGGATTCAAAGATTAGGGTTAGTTGCGAAGTAACTAACCCCCTAAATGAATAAACTTATCAGTTTAAGAACTGATAGAACCAATATGCTACGTTAGATACGCACCGTATCTAACCCCCTAAAAAGAATAACTCATATGTCTAAAATCGTTGTACTGGGATCTCATGACTGTAATGAAACTCTCATATGCATTGAGTACTTTTAAAATGTATTTGGGAATATTTTCAAAACTATTCTATAAAACACAGCTCTCAACCTAGAGCTCTGATACCAACCGAACTGTCATGCCCCGAACAGGGAATCGTGAACAGCTGCCCGTTACCCTGGATGCCGGCTGTATTTTTATAGAAAATTGGGTAGAACCACCCCATAAATTGGAGGTCTCCCATGTACAATTTCACCTGTTTAAACCTGTATAATTCAAAATTATCCTGAAAATAAAACAAATGGTCATCCTGACCTCTCCAAAACCAACAACTCCCATAGCCGACATCCACAACAACGTAAGGTTATAAAAATCTATCAACAAACCTAGCCACAGACCTCTACTGTCATACCCAACTAGAGTATGAGCAGCCGCCATACCGAGCGGACCTAAATTTTATGCAAATTTACAATAATTTTCCCAAATAACATTCAAATACATACAATCGCCTCAATGCAAATGAACTATGAGAGTTTCACAAATAAACATACATAAATTATACAGTCATCCCAAAATAAGTACATGGCCAACTACGGACCTCAACAAGACCTCGCAGGGTCGAAATAAAATACATAATTCATCTTTCAATTTAAACCTAAAATCTCACCTTTCTGAACACCAAGTACACCCAAACTCCATATTCTGAAGAGTCGCTCCAGCACAAAAATCCTGTCTAAGGGAGGAAAGAAGAGGGGTGAGTATCTATGGGAGGATACTCAGTGAGTGAAGGGATTAATCTCAAGTACTAATAGTGTAGGTGAATATTGGAGTGTCAATAGTATCATTCGTAAACAATAACTCAAGTTTCGCAATAAATCATGATATGTTCAATAAAATGAACTCATTTATTCAATCACACAATATCATACATATATGCATCCATTTAAAATCAAGTAGATCAAAGAGCAAGCCGAAAGAATCTTGGCAAAGGTCAACCATGACCAAGAACAGGCGTATCGGGGGTTTTATTATGCAAAGTATTTCAAAAGTAGCTCTCTACCCCGCCGTTGGCCGTGGGCTTAGCTCGTTGCTTACCCAGACTCGTCAAATAGGACCACGTGCGGTGCTAGACGGTGATGGACACACTTCCTCCCCCAAATATGGGTTCAACCGGCCGCGCCTATGAATATATATATGCTCGTCAATAGGATCACGTGCGGTACTAGACGGTGATGGACACACGTCCTCCCCCGATAAGGGTTCAACCGGCTGCGCCTATGAATAAATAACTAGACGTTTGCGGATACCTCCTGCAGAAGCGTATCCGGGCAATCCGTGCCTCTACAAAGTCCCTTCGTAGCGACGGAATCATCATTGTCATCATCATAGTATCTCATCACAAGTGGGTATCCCGGTGCCCTCACAGTTTATCAAAACATTTCAAATCCGTGTGCCAATACATTCATCGAATCATTTCAAATCAGCATATCAATGCAATGGTAGAAAAAGAAGCTTATCAAATTTTCAAGTAATGGCACAATTTTTGTTTCATTTCAAACATGGATGCATAATCATAGAAAACATAAGTTTACGACACTCCAATAATCACAAAACAGATTTGAATTTAATATCACACATCGAATCAATGCATATCAAAGCATGTTTTGATTTAAAACACGGTAAAATCAGATTTCACTATTTCATGCAAGAGATTAGGCTACCACTCACTTTCTAGGGAGGGTGGTCACTCTCTATTTTCATAATCAAACCAAACTTGACTTCTCGAGTCTCCAACAAGATCAACCTAATCAAATTATCACAATAATCATCAAATTTCAAATTATTCTTAGAGTTTATCATTTTCCCTAAGTTTGTACAAACCCTAAATTCTCAAATTTATGAATAAACTCCAATGTCATCAATTTCCATTCCATTTATAAGTAATTTACTAAATCAAAATCAAGTTAAATTCAAACCTAAAATCGTTCAAAATCGGAAACACGTCTAAATACATAAATTCCCTATAAATTAGAAAAATCTTTGAAAATTCACACTTTTCAATTCACATCCGATTTCTTCTACCCATATGTCATTTTCAAGGTATTGAAGTCTATTTTCTTAATACAAAAGTTGTATTTTGATTTCCTATATGGAGGACAACTTATAATTAAAAAGACTACATAAATTCTTAAACTTAAATCCCAAATTCCAACTATCTTCATGCATATGTCAAATGAAACTCTGAAGGAAACTATTCAAATCAATAGAACTCGACTCTATATCTTTTAACATGCTCCTTTCATATCAGACACTAGACTTGGCCTTATTATTCAAGCATAGAATTTCAAAAATGTATTTTATTCCAATCAAACATACATTCTAAACCTATACAAGACTTCCTTATGCTAATTTCACCCTAAATGCATTCAATTAACTGAATCAGTTAGAAATCCCTCAACTAGGGTTTTCACAGTTCGCAGATCTACCTTCTGTGCGCCATTCAGTTCATTCTGGAACCTGTAGTATTTCCAATTGAAACAAATACTACCCGTTAGACTAAATCACCTAAAGAATTAAACTTTAAGGTTATTGAGAGACCAACCCTTACCTATGCAGTGAAGAAGCCACAACCTAGGGTTCTTTGTTCTAAAGATTTCAGTGGGCTCTCGAAGGAGAGAGCAGGGTGCTCGAGTGTGCGAGCAAGGGCAAAGCAGCACAGCAGTCGCGCGCTGCAGTGGGGCAGAGCTGTCGCGCGAGCGCTGGGGCAAGGACTGTCGCGCGAGCAGTCGCGCGCTGTTACGCGCAGTCGCGTGCGCGCTAGAGGGGGGCAGTCGCGCGAGCAGTCGTGCATGCAAGGAACTGTCGCGCGCTATCGGGCGCGTAGTGAGAGAGACCGGGAGACTGGGAGACAGAGAGGGAAGTAGAGAGTGAAAGATGGGTGGTGGTGGTGCAAGGAGCCAAGTCGGGGCGGAGAATAAGAGAGTGCAGAGAGATCGAGAGAGTCGCGGGTGAGAGAGATCGCGAAAGGGAGAGAGTGAGAGAGAGCAACCGAGAGAGAGAGAAAGAGAGAGATAGAGAGTGAGACCGAGAGAGAGAAAACAAAGATGGAGGTGAAGAGAGAGTGGGTGGTGGCCGACCGTGGTGGATGGCAGCGGCGGAGGAGGTGGTCGCGGTGGTGCGGCGCGGGTAGGGGAGAAGAAGAAGAGTCGTGTGGGAGAGAGAGAGAGTAGAGAGAGAAGGGGAAAGAATTAGGGCTTTTAGCCCTAATTCGGATTTTTTTTTCATTATTAATATTATTTATTAATATATATATATTTTCATAAAAATAGATTTATAAATAAATAAATGAGTAAATAAGTAATTTAATTAATAAAGGAAATATATATATATATTTTTATACTCACTTTATTTTTCAAGATTTCAAATTTTTAACAAAATAAGATAAACTACAAATCGAAAACACGGATACTTTAAATATATAAAAAAATTCAAATTAAATACCTCAAAATCGAAAATCAATATAATTAAAAATTTCTCTCTTTATGTATAAACGAAGAAATATTTTATTTAATTTCTTGAACAGAAATACTAGTACGGACACCGCGGTGTCGGTGTTACAACAACGACCATCCGTGTGGAAGAAAGAAGAACTTTCATTATTCGCCTGAATTTTTACGGTAAGTTCTCACAGAAATCCAAAATTTTAATGTACATATGTTGTCAATTGGTTCAATGGAAATTTAATTTGATATATATTTATATTTGTTTGTAATGCTCACTGTATATATTGATTAAAAATTACCTCAATTGATTTAGATTTTAGGATTTGAATGTTTAGTGTAAATTTAGGGGTTTAGGGTATAAATTTAGGGTTTAGGATAGTATTATTGAATTGATTTATTGTTTAATATTTAATTGATTTGGATTGATATAAATTTTGAATATTTGTTGAATTTATTTCAATTGATTTAGGTTTTAGGGTTTGAATGTTTAATATAAATTTAGTATTTAGGATATAAATTTAGGGTTTTAGAATATTATTATTGAATTAAATAATTGTCTAATATTTAATTAATTTAGGTTGATATGGATTTAGAATATTTGTTGAAATTATCTCTATTGATTTAGGTTTTAGGGTATAAATTTAGGGTTTAGGATAATTTTAATGAATTGATTAATGGTTCAGTGTTTAATTAATTTAAATTGATATAAATTAAGTATATTCGTTGAATGTTTATTGAATTGTTATAATTATAAATTTAAGATTTTAGGGTTTATTAAATATTGAATCCAAATTTATGGTATGTTTAGAAATTTAATAAATAGTAATGTCATTTTTTTTTTAATTGTCGCCATGTTGGTTGCAGGTTGAACCTGTGACATATGCTTGTCGCAGATCCAACCTGCGACATATGGGAGTTATTTTGCGAATTAAATTCACGAAAGAGTCTTTTTAATTTTTTTTAAATTGCGTTTATTTTGGTACAAATCTCTTGTGGCTTTACCTTAAAATTAGATGTCTTCTAGGTAGAATTAGTCTACATATTAAATATCAAATTTGTAGATCGATGTCTTAACTTTAATTTGAGATAAAAATCACTTAAATCCGATATGTGTAGTAAAAGTTATGATAATTTTTCGATAATTGCACAAATATAAATCATAAATTTAGGCCTAACACATTTATAGATTTAGGTATTTTTGTGTGATTGGAATTGAATCTAACTGTAAATATAAAAGTTATAGCTCTATTTCTTAACTTTAAATACCAATTAGAATTACCTCAATTCAAATTTTGTAAGTCAAGATATGATAGTTTTTCTAAAACATAATTGTGCAGGAAAATTTGAATGAGACAAATGAGGAAAATTTTAGTTAACCCTAGCATTGGTCTACATTTGAGTGATGAAATTGTATTTATTGTCTTAGGTTAAGACAAATTGGAGGGTTATGAGAGATTTATCATAAATTGGATTATGGATTGACAGTAATTACCCTCCTAAGAGGTGAATGGAAGTATACTTATAGTTGTAAGTGAAAAAATATTTTTGTAATAATTTTACAAATGTTTTAAAAATTGATATTCAAATTATTTTATGATTGTAGAGTGTCTCGAAAGGGAATTTGAAATGAAAAATGCATCCATATATTGAATTGGAAAATAATATATCATGTTTATTGATTTATATTGAATATGATTTGATTGAATTCATGTATTGAGAATTCATTAAATAATTGTTGGCACATTTTAATATATGTTGTGATAATTACGAAATGATGTTGTATGCATGATTAATGACTATAGTTATTCCCTCCATGGTATGGAGCCCGACAGAGCGACGTGATTGGACGTTTATACAATCTAGGAGTTAGTCGTGCTTGAGAAGTGCCCCCGAAATCATCCCTTCGGACTAACCTAGTAGCACCTCAGGGGAGGCCCGAGCCAACACCAATATTTGGGATATTTATAGATTAAATTGTATGAAAACACTTGACAGTTCCAACTTTGGTCGCAATAAAGCATTATCGAAAACTATGATTTTAGCAATCTCATGATTTTGTATGAATAAAATTGGATGCGTATAACTTGTTATTATGATATATTGAAATTTGATGAAAACTTGATATTTGATGATAAATTTGGATTTTATAAACTTGATGATGCGATTTAGAGAAAATAATTTGACAAGTCCACAATCATTCATCATTTGTTATCATAACATGTAATGCATTCACTGAGTATTATTGTATACTCATCCCTCTTATTTTAATTTTTCACAGAATAAGCTTAGACCAAGTAATTGTCAGTATTAGTATTCTCGAGGCAAGACCATCTAGAAAAACTCCTTTCGAGTACTTGCTTGGTCCAAATTATTTTGAGAATTTTATGTGGTTTTGAGGTAACTTTTTGTATAAGGAAACTCTTCTGATTTATGCATTTTGATTTTTGGTTAGAATTTGTATAACTTATATTGAAAATCTCTATCTTTTTTTTTTGAAAGTTTAATTTAGAAAATTATTTTTATTAATTTTGACATAGATCCCTTAAGTAATGACTCTTTGGTTGGTTTATGAAATGATTGGTGATGATTGGATTATGGATGGTCAGGTTAGCCTTATGCATGCATTTGAACAAGGATAGACCGGGTGGTACTTGTTTGTGTATTGTATGCATGTTAATTTTTTTAAAATTATTGAATTATTTTGAAAAATAGATGGATATCGATGAATGTCTTATAGTACTTTGGTGTACGGATTAGCTTTGCCCATATTCTGAGGTAATGCGACAGTTGTCGTGTGCTAGATCTGGGAGTCGGGGCATAACATTAAAAACTTGAGTCGTGCACATTTTTTCTCAAAAGAAATAGAGTTGAATTTCGACAAATTTGAATGGTTTCTATAACTTATGCATAATAAATGAATTTATGAGACAGAATCTGTACCCTATATTGCACAAAAAGGGAACAGAGAAAAGGGAAATAGATACGAAAGATACAGGGAAATGACATTTTATTAGAATATAGGAAATAAAAATGTGGGTAAATAAATAAATATAAAAAATATAAAAATTTTTATATAAATATTAATTATTTTATGAAAACAATAAAATAATCATATTTTAAAACAAAAATTTAAAATGATCAAATATATAATTATTAATTATAAAATAATTAATAAAAAAAATAAAAATTATAATTAAATAAATAAATAATTCATTGAATATTAAAAAAATATATAATTACAGAAAATATAAGAACTTTTATATAAATATTAATTAATTTAACGTATTAAAATGTTTCGAAAAGGGAAAAAGTTTTTAAAATAGGAAAATATTAGTATTGAAAAGTTTTCATACATCATAATTTATACCTATATATTTCAAAAAATACAAAAAGGAGGTAAAATCAAAAGCTGCAATGGAAAAATAAAAATCTTAAAAAAGTGTTAGTTTTGGACAAAATTATAAATTTGCCCCCGGGTAAAATTTCTTCCACCTGAAAACCCCCCTTCTCGGTTTGCATCTGTCTTTTCTTCTTCTTCTTCTTCTTCTTATTTTTTATTTTTTATTTTTTTATCTCAATTGATGAATTGATTGATTTCTCTTCTTTATGTTTCTTTGTCTCAATGTTGGTCACACTCTCTTCTTCAAGTTCGACCAACCTCCTCTTTCTCTTCTTTCTTCTCTATTTTTTCTTCCTTTTTCTCTAGTGTTAATATGGAACAAGTATCCCTCAAAGCCAAAATCATCTCATCAAGCTCAAGAAAAAGAGTTCAAGGACGGGTTTGTTAGTGTGAAAGAAGTAAAAATGTGCAAAAAAATAAGTAAAAGAAGAGTTGGAATCAAACCATGGCATGCATAGAAGGGGCATTGTGGCACATTGGGTTGGTGTCGTGGTGTCTTTCCTTCTGCGAGTTGAACCATGGCACAAGCTAGGCATAGCGGCACCTCGACGGAGATAAACACAAGATTTTTCTCATATTTTAGTCACTCTCCCTCTTCCTCTTTCACTTTTTCTCTCCACCGTTGGTTGATTTTCTATCTATTTTCTTTTTTCTCTCTTATATATTATTGGTGCATAAATTTGAGAAAATTTTTGATTGAATTAATTTTAAGTCGTGATTTAAATTCACTTTCCTTGTTAAACTCATCATATATTAATAATGCAAAAACTTGGATCAATTCTCTTTAGGATAAAATGACGAAATCATTTGATAGTATTTGTACTTAGTGAATCAAATCAAAAAAACAAAAAGAATGTATTTTAGAATTTTCTAAGTGTTGGGAAAATATTTTCTGCAGCAAATCAATGCCCGATGACCCTTTTATAATTGTAGAAACCCTAGGGAAAATTATAACCAACTAACCCAGTTGGTGTCTTTTCATAATAACTAATATAGAGAGTTATAATTAACCAACCAATTGGTGTCCTCTCACAATAACTAACATTTTAAATTCGTTTTTTCAAATTAGATGTTTGTTTGGAAATTTTGAAAATTTCCAACAATCCCCCACCATTTTCAAAGTTTTGAAATGGGTTACAGAAATTCTGAAAATCATATACATAAATAATGGTGTCTTTCGATTGAACCACTATCATAGTGGAGGCACTTTTATAAATAATCGGTATGTAATGGTAAACAAGTTTTGAACTATTTATACATATGATTATCCATAAGAGCAAACACACATATATTTGGACAGTCTCTTATGTTCCAATTTAGATGATACATTTACAAACCTTGTGTCCTTATCCTTTCATGATAGGCAAACTTTAAGTACCCCCACCATTCATGATACTTTCTAATTCTAAAGTTTGTTAAAAATTCTTGATTCACTCTCCGACCTTAAAGGCGAAAAATAGCATTATCTTATCTTGGGATGGTTAACAACTTAGAGTACACTAATCACTGGAATGATGTACTTTGCTCATTGAATTCAAGACTAGATGTTATTTCTAGTGTTTAATTGAGGTTCTACCATTTGTGATTAATTTCCTTGGGCTTTAACTCCATCTCTCTTGATGCTTTATACACCAAATCCTTAGATAACCGTTTCATCAAAAGATCACCTAAATTTTGAGCCGATCTCACAAAATCAACCGTGATAACACCACTTGTGATTAAATCTCTTACAGAGCTATGTCCTAATACAAAATTTCTAGACTTTTTATTTTATACTTGACTATAAGCTTTAGCAGGTGTGGTAGCATTATCACAATGAATAGAAATTGGTGATATCGGTTTGGTTCACAATAGTATTTCATAAAGCATGTGTTGAAATCATTTTGCTTCTTTACTTACGGAGGTTAGAGCTACGAATTCAGCTACCATAGTTGAATCCGTAATACATGTCAGTTTCTTTAAACCCCAAGAAACAGCAATACCACCCAATATAAAAACCCAACCACTAGTGGACAATTGATTATCTTTATTGGTGATCCAACTAGCATCCGAATATCTCTCTAAAATTGGAGGATAGCCTTTATAGCAAATATCAAAGTCTATTGTTACCTTTAAATATTTTAATATTCTTGTTACACTTTGTTAATATAATTTGTTTAGATTGTTAGTGTATTTACTTATTATGCATACGGCATAAGCAATATCAGGTTTAGTATATGTCACACATCAAGCATCCAATTACTCTAGCATCGACACTGGATCCCCACCATTCTTTACATATTTTATCTTAGGATCCAAAGGAGTTAAAGCAAAAGCACACTCGAGATGATTAAACTTCTTAAGATTTTTTTTAATATAGTGAGATTGAGAAAATATTATACTATCTTTCTTTTTATGGATTCTTATTCCTAAGATGACATTAGTTCTTTCCATATCTTTCATAGCAAACTTGTTAGATAGGAAATCTTTATTGATTTTGATTTGTTCTAGGTCAGTCCCAAATATTAACATATCATCCACATATAAGCAATTATAACACCTTTGTCTTTATTGAACTTGCTATAAACACACTTGTCTGCTTCATGGATTTTAAATTCATTAGTAAGTATAATTTGGTCAAATTTTGGCGTCATTGCTTAGGACCTTATTTTAATCCATATAAGGACTTTACAAGATTACATAACTTGTGCTCTTGATCTGGTACTACAAACCCTTCCAACTATTCCATGTATACTTCTTCATCTGGCTCTTCATTTAGAAAAAATATTTTTATATCCATTTGGTGTATAATCAAATTTTAATAGAAACTGATGCAAGTAGTACCCTGATAATAGCTATTCTAGCTACTAGAGAGTATATATCAAAATAATCAATATCGTGCTTTTGGGTGAATCCCTTAGCTACTAAACTAGCCTTAACTTTTTAGTTGTTCCATCGACTTTCATTTTCTTTTTAAAAATCCACTTACAACCAATTGGTTTTGAGCCAAGGGTAAATCAACAAATTTTTAGCTTTTATTTCCCATAATTGAGTCCATTTCATCATTGATAGTCTTTCCAAAATGAAGCATCTTAAGATTTCATTGCTTCTTCAAATATCTTGGAATTATCCTCAACATTTAAGCAATATACAGTTTGTACACTTATTGAATCCCTATTGCCTTCAACAAGATACATAAAGTAATCCGAACTATAATCCTTAACCTTTTTGGTTCTTTTGCTGCTTCTTAATTCAATGGATTCATTTTCAGTTTTACTTCTTGTCTAATTTTCTTTGATAGTTACATTCTAGTTTAAAGAAATGTCTATTGCTTTAGGAATAGATTTGAATCTATTCTCTTCAAAAATAGTATCTCTTAACTCAATTATGGTATTTACCGATATTAAGTCGTTAGGCTCTATGACCATAAATTTATAGGCTTTGTTATTGTGTGCATATCTTAAAAAAAATTCACTCAACACCTCTTTCATCTAACTTCGTTTTCTTTGGTTCAGGGAGTTTGACAATTGCCCTACAACCCCAAACTTTAAGATAACTCAAATTTGGTTTTCTTTTGTTCCAAAGTTCATATGGGGTTACCAAGTTCCTGGTTTGTGAAACTATATTTAAAATATGACAAATAGTGAGTAATACTTCACCATAAAATCCTTGGCTTAAACGAGAATTTGACAACATTAAATTGACTATTTCAAAGAAATCATTTTGATAATACTCTGCTCCTCCATCCAATCTTAAACATTTTATAAATGTCTCATATTTCAACTCAATTTTATATTTATATACTCGAAATTTAGATATGATTTCACACTTAGAATGCAGCAAAAAAACATAACAATATCTAGTGCAATCATCAATGAATGTCACAAAGTATATCTTATTTCCTAAAGTTGGTGTTATATAAATCACATACATCACTATATATAAGATCTAGAATCTTTGATGATATTTCAATTTTAGGAAAAGGTTGTCTTGTAATCTTTGTTTTTCTGCAAGTTATGCATTTAGTTTCTATCTTATCAAAATATGGCAATAAATTCAATTTAATCATTTTATGAATTCTTTTATAATTCACATCTCCTAATCTTTGAAGCCATAAAATAGAATATTCAAGCATGTAAACAGAAATATTCATTTTATTATCATAGTTCATAACAAATACATTCAATTTAAACATTCTATTACATAGATAGCCATTTCCAACAAACAAACCCCGTTAGACAATACAAATTTATTAGCCTAAAAAATAAGTTTGAAACCAAACTTATTCAACAAACTACCTGACACTAAGTTCTTCCTAACCTCCGGTACATAAAAGACATTGGTCAAGATGACAACATTACTAGAAGTAAATTTCAACTCTATTTCACCAATATGAACAACAGGTGCAATACTCGAATTTTTCATGTAAACTACGGTTTCATTTTCAACCAGTTTTATAGATTTGAAGAACTTAATTTTGCATACATATCGAGTTGCACCTGAATCAACCCACCAAGCAAAGTCATCTTCCATGAGATTGATCTTAAAGATCATAGCAATCAGTTCTTTGCTTGCATTGTTGGAAGAACTTGTTTCTCTTTCTTTACCTTCTTGAACAATCTACATTCGAACTTATAGTGTCCTTTTTTGTGGCAATAAAGGCACTTCCCTCTCTTCCTTTTATTATTGCTCTGTTAATTTTTGGGTTGTTTACTCTTCTTGTCTTGGAACTTGTTTGATTGTCCTTCTTAAATCATATGCACCTTTAAATAGTCTTTATTTTCTTCAAGAATTTGAGAATCCTTTTTCTCTTACATGAAATTCCTTTTCCACTCACAGGTGTTTAGCAAGACTTTCAAGAGATTTTTTTTTTTTTTTTTATGCTTTAAAGACCGTTTAAAGTCTTTCCAAGAAGGCGGCAATTTATCTATTATAGAAATCATAATTATTGTTTTATCCATGTGCTTATTAAATTGTGTGCAATGATTAAAAAGTTTTTTAATTTCTACAAATTGTTCCATAATAGATCTTGTATCTATCATTTTATAATTATTAAAAATAGAAACAAGAAATTTCTTACTTGTAGCATCTTCTTGCATGTACTTAGCCTCCAATTTATCCCAAAGTTCTTTGCGGTGGTAATGGTATGATAGATGTCAAACAATCCATCGCTCATTGCATTTAGGATATAAACCCTGCAAATTTCATCATTATTCTCCCAACGCTGCTTCTCCCTTATTACTTCAAGAGTTTCTTTATCATCTTGTCTTGTAGGCTTTTGAGTAATTAAGACATAGGAAACTTTTAAAGTGACTAAGAGGAAATAGTCTTTTTTGCCAAGAGATGAAATTTCCTCCATCAAAATGATCCAATTTAACAATGGCGGTAGCCAATTCTTTCGACAAACTTGTCATCTCAAGTGTAGGAAATTTTAACCTAAACACTATAAAAAAATACCGAATTTGCGACGGATTTAGCCACGAAAAATATCAGAAAAATTCGTTGCTAAATTGTTTAGCGACGGATTTAGCCACGAATTCATATCCGTGGCTAATAGCGCGTCGTAAAAATTTAGCTACAAATTTTTGAATTCGTAGCTAAATTTAGCCACGGATTTGAATCCGTAGCTAAATTCGTGGCTAAATTTAGCTACGAATTCAAAATTTAACCACGGATTCTAATTCGTGACTAAATTCATGGCTAACTTTAGCCACGAATTGATGAATTCGTGGCTAAATTTTTCATTTTATATTTTTAATTTTAAAAGTCGTTGGCCCACCGTCGGCCCCCGCCCCGGCCCCTGCTCATGTATGAACTAACTTCCTACTGCTTTATATTTTTGTAGAAAATGTGCATTTATCCAAATTTGAACCTGGGACTAAGAGGACATCTGGGACGTTCTCAACCACTATGTCATATTAACTTATTTGATATACCTTTTTTTTTTACTTCATTACTTTCTTTCTAACTTTTACCATTAAAAATATAATTTACTAATTTAATAAAAATATAAAATATAAAATTATATTTAATAAAAATACAAAATTATATTTAATAAAATTAAAAAATTATCTTTAATAAAAATAAAAAATTATATTTTAAAAAATACAAAAATATATTTAATAAAAATCAATACCCTAATTTAATAAACATATAAAATATAAATTTAGATTTAATAAAAATATAAAATTATATTTAACAGAATTTCAAATTAGCGACGAATTTAGCCACGAATATATTCGTGGCTAATTAGCCACGAATTTCGAATTTCGTGGCTAAATTTTGCCACGAACTTCGAATTCGTGGCTAAATTTTGTCACGAATGGGAAATTCGTGGGTAAATAGCGACGAATTTTTTCCGTAGCTAAAATCATATTTCTTTTGTAGTGAAAGATTGTTAATGTATAAACTTGAGAAAATTTTTAATTGAATTGACTTCATGTCGTAAATTAAATTCACTTTCCTTTAAACTAAATTCATCTTATATTAATTGTATAACAATTTCGACGAATTCCCTTTAGGATAAAATGAAGAAATCGTTTGATAGCACTTCCATCTAGTGAATCAATCTCAAATAACAAAGAAAGTATATTTCAGAATTTTTTTAAGTGTTGAGAATTGATTTTTTACAGTAAATCAATACTTAATGGCCCTTTTACAATTGTAGAAACCCTAGGAAAAGTTTTAATGAACTAACTCAATTGGTGACTTTTCATAATAACTAACATAGAGAGTTATAATTAACCAACCAATTTGTGTCCTTTCACAATAACTAACATTTTAAATTCATCTCTTCAAATTAGATGTTTGTTTGGAAACTTTGAAAATTTCCAATATGTATTATACATTGAATTTCTCTCCTTTCTTCCATACAAAAAGAGAAGGAAGAAAGAGAGAAAATAGAAGAAAGAAAGTGGTATATGCATTTATTGGGAGAGAAAAGGAAGAAGCGAGATTAGGGTCTAGAGTTGATTGACATAGAGAGAGAAAAGAAGAGACACACAAAGATAAAGGGGGCTTTTAGGGGGCTAGTTTAGTAATTTTACCTAAGGGTAAAATTTTAATTTCACACAAAATGAGTTTCAATTTTAATATTTTTATGTTTTGGTCACTATTTCTAATATACCCTTTTGTAAAGTGGGTGCAGAATTTGTTGCACCCTTAAATTTATCTCTTTTGATAAATAAGCTCTGAAATTGAACTAAGTGTAACTTATTTAGCATAAGGTTGAATAACCCATTTACCTCATCAAGTTCAAACTATTTTAGTTGTTCCATTGTTCTACATATACACACAAAATGACTGACTCCAACCTTGGTTGATTGAACCAACCTTTCTACTTCTAGCAATCTTGGATGCTTTCTCATATATATTAGCCTAATTAGGTTGGACTCAATGAATTATAAAAATTAAAAAGTTGGATAGAACAATAACACAAAAATTAAAAAATAAAAAAAGAAATATAAGATTTACATAGATCCACTTAAAAACTTACTTTATGGTCAAAAAGAACAAATCCACCAAAAAGGGGATTAAAAAAAAAAGATACATTAGAAAAGAATCACTCTCAAAACCCTAAATCCTAATATAGTCAATACAATTCAATTCAACTCTTTTCTAACCATAAAAAATGTATCTATTATACTCATCTACATAGATGAAATAAGAAATCACACATATTGATACCATACAAATATAGGAATTGGTAACTTTATTATTCTGGTGGAAAATGAATTGGACAATTCATATATAACTCTATTTATCTCAGTCATTTATGATCACACTAGTTGGTGACGACATATTGTCCCAAATACGAAGCTCAAGATCATGAGTGAAGTGAAATTTTTCATTTTTTTATTTGTATTGATATAACGATAATGGTAATTATTAGATAGTATTCAACAATTCTATATTATTTATTATCTTATTTTATAAAAAAATAATAATTATATAATATTTGATCTGTATAAAATTTATAAATATTATATTTATGGATAATGGTACATGGTACAACTCATTACCATAAGACCGGAATCACCCAAACCCATTAGATCATTAAATCCATAAACAATGGAACGCACTTTAAATCTCTCGGTCAAGCACTCTAACTTATGTCTCTCGACCCCCTT
The DNA here is from genome assembly GCA_037126225.1 of Dillenia turbinata. Classification (NCBI taxonomy): domain Eukaryota; kingdom Viridiplantae; phylum Streptophyta; class Magnoliopsida; order Dilleniales; family Dilleniaceae; genus Dillenia; species Dillenia turbinata. The sequence goes on from JBAMMX010000020.1 coordinate 9,533,411, forward strand.
CGGCCTTACTCTCTTGATAAGTCAATTGTTCCCTAACCTCTTAGTCATTCTAACTTTCAGTCCCCAGGCCTCTCGATTATCCCGCACATCGGCAGATACATTCCATGAATGCAAAAGTAATTCACTCCATTATGTGATAAGCATAACTTGAGACTACCCATTAAGTAAACAAACTTTTAACAAATTTAAACCTTTCTTAATCGGATATGAATCTCTCATATTCCTGGGAAGTCTTTATTAATAAAAAAATCGATCTCAGTAGTTACTCCCAATAAGGTACGGGATCTCTATGACTACTTGATCTTTCCTTAACCAACAAGATTCTGAATATCCTAATGGTCTTTGATTATAGTCCCTACAAATTCGAAAGATCTCATACGATCTCTAAAAGAAACTAGGGTTTCTACACCCCTAAGCACATATAGGACTTGTCTTACAAGCTTGCTATATAAGCTCAGCATAGGCAACCAGTCAAGTACGTTTTCAGGAACTCTACACTTATCACACAAAGACAATACATGGCTATCTCACAACTCTCCTGAGTCTGTTTCTTATTCATTCAAAAACTACTCTTCCTGTCGAAGCACCCTTCAGTGATTCTTATAGGTTTCATCACTCACCAAAGCTCAGAAGACTCTTCATCACACCGGTTCCATGCTCAAGTCAGCAGAGCAGGTACCTGTGGAGCAAACACACCTCCATCAGATTGGTGTTGTCTATGGGAACAGATTGACTTTTCCACCAAATGTATCTTACGCCTTGTTTTCATCCCTTCTTTACCAATCATGTTGTCAAAAAGAAAAAGACCTTTTATCAGTTTTGACAATAAAGATTTGGTGGGGATCAATCCTAATCAACACGACCCACTGGATATTACCACCAGGATAGGTCAATATCTGGTAAAGAGAGTCTTCATAAACATTCTTTATTGGGATGCTTTCTCGCGAATGGGCCTCACGTCATCGTATCTATAGACTTGTAACAAACCCTTAAAGGGACTTCCTGACGAATGATTATTCCCTCAAGGTGTCGTTTCACTCCCTATGACCTTGGAAACACCACTTTCAACATGTTTAAACTCCTATCCATCTACAACACCAACCTGGGGCATCCCAGTTTGAACGGCCTAGAGGCCTTACCAAACATAACACCTAGCAGGTCGCCAACTCAAATCAGGCGAAGAGGTGATTCAACTCCCATCACAAATACACCCAACCAGACTATCCAAATTGGAGCCCACTTGCTGACTACTCTCCGTGATGCTATCATTGATTGTCTACATAGACATTCTCAAGTTTTCGCATGTTATCCTAAGGACATGCCTAGATTCACCCTTCTATGATTGTTTACAGACTGACGGTGGACCCAAATCACGAATTAGTGAAGCAAAAGAAGAGAGTCTTTGCATTAGAGCACCAATAGGAAATACAAGAAGTCCAAAAACTCCTCGTGGCAGATTTCATCAGAAAGGTTAAATATCCTGAATGGTTAGCAAACATAGTCATGGTGAAAAAGGCAAATGGCAAGTGGAGGATGCGCATCGATTTTACAGATCTCAATAAAGCATACCCAAAGGATAACTATCCACTCTCCGACATTGACAAACTTGTAGACAATTCATTAGGCCATCAACTTCTAAGTTTCATGGATGCATACTTCGGTTATAATCAGGTACACAAGGCCTTAGAGGTCAAAGAAAAGACTAGCTTCATTACCGAGTACGGTACCTACTATTATAAGGTTATGCCCTTCGGTTTAAAGAATGTAGGGTGACCTTCCAATGACTAATCAACAAGGTCTTTAGTAAATAGTTCAGCAGAAGCATTGAAGTCTACATAGATGACATGCTAGTCAAAAGTACTAGTCGAAAGAGCTATGTAGTAGATCTTGAAAAAACATTCCAGACATTGAAGTACTACAATATGAAGCTAAACCTAACCAAGTATACCTTCGGTATTACGTCAGGCAAATTCCTAGGGTTCATGATCACCCGTCAAGAAATTGAGGCCAATCTAGAGAAGATCCAAGCCATATTAGACATGGCACCAACTAGAATGCCAAAAGAAGTACAACGCCTTATAGGATGGATCATGAACCTGAGCCGATTCATGTGAAAAGCAAGGGAAAAGTACAAGCCCTTCTTTGATACTCTAAAGAAGTCTCAAACGTTCGCATGGACACCAGACTGCCAGGCTACCTTCAACCAGTTTAAGGAGTACCTCTTGTCACCTCCTCTACTCTCTCGGCTTATCCCTTGTGAGAAAATCTATCTTTACCTATCTACTTCTGATCGAGCACTTTGTTCTATGTTCATAAGATAGGATGCTAAAGTGCAAAAGTCAATGTACTTCGTTAGCCGAGTACTTCACGAAGCAAAATTAACTACAAGCCCATCGACCTCGTCATAACCGCCGGTGCCTCAGACTATATTGTCAAGCGCACACTATTGTGGCACTAACTGACCAGCCCCTAAGACAAATTCTACAATAAAGCGACACCTCAAACCAACTTATCCAATAGAGTGTCAAACTTGACAAATTCGACATTAAGTACCAACCGAGACCTGCCATCAAGGGTCAAACCCTAGCTGACTTCATCCTTGAATGTACCTCCCCAAGTCCCTCTCAACAAGCCATTAATGACCATTCAGAAGAATACTCTCTGCCATCCTAGATCTTGCTCGTAGATGGGTCTTCCAATTCGTCAGGAAGCAATGTTGGGCTCATCTTAGCAGATCCCAACAACTTTAACGAGGAATATGCACTCCACTTTGATTTTCAAGCCACTAATAATCAGGCCAAGTACGAGGCACTTTTGACAGGATTGCAAAGTATAGAGTCATTGGGAGCCAAACACATTCATGTCTTTACTGATAGTCAGCTCGTAGTTAAACAAATCAAGGCAATATATGAGACCAAAGAGCCAATTATAATGAAGTACACCTCTAAACTCCGAGACCAGATGAACAAGTTCAACATAGTTGAGGTACAATAGATTTCTAGATCTGAAAACGTCAGAGCTGATATGCTCTTTAAGATAACTAGCTCTGACTCAGTGGTAACTAGTCGGACAGTTTATGTCAAGAACGGATTCTGATGGCTGATGACACACTAAATTGGAAGGATCCCATCCTAAATTATTTGAGAAGCAGCCAATTACTGGAGTCTCCACCCAAAGCAATAAAGATCAAATGTAGAGCTGCGCATTACACCATCATCGATGGGTCCCCTTATAAGAAATCTTTTATGCACCCATACCTCAAGTGTCTAATACTAGAGAAGACAGCTACGTTCTCAGAGAAATCCATAAAGGGGTGTACAGCAAGGCAACTATATCTTCAAAGAAATCCATGAAGGGTATGCCACAACCATCTCAGTGCTCGAACCTTTGCCAACAAGGCACTACATCAGGGGTTCTTCTGACCTATTATGAAGGCCGATGCACAGGTTTTCATCAAGAAGTATGACAAGTGTCAATGATTCTCTTCAGTGCAATATCAACTTTCTTTTGAGTTTTGTCCAATCAAAAACCTTTGGTCATTCGCATAATGGTGGGATAGACATTCTAGGATCATTCCCACTAGCTATTGGACAACGTAAGTTCCTCATTATAGCCATAGATTACTTTACTAAGAGGGTAAAAGCCGAACCACGGGCACAGATCACAACCGGCAAGGTGCAAACTTTTATATGGATATCCATCATTATGAGATTCGGTATACCCATTGTCCTTATCATTGACAGCGACAAGCAATTTAAAAATAAAAGCTTTCAGGAATTTTGTAATGAACTCAAAATACAATATTGTCTCACCTCTGTCGCCTACCCGCAAGTCAAAGGCCTTGTTGAAATCACCAACTGAACAATCCTCAAAGGTCTCAAAATTATGTTAGAGGAGACAAAAGGCCTATGGGTAGAATAACTCTATAGTACTCTTTAGGCATATCAGATGCCTCTCAAGGCTACCGAGGGGACTCCCTTCAGCTTTACCTACGAATGCAAAGCTGTCATTCCAGTAGAAATCAGAATCCACTCATTGATTATAGATCAGTACCAACCAGACTAAAATTAGTCATCACTACGACAGCAACTGGACCTCATTCCAGAACTGTAAGACACTGCGTTCACTCGAATGGTGGCCTACTAGCAACAAATGGCCGATACAACAACAGAAGAGTTAAAGCTAGAATATTCAAATCGGGAGACTTGGTTCTCCAAAAAGTGGAAGCCACAGGACAACCTCAGTGAGGAGGCAAACTTTTACCGAACTGATAAGGCCCCTATCAAGTCCGCTCAGTAGTCTGCCCACAAACGTATCATCTCAATCACTTAAACGGCTTTGCTTTGCTCCGAACATGGAATGCCAAGAACCTATGCATCTACTACCAGTATCTTTATTACTCTCAATAGCATTGATAATTGTCGTCTTTCAACCTATTGAACTATAACATTGTTACTTCTGTATGTCGTTGTCTATCTAATGCAATAACAAATAGCTCCTGCCCTTACGCCCGTGAGCTCCTAGTTTATCAATTCTTTTTTATAGACTCAAACTCTCTCAGCTCTACGCCTTTAAGCATGTCACCAATACATCTAACCAAATAGACAGCCCATCCTCGGCGCAATGCTATCAAATCTTCTCTTGGTACAACACCAATAAGCATTCTCAGTGCAATGCCAACAAGCATCCTTGATGCAATGCCATCAAATCTTCTCTTGGTGAAATGCCAATGAGCATTCTCAACACAATGCCATCAGATCTTCTCCTGGCGCAATGTCAATGAGTATCCTTGGCATAATGCTATCAAATCATCTCTTAGCGCAACACCAATGAGTATTCTCGGTGCAATACCTTCAAACTCTCTTTTGGCATAACGTCAACGAGCTTTCTCGACACGATGCCATTAAACTCTCTCTTGGTGCAATGCCAACAAGCATTCTCAATGCAATACCATCAAATTCTCTCTCAATGCAATGCCATTAAGCCCTCTCAATGCCATGCCAACAAGCATTCTCAATGCAATACCATCAAATTCTCTCTCAATGCAATGCCATTGAGCCCTCTCAATGCCACGCCGTCAAACTTCTTCTCGACCTCATCTCGATAAAGGGTTCCTTACCTGAATCCCTTTGGCTCTACATCTCAATCAGATTCCGTATGCTCTGATACACTCTCTCAACTATGCATAATGGATGGGTCCACACTTTCAACACTCGAAGGCCATCACATGAGTCTAGACTTGACCTTCGATATTTCAATTAGGGCATTCCAGAAAGGTTCTAACACATCACCTCTGGTAACGAGGCAATTACATACAACATGATAAGTGGTTTCAATCTACCGCGAAAGCTCAATTGTTACAAAGTTCAGGCAAAAAGAAATTAAGGGGTTGGACATCTGAGTCTACCAGCAAAATAGAGAAATAAAATCATCATGTACAAGAAAACAAGTATTTCATCTATTTATCATAAGATCTTTACGGAATAAGTCAAAGTTCATACAAGTAGAAATAAAAACAACATGATGTTTACATAGTAAGAGTATAGAAGTTAGGAAGTCAAAAATATAGGGAGAACAAAATATCCAAGTAGGAAGCTGGGGGAGAAAGTGGAGGCACTCATTCTTCCAACTCCATCCTCATATATCAAGTTCTCTCATTCTCTTTATGCCTCTTAGGAGACGCTGGAACTAAGCCTCGCTCTTGATCGTCTCCGTTAGATCTCACATAGGAGAAATGCCTCCACCTTCTAATTTGAAATACAAAAGGGGAAAAATGTCTCCACCCACTACAAGGCCCCTTGAGACCACCAATGTAGGCTACCGTGGTATTGGATCTCCAAATGTCGTGATGGAAACTCACATCGGTAGTTCCCTCACTGATGGCTGCTCACATCAATAGTGCTTACATCCTTTCAAAACATCCCGTCAACAATGAGATGTAGAAGAACCACCATAGGAAACTCTTCATTTTTGAACACGCCAATACTCAAGCATTACTGTGATAAACAACCCCTTATGATCTTTGTTTTTCACACACTTCATCATCTATGAATCAAAATACTAGCCTATAACTTTACCCCATTTAGTGAATTGAAAAAACTCCCTCATTGCCTTCTATTATTTATAACGATAACTAGTGTCTTGAATGCAACTCTTGGCAAATAAAGTGTCATGCTTTGAAACTAGAACAGTCGATTTCCCATTTAATGCCACTTATGAACAACCATCTTGTTTTAATGATCTTTGCATTTCATTAACATGCATTAATTATGAGTTTCTTTTGTTCCATGACTTTTTGAGACAACCATATCTATAGCATTCAATGTCTTTTATGTTCATTTCACTTATCCAAAACCGCTTCCTCTTCATGTCTTTTCAAATTACCCAATTCATGAGTGGAGGACAAATGATGGTACATGGTATGGCCCATTACCACAAGACCGGAATCACTCGAGCTCATTAGCACTCTCGGTCTCTCGGTTGAGCGCTCTAACTTATGCCTTTCGACCCCCATGGCCTTACTCTCTCGATAAGTCAACTGTTTCCTGGCCTCTCAGTCAATCTAACTCTTGGCCCCTAGGCCTCTTGGTTATCCCACTCCTTCGCAGATACGTTCCATCAATGCAAAAGTAATTTACTCCATTACCCGATAAGCATAACTTGAGACTATCCATTAAGCAAGTAAACCTTTAAAAGTTTAAATATTCCTTAATCAGATATGAATCACCCATGTTCCCGAGAAGTCTCTATCAATAAGGAAACAGATCTCAATGGTCACCCCTTATAAGACAAGAGATCTCCGTGACAACTTAAATTTTTCTTAATCGATTGGATTCTGAACATCCTAAAAGTTTTTAACTATAGTTCTTACAAATTCGAAAGATCTCATACGATCTCTATAAGGAAATTAGGGTTTCTACACTCGTAAACACATATGGGACCTGCTTTACAGGTTTACTATATAAGCTCAGTACAGGCAACCAGCCTGATATGTTCTAAAGAACTCTATACTTTTTTTTTTAGTAAGGTAAAGAACTATATACTTATCACATAGAGACAACACAGGTTTATCTCACGACTCTTCTCAACATATTTTTTATTCATTCAGAAACCGCTCTTCCTTAGAGATGGCAATATCTGATCCGATCTGACAGATACCCGAAAAATCCGATCCAGCAGATTAGGTTTTTTTCTTAAAAATTGAGTTAGCGTTGGATTAGGGTTGGATTTTAATATTAAAGTAGTCGAATCGGTTCAAATATGGATTTAGATTATAAATAATCCGATCCGATAATAATTTATAATAAAATAAAAAAAAATTAGAATTTGTTATAATTTGTAAATTTAATTTTCATTCTTAAATAAATATTATTAAATTAAAAATGAATGTATTAGGTTATGATTTAGGTCGGGTATATGTTAAGTACAAGTCGGTTTAAGATGGACTAGATCAGTTTTTAAAGGTATGTAATATATCAGATCGAATCAGATTTTTAGAAAAATTCGTAAGGTCGGATATAAATTTTTATTTTTTAATCAGAATCGGATTAGAATTTGATATGAATATTATAATTAAAATTTAGGATTGGATATTACATTAATATGATCTGAACCATAACCGATTAATTATCATCCCTACTTTTCTTAACTTAAATATTATAATTTTCCTTAGAACATCCTCCCATAATTCTTGTAGATTTAATCGCTAACCAAAACTCAAAAGACTACTCAGTCACGCTAATTCCATGATCAATTAGCATAGCAGGTATCTATAGAATAAATCCACCTCCATCAATGGGTATCGAGGCACGTGAAGTCGTGCTAGGGGCAACATATACCAAGTGTTAGTTTGATCACGTGTGTGGACCAGAGACGAGCTATTTTCAAATAGCCTAGTCTAGTGAGCTTGCACATTGATTAGGCCTGCCTGCGGAGGACTAGAAAAAACTTGGCGAGTCCGGGTGGGCCTGGCCGCGGTGAACAAGAGCAATTTGTTCGCGTGACTATCTTGACCGCAGGCTATATGATGATTAATTAATGATCTCGTCCATAGCAAATGTCATTGATTGTTGCACGTCGCATGGAGATATTTTTTATTACCATAAGAATTGAGCACATCTGGTTTGAGTAAAAATATCATTTTTAATTCCAAAAAACTAGCTATCTTTTTTTTTCGATGGCGATCTTTTTTAAGAGTAATTATATTATTATTAAAATAAATTAATAATTAATTTAATTTTTAAAATATTTAACTTTTCTTATTTTTTTGTTTATATATATAATAATATTTTTTTATATAAATCTAAAATATTGTAATTGTTTAATAAGATAATAGAATATTAAGATTTCATATTCTTATATCGATTTCTCAAACAATGGATTCTCTGTGGTGTATGACTTTTCTGCACGACCATCCTATCTTTCAAATGCTGTGACATATCAAAATTTTGGTACATAGTCTCGGTACATGGTCTCATTGATTTTTCAAATGTTCTGGCAATTAAAGTCTTAGTGTATGAACTCTTCAATCCATCAATTTTTTAATTTTTTAATTTTTTATATATAAAAAATATAATTAAACGAAATCGAATCGAAAAAATAATGATAGAATTCTATAGATTTTACCGTAAATGAAAAACTCAATTTCTTAATGTATGACCTTTTCAATTTTTCAATTTCTTAATTCTTTAAATTTAAGAGATTTTTATCATGCTATATTAAATTTGAGGAGATTATTAATGAATATTTTGTATTAAAATAAATAAATAATTTATTTAATTTTAAGAAACTTTTATATTTTATATTTTTAATAATGGGGTTTTTATATAAACCCAAAATATTATAAGGGTTTTATATTTTTATATTGATTCGGTGTTCAATTGGTTTAAGAGGAATTAGAATTCTTAGCCAGCCGAACTTAACCTGTTGGATTCAATGAAATATTTGAGAAAGAATATACTATTGTGTTTTTTCTTTTTACTCACCGCATCAGAATTTTGATAATAGTATAAAAAATTTAAAATATTTCTCTTCTAAAAAATGCGAAAACTCTTTGCCTTTTGCATGGGACTTATTCTAAAATACAACACTTGTACTTGTTATAGAAGAATGGGAGAAAGATAGGGAAGAAGAGTGCAGAAAAGTACCATCTGTACTTGTGTTAATAAGACGTAACGAATACAAGAGCACAATATAATTTTTTTTTTTTTTTTTTTTTTTTTCTCTTACAAATTGATGAGACGTATTCTAAAATTCAGTTCAAAAGACTTAACTCTTGATAGGTCTACAAAAAGAAGGTCTCTCGATCAGTATCTAACGTCAGTAATAACAATCTGCCGAAGGGCCATAGTCGCCCCCTGATCATTCTACTGAAAGATCTTAGTCGTCCGGATCTACCGAACGATAGAGTCTAAGTCGTCATGATAACCGATCATGACCCATCGAGTAAGGACAGTCACCCCGACCGAGTAAGCAAACGTCAGTCTCCCGATTGGATCACTCCCGAAGGTCCCTTATCGGTCGAGCAACCGATCAGTACACAGCCCTCCAAACGATTCTAAAGGAATGTCAAGATCTCCTTAATTTTGATTTTTCATTTCACAATGGTGAATCGCGAATCTCCCAGATAAGGAAGGCGTCCCTCCCGAAGAATAAGGTTTCCCGATATATGAGGATCGTAATCAATTCGTAATATTAACTTTCGAGAATTTCGGATCAGTTCGATAACGAAAGTAGGGTAAAAGTCCTTCAACGGCGCATGGCTCTCACAGGTATAAGAGGTCTCAAAACTCTCGATACCAGGTACGCTCTCTAAGCCTAACACAGGGGCAAATTGATCACAGGGAACCACTCTCCCACTTCTCTCAGTCTGTTTCACTCAAATGAAAACCGCTCTTTATTGACTTGAGCGTCGGAGCCTCCCCGCCAGAACACCCTCAAGCGATTTTTGCATGTATATCCATCATTGACGGCAACCGTTCGAGTCAATAAGGAGCTGGTATCTGAGGAGCCAAAACTCACTTCCATCAGATTGGCGCCGTCTGTAGGAATCAGATTAGAGTAATTTTGTTGTCTCAACAATCATGCTTCCGAGAACCAGAGCGTCGTCAAGATTCGCCCCTCCTGTTGAAGGGCGAACTGCTACACTTTTCAAAACCGCTCCTCCTGCGACGCCTGATCCAGTCACAGCGATCAAGCAGCTCTTATGAGACCCCATCATCAAGAACGGGCCTTGCAACCCACACTCCCTGTCCAACCCATGGCTGATCCTATTCCGGAGCGAGTCAATCGCCCCCAGATGGAAAGGCTGGAATCCAAACTTCAGGATGTGAGCAGACAGTTGGAAGATCTTAGTTGCACCCTCAGACCTGAGGTCCAATTATCTGTTGGGGGATCTAGACACCCCAGCGACGACCGTCGCCCCCACGTGGAGAAGCATATGAAAATACCAAACCAGTCCCTGATGATCTTCGAAAGCAGGTCGAACAACTGGTAGCTAAGGAACTAAAACGGGCCAACCCTCAGGAAGACCAAATCCCCTCCTATTCTTACGCTTCGCCGTTTGACTCCAGGATCTCCTCAGAGCCCATGTCTCGCAACGTACTCCTGCCTCCCATGGAGAGGTACAATGGGACAACAGATCCCCAAGATCATGTGGCCCATTTTATAACCGTAATGATCTCCACGGACATGCCCAATGTAGCCATGTACAAGTATTTTCCCACTACTCTTTCAGGAAACGCACTCACTTGGTTTAACTCTCTCCCACCGATGAGTATAAAGACCTTCTCTCAGTTATGTGAATAGTTTGAATCACACTTTGTGATAAGCAGGGAAGTCAAGAGGAAGTCCACCGCCTTGCTGTCGCTACATCAAGGTAAAGAGGAGTCCCTAAGAAACTTCCTAGAAAGGTTCAAAGAGTAAATGATGAGGGTCCCTTCTTTGAATCATTCGATTGCGTTAGTCGCGCTATTAACAAGCTTGCGGTCCTCCGATATGAAGGTATCCATTACCAGGAAACCCCCGGCTACCATCCAGGAATTTTATGCTCGAGCTGAGAAGTACATTGTTGCCGAGGATACAGAAGCATCCGACCGTAGAAAAGATCGGACGACCCCAAAAGAACGGAACCAATCACCCTGGAGATCTCCGCCCAGGAGAAACCGGGCGAAACCCCCTCCTCCAAAAAGATACAACAACTACACCCCGCTGAGTGAGACCCCCGGCCGGGTCTTAGCCCTTATTAGAGATAAGCCATACGTTTGATGGCCCTTGCGGTCACCCGAGGATGATTCTAGCAAAGATAAAATGAAATACTGTCACTTTCATCGTGACTACAGTCACATAACCGATGATTGCAAGAAACTGAAAGATGAATTGGAATTCCTAGTACGTAAAGGAAGACTATGGGAGTTCGTTGCTGGAAGGTAAAAAGGTCCTCCTGCCCATCATCGGCATGAACCATCGCAACGCAACCAAGAGGAAGAACGCCAAGCTGCTCGGCCTCCGACCGACCGAAGGGATAGGGTGATCATTCAGGTCCGCGATGGACCAGCAGAAAATTAGGCCAGATGCCTAATCACACCAATTTTCTATAATCCAAAGCAGTTCCTCCTGTACCACAAGAGATCTTAGCAGCGAGCACCAACAAACGGCAAGGCGAAAAAAGGCTAGTCATTGGTTTCACCGACGAAGATCTCATTGGGATCGACCCAAACCGGCAGATCCCCTTATGATAACCGCCAAAATTGGACAATTTGAGGTTCGAATGATCTTTGTCTATCAAGGAGCCGGTTGTAAGCTCCTATATCGGGACGCTTTCGGGAGAATGGGATTCACCCCTGCTGATCTTTAGCCCCACGCGGGCCTAGTTAAAGGGCTCTCGGGTGAATGGATATATCCCTAGGGTTTTATCTCTCTCCCAATCACTCTTGGAACACCTCCCAATTATGCGACGGCTCCCGTTGTGTTTAATGTGGTCAACCTCCCTTCGCTCTACAATGCTATCTTGGGTAGACCAGGTCTGAACACCTTGGAGACTTTACCTAGCACCAAGCATATAAAGATCAAGTTCAGAACATCATCAGGGATTGGGACTCTAACATGTGAGTCGGAACCTTCTACTTCTGCTCCTAAATAGTCATCGGATTCTATTATTGGCATTTTTCTAAGCTGCAAGGGTATTTCCCAACATCCGTGAAATCACTTATCAACATATCTCTTACGTCTCTATGCCCTAGTCCTATCGTGATAAGGGCCTTAGTCGTCCAGAATCTACCGATCATACGTGTCGTCAATAAGGGATGCAACTCTCCGGACGGGTGGACGCGGCCCATAACTTACAACAAATTCCTATCGCTAGGAGGGCCTTAGTCGCCTAGGATCCACCGATCGTACGTGTCGTCAATAGGGGATGTAACTTCCCGGACGGGTGGATGCGGCCCACAACTTACAATAAATTCCTATCGCTAAGAGGGTCTTAGTCGCCCAAGATCTACCGATTGTACACGTCGTCAATAGGGGATGTAACTCCCCGGACGGGTGAGCACAACCCACAACTTAAGAATCTATATCGTTCGGAGGATCTCAATCGTCCAACTCCTATCGTTCGTGCGAGTTATTAATAAGAAACGGAGTTCCTCGAACGGGATTATGACACCCGGATCTATAGTTTAACCTGTTGGTCTGGTATTTCTTCTTGATCGTTTGCCCTGTCGGTCTGGTATTTTCTCTCGATCATTCGACCTGTCAGTTTGGCATTCGCTCGATCGTTCAAGCACATTTCCTATCGCACGGAGGGCCTCAGTCGCCCAACTTCTATCGTTCAAAGGGTCTCAATCATCCAGAATCTATCGCTTAATAGATGGACGGCCGCAGCCCAACCATTCGAAAATTCTCTATCATACGAGAGGTCTCAACCGCTCTACTCCTGCTGATCATATTACTTTTTAAACCAACAAGCATAACCATGAGAAGTAAAGAAGATGACTACTATCAGAAAAAATACAATAATCTTTCATTAAATGAACAGAGGTCACTTGGTACAAAAATCCCGAGCCAAAGTTATACAGTCGGATCTTGAGTATCGATCTCCTCTTCGACCGAAGGCAGAGCCTCACTTAGACCCATACTACGGATTATCTCTTCGGCACATTCTAATCTCTCGGCTAATCTTCGGTGGGAATCCTTCTGGGTGATAGCTTCCCTTGCGTGAGACTCCTCAAGCTCTGCTATCTTATGTTCCGCCGCTCGAAGAGACTCCTCACGGAGCTGGGCCAACTTCTTATGCACCAGAGCTTCTGACTTCAGCCTCTCACACAGCCCTTGGAACTGGACCAATTCCGATCGAAGGGATCTCAATTCCTTCTCCTTCTGGCTAAATAGGGCACCGGGTATGCTCTCAGTGACCGAAGACTCTCCTTCCCGAAGGGATATTGATTCGTCGTCCCTCTAAATGGCTTATTACCTGCCCTCCCTGCTGCCTCTGAAATCGAGCAAGGGTCATGGTCTGCGAAGAGAACCAAATTAATGAATGATAAAAGAAAGAGAAGAATTCAAGAAATGAAAGGAGAATATTACCATCAAGCCTAAGGACTCAAGGGCTCCGCCGACCTGTTCGTAAGACATCATATAAAAGTCAAACTCACAGCGATGGAAGTCAAATTACCCAGCAACGCGCTCCGCTTCTGCCAGATCTATATAACTATACTGCATATCTCCAGCACAAATGGCAATAGTTCCGTGCTCTTTTGAACCTTTCTTTCCATCAAAGGACCGAGCAGAGATAGAGGATGAAGAGGCCGCCCCCTCAGGAACTTTGTATTTCCCCTTACGCAAAGGTCATACCGAAACAGCTCAAGAAGGCCCCTCCATTCTGTCCCGTGTGGCTCGAGAAGTATCTGTCCTCGCTCCAGCATCAAGTGAAGGAAGATCTCCTACCCTTTCTGTCGATACAGCAACTATCGAGTCCGGGCACTGCGACGAAGCCCCCAGCACAGATGAAAGTAAGGAAGCCCTCCTCTTTTTTCCAAAGAGAGCAGCGAACCGTGAGGGGTCTCAGTCACCCTCGAAGGAGACTTAAGTAGGGCCTCAGATGCCCTGGGATCCTCTTGAGGAAGTCTCTTCGCACTATGGCGAGTCAACTTATCAACAGTGACACTCTCCAACAAGACGTTGTCAAAATAATTCAAAGAATCAACTAGTTCGATCTTTATTCTCCCCAACAGAAGGGGCCGATCGATTTTTCTCTTTTCCCCTAGCAGTAAACCAGCCAGGGATAACATCTGGTCGTCCAGCAAGGACTCGACTCATATGCTCTGACCGGTGACTTGCAATAGCCACTAACTGATCGAATAAAACGACCATACTTCGAAATAGTCGGAGGTTTCAGCCCTACATTAGGCACCCCATCAGCCTTGGGGAGCCAGGGCATGCGGTCCCTGTCCAAGAACTCGACAAAAAAGAGCTTCTGCATCCAGTTCTTATCAATAGACTCATTATAGAAAAACCTCCAACAAGACTCGGGCCGGGTTTGTAGTTTGTACCATCGCTTGGTAGGCCCGTTACTCCTACACCTCATCAGAATAAAAATCAAAGACAAAATGTTAAAATCAAAGCGAAGACAACAAAACCCTTATAAGGAAGCCACAACAACCAGTAGACGCCAGGCACTGGGAATCAGGAGAGTCGGAAATATGTTCCACTGACGCAGAACTTCAGAAAAGGGACCCGTGTATGGAACCTTCAAACCATACTTGACCGATTGAAGATACATCGGCACACAATTCTCTGATACCGTGTTAGCCCTATCAACCTCTGTCGTAGACAACAGAGAATAATCATCCCCCAACAGCATCTTAGTTTGTACTTCTTGGAGCTCTTGCACTGACATGGTGCTCGAAATATCACCAATGCTCGGGAAGGCCTGAGAAGCAGACATCTTTGTCGCCGATAATGACTCTTTGGCAGGGAGAGAGAGAGAGAGAAAAAGGCGGAAGAAATGAAGAAAGCTGTGGTGCGACAGGTCCCTATGAGACGTGTGATAAATGGTTTACCAAGATCGAAGCGACAACAGTCGTATTAAAAGACCCTCGAACCTCCGATTTAAATCATAACTCATGGCTCCTCTTTCTAAGAAGACCATGAGTCGATGACAAATGATAGGACGTATTCCAAGGCCCAGTCCAAAAGAGTCAACTCCCAATAGGTCCACTAAAAGGAGGCCTGTCGATCAGTATCTAACGTCAGCAATAACAATCTGTCGAAGGGCCATAGTCACCCCGATCATTCTACTGAAAAATCTTAGTCGTCCAAGTCTACCGAACGATAGGGTCTAAGTTGCCCTGATAACCGATCATGACCCATCGAGTAAGGACAGTCACCCCGACCGAGTAAGCAAACGTCAGTCTCCCGATTGGACCAGTCCCGAAGGTCCCTTATCAGTCGAGCAACCGATCGGTATGCAGCCCTCCAAACGATTCTAAAGGAAGGTCAAGATCTCCTTAACTTCGGTTTCCCATTTCACAACGGTGAATCGCGGATCTCCCAGATAAGGAATGCGTCCCTCCCAAAAATGAAGGTTTCTCGATATATGAGGATCGTAATCAATTCGTACTATTAACTTTCGAAATTTTCGGATCAGTTCGATAAAGAAAGTAGGGTAAAAGTCCTTCAACGGCGTATAACTTTCACAGGTATAAAAGGTCTCAAAACTCTCGACACCAGGTACGCTCTCTAAGCCTAACACAGGGGGCACATTGATCACAAGGAACCACTCTCCCTCTTCTCTCAGTCTATTTCACTCAAACGAAAACCACTCTTTACTGACTTGAGCGTCCGATCCTCCCCGCCGGAGCACCCTCCGGCGGTTTTTGCAAGTATATTCACCATTAACGGCAACCGTTTGAGTCAACAAGGAGTTGATATTTGAGAAGCCAAAACTCACTTCCGTCACAAATATTTCGCCAGTGGTCATATGCTTTATCTGTTTATTAAAAAACCAAAAAAGAAAAAATCAACTAATAAAAATATTAAATTTGTTCTAAAATAATTTTTTATTTATTGTTTTCAACATTCAAGATAATTAAATCTAATACAGATATTTTTGGTGGTTCACTTTTTGAGAATTGCGTATTTAAATAAGTTGAGTCTAACAAAACCTATTCAAAATTATAAATGGGTTTTAAAAGTAATGGTAACAAAATAAATTTTAATATTAATCGCAATGGTTCTGATTTGAATTAAGATAATTCTCGTCTGACAAATATATATAAAATCTTAATTTAATGTTTCCGGAACATCCATCATATGAATTTTAAGCCTGCTTAATGGCTATAAAAGTGAGGTACAATTGAACTTCCTTAATTCACGGACAAGTTTATAAAAAAAATTATCTTAAATTGTAAGTACCAAGTGATGCTTAGGTGGTTGCCGGATGGCATCACTATCAACTTCAGGACCCAGTGATGCCACAAGCGTCACCATCTTGTCCTACAATTCAGCGCTACGGACGCTGCTCCGAAGGGCGTCGCAAAACCTCGACGACGCCCCCAAAAATATGGTTACAACTCTTCGGTCACCGGTCACCGATCATCAATCCTTATTAATATTTGTGACACTTTTTTTTTTTTTAAGTTTTGTCATTAATTTTAATAATAGAGATTTTTCAAAATCCTTTCTATGGTGTCATTATGATTCGAGTGTCGCAAAATAATTAACGATGAATAAAAAAGAATAAAATGTTACAAATTATATCACAAAATTTTTTGAAAAATTTCAATACTCAATTATTGTGTTTTAATGCATAATTGTGAGTTACTCCATGGTTCATGTATTGAACAAATAATTTTCTCTTTAAATAAATCCAAAAAAATATTTAAATAAACCCAAAAATATTTTATAACATTTATAAATTAAAATATTTATTTTTTCATTTATAAACAGTTTAGAATTATTTATGAACTTTCCTTTATTATAATTTTATTAAGTATTAACATTTATATAAATTATTTTTCCACATAATCTATTGAAGAAATTTTTTTTAAAGTAGTAAACTTGGTAAATAGTTTTTCACTTAAATGTAAAACTTTGATTCTTTGCTTTAATTTATAACCAAAAAAACAAAAAGTTCTTAACTTAAAAAACTAGGCCAAACTTGCTCAGGAGATTCTCTCTCTCCCTCTCTCTCTCCCCTATGTTCTTTGTTAAAAAAGTTAACTTTGTTTTTTTTATTAAAAAAAAAAAAACCTGTTTAATCTAATTTATAATTTTAAATTGACTTTGAGTTTTTTTTTTTTTTTAAAAAAAAAAAAGTTGCCAAACAGATACCAAATCCACCCAAATAATGAATAGAGTTTGTTGAATCATACAAGTGGTCTGATTATGTTTAAATCAAAATCAAATTTGAGTTTCCATTGAGAACCAAAAGCGTAGTGGACGGCTCAAATAGTGAATTGGCCCATTGGGCTTGCTATCAAATCCCCGAAAAGCCCCCATCTTCCCCAATTCATTGAGACAGTGCACCTCTCTCTTCTTTTTTGGTTCAGGACAGTTTACCTCTCTCTCTCTCTCTCTCTCTCTCCCTCTCTCTCTCTCTCTCTCTGTGTGCCCAATGCAGAACCCCACCAATTGGGTACCTAGCAAAGCTCCTCGTCAACTTCAATGGCGAATTCACCACTAACCCTCACAACTCCACCGTAGTCTACGTTAGTGGGAAAGCCCTGCTTCTCCTTATTGTCTCATCAATCGACTTTGATTCTCTCATGCCCAAGATTTCCCAAATCTGCAATTCCTCGCCTACAGACTCTATTGGGCTCAAGTTTCAGCTACCCAATGAGATCCTAAACTTGCGCCTTGTCTCAGTTGAATGCGACGACGATTTTTGTGCTATGTTCAGTGAGTTTGATCTCACTCGGAGAATACCCATTTACGTACTTCCCATCACAAAACAATCTTCGATTCAGAGGTAGGGTTTGAAAGTCATTTGAGTGATTTATAATTCCTTTGCTTTCGATTTATTCCGAATTTCAAGTGTAAATTTTTAATGGTTTTATTGGGAAATTTATGTCAAATGATAAATCATAAATGTAAATGGAATCAATTTAACCTAGTGGGACTGTTAAACGTGTTTGCAGTGCTTGCTCCTTTGGTCTTGTTTAAAAATCATAAATGCCTGGCTTCAACTTTTGGGGCGAAAGGAATAGAGCAGCCCAAGAGTTCACCCAATTCCTCTTGCCTTAATTGCCGGCTATTCACAGCAAGCTTTGATGAGCACTTCTTTTCAACCTTCATGATTTGCATAATCTCGAAAGGACTGCATACTCCAGACAACGTTTTTGAAGACAAACTCGACCTCTTCGACTCATCTATCGGCTGCCCGATGCAGCTCACACACTTCCTATCAAGACGCCACACTTGCTACACACTCTTCTCTTGTCTCTGCTCCGAGAAGCCAGAGGGATGCCGCAGGATCAACCACGCTTGACATCGGAGACCAAGAGAATTCATTCTCCTCTTCTTCTTCATCGTTCTCTGAAGACGAAGCAGAAATCCCCATTTGCAGGCTCAAATTGGGCTCCCAAAACGGATGAAGGATTCATGGCATTAGCATCTGAAACGGAAGCAGTCGAAGATGCTCGAATGGATGCGGACTCGAGATAAAGTAGTTCGATCGTGGGGAGGTCGTAGGTTATGGGAGGACCATCGTACTTGACGGCTATGGAGTGACCGAGATGATCTGCATGGATAAGTGGAGCTCCGGCGAGTAATATTGGTCCCAGAACTTCTTCCCAAGTTTAATTCTCCTCCTCTGCATCAGAAGACATGGCGTTAACTTTGGAAAAGTGGCTTAGGGTTTTGTATTTGAAACAGGACAAGAAGAAGACGTAGGTAAATTTCACCGGGCACATGTCACACAGTCAGATGCCATCTGGGCGTCAGTACAAAGCCACGTGGATGTAGACCAGTCAGCAACCACGTGGCTTACAGGTCAGCAGGTTGAGCCCGTCAACATCCAACTGTTGTCCCAGTCAGCAGATCAGTCCAGTCAGCACCTTCAGCCCAGTCAGTAGTCCACCTAGTTCCTAGGTCAGCGTCATCAGTCCAGTCAGGAAAACAAGTGTATGGAGTGCAATCAGCAACCACGTGGTGTCCACGTCTACGTTCCTATCCAGTATCAGTCCACGTGTATGATCCGATCCTGTCAGCATCCACGCGGTGTCCAGGTAAGCACCACAGTCCAGTCAGCAATCCACGTCCTCATTTTCTGCCCAGTCAGAAGATTCGTGTTGTCCACATCGAGTTATTTGTGAACCTTCATCATTCCACGTGTGTTATCAAACCCAGTCAGCACCCCACGTGTCGTCCAGGTCACTAAAACAATCCAGTCAGCACCCAGATGTCGTCCAGGTCACTCAAACGATCCAGTCAGCAGTCCACGTCCTCAGATTCTGCCCAGTCAGAAGACACGTGTTCTCCACGTAGACTGATTTGGACACGTCGGTCATTCCACGTGTATCACACAATCCAGTCAGCATCCACGTCGCGACCAGGTCAGTCCAAGCATCCAGTCAGCTGTCCACGTCCTCAATTTCTGCCCAGTCAGCACACAGGTGTTCTTTACGTCGACAAACAAACCACATCAGCAATCCTCATATCCAATCAGCACCCCACGTGTCGTCCAGGTCACTAAAACAATCCAGTCAGCACCCAGATGTCGTCCAGGTCACTCAACGTCCCGGTCGCCAGCCCCCCCCCCCGGTCGGAAGACACGTGTTCTCCCCGAGCCCGATGCGGTTGGACACGTCGGTCATTCCACGTGTATCACACAATCCGGTCCGGCATCCACGTCGGTGGCCCCGCGTCCAAGCATCCAATCATCCGTCCACGTCCTCGGTCCCCCCAGACATTCCGGGCCCACGTCCCCCCGTCCGGCACAGGTGTTCTCCACGTCGACAAACAAACCACATCAGCAATCCTCATATCCAATCAGCACCCCACGTGTCGTCCAGGTCACTAAAACAATCCAGTCAGCACCCAGATGTCGTCCAGGTCACTCAAACGATCCAGTCAGCAGTCCACGTCCTCGGGGAGAAGACACGTGTTCTCCACGTAGACTGATTTGGACACGTCGGTCATTCCACGTGTATCACACAATCCAGTCAGCATCCACGTCGCGACCAGGTCAGTCCAAGCATCCAGTCAGCTGTCCACGTCCTCAATTTCTGCCCAGTCAGCACACAGGTGTTCTTTACGTCGACAAACAAACCACATCAGCAATCCTCATATCCAATCAGCACCCCACGTGTCGTCCAGGTCACTAAAACAATCCAGTCAGCACCCAGATGTCGTCCAGGTCACTCAAACGATCCAGTCAGCAGTCCACGTCCTCGGTTACCCCCGGTCGCCCCGAAGACACGTGTTCTCCACGGATGGCGATTTGGACACGTCGGTCATTCCACGTGTATCACACAATCCGGCCGGATCCGGATGTCGTCCGGGTCACTAAAACAATCCGGACGGCACCCCGGATGTCGTCCGGTCACTCAAACGATCCGGTCGGGCGGCCCACGTCCTCGGGACCCCGGTCCCCCCCGGAAGACACGTGTTCTCCACGTGGGCGATTTGGACACGTCGGTCATTCCACGTGTATCACACAATCCGGTCGGCATCCACGTCGCGACCGGGTCGGTCCAAGCATCCGGTCCCGTGCCCGTCCTCAATTTTCGCCCGCCCCCACACAGGTGTTCTTTACGTCGACAAACAAACCACATCGGCCCAATCCTCATATCCAATCGGCACCCCACGTGTCGTCCGGGTCACTAAAACAATCCGGGGCGGCAACCCGGATGTCGTCCGGGTCACTCAACGATCCGGTCGGCGCCCACGTCCTCGACCCCCGGTCGGAAGACACGTGTTCTCCCGTAGACATTTGGACACGTCGGTCATTCCACGTGTATCACACAATCCCCGGCCGCTGTCCACGTCCTCGGACCCCGCACACAGGTGTTCTCCACGTCGACAAACAAACCACATCAGGGCAATCCTCATATCCAATCAGGCACCCCACGTGTCGTCCGGGTCACTAAAACAATCCGGCGGCACCCGGATGTCGTCCGGGGTGCACTCAAACGATCCCACCCGGCGGCCCACGTCCTCGGGGTAACCGCCGGTCGAAGACACGTGTTCTCCACGTGGGCCGGTTTGGACACGTCGGTCATTCCACGTGTATCACACAATCCAGTCGGCATCCACGTCGCGACCCGGTCGGTCCAAGCATCCCCCGGTCGGGGCACGTCCTCCCCCCCCCGAGACCCCCGCACCCCGGGGTGTTCTTTACGTCGACAAACAAACCACATCGGCAATCCTCATATCCAATCAGGCACCCCACGTGTGTCCGGGTCACTAAAACAATCCGGAGGCGGCACCCCAGATGTCGTCCGGGGTCACTCAAACGATCCGGGCCGCCAGTCCACGTCCTCAGATTCTGCCCAGTCAGAAGACACGTGTTCTCCACGTAGACTGATTTGGACACGTCGGTCATTCCACGTGTATCACACAATCCAGTCAGCATCCACGTCGTGACCAGGTCAGTCCAAGCATCCAGTCAGCTGTCCACGTCCTCAGATTCTGCCCAGTCAGCACACAGGTGTTCTCCACGTCGACAAACAAACCACATCAGCAATCCTCATATCCAATCAGCACCCCACGTGTCGTCCAGGTCACTCAAACAATCCAGTCAGCTGTCCACGTCCTCAATTTCTGCCCAGTCAGCACACAGGTGTTCTCCACGTCGACAAACAAACCACATCAGCAATCCACGTGTTCTTAATATCCAGTCAGCGTCAACGTGCCACACAGGTCAGCGCAACTAATACGGTCAGCAAACAACGTCAGCAAATCGACCCAGTCATCAGTCCAATTCAGCATCTTCAGCCAAGTGAGCGAGACTCCTGTCCACGTCTGCTTCTGATGCCAAGCCAGCACACAGTTGTCCTCCACGTCATCGTACTATTCCAGGTAAGCATTCCATATGTACCAGCGGTCCAGTCACCTCCACGTGGTGTCCAGATCAAACGTCCAGTCCGAAGTCCACTTGCGCATACTCTGCCCATTGGCAGACAATCATTGTTCAACGTCGACTCACTTAGCCAGGTAGGCATTCCACGTCCAGGTCAGTCCAAGTATCCAGTCAGCTGTCCACGTCCTCAAATTCTGCGCAGTCAGCACACAGGTGTTCTCCACGTCGACAAACAAGCCACATCAGCAATCCACGTGTTCTTGATATCCAGTCAGCGTCAACGTGCTATACAGGTCAGCGCAACTAATACAGTCAGCAAACAACGTCAGCAAATCGACCCAGTCATCAGTCCAATTCAGCATCTTCAGCCAAGTGAGCGAGACTCCTGTCCACGTCTGCTTCTGATGCCAAGCCAGCATACAGTTGTCCTCCACGTCATCGTACTGCTCCAGGTAAGCATTCCATGTGTACCAGCGGTCCAGTCACCTCCACGTGGTGTCCAGGTCAAACGTCCAGTCCGAAGTCCACTTGCGCATACTTTGTTCGATGTCGACTCACTTAGCCAGGTAGGCATTCCACGTGTAGGACCAAGTCCAGTCAGCATCCACGTGGTGTCTAGGTCAGCACTACTAATCCAGTCACATCGACTTAGCTAGACAGGTCAGCCTCCACAAGTACGAGCACTTCTGGTCAGCATCCACGTGGTGTCCAGGTCAGCGTTCGATCTAGTCAGCTGTCCAATGCAGATGTTTAGCCTAGTAAGCGTTACACGTGTTGTCCATGTCAGCATCTGTAGCAGTCACACGTATTGTCCACTTCAGCACATTTTGCTGAATCAGCATGACACGTGTTGTCTAAGTATGCAATGAAGCCCAGTGAGCATGCATTTGTTGTCCAAATCAGCAGATTCAGTCCAGATAGCATCCACGTGGTGTCCAGTCACTAGCCACATATCATTAGTCAGCTGCCGGCCATCGACCTTCCGAGTTCCATGCTCGTCCTCAACATTTAACACATGGATGCCATGTCACCGAATGATCATGTCCGGTTCAGAGTGTTGACTAAAGCTTTGACTGACCGGTTCATCCAATTTTCAGTCGGTTTTTTGGTCAACCAGACCGGTTCCTGGGGTTTTAAGGTGTTCCGAATTCATATCTGGGTTTAGATTATCTAAATTCAGACTCTACAAATAGGTTTTTTGATTTTTCTCAAGATTTTCATGTTATAAATGATTGATTTTCAAGTAAAATGAGGTTTTTCCCTTTTCCCGTAGAATTCAAATAATCAAAGACTATGAGAGGGAAAGAGAAGGAGAGAGCAACAAAAAGATCATTGTACAAATAATTAGCAGTATCCTAATTGGAAAATAAATAAATTAATTAATTAAAACATAAAACTACTAAATTTAAATAGTTGAAAAACATATATATTTTTCAAATTGATTAGTGAGAAATCGTAATGGGTAGATTAGTTGAAAAAAGTTTGTAATAATAATAATAATAATAAATAAATAAGGCTAGGAAGGATGTCTGCCAAAAGATAGCACCTAAGAATCACGTCTACTCTCTGTCTTTTGGGGCTGATGTGAATCGTACGATCCAGCTTAACCCAATCCGCCCATTCATCATTTTGATTTATCTTTATTATATTAGCATATACAAATTTCACCTAATAAATTTCCCAATTGCTCCTGGGAAGAAGCTTTTTCTAAGTTTACACTCAATCTTTGAACTCCCTCTACAACTTGTACATGAAAAACTTCGGTTGAGACAACAATTCCATACGAAGGATTGATCTTGTCTCTGCTCATGACCCTCAGAGACAGACACTCAAGCTACTCTCCCACTTGTTCATATCTAACATGGTCAGATTATGCATCTTGGAGTGAAGAAGGAAAGCTAGTGCCCTTAAGGGATAGCTCAAGTGGCAAAACCTCCTCACTTCCATTCTCTCTTTCCCAATTCGATACCGCTTAATTGTATCTCTTTATACAAAAAAAAAAAAAAAAAACCGAGATCTCCTTCCACCCCTTTTTTTTAATTAATTTGAGTAGCCTTATGTTGCATCATTCAAAGTAACTCACTAAAACATCAATTTAATAATTTGTCTCAATTATTTATAAATTATACCATGTGTACTTGGGTCTTTCTTGTATAAATACTTCTGTTGGAAATAGGTTGTGGCTCCACAGATATCAACTCCTCGATGGCTCGAATGGTTACCGTCGACGGGATGTAAAACTTATAAAAACCGCCAGAGGGTGTTCTGACAAAGGAGACTCCAACGTTCAAGTCAGAAAGAAAGGTTTTTGAATGTAAAAAAACAGACTGAGAGTTTTAGAGAGGGAGAGATTCCCTGTGACTAGTGTGTAAGGCCGAGAGAGCGTACCTGACTTAGAGAGTTTTAAGGTGCCTTATACCCAGTAGAGTCATATGTTTTTGGGACGTTGTAACCCTACTTTTCCTTACGAAGATGATCCAGAAATTTCGGGAGTTAAATATTCCGAGATGTTCGTGATCCTTATCATATAAAAGTTTCGTTACTCGAGAAGATCCTTTCCTTATCTGAATGATCTTGGAGATACTGCTCTTCAGTAGGGAATCAAAGTCATTGGGATACTTTGATCACTCCGTAGGATCAATAAGGCCGTTGGCCTCTGGACGGTTATTTAACCAATGCGGAGCCTTCAAGCTTGTTCACTTGGTGAACCAGGGACTAAGTATCCAATTGGGGAGGTAAATCCCACTTGGTAAATCTCGTTCGATAGGCATGACGACTAAAGCCCTATCATTCGAGAGATGGAGCAACTAAGGCCCTTCAATAGATCAGTTGAATAGCCATAAAGAGTAGTCGTTCAATAATACTGGGTTGTGCTCACCCACCTGTCGGTAGCTGTCATTTGTGGGTCTCATGTGTGGACCTTTCAAGCGCTGACCCTTCGAAATAGGTATTGGTTATGTCCCATCATTTGCCTGCGACTCATGGCGTTTTTCCTTGGGAAAGGTGGCAGGAGGTATGGTCATAAAAAAAAAAACACGAGACTTTGTCGCTTCGATTTTCAGGACTCGTCTTCTGTATGCTTTATAAGGATACACATTTGTCAGAGCATCACATATTCTATATTTCTTTCCCGCCTTTCTCTTAATCCTTTGTGAAAGGTTTTCTCTGAGAAAATATCGAAAGGTTCTCCTTCGTCACGAGGCATAGATACCGTACGGAGCACAATGACTGAAGATGAACTACAAGAAGTCTGAAGGAGCATGTTGCTTGGAAATGACTTCGAACTGGTGTTGTCTAGCAAAGAGGACCAGGCGAATCATGCCCCCGAGGGCTGTGTCCCAATGTATAAGTATTGTGTGAAGTATGGTTTAAAGATCCCATACACGAGTCCACTGGTGGAGGTCCTGAGATACTGAAATGTCTACCCCTCGTTGCTCATCCCAAGTGCTTAGTGTTTTGTTATTGCTTTTATTTCTTTGCTAGCATTTTTTCATATTCGCTTTGATTTGGAGATTTTGATGACCCTTTTTTCCTTGGTATGGTGCAGTGTCCAAGGCTCTACCCATGGCTGATACAAACTGTAGACCCATCAGGAGTCTCGCTAGAAATTCTTTTACAGTGAATCTCAAGACAAACGCTGGATGCAGAAGTTCTTTTATGTGAGATTTTGAATAAGAATCTTCTTCTGGTGCTTTCAGGTACTGATCAAGTATCTTTGTTGAATATGAAAGTCCCGGACCTCCTTCGTCATTCTAGCTTTTTACGGTTCATTGGGCGTTATTATGAGTCTACTCAGCGGAGTATTTGGGTAGATTGTTTAGTAGAGGATCAAATGTTGCTATTGTCTGGCCTACTGATGGACGGGCGAGGTAGATCACTAAACCTCTCTTATTGGAGCAGAAGAAGAAGGAGTTGGTTGATTTTCTGTCATCCGTGAATGCTTCCCTTCTAGAGGATATTTTGACTGATC
This sequence comes from Dillenia turbinata, assembly GCA_037126225.1. Classification (NCBI taxonomy): domain Eukaryota; kingdom Viridiplantae; phylum Streptophyta; class Magnoliopsida; order Dilleniales; family Dilleniaceae; genus Dillenia; species Dillenia turbinata. The sequence continues at coordinate 9,559,396 of JBAMMX010000020.1, forward strand.
GGGAGGTGCAATCGAACGCAAAGAAGAAGACAACCGATATTTCTCCTGAGACTCGCTCGAAGAGGCCAAGGGTTCAATCATCTGGCCCACCTGCTAGGGAAGAGGGACCAGAAGAACATGAGTCTCCTCAAGAGCATGTCGAACCAATAAAAAGCCAATCTACTGCTTTGATGACGATCGTTGGCATACCAACCTGAGGTAGTGAGGGGAATGTTCCAAACAAGGAAGTCCCTGAGGCGGTAGAGGGGGCTCTGGCTCCGAATCCATGGCTACATGGAGAAATTTCGATGGGGCCAAACGTTTCTACTCCTATTTTGGGGGAGGCATACGAACGATCTCCCCAAGTATCCCAATGTTCCCTGCATGGTGGGGGAGATGAGGCTGGCCTTCCACCTCCTATTTTGGTTGAGTCATTTAATGGACAGGAGGATGATCTAGAGGAAGGGTCGGTAGCGGTCTGTGTGAGGGACCGTCAGTATAATTTTATCAATCCGAGAGAGGCGCTACAATTGGCTGAATGGTTTGAGTTTCCCCCTGAACTAGCGCTACACACAATGTCTTCGGATCAAATTGACAATGCTTTTCGCTCTTCCTGTCTAACGGTAAATGCTCTTTTGTTCAAGCTTTATTTACATTCATTATTACATAATTCTGACTGTCAAGCATACTTCTTCCTAGATTGCAGCCTTGACTGAATTCCAAAGGCAACGAGGAAAAAGTCCGAGGGGCGACTTATCCGTTTGAACAACCAAGTGCTGACACTAAAAGACGCTCTAGAGAATAAGGAAAATGACACTGAAGGGGAAAAAGATAAGCAGATTGAACGTCTTCAGATAGATTTGACCCTGTCCCAAAAGCGTTGTGAAAAGTTGGAAGCCGAGGCGCGCGTTCATGAAGCGAAATTAGCAGCCGCCGAGACGTTAGCATATCTCGGGGAGGAATCCCTTCAAAATGTAGAGCGAGAGATGGCTGACCTCAAGGTGTTTATTGTCAAAGATGTTGCTAACCTCCAGCTTTCTCAGCATAGATTGCTCGAGCATTTGAGGTGCGCCAAGGAGATTTTTCGATAGGTTAACAGATATGAAGCTTTACCTCCTCTTGAGAGGTTAGTTGAGAGAGGGATAACGGATCGGGACCCCACCCAAGTGGCCTTTATTGTTCCTTCTGATCGCATATATATTGGTCTAATACTCCATCAAAGTGTAATGACCTTTCGCAAAGGAGATCTTTAGAGTGCCATGTCCCGTTCGGAAAGTTAGGTTCCTTCCCTGATAGGAATTTGGGCGACTTAGATCTGACGCTCGAACAAATAACACTAGGACTGTGTCCACTCGTTCAGTGAGTTTCATCTCATGCTCGTTCGATAAGCTTAGGGCGACTTAGGCCCAACGTTCGATAGGGAACAGTTGATATTAGGGTCGTGTCCACCCATTCGAGAAGTTGCATGTAACACCGGACACGTCCGGATTTTTTATATGTAATCTGAGTGGCTTATTTAAATTTATTTATATATATATTTTTTGTAGAATGGAGAAAAAATAGTTAAAGTTAATATAAGTGTAAATTTCTGCTCTTTGAGTCGTCCGGGAAACCCTTGTAGATATTTGACCGATAACTTCTTTATTTTAAAGTTTCTAATCGGTAAGGCTATCAGTTAATTGAGTGTTCGGTGATCAGCGTCTAGTGGGATTTGACTTTTGTAAGGAAAGTTACCCGTTCGGTAAGGTGTTAGTGCGTAATGAACAAATTCTTCAAAATTTTGATATTTCTGATCGGTAACCGATAGTGACAAATCCTCAGTGATTTATTATCATCTCGGTGTAAAGTGAAGTTACAATTCGTTCAATATTGTAGAGTTGAGTTGACCGATCATTTTTTTATAATTTTTATAATTTTATATATATCATCGGTACATTCAATTTTCCTATACCGTTCGGTATGTTATATTTTATTTATATCTTTGATAGTAAATTTTTGTACTGATCGGTGAATGTTAAATTTTAGAAATCTCATCGGTAGTCATTTTTAAGATAGTTGTTTGGTACTGTATTAATTTACCGATAGACTCTTAATTTTATCTCTCGGTTTGATTGCTCACTTGTCTCAGACTGTCGGTAATTGTCTATCGGTAATTTTCTTTCTAAATTTTCTACCGACAAAGGTTCCATTGCTACTGGTCAACATTTTATTGAAATCTTATCGGTATTCATACCCAGCATTCTTTTCAATGTCTCGTCCGGTCAACTTTCCAAATTTTATATTCGGCTAAATTTTAACAAGAGAATCTTTTGCCTTCAATTTATTATTCTATTCTATTTTACTTCATTTTAATTTAATTTAATTTATTTTTTTTTTATTTTATTTTTCCTGTCAGTCTTGATTAGTAATGTCCTTCGGTATTGATTTTGAAATAACCGATAGGTAACGAAATTGTGAAACTTCTCCGTTTGAATATTTAAATTTTTCCATCGGTAGTTTCTATCGGCATATTCATAAATTTATTCCGTCAGTTATTTATTCCATCATTATTTGTATCCATCGGTAAGAGCCATTCGGACAAGGCATCGATTGGTATGAGCCATCGGTTACTAACCGAACGTCCCTTCCAAATTCTTATCGTTCACGCCTGGGTGTAGAATTGATCTCAAGACCTTGATGGGTCCAAAAAGATCTTTGCCACTAAGGCATTGAAACACTTTAATCATATCATGCATTATTTATTATTTATATTATATTCCCAAAATTTATATATTAGTATTTCTAAATAAATTGTATTTATATTTTCAATTTTCTCAACCCATCAGTAAGCACATTATCACCAGTTGGGCCCAACTTCCGGCACTTAACTCATTGTCTTAACTCTTACCAAAACTCCAAGGGGACATAATTGGGCAATGATGTAATTTAGGTATAAACAAAGGCTATTTAGCAAATGTGAGAAAGTGGGTTGAGAATAAGAGAACAGAAGTGGGGTGAGATTCCAGAAGGTTCACGGAACCCATTTTCACTTTTCTCTCTAAATCATTTTCTCTTCTCTCCCTAAACTCCATCGATCCACTAGCAAATCCAAGATTCAAGGTTTCGGGTTTTCATCTAACACTTCAAAAATAAAATTCTAGTCTTGAATATTGGAAAATCTCAAGAATCTACATGCTGTCACAGGGAAGAGTAAAATGCTAGGATTTTGTATAACCCGAACGGGAAAGGAATTTTGGAGACAAGAATTAAGGTATTAATATTTTTCTATTCCATCTTTTAGTCCATCTATCGAGATGTTCACTTGGCTATGGAGAATATTTAGTCACCGATAGTGAGAGGAAATTGGGGTTTAAATGGTTCGGGTCTCTGGGTTTCACATGGAAATAAATATTGATGATTTTATTTCTTGATAAATGCCCTTCAGGAGCCGAACGGACTAATCGTGGCAAGGCTATTGCTATTGAGGAATCTGAGAGTGACTATCCTCTCGAACACTGTGAGTGGACAGACTGTTGTGCTTGACTGAGAAAAAAAAAATATTTTTATAAATTGTTTTATAAATGATTTTTAAATGATTTTCTGAAATTATTTGTATTTGTGGGATGTCCCAAAAATGTGAGTTGAATTCATTTGCATCCACTGCATTTGCGATTAAATACATGCCACTGTTGCTGGAAATTGCATTTATGAATATTGTGTTATGGTTTGGTAACCATTTGCTAAATTTGTGGCATACTGGAAATATTTGGATGTTTATGAAATGGAGGTGCCGGTGATGGTAAATGACTATAGTCATTCCTCCCACAGAGCGACCCAACGGGGTGACGTGGTTGAGGGTTTGTTTGGCAAGGGAGGTAAACGCAGCCTCCTACGTCCCCATCGTACTATCCGGATAGCACCCGGGTGAGGTACAAGTCAATACCAAGGAAGGGGGAATTAGTGTTTTGAAAGGAAGTGATTGAAAATCTCTCGGCGGGCTTCCATCCACATTCGGCCAAACATTGGGTGGGAGTGTTTTCTTTAAGGAAACCCCATGATTTTGGAAAGTATGAAATTGTGGATGCATTTCTTCTATTATGATCGGAATTGTTTGATGCTACTTATAAATTGTTTTGCTAGAAACTATTACTTTGGCATTCCCACAATCACCACTCATTTACTGTCACAATATGCCATTACACTCCACTCACTAAATATTTTATACTCACTCCTCTTTTCTCATCTTTTCAGAGGAAGTGTGGATATAATAGCAGCTCCCTTCTGTTAGATAGATTCAGCCGAGGAAAAGCTATCGAGACTTTTGTTGGTATTGGCTCTCCCTAGTTGCGAAGCCTTGAGACTTGTAGATGGATCCATCGAAGGGCATGTCTTTTGACAAATGAAAATTTTATTTTTGGAAATGATGTTGGAAAACCCAATCGTTGTATATTTTACATATATATATATATATATATTTTCCCTAAATTGAACTTTTGTTAAAGGTGTTAAATGTTTGATGTTTTGGTTTCCTTAGGTTGAATGAGAATATTTCTTTAGCCTTGCAGGGTCTTGGGTATGTGTTGGTGACTGTACGTATTCCTAGATTATGCGGTAGTTGTCACATGCTCAGACTGCGAGTCGGGGTGTAACATTGCATCCCATTTTGATGACACGATTGTTTGGTTGGAATAGGGCGATTTAGATTCGACGTACGATAGGAGACGATTGATATTAGGGTCGTGTCTACCCATCCGGGTGTTCCATCCTATTTTGATAACACGGTTATTCGATAGGAAACTTTAGATAGGAGGGCCGTGTCCACCCGTTTGGAAAGTTCTATCACATTTTGATGACACGTTTATTCGGTAGGAAACTTTAAATAGGAGGGCCGTGTCTACCCGTTCAGGGAGTTCTATCTTGTTTTGATGACACATTCGTTCAGTAAGCTCAGGGTGACTTAGGCCCAACGTTTGATAGGGAATAGTCAATATTAGGACCGTGTCTACCCGTTCGGGAAGTTTCATCCCATTTTGATGACACGTTCGTTCGATAAGAAACTTTAGATAGGAGAGCCGTGTCCACCTGTTCGGGGAGTTCTATCCTATTTTGATGACACGTTCGTTTGGTAGGATCAGGGTGACTTGGGCCTGACGTACGAGAGGAGACAATTGATATTAGAGCCGTGTCCATCCGTTTAGAGAGTTCTATCCCATTTTGATGACACGTTCGTTAAATAGAAAACTTTAGATAGGAGGGCCGTGTCTACCCGTTCAGAAAGTTCTATCCCATTTTGATGACACGTTCGTTCGGTATAAAACTTTAGATAGGTTCATGTCAAATGCTTTTCCCATGGATCAGAAGGATCACCCCTTCTAGTCCGTCATGCGGTGGCTTAGGGTCCGGTCAGTTAGATAGCTCATTCTCGTGTGGTAGATTACACTTGTCTGGGGAAGGTAAATTCCTCCCTTCCGTACTAATGAATCTATGCAGTCTACCACTGCAAACCAGGAGTTCCAACTCATCTTTGAGCCTCTTGCACTCGTCGATCATGTGACCGTAATCTCGATGGAAGTGGCGGTACTTGGATTTATCCTTCTTTGGGTCCTCCTCTGCGGAACAAGGGGGCTATCTAACATACAATTTGTTCTTGATTTGAAATAAAACTCGACTCGGGGTCTCGTTCAACGGCGTATAGACGTTGAACCTTCGTGGGGGTGGAGGCCTTGGTCTGCTCCCCTTTGGGGAAGGTTGGCGAGACGATCGACTGTGTTATTTTCTGTTCAAGCAGATCTTTCGTTAATCAAACGCCTCTGCTTCTTCTGCCATAACGTACTTCACAGCTCAGAAGTAAAACTCTTGAATGGTTGAAGAGAGGTTTTTCGTAGTGGAGGTCTTCATACAGGAGGAGCACAGACCTATTAGGAGAGCAGCTAATGCAATAAAATGGTCCAGAGCTGGCACCTTTAACATCTCTGCTTTAAATTTTTCCAGGAAATCTCTCAGTGGCTCATCTTCCCGTTACCGTAATGATAGCAAGGAGGTGGATTTTTACTTGGCTCTTCGACTGATTATAAAATGAGTCTCGAACTGCTGTCGAAACTCGGTGAAACTCTTGATACTGAACGTCAAGAGAGAGTTGAACCACGCCGGCGTATTGCCTTTAAGCGTAGTGGGGAAGTGTTTGCACATAACCGCATCAAACAGGTCCTTGGAGACCATGACCATTATAAAATGGGTAGCATGATTATGGAGATCGGTTATTCCATCATTCCTCTCCATGGGAGGTAGAAAGACGTCTCTTGGCACTGATTTCAGGGAGATCTTTGGGTCAAAAGGCGATACTCCCGAACAGTGGATGGGACTGTCGTCCTTTTTTGTACCTGCTTTTCTAAGCTTGGCGGCTACAAGTTGTTCAATTTGCTTTTTTAGATCTTCTGGGTCGTGACGAGAGGTCACCGACGGTTCATAGTTCATAGGAGGTGCTTGTCGCGGGGGACGTTCATGTCCAGAGTCTACTGCGGATGACTGGTCGTCTGACCCAAGGGCTCGACTAAATCCTTCTAGTTGTTTGCTCATGTTTTGGAGTTTTAACTCCAGCCTTTCCATTTGGGGATGGCTAACTCATTTTGGCACAGGGGCAAGATTGGTTGTTCTTGACTCACAAGTTGTAGGACCTGTTCCGAATGAGATGGTCAGGGAGAAACCATACAATCATGAATTGAGTGATCGGACGTCATAGGAAGGACGGCTTCGGTGGGTATTACGATGCGCCCGTCTATAATGGGGGCGGCTTTCGAGGATGCTCTGGTTCTCGAAGACATGGTTGCGTAATGATTTTTTAGTTTTACAGAAATTACTCTAATCTGTTCCCATAGACGGTGCCAATCTGTTGGAAGTGAGTTGTGACTCCACAGATATCGGCTTCTTGATAACTCGAACGGTTGTTGTCGACGGGATGTAAGACTTACAAAAACCGTCGGAGTATTGCGACAGAGAAGATTATGATACTCAAGTCAGAAAAAGAAGTTTTCGAATGTAAAGAAACAGAATGAGAGCTTTAGAGAGAGAGATGTTTCCTATGACTAGTGTGTAAGGCTGAGAGGGCGTACCTGACTTAGAGGGTTTTAAGGTGTCTTATATCTGATAGAGCCGTATGCTGTTGGGGAGTTGCAACCCTACTTTTCTTACGGAGATGATTCGGAAATTTCAAAAGTTAAATATTCCGAGATGTTCGTGATCCTTATCATATGGAAAGTTTCGTTACTCAGGGGGATCCTTTCCTCATCTAAAAGATCCTGGAGATACTACTATTCAATAGGGAATCAGAGTTGTTGGGGTGCTTTGACCTCTCCGTAGGATCAATAAGGCCACTGGCTTTCGGACGGTCATTTAGTCAATGCGAAGCCTTCAGGTTTGTTCGCTCGGTAAATAGGGACTAAGTATCCGATCGGGGAGGTAAATCCCACTTGGGAAATCTCGTTCGATAGACGGGACGACTAAGACCCTATTGTTCGGGAGATGGGACGACTAAGTCCATTCGATAGATCAGTTGAATAGCCATAGAGAGTAGTCGTTTGATAATACTGGGCTGTGCTCGCCCACCGGTCGGTAGCTATTCTTTGTGGGCCTCATGTGTGGGTCTTTTAAGCACTGACCCTTTGAAATGGACATTGGGCTATGTCCCATCAACTTCCATTGTGTAAGACCCAACACACAAAATTGAATACAAAACTTTAAAGTTTCTCTCTGTTGAAATATTTGGTAGAATAGCTAGAACACCAAGCGTGGTACCACAGTCATGGTGACATCTAGTGGCCTTTTATCTTCAAGAATTTATTTTCTGATTAATTTTTGTTTATTATGACTTTATTTACTCCCTATCTCCAAAGTGCCTTTTGATTTATTTTGAAGGTTCAGGCACTTTTTCTCTGAACCAAAAAATCCTGATATTTTTGTTGAATTTTCTCAGTATTCCTATTAATCTTGTTTTTTTTTCTCTATTGAACAACACTCACACTTAAGGGTCGACCCATACATCTAAGGCATATATTCTAACCTTTGACTACCCGCGATGTTCACAATTCAACAGTGAATCAGCAGCCAAAATTTGGCATGAAACAAGCCCACGGGTGCCCACATGAGCCGTGTCTTATATGCCTGATCCATGACCCATCGAAAATAATAACATCATACAATAAGCCACCTCATCTGCCATATTGCTGCCACACAACCTATTCCTACAATATGTCCTTCCATATGAGTTGTCACATTAGCAGCCACGTGATTTTCCACTGTTGGAGGTGGGTTATGGCTTCACAGATACCGTCTTCTTGATGACTTGAACGGTTACCGTCGATAAAATACAAGATCTGTAAAAACCGCCGGAGGGTGCTCCGGTGGGGGAGGCTCCGACGCTCAAGTCAAAAAGAGCGGTTTTCGAATGTAATGAAACAGACTAAGAGATTTAGAGAGAAAGAGATTTTCTGTGATCAGTGTACCCAATGTGTCAGGTCAAGAGAGCGTACCTGATTTAGAAAGTCTGAAGGTATCTTATACTTGATGGATTCGTGTGTTTTTGGGGCGTTACAATGCTACTTTCCTTATGGAGATGGTCCGAAAATCTCGGGAGTTAAATATTCCGAAACGTTCGTGATCTTTATCATACGGGAAGTTCCGTTATTCGAGGAGATCTTTTCCTTATCAGTAAGATTCTGGAGATACTACTCTTAAGTAGGAAACCGAGGTCGTTGGTATGCTTTGACCCTTCCTTAAGATCGATTTAGGCCGTCAGCTTTCGATCGGTCGTTTAACTAATGCTGGGCCTTCGAGGCTTGCTTTTTTGGTGGATCAGAGGCTAAGTATCCGTTCGGGGAAATAATTTCTACTTGACAAATCTCGTTCGGTAGGCGAGGCGACTTAGGCCCTGTCATTCGGGAGACGAGGTGACTAAGGCCTTTCAGTAAATCACTTGAGTAACTATAGAGGGTAGTCGTTCTATGATACCAGGCTGTGCTTGCTCGTTGATCGGTCAGTTGATCCATCGGTTGAATGATCCCTTCTGAGTTGTGAGTTTTATGTGTGGGTCTTTTAAGTGTTGACCCTTTGAAACAGATGTTGGGCCATGTCCCATCCGGACTCTTCGAATATCAACCCTTTGGGAGACGTTCCATCACAACACATTGGGGGACGTTCCATCATTTGTCCCCAACTCATGGTCTTCCTGGTGAAGAGACGCCATGAGTAATGACTCATTAAGAATATAAGTCTAAGTTGAACGAGGTGTATCTAATACTTTACTAAAGCATAGGATCGTTGGGCTTCTTTCTCGATCATTCTACCTTCTTTATGAGGGCAGGTGTGTCTTATCGAAAGTGATTTCTTTTTGGGGAACTGGAGAAAATTAATTGCTCCATTTATGATGCGCTATCCTCGTTGATTCGTTTCACCTGCTCTGGATTAATCAAGGCCCGTTCCCTTGCGGCTATAAATAGTGACAATGGGTGCTTGTTCCTTTCTGCAGAGAATTTAGACTTTTCTTTCTTTCTAAGAGTCCTTTTGTAATGAGAGTCGTCTCTTTTTGAGAGCTGTTCCATGAGACTTCTCGGTATGCGGAGTTTTGTAGCCCAAGTAACTTCTGCTAGAATAAGATCTCATTAAGGAGGGGGACTACTAGAATGAGACCTTATTATGTCAATCGCTAGTCGGTTGGCATGGTGAGACCATCCAACATCGGTGGAGACATGTCTCGCACTGGTTTGGGTTAACTATTCGGGTTCCCCTCGACCATCCAATTACAGTGGGGATACATCTCGCACCGTTTTTAGTTAGTAGGCAGGGCTTGCGCCGTTTGGGGGTAGCAACACCCGAGCTCATGTCCTCTATTGTCCCTATCACTATATAAGAATTATTGTTTTTGTATTATTCAGTGTAGAGATTGTGGTTTCTTTATCCAAGGGCAACCCTGCTATGTACTTTTCTTGGTGTAATTGGTCCGACTTGGGGACTTGTATACTTACTCATGTAACCAGATGTATTCCTTGTGTAAGAGTAAAATAAAAGTTATGCTTTACTTACTTGACTTCTGCTCTTGTTCTCTTTCGATGTCTTTTACTTGTTTGATTGCATGAATTTCTTCAGCTCTTGTAGAGTGGATCAGCTTTTAGCTTTGGACTGTGTGTGGAAATACTAGGTAATGCTGGCCATTCGAGCCATTAAACTTTAGGTAAGGGACTCCGTTCGAAAAAACTGAGCGACACTGCCCGTTTGGGGAGTTTCATCCCAATAAAATCAAGACGACTTAAGCCTAGCCTTAGGTAGAAAACATCGGATAAGAGGGTTGTGTTCACCCGTTCGTGGAGTTATATCCCTCATGTCCACCCATTCGGGGAGTTACATCTCTTTTTGATGACACGTTCGATCGATAGAAAACTTTTGATAGGATATCTGTGTTTACCCATTTGGGGAGTTACATCCCTTTTTAATGAAACGTTCGATCGGTAGGAAACTTTTGATAGGATGGCAGTGTCTACCCGTTCAGGGAGTTACATTCCTTTGGATGACACGTTTGATCGATAGGAAACTTTTGATAAAAAGACCGTATCTACCCGTTCGGGGAGTTATATCCCTTTTTGATGACACGTTTGATCGGTAGGAAACTTTTGATAGGAATGTCATATCCACTTGTTCGGGGAGTTACATCCTTTTTTGATGACACGTTCGATCGGTAGGAAACTTTTGATAGGAGAGCCATGTCTACCCATTCGGTTCTTATTGAGCTGATTCTTTTGGCTGTAGGGAGCTGTAGAGTCTACTGATGGCATATGCGTAGGTTTTCTAAGTTCTAGGTTCTAGGCATGGCTAATTCGTTTAGATTGTTGAGACGATAGGTTCTTGGTCGGACCACGGAATGCACTTGGTATGGATCTTCCCAGTTAGAAGCAAGTTTGCCCCCAGGTTGAGGCTGACCAGTGGCTTCCACCCTTCTTAGCACTAACTCGCCAGGTTTGAACATTCAGTTCTTGACTTTTCGGTTATGATACCATGCCATTTGTTGTTGGTACACAGTTGTTCGCGCCGATGCAGATTCCCGTAGCTCTGGGAGTAAGTCTAATCTCTCGTGTAAAGTATACTCATTTTGCCTAGCGTCGTATTGGGCCATCTGGAGCGAGTGGATTTCTGTCTCCATAGGTATGACCGTTTCACTTTTGTACGTTAGACTGAATGGTGTTTCACTAGTTGCCATTCGGGGCATAGTACGATATGATCAGAGGATACCATAGAGTTTTTCAGCCCATCGTCCTTTAGCATAATCCAGTATCATCTTTAACCCTTATAGGATTGTTCGGTTGGTTATCTCAGCCAACCCGTTGGTTTGTGGATAAGCGACCGATGAAAATCGATGTTGAATCTCGAGTTTTTTGCAAAACTCCCGAAAGCACTTGTTGTCGAACTGTTTTTCATTGTCCGTGATGAGGACATGTGGTATGCCGAACCGAGTGACGATATGAGCCCATACAAAGGACTGGACCTTAGTTGTAGTGATCTGAGTTAGAGGTTCGGTCTTCACCCACTTAGTGAAATAGTCAATGGCTACTATGAGAAACTTCTGCTGCCCTGAGGCTGGAGGGAATGGACCGATGATGTCCATGCCCCATTGAGTGAATGGCCAGGGGTTGGCTATAGGATTGAGTTCAGTGGAGGGCAGTTGAGACACCAAAGAGAAGGTTTAGCACTTTTCACACCGTTTCACGTAGTTGTTAGAGTCGACCTTCATAGTTGGCCAATAGTACCCCTGACGAAGAGTCTTGTAGACTAGGTTTCGAGCACCTAGGTGATTATCACAGATCCTCTTGTGGATTTCTCGAAAAAAGTAGTCTTCTTCTTCGGGAGTTAAGTACTGCAGATATGGATGAGTAAATGACTTTCGGTAAAGGATTCCGTCGATTATGGTATAGTGTGTGACTCTTCGCTTTAGTTTTATTGCTTCCGTCGGTGACTCTGGTAGGCGATCATGCCTCAAGTATTCTTCTATGAGATCTTTTCAACTGGGGGATTGATCGATATTAAAAACCTTTCTGAGCTCATCAATGTTGGGATACGGCAAGCTCTCAATATATACTATTTGGCTAGAGGTAACCAAGTCAGAATAACCAGTTTAAATAGAGTGTCGACTCGTGCGTTCTCTAACCGAGGAATTTGTTGGATGTCAACTTTGTCTAGTTGTTCTATCATCTCGCGCAACTTACTCAAGTATTTGGCCATGGTCAGGTTTTTCATTTTGTAGACCCCTTTGATTTGTTTGACGACCAACTGACTGTCAGTGAATAATCTGACATTCTGTGCCCCCATGTTGATGGCGATCCGGAGACCCGTTAGTAAGGTTTCGTACTCTACTTGGTTGTTGGTGGTCCGGAAATCAAACCGGAAGGCATACCACCTTAAAGTTATTTGTGCCCACCAATATGAGCTCGACACCGCTTCCCGAGGAGTTCGATGACCCATTGACATGGATGGTCCACTCCGGAACCCGCCATTCCCCCTGATTGTTAGGAGGTTCATCTTCAAGCATTGTCGACAAGGTACACTTAAGGACGAAATTAGCCAATGTTTGGCCCTTTATCGTTGGTCGCGACCCATATTGGATATTAAACTCACCCAATTCTACGCTCCATTTGATGAGCCGACCGAAAGTGTCTCTTTTCTGGAGGATCTGCTTTAACAGTTGATCGGTAAATACTACGATGGTATGAGATTGGAAGTACGGTCGAAGACGTCTTACTGAGATGACAAAGGCATATGCTATCTTTTCGATTGGTCTGATTCCTTTAGTATTCGACTGATGTAATAGACCGACTTCTGGGTAGCGGACTCCTACCTTACCATCACAGAGCAGAGCGCTCGATTGGAGATAGAGAGGGAAAGACAAACTTGTGCCAGTGATAGGAGCTTTACGAGGGAAAGACAAGGTTGTCACCTTGTCATCTTGGATCAGCTCGAGAATAGGGTTTCCGATAAAAGTCCACAAATTTTTTTTTGGGAGGGGGGAAGAAAATGACTTATGGATGCTTCATCGCATGCTCCGATGTCTTCCCAGCACAATGAACATTCATTGAACAGAAGGACGGGTTGAGAATCATTAAAATTATGCATTTGGTACTCAAAACATAAAGCCTGTGGCACACGAAAGGGTGTGCATCCGAATTTGATCGAAGCAACGGCCATAGTTTGGAAACTTTTTGATTATTCAATTTGGGAAATTTACTTTTTATTTTATTTTTTAATAATATCGAGATTTAAATTTGAAATTACCGGATTGATAAAAGGAGATTACATCTATTAGGCTATCTCTTGGGTCGGAGAAATTTGCTTTCGGGGGTGGGGGTTGGTTGTGCTTGTCTTTGCAATATCATGTATTTCATACGATGTCTTGTCTTAGATCATATTTACTATATATGTTTTACGTCCCCGATCGAAATGGAGAAGTTGCCCTTGTCTTTATAAGTAGTGTTTTTCTTTGGCTTCCTTAACCTTAAAATGGCAATAAACTTAGTGTTGTTTCCCATGAGAGTAGGACCGGTTAATGTTAGGGGCCTAGTTTAGTTGGACCATTCTCCGCGTACGAGAAAACGGTAAAATACCGAACAAAGCCTAACGTCCTTGGGAGAAATGGCGGGAGTGGGAAACACAGCTTTAATTATATTTAGAGGGGGGAGAGAGAGAGAGAGAGAGAGCGAAATCATCGATGTGCCTTCGGTCTCTCGCCGAAATGCTCGCTCTCTCTTATCTCTCTCTCTCTCTCTCTCTGCTTGCACCTTCACACGAAGTTTTAGCAGAATCTATCTCCTGCATGATTCAAATCTCGTCTTTCCTCTTTCTTCCAGGTAAAATTCTCATGCTCTCTCTCTCTCTCTCTCTCTCTCTATCTCTCTATAAAAAAAAATTCTTGATCCCTAAATCAATATGAACAGGTTGGATGACGGGCCACACTTGGAGTTGAATCAAAAGCTGATAAATTTAGGGCACATATGCTGGAATGGGTGAGTTTCTTCTCTTCTGTTTCAGATTTTCTCAAACCCCATAAAATTTTTCTCAATCTATTTCTCTGATTTTTTTAGGTCACTTAATTAGAGGCATTTCACAGGTAATATAGCTTTTCCAAAATTGTAGAGTCGAATACCCTAAATGAAGACTGAAAAAATTATTCATTCTTTAAATATAATTCCTGAAAATCTTAAGTTGTTTAATTGGAAGTCTAGATTTTTAATTAACTTTTCATACTTTTCCAGATCTTACAGATAATTAGGCTAAACACCTGTTTTGGCCCCTGAATTTTTAGGTCAATAAATTTCATTAGATTGCAGGACATAAGTAATCTTCTTTTTGCCCTCAAAATATGTCTCTTGATGGTTGCTCTGGCAATGTCAACGCCTCCATTGGACTTGCAATTGACCAGCATGGGTTACATTGTATGCAATTATGAAGTTCGAGATAGAAAATAGTTCAGGTACCAAACAAAAATGACCTAAAAGTTTGGTAGGTTTGGGGAAAAATAGGGGTCTTGCTTGGAAATCGCATATATTGTTCCTTTTAGTTTTCCCATTATCAAGCGAAGAAATGTTTGGCTTGGAAGGATGAATTAGTAAACGAGGCACAAACCTATAGAAGTAGGAAGATCATTGCTATGTAAATGGTTGTGCTTGTGGAAAATGGTGGTGGATCTTTTTCTTTTTTCCTTTACCAGAACTGCAATAGAATATCCCAAATTATCCAGGGAGAAAACGAACAATCAAGTCATGGTTTCTGCTTTACCTAAATTTGCAGTGAAGGAAAAGGGTAAAATCCAACAAAGGCCCTTGAACATGCTTTAGATTATCAGGATAAGATATGGTGGTCCTGCTGTGATTTTCACATCTGCAACCAGCAAGGTAGTTACTGCAATGCTTACATCATGAATCAACTGTGACTGTAATCATGTCGTTGCTACATTGGTTGAAGTACCTACACTGAGAGTCAATAAGCATAAACAAGTGTACTTTACATGGATTAAGTGAAAGGACTTATGCAAAAGCTGGCAATTGATCCACGCCAGAATTTTGGAGCTCTTCTATGTCGATTGATAGCTCACAGAATCCGTGATCTCTAAAGGAGCTTAAGTGCTTTATTAATTTAATAATTTTTTTTTTTTTGTTTTTCACATTTTCAAGTAAAAATACACCCAATCCAACCATATAAAAATGGTGAAAAGAAGGAGAATCAATGTGTCAGTCAGGTTAATTTTCTAAGCTTAAATTAAGATGCCAACAGTTAAAGCTAATGCTTCAAGAGTCAATTATGTATTTGTTGTATGGTATATCTACCTAATCCTGTCATTGTAGCATCACACAGAGCTTGCTCTCTTTCCTGTGCACCTTCTATGTTGTTGAGTTTTAGATTACCATTCTTTCTACTTCCTCTTTTGAGCAATTGAAAGGCTCCAGATATGTGTCGCATACTGAAAACTGAAAAGATACTTGTGATTTTGTTTCTTCCTGGTACCACTATAGAACTCACCACCATATTAAGTTCCTCTCAATCAATCACACTAAATGCTTATAACTGATCATTTATTTTCTTTATTTCCTTTAGTTGTTTGTACTTGGATCCAGGATTTAGTGTGTTGACTTTATCTTAACCTGGGCAAACAAATGTAATGACTATGCATGACCTTTTTTTTTCCCCTTTTCTTTTCCAGCTATGGAAGCTGAGCATGTGTTGAAGTCCATTCCAGGAAAACAATTAGGCTCTGATGCGCACTCAGATCTTGCTGCAAATGTCAAAGATGGTGATCTTTCCGACACAATGAAACTTAAAAGATCATCCTCATCATCGGCCTCGTTATCTGAATCGGACTTTAAAGATCCCCTAAATGACGATATATACGAGTCTGATAGTTCTATGACTGACTTACCGCAAATTGTAGAGCATCAACAATTAGCTTCACAGAGTGGTGCTGGGAGCTCTACTTCTCACCATGATGGATTGCCTGTAAGCTCATTACCAACAGATACTCCAGGTTATGTATCCTACAGTTTGCCAACTCAGACACCTTCAGTCCAGGTAATGGAGCACCCCCCAGGCTATGATGAAAATAGGATACCATCTTCAGTGTTTGCTAGAACGAATACATCAGCTCCAGTGGAATGGAGTTCTGCTTCCAATGAATCTTTGTTCAGCATCCACCCAGGGAATATGAGTTTCACAAGAGACTATCTTATTTTGTTGCAAAAATCTGAGGAACTAGGAACTGGAGAATTTATGATACCTAGTCCATTGATAAGCTTGCCAGGGGGAAACAGTAACACATGTGCTAACCCAGGGAGCACTTTGGATACAAGTAGTGCAGCTTCTGAGACCATGAAGGAGGTGCTAAAGGAAAACACAAAAAATCAAGGTGATTACAAGTTTTCTCCTGAAGAACCACAACATTCTCCTAGCATGTCTCCCCATTCAGATGGAAGTCCAGCTAGTTGTAAATCCTTTGCTTTTCCAGTGTAAGCTACTCAATTCTCATCTACCTTTCTTGATCATCTATTGAAGTTGGGAGTTGTAGGATTTGACTAGCTAAGTAGGAGATTCATAACTGAAACAGTAATTTGAATTGTAGATGACATTAGAACCAAAACAATAAGGGGTTTAGCAATGAGAATATATGGTTTTCAGTCACTCAATCCCTTGATAAGCATGCCATTACTAACAACATTGCTGCCTCATTGTTGGAGAACATTGTCATTACGTTAATGGTAAGCTAGGGTAGATCCACATCTACCCACTCTCATGTTTGTTTTTTGTTTTCCATTGCAAATGTAGGTGATTGAACTTGTTCTTGTTTCCATGACCGTCTCTAGCTAGCAGCACAATTTAGAACAAAAGCTTCCTCAATTGTGTTAACCCCTGTGTTTTAGTTATGGCTAGAGCATTATCTTGCACCATACATATCCATTCCATCAAAAAGCAGTATGCTATAAGTGACTGGAGACCAAGTTTTAGAAGATGCTCGAAGTGATAGCAGCAAAATTATGAATGTGATTGAGCCTTTTGTGTTATTGCCATGTCATGCCTTTAAAAGACTCTCATGTTGGTTGGATGCAGATTGTCACAAGGAGAAAAGAATTCACTGAAGGTGCAGTCGCCAAAGCATAACCCAATGCCAAATTCACAACCAGAGACGCCGACAATATCAGAGGCAGCAGCAACAACAAAAGCAGCATCAAATGATGCAGCACAGCACAGATGGTATACTTGCTTCTGCTGCCCATCATGCTGCCCATCATGTTCTTCATAAGACATGTCTTTAGACTTGTAGGCTTGTAGCAACTAAGGCTTGGAATGATTATGCCGCATGACCATGAAGCCACTATTTTAGACTCCATGAATCCATGAAATGAAAGTGGGTCTGGTGCAACGGCTTAACTCCTGTATAGAATGTGAAAATGCAGAAAGACTTGCTTTCTATTTTAGATGATTTTTTTTTTCACCAACATAATATTCTTCCCCAAATTTGGGGGGAATTAGATGTAATCTTTTTTTCTTTTCTTGCATTTAGATTGTAGAATTTTATCATTACCTAGAGACCACTCAAGATTATTGGTTTGAAACCATGCAATCCATCCCTCCAGTGGTGCTGTGTGTTATGCATAATGCAACTCCACTTCGATCAGTTGGTTCTCTTCGGTAGCATATGCTTAACTCCTACAGATCTTTGCACAGGGCAGTCCTCTTAGAGGGTAACATCTGAAGGAGTAATTTTGTTTATCATTCTTGTCTCGGATCAGAAACAGTGTTAGCCTTGGATGCAGGATTGAGCAAAGGTTACACATGGCACATGGGTTTGATGGCCCCTTAAAGAAAGAAGATACAAAAATGAAAAATGTGAATAAGTTGTCCTCTCAGGAGCATTGGGAAGGCCAATCTGTTGAACTGCAATCAAAGAATTACCTTAGCAAATTTGCTCATGGGCCAAGCGGTCTGCCTTAACAAGCTCAATCAACTTTTTTGCAGATTTCTCTGTTTTCTAAATTTATGGTTAACTCCATTCCAATTTTCTTTTTATGTTCATTAAATTTAGCTCAGACCCAATCCCATTATTTTTGAGGGTTCGGACACCAAGTCCTTCGGCCTCGACTAGACTTAAGCCTAAAATATTTTAGTTTAGGTCCCACAATGTCCAACCAAAACCTGGTTGAGCCTGCCTTGCACTGAAATAGGGAGGTGTGTGACTTGATCAATCATTAAGTGTTGAGCTTATTGCCATTTATATGGATATAATTATATGGTCTGAGTTATTTTCAAAAATCATGAGTTTTATAATTTTTATGTTGATATGGTTAGTTCACAATATTAATGACATGTTGCTACATATAAAATTATCATGCCTCTGCTCCCCCGCCCCATCATATTTCATTTGCTTCCATTTTTATCACTATTTACTAACTAGATGTTTGGTTAAAAAAAAAAAAATCATTCCCTCATAAATAAAGTACATGACTTTGAAGGATTTTTTTTTTTATCATCCCGTTGTATTAATATTCACAAATTTAGTGACGCGATAAATGTGATAATGATCATTTTATTATTCAGTTTTATAAAAAATTAATATTTATGGAAATAATTAAAAAAATAATAATTTTCATTAACCCTCTAAGAAAAAAGCAAAGAACTTTTTAACTTCAAAATTCACTTTTAATACATTCAAAGAATCAATTTAATTCCAAATTTGCCCAGTTTAATCATTGAAAAAATTGCCACCTATATATGGTACGAAGGGTAAAGTTGGAAATAGAAAAGTCACGTTCAAAACGACAATGACGCAGGGGTAAAAGATCTTTTCAAATTTCATTTTAGCTCTCTCACCAAAACCAAACGCCAAACCTTCGCGCGAAAATTTGGCGCCCAAATTTCACGAATACAAAATATGACCACTCTCTTTCTGTCCTCATTTCACATTTTCAGTATTTCCCTTCATTTTCTCTGTTCTTCTATAGAAGAAGAAGAAAGAAGACGGAAGAAGAATAATGTCGACATCGATGATAACCCCAGACGCGATTTCGACCATACTTAAGAACCCATCTCCAGATTCCTCATCAGACGTTCCAGATCTCGTCGTTCAAATCCTCGATCTCAAGCCTGTCGGAAAGGGTAGCAAATACATGTAACCTACCTCTCTCTCTCTCTCCCTCTCTCATCTGGGTTTGGTTTCTGTTGCGCCATTTTGTAATTGAATTATTTGATTTATGCTTCTTAGTGTTTGCTCTTTCAAAGAGTTTTTGATCACTTGATTCTTAGACTCATGCATCTTGGTCTCCCTCTCTCTATCATCTGATTTTTTGCTTGTATAGTACTATGTCTTCTTTAGTGGTTCTATAATTTGATTTTCAAGTCTATGCATTTCTCTCTCTCTCTCTCTCTCACGCACAAATGCCCCGGGGTTATCCTTCTGTTGCGCTGAAACGTCTGTAAATCATTTGATTTTATGCTTCTTATGGTTCAATTGTCTACCTTTTAAGTTATTCCTGCAGTCTAATTTATCAGTTTCATCTCTCTTCTGGGTAATGGGCTCTATACTTTGATTTAGTGCAAAGTGATTCTAACGTCTTGATTTTTTTTTTTTTCATTCTTTTTCCAGATTTACGGCCAGCGATGGAAAGATGAAGCTACAAGCACTGTTGCAATCTAGCTTTGCATCTGAAGTCAACTCTGGAAACATTCAAAACTTGGGTCTAGTTCGGATCTTGGAATACGCTCTCAATGATATACCTGGCAAGCCAGACAAGTATGCCGATACTTTTTTTTCCCCTTTAATTTATCAATAAAAACACAGTTTTTTGCTCTGAAAAATTTAGTGCCGATTTTTGTTTCCCATGGGCTTGTTTCTAGTTTATGGTAATTGTACTTTGCTGTGACTTGTTATGTTCTTGATGGTCTCAAAAGCTGAAAAAAATTGTCTTCTTTGAATTAAAAAGGCCCTTTTCCCCTGAAAAATTTTAGAATTGAATTTTATCACACTTGGGTAGTTTTTAGTTTATAGTAATTTGTACTATGTTGTCTTTTTTCAATAATTGAAGGAAACCCTATTTTTCTTTGAAAGAAGATTAATATTGATTCCTGTTGTACATAGGTTTTCTTCAACTTAAAATTAATTTCTATCATATTGTTAGGTTTCTGGTGGTTTCAAAGTGTGAGGTGGTGTCACCTGCACTTGAAGTTGAGGTCAAGAGTGAGGTTAAAAGTGTAGATAATCGCATTGTATTGAAGCCTAAGGAAGATATGGAGCTGAAAAGTGCGGGAAATGGTATTCTATTGAAGCCAAAGCAGGAGATTGTTGCCAAATCTGCTGCACAAATTGTTCAAGAACAGCATGGAAAGTGAGTATTTCTATTCTCCCACTTTTGTTCTTTTATTAGATGTGTTTGTAAATGCTTTTAGACACTCTATGAACTACGTGGTCCATGATTGAAAATATAAGGATTTCCATTGTGCTAGACAGAAAAACATTGTTGATTTCTAAGATGCCTAATCATGGATGATGCGTGTGACAATTTCTTGTTTCGGGGTCTCCAAATCTTGTTCGTTCTGCAAAACATTTCAGTAGCATGAAGATATGGTCATACTCCTAGATTGTGTTACGTGTTTGAAAATTATTGCGATTCCATGAACCATATGGTGCGGGAGTTTGCATAAAAATTTATATATTTTCTTGTCTTACAGAGTCTTATTTTTAGGATAAATGCACAGTACTGAAAAGTGGGAGATCCAATTGACTGGACATTTGCAAACCCTTTTAGGCCATTTGGTCAATTTGTCCACCCACTCTTTTGATTATCCTTGTAGCACACTGGGCTTTATGCGTAATCTAATCATAAAAGCATGTGGGTAATTAATAAGATAATTTAAAATGATGGGTGTGACGGTTCTTTAATCTAAGGGGTCTTTAAATCCTGTTTCTATTGTAACCATTTAGTAAATTGCACATGGATCATTTAAAAAGAGTTAGTTTCATTGCACTTCAGTAATGGGTTTTTATTGTTTATTGATTTATTTATTTGAGTGTAGTATGGCTCCATCAGCACGCATGGCTATGACAAGGAGAGTCCATCCTCTTGTCTCATTGAACCCCTACCAGGGGAATTGGACCATCAAGGTCCGGCTTACAGGCAAAGGGAACATGCGCACATTTAAGAATGCCAGAGGAGAAGGGTGTGTGTTCACTGTTGAATTAACAGATGAAGATGTAAGAAATTGTTTCAAGCATTTGATTGCTACTTTCTAAAACAATTGTGTATGTTTTTAGAAATTGATTGCTGATGTATAGAGGTTTCTTACTTTCTTGTAGGGTACACAAATCCAGGCAACAATGTTTAACGAAGCTGCAAGGAAGTTCTTTGACAAATTTGAATTGGGAAAGGTGTATTACATTTCAAGGGGCACTCTTAAGCTAGCCCACAAACAGTTTAATACGGTTAAAAACAATTATGAAATGACCTTGAATGAGAATTCAGAGGTCGAAGAAGCTAGTAATGAAGCAGCCTTTATTCCTGCTACTAAGTTCAACTTTGTGAAAATAGATGAATTGGGACCATATGTTCAAGGCCGGGAACTTGTTGGTGAGAACCATCTCATATATGTTCAAAATTTGTCTCCTGATTATTTTTCGAATTCATGCAATGCTCATTAATGTTTTGAAATTTCAGATATTATTGGGGTTGTTGTGCAAGTATCTCCCACTATGAGCATCCGAAGGAAGAGTAATGATGAGACTGTTCCAAAACGCGATATCACAGTGGCAGATGAGACGTATGTGCTCGTATAATTTTCATATATTCTATCCTTTGATCATTGTTTTGACATTAAGCTTACATGTTTGAGACTTTTGAATTACAGGAATAAGACTGTTATAGTCTCTTTATGGAATGAGAGTGCCACCACAACCGGGCAAGAGTTGTTGGACTTGGCTGACAAATTTCCCATTATTGCAATCAAGTCACTGAAAGTTGGTGACTTTAATGGTATGTTTAATATAGGCGCACAATAATACAATTCTGTCTTTTTTACAAGCAATGTGCATGAAAATATGCAATGATCATTTTCTATCTATTAGGCGTGTCTTTATCAACATTGAGCAAAAGTGTGGTATTGGTAAATCCAGATGTACCTGAAGCTGAAAAGCTGAGATCCTGGTAAGATGTGGCTTTTTGAGCTGCTGTTGTACGTGTTTACATGTAGTTCCTTCCTAACTATATATTTGTGTGCAGGTATGATTCCGAGGGGAAAGGGAAGTCGATGGCTTCTGTTGGTACTGGGATGAGTTCTTCACCTCAGAGTGGAGCAAGATCTATGTACACTGAGAGGGTCTCTCTTTCTTATATTATCAATAACCAATCACTGGGGGAGGAGAAGGTAATGCTTCATTTTTCTTTGCCTGCACACAACATTAACTGTTCTTTTGCACTTCGTAGCTTTCATTAGTTTGAATGATCAAAACTAGCATAAGTTTTGTCCTTTTGGAAGAAAGACCATTTCTAATCTAATTTTCCATCCCGTGGACAGCCTGCATTTCTCAATATAAAAGCATGTGTAAGTTTAATAAAGGCTGATCAGACAATGTGGTACAAGGCCTGCAAAACATGTAACAAGAAAGTGACTGAGGCAATTGGATCTGGATTTTGGTGTGAAGGATGTCAGAAGAATGATGAAGAATGTTGCCTAAGGTATGACGAGTCCTGTTTTCCTTTGTTGGCCCTTTTATTGTAAACAAACATGCAGAGCTTGTTCCTATGTAATGGTATCATTTTCTGCAGATATATATTGGTATTGAAAATTTCTGATGCAACTGGAGAAGCATGGATATCAATCTTCAATGAACAAGCAGAAAAAATTATTGGTTGCTCAGCTGATGAGCTTGACGATCTGAAATCACAGGTAAATTTCAAATGAGTTTTGCTATTTGAAACCTTACACCACATGGATTTCTCAGAATATTTTCTGAATTTCAACTTAATTAACGTTGATATCACCCAGAATGTGGAGGAATACCAATCAAAGCTAAAAGAAGCAACATGGGCTCCTCATCTTTTCCGAGTTAGTGTGGCACAACATGAATACATGAATGAAAAGAGGCAGAGGATAACAGTCAGGTCTCTTGCTCCAATTGATTTTGCTGCTGAATCCAGGTTCCTACTAGAAGAGATGAAAAAGATGCTGGTCTCTCAATAGAATGTGTAATTTTTACATAGTTATCTAAAGTCAAGACTTCTAGGCAAATATGTAATTATATTTGGATACTTCTCGCTCTTGTTATGATCAAACGAGTTTTTGGAATTTCAAGTTTGACACCGGATTTTGTTGCACTCTGGGATGTATTCATTCGGCATTCTACATGGATGGTTATCTCCTTAAACTAGATTTGCAATTTCTTTGCTTATGTTTGTAAACATGATTCTTGTGTATTTCCTCATGAACCTGTTTACATTTATCTTGAGACAAAATTTTGAGGTCCCATTTCTTATGTAATTGATGGTTACATGGAAATGGTTCATTTTAGGGGCTAAAAGGATAGTCTTGCTCCTTGCATTCAACACAATTTCTTTTTTTTTTTTTTTTTTTTTTTTTTTTTTATAATTTTCCCAATCAGATGTGGATGTAGTTTCTGTAAGGCAGGAAGAATACAAAAAGACAACTTTAAAATAAGAAAAAGATAATTATAAGTCATGCTAGAGCTGAAGACAGGGTTGGATGCCTCAAGGTTTTAGAGATGCCGTGTCCCATTGAACCAGAGCTAGAGCTTTTGTATATAGGAAGTCCTATCTTGTGATTGAATCAAGATGTTTTCGAACTGTAGTGAGGTGGAGAGGACATACTTCGGGTGGAAACTTAAGGGACTACCTTAGGGTTTATAAAGCCAATGTGTTGGTATTCGCCTGACTTGAAGTGGGATTAAGTGCTCAAGACAAAATTGAAATTAGGGATTCCGAGGAGGGGTTTGATTATTGTCGGAGGAAATTGTGGACCCCAAGAAGCCTAAGTCCAAGTTAAGTAGTTGGTGAACTCAGAGCGGCTCCCTCTCCGTCCTTCCCACGAACGTCATAGAGACCATATTCAGATGATTTCATGCAGACAGAACAACAGCCTCCCGAGGGAGGTTGGACTTGGTAGAGGTGGGAATCAGGTCCTGTCCCCCAGCGAGGTTAAGGGTGGTCCGGAGGATGAGTCCTCTTATTTGTCTGACGAGGGCTTTTGTTTCTTTACTGGTATCAGGTTCATAGAGAGTTATTGCAGCTGAGTTTTTGTCTTCCTAGAAGCTAGAGGTTGGAAAAGTGCGAGTTTGGGATTAGCGTGCCGCCTTGTTGGCAGGGTCTCCAAGGACACGTTTCTTGTTGGTCGGACTCATCTGTTAGTCTGTTATTCAAGATGACATAGCTCCATTATTCTTGATTTCCCTCCCCTCTGTGTTTTATCTTCAAAGATCACTAATGATTATGTACTCAGAAGTTCACGTTGTTGCATTCTCTCTCTCTCTCTCTCTCTCATAGTGTTTCAGGGTGAAGTGTGTGGCATGGCATCACAAACAAATGGTGCCAAGGTTGTATAAAAGAACTGGTACAAAAGCAGAAAGGCAACCTTCATCAAACGAATTGGAATGATTTTGTTCCATAAATTCAGCGGATTCAACCGATACATAAATAGAGGCATGTATGCCAGAAGCTCACTCAGACCCCCTTATTAGATTGGATCATTGATGCAATCTTGTGCAACAATTCCGATGCACTATCATCCTTTGAATAGAGAGGGGTTGCCCATTCCTGAAACTCGTGGAGGCTTCCAGTGAAGTCAGTGAATAGTCCGTCAACTCCTATCTGGTTGATCCAGTAATCATATTCCTGATATGGGTCTTGATGGAAATTGAAATGCAAGAAATTATTTTCATTTCTGTAAGTGTAGGGATGCACCTGATGTGGAACCACCAAAACACAAGTTGTCAGATAGGTCTCTGCATTGTACACAGAGAGAGAGAGAGAGAGAGAACGAAGCTCCCATGGTGGCGCTGCACTATCTCGGGTTCGAACCATGGGAATGAAGAAATGGGCTACAGTGCTCTGGGCAAAATTAGGATACCGGTTGGTGAATATAAAAAAAAAAAAAAAAGAGAGAGAGAGAGAGAGAGAGGAATAAAGGGCAAATAGGAGCAAAAATCACTCCAGTTTGAGTAGGTAGCTAGCGAAACCCTTCAACCAGATAACTAAAAATAGGTTCCTAAAGTTTAATGACTTAAAGGTGGAACTTCTTCACCCTTTCTTGTTTTTGTTTTGGGGAGGGGGGTGTTGTTTGCCGAAGGATTTGATGTACATATGGCGCAGTAGCTAAATCAACAAGTAAAGACACGAAGTGACACAGAGGTCCTAGGACAGGCACGCTAAACCATGATTAGAATTCACACGACAGAAATCGAGCAACAGAAGAATAGTTATATACTTAGTCCCTGGATACTTTGTCAATATTAACACGAAAGAAGCAATTTTCAAGAAGTCGTGTAAAGAAGTAACTAACCTGGAGATTACAGGCATGAGCCCTGGCAACAAGATTGGTAGCCATTGTCAAGTAATTCTCTGCAACCAGGACAATTGTGTCCTTCCAAGGTCCAATCCCAACTACATATTCCTTGATGTAATCAAGGTAACTGTCCGAGGTGATTTCCCAATATGACTGCACATTGCAGTTAATCACATTATTTTGATAGGAACCAGTAAGCAGTTTACATACCAAACAATCCAGGGTACACCATATAGAGTATTAACGAGGAATGCATAAGGCTACAGGCCACGGGACATTCCATTTTAAATCATTCGTCTACATGGTTCCTAAGATGAGTATAAATGTGAATAGATATGATGTTACACATCCATATGGGAGTTCTCTGCACAAAATCCCATGTTTGAAATCGATTATCACTCGTCATGACAAAGGAGGGGAATAATCACTTGACAAGCAGACAAGTCAATCAATAATCTTAAAGGAGGGGAATGATAACTTGACAAGCATACAGGTCAATATCAATAATCAATTTCAACATTTGGAATTGCTATTCCACAAGCCAAGAGCACCACGGGCAAACAAGATGCAACATATTGGTGTTGGCACCTTTTTATGCAGCCAGCACCAATGGAGAACACCGATTCTGCCCGCGGTGCTTCTGTGGACAATGAAAAGCATTTTCTCCAACATATCTTTTAGTTGACAATAGAGGTAATAAGTTATTAGTAATAGCAAATTTCCAACCAAAGTCTCATTTTGCTGCACTTGAAAATATCATATGTAACATGAGAGAATGAAAGATAGACCTGATTTGTATCCTGGGTTGGTATAGTTACGTCATCAATTAAAAAGATCTTTGGCAAGTCTGTCTGGTTTGTTATATATATAAGCGAAGTTGGAGCAAAAGACTGGATGAATGCGGGTTGTTTTAACCATTCTTTGGACATATATGAGCCTTTGTATCCATACTTCTGGAGAGTCTCAACAAATTTGTCCTCATATCTTTTTCCACCTGGCCATTTCACCTGTCAAAAGCAGCAATCAGGTATTGAAGAACATGGAGAAACAGTTTAGAATGATGCAGAAACATGAAACTAAACCAATTCTATATGAAATTATTTAATTAAACTCATTTCCAGATCAATAACTCAGTTTGACGCCCTAAGATGGATTATGAATTTCTAAATGCTTCATTTCCTCCAAAATGAATGAAAGAAAGAGAAGAAAAATATTCTAAATACATTCGCAATGATTAACTGTCCTTGACAGGATCAACACCAAATGTTCACAAACAAATTTATCACCAATGTTACGATATTTTGAAGTTATTGGATTCATTGCAAACCATAGATACTGGATGTAAATTGTGGAAACTCCCATTTTCAAAAAATAGGAAATTCCAAGATAACTGCTCCTTTTAAATGGATCAGTTCAGAAGGCTTTATATCTTCTTTTATGCCACTCTTTCTGTCATTACTGCACAGGCATGATTCACTTACCTGCTGGTTAATGAATATGGGATTTTTCATCTCTGGATATATTCCAATGACTCTGGGAGCATCCAAGGCAATTGCAATATACTAGTCAAAAGTAATGATCTGAAACTTTCCTGGGCAATACATCACAATGCAGTGTCAAGCATATAGCCACTCATTTGAGTGCTTTTACAATCTAAGAAAGATGGAAGAAAAGATATAGTGATCAAAAAGATGCTACAGCTGCCAATACATTTTACAACTATAGTATCCGTGGACTTTGTTCCTCATACTAATCTCTGACCATACTGATGCACTAGGTGTTTTAAAGTTAACACCTTCAATGATGTGGAAAGAATTTGAACAGAACATGAACAAGACAATCCTAGCACATAGGGAAAATTGCCTGCAGGGGCAACCACTGACAAGGCAACTAATCATTTGACCAAGTAGATTTTAAACATTTAAAGAGGATTAAAATGAACAACTGAAGCATAATAGAATTTGGCAGTTCACAGTGCAGTGCATAGTGAATACGTACAGATTCCTTATAATGTCACAGCACAATAGATCAAAAAATTCAAATAATGATGCTATTGCGTTCCGAGAGAAAATGGTCACAAAATGGAAACTTGTTAATGCAGTGACAGCTATAACTTCCTTCAACAGCAGTACATCTGTTAAACTTGTTCCCTTTTTTAATCATTTATTGTAGACAGAAAATTAAACAAAGATGTTTGAAGTTTCAGTATGACAGACTGAGTTTGGATGGTGAAAAAAGTAAGTGTTTGTAGGAGGGAGTGCATTGGTGAAAGAATACAATAAAATGTGATTTCCAGGAATGACCATCAGATACAAAGCCAAGCTCCTTCAGATATCTGGTATAGTGCTACTGGCTCATAATGAAGAATTTCAAATCTTTTCTACACGTGAAAATTCTACAAATAATTGATCATGCTGAAAAATGAGGCAAGCAATTTAGAATTGAAAAGCAAGAGATGGGGTCAGGGAGCACGGAGGGAGCCAAAGGAAGGAATTGGTTTAGAAAAGAAGAGCAAGTTAACTTATATATTTTATAGGAACTAACCATTGTATTGTTGATCACGAAATGGAAACCGTTGCTTCATCTGTAATAATTTCAACTCCTCGAATGTAAAATCAACTGCTCAACATTGGAATAATTTTGTTAATTTCTACTTTTGTAGTAGTGCTGCATGAGCCAAAAATGGCATCATACATGATTGAAATTATCGATGCATTTACCAAACAAAAAATACATTAAAAGCTCAACAAGCAATCATAGAGTTAGTAGTGTTTTGGGAATACCGGTGAACCAGCCTGTGGTGTTAACCCCCTGGACCTCATATGTGGTTTTCCGATTGGCAAACTGCTTGAAATCTGCTACAGTTGTGGTGTCATCAAGGGTTACATCATGGAAACATATAAGAACGCCATTCTTGGAGGAAAGAATATCAGCTTCTATAAAGTCTGCACCCTCTTCAATAGCTCTCTGCAAGAGACTTAAGGGCCTGAATAGAAGGTCTTTAGAAGAGGGGGAAAAAAAAGTACATTCAACGGTATATCCATTGCATTGGAATAAAAGGATTCCAAGGATTTAGCATCCAATTTACTTAAAACATTTTCCTTTTTCCAACTGTACCAGGATATCTATAGCCCAAAAGGTAATTTTCTGTACACAGATTGCAGAAGCATGCATTGCAGGTGCGGTGCTCAACCAAATGCACTATCTTAGGATTATAAAGATGTGACTCTTTTTCTGTAGACTTCCTTCTGTGCCTGAATCCTGCACTTAGGAAATTGAAATGAAGACAAAAAGTGTTGCCTTCCACCTTCAACACCAAATCGTATCATGGAAATTGAAAATTTTTGTAAGGATGGGTTTTTGCGTAACCATGAGCCAGATGAATTTTTTATTGATCTTCACAAAATAGAGAAATGTTTAAGCATTTCCCAAATTGAAAAGTGGACATGGGCGGAGATAAACCATGTAGGCTGCAGCTGTTTCTTCAGGGAACTCCCCATTTGAGCCGCGATGAGCAATGTTATATGGACGAGAAGTCTGAAAGGGCAGTTTGTTGTCCTCAGTATCTCTGCTAGGAAGGGGATAGTAAGGTCTTGGAGGTCTTGCAGCAGGTCCAGTAATGAGTAAAAGTACAATAAGAGGAAGAAAGCCTGCCAAGTTTAAACATGATTAAACCATCTTTTTTCCAGGAACTCACTAGATTTAGGACTTATATATAGCCAATAGACTGCACACTCATGAAGTCTAAACAAGTAGAGGAGAGCCTGCCAAGTTCGACATGATTAAACCATCTATTTTCCGGACATTTTAGACTTGCCCAATAGACTGCACACTCACCGGAGTCTAAACAAATAGAAGATCATCCAAAGTATCTGTCTGACACAACTTGATTAACATGTCATGCAAATAGGCAAGGACTACAACTTTAAATGCCCGATTCATTGATCCTAACCATTTAAAAGCCACATATTAGAGGCTGACTAATGTGAAGGATATGTTAGAATATGAAATCCACATATACATTACACACAGAAACATAAAGAAATCATGCTTCCATATCCATCATATGAGTTTCCGAGATTTCTTTCTTGAGAAGGTCGAGGGAAGGTGGTGCCGTTCTCACGCGTGGGTCAAATACAATTGGCAAAGATTGGTCTCACACCTGGCCTATAAAAGAGACTAAACTCTGTGTATTATCTGCCTTAACAGGCTGACAGGACGACTCAATACAGTTCCCTGCAAAATAAGTATCTAGTTTGACCGCACACACAAGGATCTCAGCTTTCAAATAGTTATCAATAGTTTACATCTTTACGTATTTATTTGAATAGATAATCAAAATGGGCCCACTAGATAAATACCAGATCAAACAGTTTCTTGATATCAAGGTGAATATGCATCTAATCCTATCAAATACGTGAAAAACTCTGATCATGTTGCCTCTAAAGTTTAGCTGTCCTCTGTTACAATCACTCCAGTATCAAAATACAAGCATTTTTTTTAAAAAAAATTATAGTTAATTACCCATTACAGGTTCTTTGATTTTGATCATTTCCGGAATAAACAGTTTCTAAATATAGTTAAATTCCAAAATTACACAGAACACACACGCACCAACCAAAACAAAAATTTGATCTAGGAATTTCATGTAAATTCTACCACTCACGAACCCCAACAAAATTCATGAACCTCAACAAAATTCATGCTTTAACTATATTTGTTTACGTGAAATTTACATAAATTCTACCACTGACGTAATTTGAATCTGAGATTCTAATAATCTGCCCATAAAAGTTATCAAAACAGCATTTAAATTGCCAATTTATGTAAATTTCATGAACCTAACAAAAATTTTTTTCATGAAAATCAGTAAAATCGAGAAAGGAAACAAAATATAAAAATGGGTTTTGGAGATAAGGGTTTACAGAGTGGAGAAGCCATGTTTCTGCCTGCTCTACTTTCTCAGCTAAGGGCTCCAATGTTAGGCATTGCAAGGTATATTGTGGATGATCAGGTGTAACAGGGACTTATAATCATAACTTGCAAGATCATTAGCCGTAGAGTCTGTTACTATGTGAGGACTGATTTTTTTAAGAAGATTTTTCCCGTTGACTTCTGGATTTGGTGTGCTGTGAAATCCCAAGAAAAGTTCTGTTCCGTTGATTATAGAGTTGAGTACCGGCAGAAACGTCTTTCTCAAATTGCGGGGAAACGTCTTTCCCTATTGTTACGCGGTGGATAAGCGCGGTGATATAGCCTGTGAGCTTTGTTAATTTTAAATAAATTTAATATAATTATTAATAATTTATGAAAAAAAAGAGTGAAGATTTTGTTAGATTTAGATGAAAAATTCTGCAAAATAAAATACAGGGTAAAAGACAAGAAAATAAATATTATAATTTTTAATTTTTAATAATAATTTAAATTTTTATTCATATATTTACGAATTTTAGTGTGATTAAAAAATGTTACTAAAAATTTATACATAAATTTTTTTTATAGAAAAGTTTTAGGGGCTCCTTGCTTCCACCCC
Source organism: Dillenia turbinata (assembly GCA_037126225.1). Lineage (NCBI taxonomy): Eukaryota > Viridiplantae > Streptophyta > Magnoliopsida > Dilleniales > Dilleniaceae > Dillenia > Dillenia turbinata. The sequence goes on from JBAMMX010000020.1 coordinate 9,590,468, forward strand.
AGCTTTGCCCCATATATATATGTGTGTGTGTGTGTGTGTGCAATATTTATTTATTTAAGATTTTCATCTTGAGGAATTGAATCCTATTAAGAATTTTTCAAGAAGAGAAAAATAATCAACTATATGAGCCAATGGATTCTTGTTGGATTGTGAACTTTGACTAATTATTTTAAAAGACGCTGGTATGAGAAATGATCAGAAAAAATTTTTTAGTTTTCATTTTTTTCTTGAGTAAGAGAAAATTTTTAAAAAGTACAAACATGTATAGTTTGAAAGATGTGTATACAGATATGAACCCAATTAGCATTTTCTTTAAAGAGTATATTCAACATCTTAATTAAATTTTTAAAAAGTACAAACATGTATAGTTTGAAAAATGTGTATACAGATATGAACCCAATTAGCATTTTCTTTAAAGAGTATATTCAACATCTTAATTTGAAAAATATATATATATATATATATTTATATAGAAGAAGAGTAAGAAAGGTTTTTGTACTTGAGAGATGTCAACAGATGATGAATATTTATATAGATGTAAATAATCAGATTTAACAAAGGTATAAAAATATCCAAACTCAATATTTCGGTTGAGATTTGTTTTGAAAGACAACTTGGAAAAGGCCTTTTCTAAATTCTTATTATTTAACTATATGAAGGGCGCCCGGCCCAGCTGCAAGACTTAGTCCGGCAGATTACGGAGCTAGGCCTACTTGGCTCCATCCCCAATGTAATACCGAAAACTTGATGTCGAATATTTTATAAACATTTCTATAACAAAATAGAAAAATTTAGAATTTTATTGATTTTCGATTTTGGGGTTTTAATTTTACATTTTTGGTATATTTGAAATGCTGTGTTACAAATTCACAGTATTTTATTTATGGTAAATTTAAAACTTCCAATGGGATGAGAAAAACAAATATATATATATATATATATATATATATATATATATTATATAGTTAGTTATATATAGTTAGTTAACAAAAAAAAAAAAAAAAAAGAAGAAGGAGATCTTGCGTTTCGGGTGAAACGCACACCCGTCTTCCTAATTCGATTAGGGCTAATAGCCCTAATCGAATTTCCTCTCTCTCTCTCCTCGTCTCTCTCGCGATCTCTCTCCGTCGCTCTCCCTCTCTTGCGATCGTTCGCCACCACTCCCTCCACCGTGCGCAACCACCGCAGGTAACACCTCTCGGTTCTTTCTCTATTCTTCGTCGTTCTCGGTCTCTCTCCATTACTCACATCTCTCTCTCGCGGTCTCTCTCAGTCTCACAGTCGCTCTATTCCTCGCGCGAACGGACGAGCTTCCCTCTCTTCTGCGCGACGATCCTTTCTCCCTCTTTTCCCACGCGCGAACGAAGTTCTCTTCTTCTCTCCCGCGCGCACGATGGCAGAAATTCCACTGCCGCCCTTCGTTGCTCGTTTGCAGAGCTCACTGTGAGCTCCCTTGTTGCCAACGAACAATCCAGCAGCCTTGGGATCCCTTGACAGTCCTAGGTCAAGACTGCAACCACCCTCTGCGAAGGTAAAGCTAGGGTTTCGAAATTTCCACGAAATCAAATTAAATTTCGACCCTAATCTCGAAATTGAACACTCGCAGATCTTAGAATGGGCCGAACAGCAATTGGAACGAAAATTTGCGAACTACAAAAACCCTAGGTGAGGGATTTTCAATCCCTTCAGGGTCGCATGATTTTTGTTGAAATTAGGTAGAAATGATAACATATATGTTCGAAATGTGTGAGATTCGTATACGATGCGATTTTCTGAGATTTAATGTGAAATTGGAAGAAATTTGGAAAAATTAGGAAAGATTGGCAATTAAAGTTCATTTGAGACATAAATGAGTTTTGGGTGATGAAATCAGCAATTAGAAATAGTGGATGTGAAATTAAGGGTGAATTAAATGAGAAAAATGTGAAAACCGTGATGTAGAGATTTTATTTGACGATGATTGCAATGTTTGCATAGGTTACTCGATTGGGGATTGAAAAAGGGGTCGATTCGGATTTGATTGAGAATTTGAGAGTGATTACCCTCTCTGGAGGTGAGTGGATGGTTCATTGTGTTCGTAAATGAGAAACCTGTTTTAAAATTGGTTTGAAATTGGTTTTGAAATGTTTTTACATGATTTATGTAAATTATTTTGTGACTGTGGGCTGTCTGAACTGGATTATGAAATATGAATGCATCCATTGTGTTTATAAATGCTTTTGTGCCATGTGATATTTGATATTGATTGATGAACTGCTTTGACATGAAATTATGGATTGTTTGTGGAAATCATGACACATTATTGAGAAATGGATTGAATGAGAAATGGAGGGTGCCGTAGATGACTATAGTCATATACCTACCACGGAGCGACCCGACGGGGTGACGTGGTTTGAGGTTTAGATGTGCGGGGGAGTAGACGTCCCTCCCTCTGCAAAAGTCGTGCTATATCTGGTGCACCCCGGTGAGGCACGAGCCAACGCCAAGGAAGGGGGTTTGTTTTGAGATATTGGATAGTAAAACCCTTGGCGGATTTTCGTCTGGGTTTGGCCGCCCTGAGACGGAAGCATATTTCGATGGAACCCCAGGATTTTCTGAAAAAAATGATTGATATGGATGCATATTTGTGAAATGTGATTTATTGAAATGATTTTATGGATATGAGATGATTTATGAGTTATGCTTTGACTGCCCCACATTCACACCTTATTTATTAGCACAAATGCACCATTGCACTCCACTCATCGAGTATACCCCTATACTCACCCCTCTCTCCCCCCATTTTTCAGAGGAGACTTAGTTGGGTGCCTACTCGACGGAGCTTGCGAAATATTTTTGCGGATTGGATAAGTATTGGCATGCAGGGTTACTTTTGGAGATTGATAGCTTGCAAAACATGGAAAGGGAAGTCTGTACATCCCATGCCGTGCGGATTTTATTGATACTGGCCGAGTTGTTGGCAAGTATTGATAAACCCGACGATTTTTGATTTGTTTTTATTTCTTTTGAGGTCTCTAGTTTTGGAAAACTGTTTATATACATCTTGGGACATTTGGACTGTAAATCTTAATTTCAATGCTTTTTCTTTGATTTTGTGAAGTTCTGTACAATTCATACCGTTAGGATTTTATCGAATCTTGGTCCGTTTTCCTCGGGTAAGTGTTGGTAAAATCGACGGCTATGTTTTGGGACTTCTTGTTTGTTAAATGCTTTCGAGTGGCCAAGATGGTCACATTGCATGCGTGCATGTACAGGTCCCGCTCCCGATGTGTTGCTGTGTAATCGTGCATGTACAGGTTCCCACTCCCCGATGTGTGCTAATGTATGATTGCATGTACAGGATCCCACTCCCCGATGTGTGTAAATGTGTGTGTTTGTACGATCAGGAATGAGCCGGATGGGCTCCTTGCATGTGTAATGCTTTTGTGATTTCTTGTTCTTGAAGAAATTTATACTTCTAATGATTTATTGTGAATTTGATAGCCTTGCGGAGTCCCGGTAGATGGGAAGGTTTTATCCATGTACCGAGACGACGCGGCGGTTGTCGCGTGGTCGATCTGAGGATCGGGGCGTGATAGCTTTATTGGTATCAGAGCACCGGTATACGATTTCAAGAGTTTGATGATTTTGAAATGTTTTCAAATGTTTCCAAATGTCCCAAAAGTTTTCTAAAGACTTTAAAATGTTTTGTTTATTTTGGAAAAGGTTTACATCTTTTAAAAAGGTATTCGGAAAATGTACAGAATTTTCCATGGTTTTCCTAGGAAGTTATGAATGCTTATTTTTAGGGGGTTAAGCACTTGGATTAGTTCATATTTTACATTGCTAAGTTCAGAACCTCTTTGTAGAACTTTATTTTCGGATGATGAATAAGGAACCCCAAATGAAATATTTGGTGACTTAATTGTGACTCAAGACCTCCTGTGGCTTGTTTGGTCAAATATTGGGGACCTTAGTATTGGTTTTGGCCCTCGGACTTATATCTTGATATTAGAAGTTTGGTGTATATGTATAATTGTGGAGCTTTCAGAAACTCATAGAGGTGTATATCATGTATGGGACTTTAGTGTGGTAAGATTTTCTTTTGAAAAACTAAATGGGGTTAGCGGTACTAATAGTATGACTAGTATGACTCTTTGATTTGGGATGACGGGTTGTAAGACATTCTCTTGTGTAAGAGTGAAGTAATTTGGGCTATGTGAGAAGACAGAACTGTAGCGTCTTGCATTGCTTATTTTCTTTGCTTTAAACAACTGGGAGTCTTAACTCCCTAATTTTAAGTATGACCTTCGCATTTGAAATGCTTCTCATCATTTCCCATCCATTCGAATTTTTATTACATCACTTCAATCGATTTGCTTTCAAGTTTAAGAAACATATGGCTATCTCACAAGGAACTTAAAGAATGGTTAGAGTGGTAGAGCAATTTTGTGATAGATAAAGTTTTGCGATATTCTGATGAACAAATGAGGATGTTGATCTTTAAATTGGATATTGTGGTGGAAAAGAACTTTCGTGTAGATTTCTTCCTAAGAAAATACTTGTCAAATTTAACATGCTTGGTTCTCAACCCGAATATGCTTTCGTGCAAATGTCACATCCTAATTTTGATAGGCTGTGAATGTTATTCCATACTTCTCAAGCATATGCTCCAACATTCTTACCGTAAGTAAGGGATTGTAATAGGAGGTTTTACCATTGAGTTACTAACGGTGGGAGGCAAAGGAATGGTTTCACTTTGATGCTTTGATTAGGAAGTGTGCATTTTATTCCTTTGGTTTTCTGATAATGCTAATAGGTTCAGCAGGTGATTATTATTGCTAGTTATTATGATCTTTGATTGTGACCAAATGTCAATTTTCGAAGTCAAAATAAAGGTTTTTGAGGTTTGCTTAATTGGTAATAATTTAGATTTTTGCCAATTGGTGGAAGATAAGGGAAGATACATTGGCCTTGTTTCCATAGACTTTTATTGTACCGGATTAATGAGTGGTCCTTTGGATAGAATTTATGACCAATTGAATAATCAGTCTTGGGTGAAGGCATTTAGGGAGCACACTCGTGCCCTCTAGGTGAGTAGGAGTCATAACAATGGAGGTCTATTCTTGGAGTTTATTTTCGAGGGAGGTAGTTTGTTTACCCAATGGTGAGAAGAATAAAAGAATAGAGGATTGTATATTTTGAGAGAGGTTCTTAAGGCTTTACTGCAGGACGAGGGTGTGAAATACAGTGGGAAAAAAAAAAATGTATGGGTAAAACAGATGTTCGACCGTGGGTTGTATGTAAAATTTTGAGGAATCTGATGATCGAATAGGTAGGAACCATGAGGAAGATCTACTGAGTCTTATGGGGTCTGATGACAATTTGTTCTTGGAGAAAATTAGGGAACATGAATGATGGAGGTGGTAGTTGATAAGGGTTTAAATGAGGAAATCAAGTTAACTGAATGCTTTGGGGCATATTTTGTTGAATGAGGGGTTGTATGTTGTGATGATAGCTGTAGGACTTAAAGAGATGTTACCGGTATGTTAAGCACCATGGAGTTTCTGTGTACATTAAAGGTCAAGGTAGAATAAGACATTTTCAATTACGGCTGAGCAGCCCAAACATAACTCACTTCAAATGACTTGAAATCAAGAAAATAATATGTATTGAAACATCTTGTGGAACTCTATGGAGTATTACCCAAAACTTATGGTTCTAGAGCCTCCACTTATATTTCCGTATACTTTTATTCATAGTTTGTCATTTAATTATATTGTTATTTTTATTGATGATCATCCAAGAAAAACAAGTACTTAAAAAGAGCTGCTATAAGTATTGGGTGACACCAAAATCTTTAACCATACGATGAATGGTCTCAGTAAGCATTGAATGCTTCTTTCAAGTAATTGCCATTTTATGTTTTCGATAAATATGGGGGAAAGCTTTTTGTTTCGATGGTTATTTAGAAAAATAATATTCGTAATGGACAGTGTTTTTATTGGATGAGCAGCATATTAGAAAAGAATTTTAATCTTAAGTGATCTTAATAACAAGAAGCTTTGTTGTCTAGTTTGAACAATTGAGAATATGGAAAACCAGTGACAAGTTTCCTAATTGCTTGATGCAGTCACCTTGGAGAAACTAATATGATGAGCCTTTGTGGGATCTATATATTGTAGTGAGATTTCTCTGGTGTTTCAGTCTGCTATAGTTGTTTAGAGTTATTAAGATAAACTTTAATTTGGGATAGATTCATCCTTCAAATGGAAATATGAGGTAATATGGACCCTTCTAGCTTTTACAATATTGAAATGGTGAATCTTATAAGCATCTAGGCAAAAAATGCTTATGCATGGTTACTTGAGCACCGTTTAGGGGTAAGAAAGTCTGTAAATGAAATTTTGAGGTATATTGAATTGGTCAATTTCAATGATAGTATTTTCAGATAATTGTGTTGTGTATTAAAGATTTCAGTTTTGATCTTCTACAACGCTTTGTCGCAGATATAAAGTAGAGACCTATTCCAATTGTTGTTGAGGAATGCGTTAATCGAGAAAGTGTTACTCCTTTTATATCCAAGGTTTCAAGGTTTTAGAACAAACAAGGTGATTCAGAGACTATTGAGTTTTATGCTTTAATTGCTGTAATGTGAAAAAGGAAATTAAAGGAATCTCAATCTCAATGAATACCACCTACCAAATACTCATATTGGAATAAGACAAGTTTTGCTATCAATACTTTGGGAGATACTATAGAGTATGATAATGTATTTGTAGTTTGAAATTGGTGGATTGGAGACTTTGTTATCAATATGGTGGTGAGTGTAGGTGATAAGCGTGCATACATATATCGATGCATTCGGATATCATGATTTGCGAGTAAGCAATTACATAGCTGTAAATGAGAATAAGAATAGGCTTAGGCGCTACGGATATATTGCTTGGAGGGTTGAACAAATCAAAATAAGATATCTAGGAAATTTCGAAAGGACAATCAAGTACTTGTACAATTGAGACGAAAGTGAATTCCTAAGAAACTTATCACAAACTAAATTTTAGGAAATTTGGGAGGGACCCAAGAAACTAAAGCAAAAACAATACCCTATTTGTTTGATGTATAAACTTTATCGTTATAAATTTCGAGGACGAAATTTGTTTTTAGGGGGTTAAGAGTTGTAATACCGAAAACTTGATGTCGAATATTTTGTAAACATTTCTATAACAAAATAGAAAAATTTAGAATTTTATTGATTTTCGATTTTGGGGTTTTAATTTTACATTTTTGGTATATTTGAAATCTTTGTGTTACAAATTCACACTATTTTATTTATGGTAAATTTAAAACTTCCAATGGGATGAGAAAAACAAATATATATATATATATATATATATATATTATATAGTTAGTTATATATAGTTAGTTTAAAAAAAAAAAAAAAAAAAAAAAAAAAAAAGAGATGCGTTCGGGGTGAAACGCAGCACCCCGTCTTCCCTAATTCGATTAGGGCTAATAGCCCTAATCGAATTTCACTCTCTCTCTCTCCCTCGTCTCTCTCGCGATCTCTCTCCGTCGCTCTCCCTCTCTTGCGATCGTTCGCCACCACTCCCTCCACCGTGCGCAACCACCGCAGGTAACACCTCTCGGTTCTTTCTCTATTCTTCGTCGTTCTCGGTCTCTCTACATTACTCACATCTCTCTCTCGCGAGTCTCTCTCGGTCTCACGGTCGCTCTATTCCTCGCGCGAACGGACGAGCTTCCCTCTCTTCTGCGCGACGATCCTTTCTCCCCTCTTTTCCGCGCGCGAAGTTCTCTTCTTCTCTCCCGCGCGCACGATGGCAGAAATTCCACTGCCGCCCTTCGTTGCTCGTTTGCGAGCTCACGTGAGCTCCCTTGCCGCCAACGAACAATCCAAGCACCTTGGGATCCCTTGACGGTCCTAGGTCAAGCCGCAACCACCCTCTGCGAAGGTAAAGCTAGGGTTTCGAAATTTCCACAGTAATCAAATTAAATTTCTGACCCTAATCTCGAAATTGAACACTCTGCAGATCTTAGAATGGTCTGAACAGGCAATTGGAACGAAAATTTGCGAACTACAAAAAACCCTAGGTGAGGGATTTGCAATCCCTTCGAATCGCATGATTTTTGTTGAAATTAGGTAGAAATGATAACATATATGTTCTGAAATGTGTGAGATTCGTATACGATGCGATTTTCTGAGATTTAATGTGAAATTGGAAGAAATTTGGAAAAATTAGGAAAGATTGGCAATTAAAGTTCATTTGAGACATAAATGAGTTTTGGGTGATGAAATCAGCAATTAGAAATAGTGGATGTGAAATTAAGGGTGAATTAAATGAGAAAAATGTGAAAACCGTGATGTAGAGATTTTATTTGACGATGATTGCAATGTTTGCATAGGTTACTCGATTGGGGATTGAAAAAGGGGTCGATTCGGATTTGATTGAGAATTTGAGAGTGATTACCCTCTCTGGAGGTGAGTGGATGGTTCATTGTGTTCGTAAATGAGAAACCTGTTTTAAAATTGGTTTGAAATTGGTTTTGAAATGTTTTTACATGATTTATGTAAATTATTTTGTGACTGTGGGCTGTCCATGGATTATGAAATATGAATGCATCCATTGTGTTTATAAATGCTTTTGTGCCATGTGATATTTGATATTGATTGATGAACTGCTTTGACATGAAATTATGGATTGTTTGCGGAAATCATGGCACATTATTGAGAAATGGATTGAATGAGAAATGGAGGGTGCCGTAGATGACTATAGTCATATACCTACCACGGAGCGACCCGACGGGGTGACGTGGTTTGAGGTTTAGATGTGCGGGGAGTAGGCGTCCCTCCCTCGCAAAAGTCGTGCTATATCCGGTGCACCCGGTGAGGCACGAGCCAACGCCAAGGAAGGGGGTTTGTTTTGAGATATTGGATAGTAAACCCTTGGCGGATTTTCGTCTGGGTTTGGCCGCCCGAGGCGGAGCATATTTCGATGGAACCCCAGGATTTTCTGAAAAAAAATGATTGATATGGATGCATATTTGTGAAATGTGATTTATTGAAATGATTTTATAGATATGAGATGATTTATGAGTTATGCTTTGACTGCCCCACATTCACACCTTATTTATTAGTACAAATGCACCATTGCACTCCACTCACCGAGTATACCCCTATACTCACCCCCCTCTCTCCCCATTTTTCGAGGGGACTTAGTTGGGTGCCTACTCGACGGAGCTTGCGAAATATTTTTGCGGATTGGATAAGTATTGGCATGCGGTTACTTTTGGAGATTGATAGCTTGCAAAACATGGAAAGGGAAGTCCCTACATCCCATGCCGTGCGGATTTTATTGATCTTGGCCGAGTTGTTGGCAAGTATTGATAAAACCGACGATTTTTGATTTGTTTTTATTTCTTTTGAGGTCTCTAGTTTTGGAAAACTGTTTATATCTGTCTTGGGACATTTGGATTAAATCTTAATTTCAATGCTTTTCTTTGATTTTGTGAAGTTCTGTACAATTCATCCGTTAGGATTTTATCGATCTTGGTCTGTTTTCCTCGGGTAAGTGTTGGTAAAATCGCGGCTATGTTTTGGGACTTCTTGTTTGTTAAATGCTTTCAGAGTGGCCAAGATGGTCACATTGCATGCGTGCATGTACAGGTTCCCGCTCCCCGATGTGTGTTGCTGTGTAATCGTGCATGTACAGGTTCCCACTCCCCGATGTGTGCTAATGTATGATTGCATGTACAGGATCCCACTCCCCGATGTGTGTAAATGTGTGTGTTTGTACGATCAGGAATGAGCCGGATGGGCTCCTTGCATGTGTAATGCTTTTGTGATTTCTTGTTCTTGAAGAAATTTATACTTCTAATGATTTATTGTGAATTTGATAGCCTTGCGGAGTCCCGGTAGATGGGAAGGTTTTATCCATGTACCGAGACGACGCGGCGGTTGTCGCGTGGTCGATCTGAGGATCGGGGCGTGACACCCAAGTTGGGCATGCAAGTGCCCAAGCCCTGACCGGATAAAAACTTATTTAAAGGATATTAGTGTTTAATCATTGTACTAAATATGTGAAAAGTAAATTTGTCAAAGCCCAGTAAATGGTGACATAGTGGTGAAGATGGTAGAGATGAAAATACTAACGGACAGTCTATTTAGTGAGATGAAGTGTTAAATCCTTTAATCAAATATCGGGTTTGAAACTAAAATGAAAAAGATTAGAGTTGCTCTAAATAAGATCCCGTAAACGTTTGAACTGCATTAGTCAGAACATAATTTCAGATATCGATGGTGAAAAAAAAAGAGAAAGAGAAATTTGCATTTGGTTGGTCTAAGATTTTAGTGAATTGTATCTGATAGGACATAACCCAAAGGCCCGTTATGGTAACGCCCCAAAGTCTTGCAAGCCCATGATCCGTTAAACGTTCCACATCATGACGTGTCAACGATGAAGGATCTATCTTGTCAAAAGATAGACATTGCCCAGTTTCTTGATTAATTTCACTTGATAACAACCTGATCGGTTTGTGACCCTTATCGGCATTCGGCATTTGAAAAATCCAAGTTGATATATTTTTTATTGTTTCGTGACTGACAGCCTTAACAGGAGGCTAAACGTCTTTACACCCCTTGATGACTTATCCTCATCGACTAAAGGTAACATTTAATTAAGATTCATATCAAAGTATATTTCCTATTCGATTGTAAGGCATATTTCCTAGATAAGGAATAAGATCTTTATAATCAAATCGATAAGAAAATAATCTTCTCAGCTCGTTAGACTTCCCAAATGATAAAGATCATAAATCTTTTGAAAATATTTAACTATCGAGTTCTGAGATTTTATGACATTTTTACAATGAAACTAAGGTTATAACACCCCGAACGTGCACGACTCGTAAGATGGAAGCCTATAATAACATCTTTCATGCCATAGCCCAAGTACACTCTCTTAGAACAACACACTTGACATACAAATTTACACAGGGCTCATATTCTCATTCCTCTTTGGCTAAATTTGTTTTATTCTCTCCAAAAACTACTCTTTCTGACTTGAGCATTGGAGCCTCCTCCGTCGGAGTACCCTTCGACAGTTTTTTGCAGGTTTTTAATTCATCAAGTGGAGTAGTGATCTAGTCTCTCGTTTGAGCCAAAGAAGCCGATATCTATGAAATTATAACCAACCTCTAATAGATTGGTGCCGTCCATAGAAACAGATTAGAGCAGTTTCAGTAAACACCTCAAGTTATCAAACAACTATGCCTCCTAGACCAGCTCGAAGGCTGCATCTGTTGTAGACGGACATATAGCTACCCCAATAGATGTCACTTGGCCGGTGATGTCAATTCATCCTGTCAACATCCCTACCACTCGGTCTCAACTTCCTCGCCCAGAAGAGGCCTCACCTTTTGCGCCTTAGGACCACTCGATCTTGCCTCCTGTACCAACATCTTCGGAGAGAGCCAACCATCCCCAACTGGAAAGACATGAGTCCAAAATACAGAGTATGAGTATGCAACTAAATGGACTCAGCTGTGCCCTCAGACCAGAGGGATAATCTTCCACAGGAGGACCAGGACATATGCACAATTGTCGCCTTGTACCTCGTTTGCATTATGAACCTTCATTAAACTCCCATCATGATCTTGATGATCTGAGAAGACAAGTCGAACAACTTGTTGAGCCAACATGAAAAGAAGTGAAGTTCGCCTTATCCCTCTAGTTTGTCACCTTTCGATTCGAAGGTTTCCTCAGAGTTGGTACCTCATGACATACTTTTATCTCCCATTGAAAGGTATGATGGTGCGACCGACCTTTGTGATCATGCAACTCACTTTGTGATGGTATGAATTCAAGAGACATGATAGATGCAGCTATGTGCAAGCACTTTCCTACTACTCTCAAAGGCCATACATTAACATGATTCAACTCACTCCCACTATTCAGTATCAAAAGTTTCTCTCACCTTCGATAACAGATCGAAACTCACTTTGTGATCAGCTGGGGAGCCAAAAGGAGGTTTACTTCTCTATTGTCATTGCGACAGAGAGACGATGAATCTTTGAGAGATTTTCTAGACAAGTTCAAAGCCGAAATGATAAAAATCCCAACTTTGGACCATTCTATTGCATTATCCACCTTACTTACAGGATTATGTCCCTTGGGTATGAAAACCTCTATAACCAAAAACCCTCCTTTTACCATTCAGGAGTTTTACACCCACGCCGAGAAATATATAACCACTGAAGATGCTGAGGCATTCAACAGATGTTAAAATCGATTGTCCCAAAAAGAACGCAGCCGATCATCCCAACAGCTCTCGCCGAAAAGAAACCAACAAGGACCCCAGCCTTAGCGAAAGTTTAATACTTACACACATTCGAATGAAACCCCCAGTCAAGTCTTGCTGTAGATCAGAAATAAACTTTACGTTAGGTGGCCTCCCTGTTGTACGGAAGATGATACCAAGAAAGACAAAATCAGGTATTGTCACTTCTATTGAGATTATGGCCATATGACGGATGACTATAGAAAGCTCCGAGATAAACTAGAATTTTTAGTCTGAAGTGGAAAACTACAAAGTTTCATTAGTGTGGAAGGGAAAGATATACTTTCTTTTGATCAATGTGTCCCACAACGGGAAAACGAACCGAATGACCAACTGATTGCCAGATCGGCATGCAACCGACCAAAGGGGGTAATCCTCCAAATCTACAGTGAACAATCTCTTCATAAGCCTCAAATTTCTACCCACGTCTTTCCGATCCAAAATCCAGATCTTCAGGGAAGGTTATGGAGAAACGAAGCTGAACGTATGATTGCGCCTATCTTCTACATGACCGAAACATCTCTTCTCGCCTCTTAAGAAATACTTACAACCTATGTTGACAAGTAGTCCAAAGGAAAAAGACCAATTATTGGTTTCACTAATACGGACTTGACAGGAGTTGATCCTAACCATCGTGACTCCCTTGTTGTCACTGTTAAAATCGGCTATTATGAGGTGAGGAGAATCTTTATTGATTAAGAAGCAGGATGCAATTTCCTTTATTGGAATGCTTTCCAACGAATAGTATATAGTTAGACGCATCTTCAATCCCACGTAGGACTAGTCAAAGGGCTCTTTAGTGAATGGATATAGCCTGAAGGCATCATTTCACTTTTGGTCACTTTTGGCGTACTACCGAACCATGCAACAGTCGCCACCATCTTCAATATTGAAGATTAAATCCAATTAGTTATCCAAGCAATAAAACCCAAATTTAGGCCAATCCATAAAATTCAATATTGAAGTCCAAATCCAATTAGTTATCCAAGCAATAAAACCCAAATTTTGACCTACACTTGAGTTCAAATTGTGGAGTATAAAACTTGATGTAAAATCCACCAACAAGCCCAAATTTTTAGAGCCCAATTATTAGAAATTACATAGAAACCCAATACTTGAGAGAAAGTCCATTAGCATGTTTAATATATGAGTTAAAGAGTATAATGCATGGACCCATGTTTTTCCCTATCCTTCCATTTGTTTTTGGTCATTTTTCTTTCAATTGCTAACAAAAATATAAAGAAGTCAAAAGAACATCTATGTGTGCTTTAATTGCTAACAAAAATATAAAGAAATCAAAAGAACATCTATGTATGCATTTAATATAGGACAAGTATAAAGTGTTTGGAGAAAAGAATATGTGTTGTGTGGAATTGTGTGCTTGGAGAAAAATAAAAGGCAAGGAAGCAAAAAGGAACATGTCTTAGCTGTGAGTGAAGAGAGAAAAAGAGAGAGGAGAGAGAGAGGAAAAGGGAACTCTTGAATGTTTTTTTACTCTCTACCCTTTTTCCTTCTTTTCTTCTCATTTCATCCATCCCTTTCAAACATTTTCTCAGTAAGAGTTCTGATCTCTAAGCTCTCTTAGCTCACCTTCAACATCCTCTAGCAAATTCTTGATCAATCATGAGAAAGGTTTGGAGTTTCATCAAGTTTGGTCAATGAACATACCAATTAAGAGATGAATTTATTGGATACTTGAGAACCCTTGAAGCAAGTACAAGGTAAGCTTTAAATCCATAGTTTTAAGTTTCTATTTATCATTGAAATTAGGATGAATACGATGTTTCATGATCTGAAATTAGAAGGGTGATGAAAGATTGGATTGAAGGTAGAAACCTTAAATTTTTGCAAATAGGGTAGTCTACCCTTGCTATACTATTTTTGTTATAACATTCTCTACATAAATGCAAATTAATTAAGGTTTTTTGCATATGAAATTAGACTTCCATATCTTGAAAATGAGATATGATTCGTTGAATTCTGATAAAAATTGGATTTTTAGTGATTTTTCAAATTGTGACGTTCTGCAAAATAATTCCCTGTTTCTGTCCTGTTTCGGTTAAGAATTTGGCTCGATTTTGAAATACCTTCTAAGTTGAATTAGGCTAAGTGCTGAATATAAAATTTGTAAATCTATGTCTTATCTTTAATTTGAAATAAGAATCATATAATTTGGACATGTGAATGAAAGTTATGGTCATTTTCCTATGACTGCACAGATTGAAAATTATACAGTCAAGACCACATTGGATAAATCACCATGTCTTTGTGTAATTGGAGTAGATCTAAGCTATAAATATGAAAATTGTTATTTTATGTCTAGTCTTTAAGTATAAATTAGAATTTTGATAATCTAAGGATGCAAGCTCAAAATATACTTATTCTCCTAAGACATGAAGATATGGAAATAAGTATTGGATATGAGTAATGAATACCTTCAGTATAAAAACATATTTTCACTTAGCATATTATGCATTTGGCATCTTAGTAGTATTAGATAATATCTAATCTAAATTTTATGTTGTAATTTATATAACTATTAGGCGAAGGTCCATCGAATTAGGATAAAGTGTAAAATTTGGATTAGTGGGAGTGCATACTCTCCTCAAACTGTGAGTGAGATTTTTATGTCTTATTTAATGAGAAATGTTTTTATGTGTTTTGAATACTTTATTTTGAAATGTGGTTTTATAACTTTATTTGAGTGTTATGTGTTCTCATGAACTATGATATTGCAAATGTGAATTTTGATATGTTATTGCCATATAATTTTACGTTGTTTAATGATTAATATTCATTGGGACAAAAAGGAGTATGAGTTACAAATTGGTTTTGGAATTTGAATGTAAATGAAAACTCTGTTGTAAATGAAAACTCTATTAATATTCATTGTTTACGCAGCTGCTGTGGTTTATTGCTCACTCATGACTGGTGGGAGGAAGAGCGGTATGAGTGACGCCGAATATTAGATTGGGTAGTGTGATATAGGGTATTAACCTACCAAAGGATACGGTTGGACAACCTTGAGTTACCGATGGTGATGTCTATGCCAACACTAAGAATATGACATTTTTTTTAAAGAAATGATTGAATAAAAACCTTTGGTAGTTCTAGTTCTTGACCCTGGCCTAGGTCTTGGATTGGAAAGTATATTTTCGATAGTCCCTAATTTTGAATGAAATGCAACCCACTTGATACATAGAGAAATATTTATATTTTGAAGGTATTGATTGATTGTGTGAAAGTTATGCGAATTTGTGTTTACTCTTGTATTGATAATATGGAAATTGTTGCCAATGATTTTAGAACATGATCACACTCACACTCATTGACTTGTATATGGACTTCTTACTCACTAGGTACAATTGTACTCATCCCCCCTCTTTATCTCCTATTTTCAGGTTTGTAGATAGTAAGTGCAGATAAATGAACTTCTTTAGGAGCTTCGTGAAACCCATTTCGATTGGAGTCATACACTTCATGTAAGATGGTCTCATTTTGGGTTTATGTAATTGTAGACGGATCCATGAAAAAAGTCAATTGAAGCAAAATTATGTTGTATTATGGATTATTTATATAAGATCTAATACTGTTGCATATATTAGTTCATATCTTGATTGACCACTTTGTACTAAAATTAATGGGAATTTATTTATTTCATTTTGGGAGTGGCTGTATGGATAATGGTTTATGATTATAGAGAATTAGATGTAGATTAAATTCAGGTTGATAACAGGTTATCCTTGTGGAGTCTCGGAGTACATGCACGGGATTGCACATAGTTCGAGGCAATATGGCTATTGTCACGTGCTTGGATCTGGGGACTGGGCCATGACATTGGCACCCTTAAGCTCCTCCACCTCGGGAGTGTCCCCTACCGGGAAATCTTCACCGGGTTCATTAACCGATAGGGAAGTATGGTCCCTAGAAACCGAGCTATCGGCCCTCTTTGACCTAATGGACTCCAGCTCGGAGTGTCTCGATGAAGTTAGAGATACACGCTCTTTGACCTCTCCAGCTTCTTCCCCCTTTATTGAAGACTTTGGCAACGGAACTTTCCTCCTCTTTGATGAAGGAGGCATAGCTTTTAATGATCGAGATTTGGATACCTTATTGACTTCCTTTGAAGGTCTCTTCGTATTTAGTCTCACCTGTTTATCGGTCATGACTTCTTTTAAGACAGCATCTCCAGGGGAGGACAAAACATCCACAAGCTCTCTCTTTCTCCTCTCCACCAGAAAGGGTCTGTCGATCTTTCTCTTCTCCCTGATTAACAAACCAACCAAGGACAATATTTGATCTTCCAAGATACCCCACCTAGATGCTTCTCTAGGTAGACGTACAATAGTTGTCTACTAAACGAACGAATTTGGAATGGCAAAAAGGAACCAAAGACTTCGACCCAATCGACGGTTCCCTATCAACCCTATGCAACGTCAGCATGAGATATTTATTCGAGAACTCCACGAAAAAGTACTTTTACATCCAACTCTTATCGATCATTAATTTGTAGTAAAACCTCCAGTTGGATTCAGCCTGGATTTGTAATCTATACCACCCCTGGGTGGAACCTTTACTCCTGCATCTCTTTAGCAAAAGAAAGCCGTCAGAATCTCAAATTTGAAACTGAGGCGACCAAAACCCAACAAAGAAATCATGACGATAACCAAATGCCAAGTGCTAGGGATGAGCATTGTCAGAAATATGTTCCAACGAATTAATACCTCTCCGCTCGGGCCGGTATATGGTATTTTCATGCCGTATTTCACTAACTACTTGTACATCATAATGTGACCATCCGACTCCTTATTGGCTCTATCTTCGTCCGTAGTCGACACAAGGACATAGTCGTTCCCCAGCAACATATCAATTTGGACTTCACGGATTTCCTCCTCTATCATTGTGCTTCGGATGTCAGCGATACCTTGATGAGTCCTTGATGGTGAAGCTTTAGCTATTCTTCTGGGTTAAACTTTTCTTACAAAGGGGTAATTCACAGATTGTTTCTAAAGAAGACAAGACTATCAAAAGAAGGGTACAACGGTCCTTAATCCATTCAGATAACTCGCTTTGTAAAGCGTACCAAAGATGATTCGCAAGATCCAAAGTGACACGTGCCGCATTAAAAGCTTTATATTTGTGCCTTTTCAATTCTTGCCCGATGGCCACTAATCATGGCGCCCTTCTTACTAAATGATATTATGAGTCAGGGGCAAATGATGGAACATATCCCAAAAATCCGTTATGGTAATGCCCCAAAGTCTTGCAAGCCCTTGATCCATTGAACATTCCACATCATGAAATGTCAATGATGAGGGATCTATCTCTCCGAAGGGTAAACACGGCCTGACTTCTTGATTAATCTCTCTTGGTAACAACCTGATCGGTTTGTGACCCTTATTAACATTCTGCATTTGGTAAATCCAAATTGATACATTCCTTATCGTTTCGTGACCGATAGTCTTGACAGGATGCTAAACGTCTTTATACCCCTTGATGATTTATCCTCATCGACTAGAGTTAATATTTAATTAAGATTCGTATCAAAGTATATTTTCTATTCGGTTGTAAGGCATGTTTCTTAGTTAAGAAATGAGATCTTTAAAATTAAATCGATAAGAAAACAATCTTTTCAGCTCGTTGGACTTCTCAAATGATAAAAATTCTAAATTTTTTAAGAATATTTGACTATCGAGTTCTGAGATTTTAGGACGTTTCCATAAAAAAACTAGAGTTGTAACACTCCGAACGTGCATGACTCGTAAGATATAGGTCTATAATAACATCTTTCATACCATAGCTTGAGTACGCTCTCTTAGAACAATACACTTGAGACACAAATTTACACAAGGGTCCTATTCTCAGCCCTCTCTAGGTCAGTCTATTTCATTCCCCTTGAAAATCAATTTTTCTGACTTGAGTATCAAAATCTCTCCCGTCAGAGTACTTTTCGACGGTTTTTTACAGGTTTTACTTCATCAAGTGTAGCAGTGATTCAGTCTCCCGCTTGAGTCAAAAAAGCTGGTATCTGTAAAGTTATAAACCACATTCAACAGTATCGATACAAATTTTTGTCTCCCATTTTAGCAACAAATTAGGGTCTCTCGGTGCTTGTCAAAGCTAGCATTGACAATTTAAGGATGCTTGTTTCTTTCAAAGAGATTTGCATCATTTGGCACCATATGTTTACTTTTTTAGACTTATTTTCAAAGCCAAAAATTTAGAGCAAAGAAATTCTTGTCAAAATTGGAAGCAAATAAATAACAATTTCCCCATTCTAGTTACTTATAATTTAACAAAAAGGACACACACACATATACATATACTTGGAAAAAGGCCATACGTGCCTCCTCTACAATCCTTGAAAGTTAATTTGGTATAAAAATAAATTATTTTTCATTCCTGAATTCACTGTCTCATATTTTTTTCTATATATAGACAGAATTTTCTTTTATTTCTCTAAATTGAATGATTCAATGAAATGCTATGTATTCAAAACAGCTGTAATACAATATATCCATTTAATTTAGAGTTAAAATTGTTATATGGCATCATGGTTGAATAGAAATGAAAAAAAT
Source organism: Dillenia turbinata (assembly GCA_037126225.1). NCBI lineage: Eukaryota > Viridiplantae > Streptophyta > Magnoliopsida > Dilleniales > Dilleniaceae > Dillenia > Dillenia turbinata. Next base: position 9,609,381 of record JBAMMX010000020.1, read on the forward strand.
CAAAGATGAAGAAATGTTCCAAAATAGAAAGCAAAAGAATAAAGATGAAGAAATTGAGATGATTGATCATAACTGGTATATTTTGGTGAAAAGCAAGTCAAGAGTAATCAGGTTTATTATTATTATTATTATTGGTATTGTTATTGTTATCATTATTATTATTTTCAAATATGCAAGACTTGTGGGGTTCGGCACATCAGTCCCACCTGCATGTTTATAAAATGCCTTATAGAACTAATCAGCAGAGAGTCGATCTAATAGATAAGGGTACTAAATCTCTCAAAAGTCTTGAGTTTAATACTTGAGAATGTAAAAAATTATGTTAAGAAAACTTTTTTTAAATTGGGACTGACAATACTCAAAATGAATTAATCGACACATGATTTTCGGGTACTGATTGGTTATATAGAAAAACCCTGCAGTACTAAAGAACCTTCCATGATAATTACAGACAATCTTTACCTCTTTATGATTGTCGAGCCAATATAGAAATCCTTCAACTCTCCAGATGGACCATTGCCTACATTAGTTACACTTGGCATGATGTCCACAGCATCTACAGGGGCTTTGTTCCGCGCAGCTGAGCTTTCAGTTCTGTCAAAGATGAGCCTTATGTTCCTTGGAAGGGCATTGTTGTTTGATTACTCAGTACTAGTGGTTCCGGTGCTGATTATCTCCTGAATACTTGAGCCCATCCTATCCGTAGTCTTCGCATGCCAGGAGGGATCCTCGCAGCATTCATATTGCTCCTTTCTTAACATTAGTTAATTAAAATTATGTAATTAAAATTGTAGGAGTAATTTTATGACTTGCCTGTATTAATTTCTCATAATACGCTACTACTTGACTGTAATTACATCTGTTATTAGGTACATTTGTAATTAGAAAAAATCATTTACCAGGTTAACCAATGGATAGTCGGTCTAATGAGATAAGATGATAGATCTCTTAATCAAATCTTGTGTTCAAAATTTAGAAACGGAAAAGATTACGTTACAAGAGCCACCCCTAAATAGAGTCCCCACAGACGCTTGAACTGAATTAGTTGTAATATGGTTCCAGATATCGATGATGGAAAAAAAAATCATTTATCATATTAAGTATTCTAAATTCTCCAAAGCATCAGTGACTATAAGAATAGGATAAATAACTATTTATTAAGTTTTTGTGATAAATAATAGTTTAAAATGTGAGTTATGTGATATTCCAAAAGTTTCACATGGTTTGCTAAGAGTTAGCATCAACTCCATTGATGGGTCCCTTTCTCTGGGCTTGTTTAAGAAACCCTATGGAAAAAGGAATTTACATCTTTAATTTTGAATAATTTGAAATTTTATAAGTGGTGTGCATTTAAAAAATGAAAAAGAATTCCTATATGTGCTACTTTACACAAAATAAAGCACTCCAAAGAGTGCCTTTAATTTAATAATAATAATAATAATAATAATAATAATAAAGAGATCATCTGATGGATAGACACGTGTCACAATATGGTTTTCTAAATTGCCTAATGTTGCACAATATTCTCTGGTAACTCCGCCACTTTGGTTGAGTAGTAAAAGACCACATGAGTGGGATTAGTTTATCAGTGCCCTAATTTTTATATTTTTATAATTAATTTTTAAATGAGATCAAGTTTAAGTTGGCAATTAATTTTTCACTCTACAAAAATTGACCGTCTAGTGCTAAGCTAGCGTCATTTAAAACCCTAAAGTGGTATTTAATTCAAGTGATTTGAGACACAATTTTTTTTTTCTATAGTAGACCAGCCGGTATCCGATTACTAGATTAATCTGATCTGAATACTATAAAATCTATTTAAGAGTTGATTTTCTTAGAATCTATTTATTTATTTTCAGAATTCAAATTCAAGATACTGATAAAAAAAAATTTAATATTCAGAAACGGTTAATCGTTGATCAAGACACAATTCATATCAAACAAAAGAAAATTCCACACAAAATTTTGAATTTTCCCCCACTGCATTGTGCCACCTACATTTCATGTCAAAAGGCAGCCGACCTCTTGCACAAACAAGATCCCCAATTCTTGAGAATACCCAGTTCCTGCCCTACTCGCGACTTGCTCAATCACAATAATAATTTAAATTTTCTTTTGAAAGTCATACAATTGAGAAGGGTTTAAGATTTTTTTATTTTTATTTTTATTTTCTTTTGCATTTCGTTAATATCAAGAATGGAGAAAGAAAGAAAAGTAACCGTAGCTGCAGATATCAATAGTCCACGTGTTTCCTACTGTAGATTGTGCTGTCACCTTCTATGTAACTGGCCCTCTTCTCATGCATTTCTCTTCACACTCTAAACTTTCTCAAACACCTTTCTTCCCCCCCCCCTCTCTCTCTCTCCCCTCCAAGGTACGCATTCTTCTTAAGAGTTTTCTTCAAAGGACTCTCTTTCTCTCTCTCTCTCTCTGTGTTTTTGCCAAGTTTTAATAGAGAAAGAATGCGAGTTCGTGAGGAATTTCTTTTTCCTTTTTCTGTTTTAATCTCATTTGTTGTCCTCTATCTTGATTTCTGGTTTTGTTTATGTTTATGTTTATGTTTATTTTATTTTTTTTAGAGTTTCCCACCTCTTTTTAGGGGGTATCCTTTTTAGGATTGTAATTAAATTTGACGCCAACGAGGGTTTTTTTTTTTTTTTTTTAAAAAGCAATTTCTACTCAAGTTTGGTCTCCCCCCCCTCTGTTTTATCAAATGTAGAAGTACCTCTGGAAGAAGAGGTTGTTTTGGCTTTGTGTTTTTAGTAGAGGAAGAAGTAGCCCCCGGCCCCAGAAAAGGAAAAGTTGCTTTAGTTGTTCTCCTTTTTGTCTCTCAGCCAGGACTGCAGATTTGTTTTTCTTTTCTTTGTTTTTTTTTTTTTTTTTGGAGGGGGTAGGGGTTGTGCACTAGATCTTAAAAATTGTTTGATATCTTTCTGGGGATATCATAAATTTTCCATTTTAAGCCTCTGATTTGACTCTGCTCCATTTTACTTCAATCCTACATCTTATGTTTTTCTAAGAAAAAGAAAAAAGGTTACTCTTTATTTATTTATTTATTTTGCATGAAAAGTAAAGACCTAAGAATCAATCAAGAGTCACTCAAGGTTTTGCAAACTCATAATCTAACTTGGTTTTCTCTTTTGCATGTTGCAGTCTGTCATAGCTGTTGCATCCCTAATTCCATTAATGGCAGCTGAAGGAAGCAACCGAAATCAACCCCCTTCAAGGCTTCCAAGACTTATAATCAGTCACCCAAACCGTAGAAATCCTCCACTAATCATCAACCCTCAAGCAGTGCAACCAAACCCTAACCTTAGCCTCAGCCTCTCTCTGGGATCTCCTAGAGAAGGACAAGGACCTCAAATTGACAACAACAATCCCGTTGACAAACCATCTTCCTCCTCATCGTCTGTTGAGAGTGAGGTGGTGTCCACAGATGAGGACGATGTCGAAGGAGTTAACGGCTGTCCTCCGATGGAGCATGAGAATGAAAGAGCCCCGAACAGGTTGAGGATGCAAGCACGCCGGCTCATGGCAATAAGGAGAACACAGAGAAGAAGAGCAGGGGCGGCCATTGCAGCGGGTGCTAGAGTGCAAGCTGGGGCAGGCGCACATGTAACAAGGTCCCCTACCCCAGCTCCCACAGCGCCAGAGAGGGCCATGGCTTCCGCCATGCAGCACCCTGCACTCCTTAGGGCCCTCCGCAGAATGCACGAAGAGGGCCTTGTGTCCCCTAGGAATCCAATGTTCGGTATGTATATGATTTCTCTTTTATCTTATCTTTACATATATTATTTGCAGGTGATTTTATCACCTTGTCTTCCCCTTAATTTCTATAAGGTTTTTGAATCTTGCTTGCTTCTATTTCTTCATAGTTCAGAAATGCATGAAATTCCATACAAGAAAAGGTAATTAGAACTATATTTTCTTAGTTTTTGAGAGTAATTAATGAAGTTTTATTATTAGAGAATTTTGTTTATAACTAAAACATATTTTGTCATCAACAAAATTTCATGTTATTCTTTGCTACAATCATATTTTGCAAGTCACTAAGTCTAATGAAGAGTCAAAATTTTTTCTACAAGTAATGTCTGTAATAAATGTAGCCTCTGAAGGCCTTGGAGAAGGATTTACTTACAAGTATTGCACGTAACATGTGCGCAGCCTTTATTACTCTTTCCTAGTATCTGATTTTGTAAGTCATTAAGATCAATGAAACCAATTATTCTTATTACAAGATGGAATCTGCTATATCATAGAGTTAAGCCTATGCATGATATATAATTAGGAGTCTTGGAAGGGAACAACCTGACTTAGGATAGAATAGAAGGAGCTCGAGGATCATATTCGAGAACGAAATAATCTGAATTTTGTAAAGTACTAATGGTTAGGCCCAATAGGATAGAGGACATTGGGAATTTCAAGCCTAGATCAAGGGAACATAGGGTTGAGTAAGTTAACTTGTTGTTTTTCTCTAATTACTAGGTCCAACATGGTATTAACAATAATAAATACAATGTATATATTACAAAAATAAGATTTTAGTGAATCTAACAATGTATTGACCCAAATTAATAGATTGCAAAGTATCAACAAAAAGAACTCTTGTAGAGTGAGTTGAAACTCTGTTGATAAAATTAACTAGATTTCATATCTGCAAAATAGACTGCTTGATTATTCGCATGTAACAACAATTGGAAGCTAGGATTTCAAGTTTGAGTTAAGATGAGATGTCATATGTACTTATATCAGTACAATATTATGTAATTATTGTTAAATATTAACAATAATACCTAATTACAGGACATAAGGAATTTCAAGCCTAGATCATCAAGTAATCATATGGTTGTTTTGGGTTTTATTTATGAAAAAAGCTAGTCCTCTTATTTTCTTTTTAAAAAATAAATATTTTATATAAGTGACAAAAATAAGCTTTTTGCATATTTAACAATACATCAACAAAAATTAATAGAACCCATAATTATAAATAGAAAGGAATTTATAGAGTAAATTTAACAGCATATAGATAGGAATAGCTAGATCGGTTATATATATACAATATATATATATTTACAAAATATAGTAGTTCTTGTATTTTCGAATTCAACAATGTATTGACAAAAATAAATATATTATATGAGACAAAAATGAGATTTTATTGGAGCAAACAACATATCAACAAAAATTAATGGACTACATATCTATCAAAAGAAGGGAGTTCATAGAGTGAATGTAATGGCAGATCGACAAATATAACTTGATATGTACGGACAATACATTATAAGCCGGAGGATTAGGCAAGCAATAACTTAGAAATGAACTCTAGCAGGCCATGTGAAACAATTGTTAAACACATGAATATCTCATAACTCAGACTCCAAACTGCTGTCTGATGCAAAACTTGAATAAATGATTATTTGTACCTTACTCAAAGTCTCCAATCCTGTGAAGGATTCAGTACCTTACTTTATATGGTAAATGATGTTTTTGTAATCATCAATTTACCTACCAACAATCTAAATAGATGTATGTACAAAGTTATCTTAAGGAAAATCTTCGATTATAGTTGAGCAATAGTGTATTATGATAAATTATTTAGACAAGACTTCTACAATTTTAATAGCATAACTTTAATTTAGTAATGTATAGGAAGGCGACATATGCACCCTGTAAGGACTCCTCCTAACATGCCAAGAGTGCGCATAGGCTCAAGGGTTGCAGAGATAATGAGCACTCGAGCAAGGGCAGCTGAGCCTACCAGGACTGATCAACTGAACAAGAATGCACCAAGCAATGATGTTCTTCAAAGGAACAGTAGGCCCATTTTTGAAATAGCGGAAGGCTCAGCCAGGAGGGCTAGGGTTGATGAAGTAAACGAATTTGGTGTGGATGTTGTGCAGAGGATGCCTAATGTAATCGCTGTCGGCAATGGTCCATTAGGACGGAGAATTGAAGGATTTCTCTATAGATTTAGTGAAGAAGAAGAGGCCAAGATTGTTTGTGTTTGCCATGGAAGGTTTTTTAATCCTGCAGGGTTTTACAAGCATGCTGGTGGGACTGATGTGTCTAATCCCTTGAAATACATTATGGTTGTCGGTGTCCCTCCTCGATTGATCAACAGCCCAGGTGCCCATCCTAATCCCAATCTCAACCACAATGGCAATGAAAATGCGTATGAGAATAATAATGAAGATAGCAATGGCGTGAGCAATGGTGACGGAGATGGTGATGGAAATTAAAAGCTTCCGTGGACATCAAATGGTAAGGAAGACGGTGATCATGCAACTCTGGGAATGAGGCCTTCTTCAATGTTTTTGTGCTTCGTGTAATGAACTCATTTAAGCTTGTGAAGGTTTTAAATGTCAATGGCTTTTGTTATTTTCAAGTTTTCTTTTGGAAGAATTCTATGTTTTTCATCCAAAAGTATTGATGTTTGTCAAATTTCATGTTTATTTACAGTTCTCAATATTTGTTTTAAGTGAATATTTAGTCCTTTTTTGTTTAATAGGTTATGATACATTGAAACGAAGGCTAAAACACATAATATATATAGTTGTCCCTAAGAGGCAAACAGAAGCACGATTATACCCCAAAAACATTGTGCATGAAGAACTGAACAATGAAGTTTGGTGACAGACTGCCTACTATGTCATGCAAATTCAACAAAAAGAATTAATTTAAAAAGAAAAAAGCCTTAAGAAATTATCAACTGAATGCAAAGAACAAGGGAATTCGGTTGAAGACAAACCTGATTGTAGTTCACTTGCTTTTCCTCTGAACTATTATGGTTTTAATCATCATCACAATTTCTTCATCATTTTATGTTATTGCTTAGCCATGCACGAAACAACACAAGGGTGCAGATAAATAAAAAGAATTACTGCCAAGTGATTGGTACGTTCTCCTGCCTTCGCCTTTTATATATATATATATATATATATATATATATAGGATATATCTTGTTCTCATATTCTCAATTAAGTAAATGAAAAAAATCTAGTTAAGTTTCATAGCTTTCTCGATATGAGCAAGAGACCCTCAGTCAGTGACTGAGCCGGAGTGAAGTAATATATGTAGATTTATAAATATATGAATTCATATATATATATATATATATATATATATATATACATATTGGAGATATAGTAAATATGAAAAACATAATTATCTAATATGTAAAACATTAAAATTGAAAACTTAGTAAATAGAATTTTCTATTTTTTCAATTGAAAACTTTTTTTAATAAGGAAAAAAAAAAGAAATTTGTGGGAGAGAAAAAATAAGTGATAGAGGTTTTAAAAATTTAAAAATTCTGTCTGTATTTGAAATATAAAAGGTATGACATAATAATTAGATATTTTATTTGAATTTGAATTTTAAAACCTATTATTTGAAAAATGAAGAAAAAAGAGAGCAATTGATAAATATTATATATCATCTAGTATGTAATAGATGTATAGAGGCATATTTATATACATATCTCGTGGACTTGAAGGGGGAGTGCACATATAAGTATCATGATAAGTCTCATGCCAACAAAAGGTGTAATCACATAATAACAAAAACAAGAAAAAGAATACATCCAACCACTAACCCTAAATATGTCTTGGAAACTAATAAGTGTTGATGGCATCTTCTTGTACCAAAAGAAAAAAGACTAAGGTTCAAGAGAGGTTAATACAAAACTACATGAGGGCGATGTAACTCTGCCCTAATTTTTGTAATTTTATAATTAATTTTACCAATCTCCTGAGTGTAGTTGTAGTGCGCTAGATCCCCTTAACGAAGGTTTTAAGTTTGGGAAATGGAAAGATAGGAATTGGAATAGCCAATTCCTCAATGAGTTTTAAGTACTCGACTAGCTTAGTCAGGTGAAATTTAGATATTAGTTGATAGAAAAAAAAAAAAAAAAGCTAACTCAAATTTTACTGATGTCACAATATCAAGTTTTCTAGAGACGAGAGCTAACGAAGTTTATTATTCACCAACTAAACGACAGTTTTTACCATTACGTGATACTTACTCGAGAGTGCAAACTTGAGAGTATTTGAATGGATAATTGCCATGATTCATAGCAAGTTTGATAAAGCCTTTTATTTTATTTTTTTTATAAACCAACCACAAATTTAGTTCGAATTAGGTTAAACTCTTAAGGGACAACTCTATGTCAACATCTATTGTCTTTATACACAAGATTTGAATCTCAAAATTTACTTAAAAAATGCTAATATCCGGCCAGTGGATCAAATATGCGTCAGTAAACAAATCCTTTTAGTTGGACAAAGGCATGTTCGAATAAAAAATAAAAAAGAATCCTTAAAGTTTTAGGTAAAATAGATAGGAAGAGAGTATGATGTATGTGAATTTAGTGAGAAAAAGTGTAACATGTAATTACCATTTAAATCATATATTTTTCAAATATATATCATGAGTTAAGTATTTTAAAATTTTATTAGTGAGTGAAATACAGCTTGGCAATAATTTTTTACAGTAACAATACTATTATAAAAACAAATGAACATAAATGTCAACTCCCTTTGCTTAGATTCAGACAAAATATGCACTTGCAAGCAACAAATGGCCCACAAATTTTATTTTAATTTTTTATGCAAACAATTTCCTCAACTATAAAAAAGTACAAAATCATCTTTCCTTTTGTATTTATTTTTGCCGTTTAAATAGTAAAAGATTATTAAAAATTTAATTTTTCCATATTAATTTTTTCATTGAAGAGAGTGAGAGGTCGGAGAAAGAGAGAGAAAGGGAGGCGCATGTTTAACAATTTTTAGATTAATTTATAAAATAATAAAAATTATCTAATTATTTTTTATTATAATCACGTATTTCCACCGGCCTTAACAACAAAAACTTAATGTTTAGTTTGTTTAATAATTGGAAATTGATATTTTTTAATTATGATCTTGATATCAAGATTTGTATCAAAGAAAAAAAAAACATGTCATAAAAGAGTGATGACTATAGTCATATTCCCACCACGGAGCGACTCGACGGGGTGACGTGGTTTGGGGTTTGGATGTACGGAGGAGTTTGACGTCCCTCCCTCTGCCGAAGTCGTACTAGATCTGGTGCACCCCGGTGATATACGAGCCAACGCCAAGGTATGGGGTTTGTTTTGAGACATTGGATAGAAAAACCCTTTGCGGGTTTTCGTCTGGGTTTGGCCACCCTAAGACGGAAGTGTTTTTCGATGGAACCCCATGATTTTCTAAAAAGATAATTGATATGGATGCATATTTGTGAAATATGATTTATTGAAATGATTTTATGCATATCAAATGATTTATGAGATATGCTTTGATTGCCCCACATTTACCCTTATTTATGAACACAATCACACCATTGCACTCCACTCACTGAGTATTCCCCAATACTCACCCCCTCTCTCTACCTTTTTCAGAGGAGACTTAGTTGGGAGACTACTCGACGGAGCTTGCGAAGTATTTTTTTGGACTGGATAGGTATTTGGTATGTAGGGTTACTTTTGGAGATTGATAGCTCTCAAACCATGAAAAGGGAAGTCTGTACATCCCATGCCGTGCAGATTTTGTTGATACTGGCCGAGTTGTTGGCAAGTATTGATAAAATCTGACGATTTTTGATTTGTTTTATTTATTTTGATTTCTCTATTTTTGGAAAACTGTTTATATCTGTATTGGGACATTTGGACTGTAAATCTTAATTTCGATGCTTTTTCTTTGATTTTGTGAAGTTCTGTACAACTCATACTGTTAGGATTTTATCGATACTGGCTTGTTTTCCTCGGGTAAGTGTTGGTAAAATCCGATGGCTATGTTTTGGGATTTCTTATTTGTTAAATACTTTCTGAGTGGCTAGGATGGTCACGTCGCATGCGTGCATGTACAGGTTCCCGCTCCCTGTTGTGTGTTGCTGTGTACTCGTGCATGTACAGGTTCCCATTCCCCGATGTGTGCTAATGTATGATTGCATGTACAGGATCCCACTCCCCGATGTGTGTCAATGTGTGTTTTGTACGTCCAGAAATGAGCCGGATAGGCTCCTTGCATGTGTAATGATTTTGTGATTTCTTGTTTTTGAAGAATTTTATGCTTTTGATGATTTATTGTGAATTTGATAGTCTTGCGGAGTCCCGGTAGATGGGGAGGTTTTACTTATGTACTGAGATGACGCAGAGGTTGTCGCGTGATCGATCTGAGGATCGGGACGTGACAAGAGTTTTGTACCTTAAGGTCCAACTGTGTTAAAATCGGATTTTTACGATCTAACATGGTTTTTGAATATCAATGAAATTTATTGACATCTTTTCACAATTGAGTGAAGGTACTTACAATGTATCAAGAGTTTAATTTTTTTCATTTTTGAAATCGAATTATTCCCTTCCAAGGAGAGACCTTCAAAAACACTCTATCTCCTACTTTGAATTCCAAGGGTCTTCTCCTCTTGTCGGCATAGCTGTTTTACTGATCTTGAGTAGCCTTCATTGTTTTCCGAATTAGTTTCACATTTTCTTTAGTGATCTCAATCAGCTCTACACTTTCAATCTTCCTCTCTCCAACTTCATCCCAATATAATGGAATCCGAGACTTTCTTCCGTAAAGTGTTTCATAGGGAGGCATCCTTATGCTAGCTTGATAATTATTATTATAAGTAAACTCAACCAATGGAAGGTGTCTATTCCAATTTCCCTAAAAGTCCGAGATACATTCCCTCAACATGTCCTCTAAAGTCTAAATTGTACGCTCCGATTGCCCATTAGTCTGAGTATGGAAAACAGTACTGAATTTCAGTTTAGTCCCTAAGGGCTCTTGCAGTTTAGGCCAAAATTTAGAAGTAAATCGAGAATCATTGTCCGATACAATGACTAAATTGTACGCTCCGATTGCCCATTGGTTTGAATTCTTCTCTTGTCAGCATAGCTCTTTTGTCGATCTTGAGCTGCCTTCATTTTTTTCCGAATTAACTTCACTTTTTTTTAGTGGCTTCGATCATTTCTACACTTTCAATCTTTCTCTCTCCAACCTCGTCCCAACATAATGGAGTACGACATTTCCTTCTGTAAAGGGTTTCATAGGGAGGCATCCCTATGCTAGCTTGATAACTGTTATTGTAGGCAAATTCAACCAACGGAAGGTGTTTATCCCAACTTCCTTGAAAGTCCATGACACATGCCCTAAGCATGTCTTCCAATGTTTGAATTATATGCTCGGATTGCCCATCAGTTTGAGGATGGAAAACAGTACTGAATTTTAGTTTAGTTCCTAAGGACTCTTGTAACTTTGGCCAAAATCGAGAAGTGAATTGAGGATCACGATCCGATACAATGGACACCGGTACTCCATGAAGCCTTACGAACTCATCAATGCATAACTTTGCCAATCTTTCCAAGTAATAGGTATTCTGAATCGCAAGAAATGAGCTGACTTGGTGAGATGATTTACAATCACCCATATGGCATCATGACGGCTTGGAGTATGTGACAATCCCACTACGAAATCCATAGTGATATGTTCCCATTTCCATTCGGGAATTTGTAGTGGTTGAAGTGTTCCTGTCGGTTTCTGATGTTCAGCCTTGATTTGTTGACATACAAGACACTTTGCCACAAATTCGGCTATCTCTCTCTTCATCCCAGACCACCAATATGATTCTTTAATGGTCTGGTACATTTTGATACTTCCCGGATGCATAGCACATGTAACACTGACACCGCGGTGTCCGCACTGTTGTCTCCTATTCATGAAATATATAAAATGTTTTCTCAGTTTATATATATATAAATATAGAAAAGATTTTTTTTTATTTTATTGATTTTCGATTTTGGGGTATCGAATTTGAATTTTTGGTATATTTTAAAAGCTGTGTCCGTAATTCTTAGTGAATCCCATTTTTGTGAAATGTGGGTGTGAAATTATATAAAATATATATATAATCTATTTATTTACATATGTTAAAAAAAAACAAAAAGGGAGAAGGAAGCACTACGTTTTGGCCAAAACGCAGCACTCCCCTCCCCTAATTCAATTAGGGCTAAAAGCCCTAATTTTCTTTTCACTCTCTTCCTCCTATCGCTCTCTCTCTTTCTCCCGAAATCTCTCTTGCGCATGAAGAACAGAGCTCTCTCACTCTGTCCCTCGCAGGCTCACGCGCGACTACAGTGCTCTGTTTCTCCCTTGTTCATTCGCTCTACTCTCTCTGCCACTGTAACACCTTCTGCAACCTTCGCAAAGCCCTAATTAGGCAGTTAGCAGCAGATCCTCAAAAACCCTAGACTGTGATTCATTCTCTACATAGGTAAGTACTGGTTCCTGAGTTTGGTTATAGTTTTAGGGTTTAGCAATTCGGGTTAATTGCTAACATTTGCTTCAAATTGGAAGTATTACAGGTTTTAGACTGAATCGAACGGCGAACGGAAGCTAGGTCTGTGATTCGAAAAAACCCTAGGTGAGGAGATTTCTGTTCTATTTGTTAAATTGAATGAATCTAGGGTTGAATCTAAGGTGAAAGGTTCTGTATGTGTTTAGAATGTAAGTGGAATGTGAATAGAATACAATTTCTGAAATGTTTATATGTGATTATGAAGATTAAGTATATAATGTTACAGAAATTAGATTGTCTGATATGAAAGAAGCATGTTAAAGGATAATGGGATCGAACTGAATTGATTTGAATAGTTTCCCTTAGAGTTAATTTGATATATGCATGAAAATAGTTAGAATTTGGGATTTGAGTTTAAGGATTGATGCAATCTTTTTCATTATAAGTTGTCCTGCATATAGGCAAGCAAAATATGATCTACGTATTATGAGAATAGATTTCCACACCTTGAAAATGACATATGGTTTGAAACGTTTGGATGAAAATCGAAAAGTTTATGATTTTTAAAAGAATTTCTATCTTGAAGGAAATTTATTATTTTAGGCATGTTTACGACTTTGAGTGGTTTAGGGTTGAATTAGACTTGGTTTTGATTGTATTATTTATTTATAAATAGAATGAAATTGATGACATTCGAATGTATGCAAAAAATTTGAAGAATTTGGATTTAACAAACTTAGGGAAGATGGATAAACCCTAAAAATATTTGGAAATTCATGACATAATTGTGATTATGTGTTAGGAAAGATCAATTGATGATCGAGTTGGGACTTGAAAAATACTGAGAAAAGGTAAGGAAATTTTGCACATTATGGGATGCTTTGCTACAGTTTTATTTACTTGATTTGAGCATAAATTTGTGGCCAAAACCTAGGAAAAATACATTAGAACATATACCTAGGAGTGCAGAAATTTTTGGACATGTATTGGTCTTGAAATGAAATGATTCTTCATGTGTTAGGGTGTTGAAATGTGTCCCTTAGTGAGTCCATTATATGCAGAATTTTAGAGATTTAAAATAGCACCATTATGTATGTATTATGTCTTGAAATGAGGAGAAATGGTGTGCAGATTTTTAGTGGGTGTTAGTGATGGTGTTTGAGTGGCTTGTGTGCATTGAGAAGCTTGAGAGGTGTTGTGTGCATGCAGAAAATTTCTGTATATGTCATGACTTTTGGATGTCCAGATACATGCCAAAATGGAGAGGAAGGACGGGTCAAATGTGCAGAAAATTTGGGTATTCATGCTGAAGTTTGGGACTAAATTTTGGATTTGAGGGAGTGTGTTATTGGGGTATATGCTGGCCCTTGTGTGTGAGCAAGAGATTGGATTGGAGTGAGCGCTGTGCGGGATTGGTTGAGTATCAACACTTGAGTCTTGTAGATATGTTATACGCATGAACAAAATATGAGGAGTTAGGGTAGTGGTCTAAAAGACTTGACATGACATTGGAAATTTGAAAGTGAAAAACATGCATCTTAGCCAATTGAACAGCATGTAGTCCTTTAGCATGACTTTCTCTACACAACTCCAAATGACATGAGGTTTTCTGTCTTAGACACTAGACATCCTTAGCTTTAAAATGAAATAAGAACCCCCTGATTTGAATATGTGTATTAGAAGTTATAGTCTATTTCCTATAACTGCGCACGTTTGAAACTTGCTGATTTTATACATTCATAAGTGTTGGGTGTCTCGGTTGAGGGGAACACTTTTCTTTGCTTCATGGTATTATTGGGGAGTGCGCTATCCTCCCCCATACTGTGAGTGAGACCCTAATCTCTGGCATGAAATAGTGAAACTTGATTTTTATCGTGTTTTCAACAAAACATGCTTTCGATATGCATTGATTCGACGTGTGACTCTAAATTTCAAATCTGTTTTATGATTATTGGAGTGTCATAAATTTATGTTTCCGATGACTATACATCCATGGTTTGAAATGAATTAATATTGTGTCATTTTTTAGAACTAGAATATTTTCCATACTACTATTGCATTGGTATGTTTATTTGAAATGATTTTGATGAAATGTATTGACACGTGAATTTAAAATGTTTCGATGAACTATGTGGGTTGGATGCCTACTAGTTATGAGATGATACAGCTGTGTAGGTTGGATGCCTACTAGTTATGAGATGGTATGATGATATGATATTACTTGATTGATTTTCGTAGTTACGAAAGGCGTTTGTAGTGGCACTGGGATGCCCGGATACACTTCTGTAGGAGGTATCTGCAAACGTCACATATGCATGCGATAGGCGAGGCCGGTTGAACCCATATCGGGGGAGGACGTATGTGACGCCACTGTCTAGCACCGGGCAGGGTCCTATTGACGAGTCTGAGTAAGCAAGGGCTAAGCTCACTGCCAACATTGGGATAGAGAGCGACTTTTGAACATCTGCATAATAAAAACCCCCGATGCGCCTGTCCTTGGTCATGGTTGACCTTTGCCAGGATCATTTCGGCTTGCTCTATAATATACTTGATTTTTAAATGGATGCATAAACGTATGATGTCGTGTGATTGATTAAATGATTTCATTTTACTACACATACCATGATTTGTTGTAAAACTTGAATTATTGTTTACGAATGATCTTGTTTGACACTCCAATGGTTCACCTACACTATTTGTGCTTGATATTAATCCCCTCACTCACTTAGTATCTTCCTTGATACTCATCCCTTTCCTTTCCTTCCTCAGACATGGTTATTGTGCTAGAGCGACACATTCGGCTCTAGAGGGCTTGGTGGCTCATTAGTTGATTTGGTTATTCATGACGGTGAGAATTTAATTTAAGTTGAAATTTGAAATCTTTATTTTATATCGACCCTGTGAGGTCTTGATATTGATGTCCGTAATTGGCCGTGTACATTTTTATGGGGTGACTATATAAATTATGGATATTGTTTGTGAAACTCTCATATTATACTTGCATTGAGGCATTTGTAAGCATTTAAATTGTAATTTGAGAATTTGTTGTACAATTTGTATAAAATTTAGGCCGTTCGGTGTGGCGGGTGCTCATACTCTAGTTGGGCATAATAGTAGAGGTCTGTGGCTAGGACTGCTAGTACTTATATTATTATAGTCTTATGTTGTCCTGGTTGTCTGCTGTGGGTTGGTTGATTGTTGTGAGGTCGGGATGACCCTTTTATTTAATTGACAGGGTGGTTGTGAATTATATAGGTTAAATTGTACATAGGAGATCTCCGAAATATGGGGAGGTTTTGCCCGATTTTCTGTAAAAGTGTAGCCGACATCCAGGGCAACTAGCGGCTGCTCACGATCCCGGTTCGGGGCGTGACAGTTCGATTGGTATCAGAACTCTAGATTGAGAGTTGTGTTTGATAAAATAGTTTTGAAAATATTCCCAAGTATGATTTAAAAGTCCTCAATGCATATAAGAGTTTCATTACAGTCATGAGATCCCAGTACATGGTCTTAGACATATGAGTTATTCTTTTTAGGGGGTTAGATACGATGCGTATTTAATCTAGCATATTAGTTCTATCAGTTCTTAAACTATAATTTTATTTATTTTAGGGGGTTAGTTACTTCGTAACTAACCCTAATCCTTGAATCATACATAATTAAAGTTCTTCCTTTGTAAGGCTATGACTACTAGATGAGATACTAGATTTGTACCTGAGACACCTAGAATACCTGAGGATGTTTCCTCGTCATGTACCCTTCTAGCACTTTCTCAGCCAACTATTATAGTCACGGTTCCATCACCATCAGTAGATGCATTTAGGTAGGTGTATGAGTGGTACACCTCCCAATGGATTCAGATGCCAACCCCACTACCATCGATGGCAGTGCTGACACTTACGGCCGTGCCTGTTCCTACCTACAAGACCTACTGATATGGTGTCGGATCCTCCATCGATGGTCGTTCCTTCTATAAATTTCTGGTCCGAGTGGCACTACTTCCTCCACACTTGGACGCATCCAAGAGCTGACTCAGCTGGTCAAAGAAGCTAGTCAGTCAGGCTATATAGACTTCTCTGGACTCGGTGATGCCACAGTGGCTAAGCATTGGGTCAATCAGATCCGTCAGGTGTTGACAAATCTCGAGTTGAGTGAAGAGTATGGGCTGCGGGTAATAGAGAGATTACTAGATGATGATGCCCTCACTTGGTGGGAGGTTATCTATCAGAGTCCATGTTCACGATTTTAAAAGTTTGATGGTTTTGAAATATTTTGAAATGTTTTCCAAATGTCCCAAAAGTTTTTCTAAAGACTTTAAAATATGTTGTTTATTTTGAAAAAGGTTAAGATCTTTTCAAAAGGTTTTCGGAGAAGGTATAGAACTTTCCATGATTTTCTTAGGAAATTCGAAATATTCTTTTTAGGGGGTTAAGTACTGAGGTAAGTACCTATTTTAAATTGTAAAGTTTAGACCCTCACCGAAGAGCTTTGCTCCCTATACGAGGAATAAGGAATCCGAATATGATATTTTCTACTTCACTTCTACAGCCTGAGTGATGTATCACTTTATGAATAGTTTCTTAATTGTGATTGAAGATTTCCCTTGGATTGTTTGGCTGAATAGTGAGTACCCTTGTAGTAATTATTTTGGACTGACATTTTGATATTAGAAGTTTGATATACTTGTGTAATAAGCATGACAATATAGAATTGCTTATGATTAAGATATAAGGTAAAATATTTTTGAGAGATTATATTTGTGAGTAAATGCTGGGGTTTGATAAATGCTTTTGTAATTTGGAAAAGCAGACAGTTTGGAATCAGCAGGAAAATTTGATGATACTTGCCTTGTTTTTGTGTAACTACATTGTATCATATGTAGCCTTCTTTTCCTAAAGGTGGACTATAGGTTATAAGAAACAGGTATAAGGATAAAGATATACAAATGGTCAGATTAAACACATTCTTTTTGAGGGACATGATGTGGGCGGAATGTTTATTTATGATTTTGATAGAAGAGGAATTGATAATAAAGGATAGTGTGCCCAATTTGCCAGTTAAACAATGAGAAGTGTGATAATAGCAATGTGATTTCAAGTATGTAACAATGACTAATGGGATCTTGCAAATATGTTTAGTGGTATTAATATCTTAGTGAGGTTAAAGTTCAGCTGTTGATGAACAAATTTGATTTACAACTTGAAGAGGGCTGATAGTTGTCTCTAGCATTTGAGATTCTATAATTACTAAAATTCCTATTAATTTTGTTAATGGTTAAGATTAGGGCCTGGACAGTCTGTAAGTAGAGTTTCGTAGAGGGCTGCTCTGAAAAGAGAAGAAAGAAGGAAGAAAATGCTAGTGAATTGAATGAAAATTCCTTTATTAAAAGATAGATTACAAAATGTAAGTTGTTTCATATTGAGGTTGTTGCATACTTCAATTATATTTAGTATTTTTAAAGAAATCAGCCTTGTTGCTGATATGATTATAAATTGTATTCACCTTCCAAAGCATGTCCTTTATACTATTGAACTATTGCTGTTACATGTAAAGGCTAGTGCAACAAGCAATTCGCTACCATAAGTACACATAAACACAAACATCCAGTTTCTCATTGTAGTGTGAATTTCCAAAGTCAAATTAAAATATCTTGTGGAACTCTATAGAGTATTACCCAAAGCTTATTGGTCTTAGAGTCTCCAATTATATTTCTGGTATACTTTTATTCATAGTTTGGGATTTTTCTATAGCTGAAGAGGGTAGAGAGGATATCCTCAATGTGCTAAATATACTTGAGAGTTATAAGGAATTTTGACCAGGGTAGATAAGATCAGTAGTAGATTAAATGAATGCAAAGCAAATTCTTATGATATATCTTTTGTGACTGTATAAATCGTAGTTGTAAGATGGCTTGTAGGAGGCATTGGTTCTAATAGAAAATTTTGAATTATTATAGAATGAACAGAAACTAGAATTATAGAATTGATGCGTGAGAATTGATATTTTTGAAAATATTTCTTTGGAAAGAAGTAATCTGGTTTCAAAAGCAGAGAAACTTGCATATTGGCTAAGCCGATCAATTCGGGGCTTTTAAGAGAATAGGAAAGTTGTATTGAAAGCACTGTATGCAGATGGAAAGATTGTAATGTCTAAAGCGCAATAGTGATAAATATAAGAGGCACTAGAAGTGGTTATTACTTTGATGATTTGGGGGGTATTAATGCAGACCTTGGGTGATATGCAAATATATGTACTAGATTTAATTTGGATAGAATATTGGTGATATTGCATGATACTAAAGTGATAGAGAATGATCATGATAGAAATACCTTGATTAAAAGAGTCATCTAACTAAGGATTGGAGATTTAAAACTTGAAAGCATTCAAATATTGTTAGTGGATTAAATTTTCTCACTTAGTCTAGGCCATATTGAGGTTGATTTATATTTCATCATACACAAGTTTGAGGATATAAGGATTTTCTCTATCTTTGGATCTGCAATTGATATGGACATGACATAGTGGTGGACATTTCTTATTTAAGGTCTCATTTCAAAGATAATTTAAAGAATTTTTATAGTTTTGGAGTCTTGATAGCTTAGTTATTGATTCTGAAGTTAAAATATGTCAGTCCTAACATATTTTTAGAAGTATTTACCGGATCTATTTCATGTGGTTGAAGCTCCTCTGACAGAATGAAATCCAGACCTGAGTTTCAAAGTGCAGCTTGTGTTAATATTAGATCGGCAGTTTCAAACAGTTGAGAAATAGACAGATTCCTATAGTTAAAGTATTGTGCAGAATATAATCAAGTGGAAGAACAGATTTGAGAGACTGAGGAAAACAATGCGGAAGCAACATCCGCAGCTTTTTGATGTATGAGTTGTATTTTGAAATTTCGAGGACGAAATTTTTTTTAGGGGGTTAAGAGTTGTAATACCGAAAACTCGATGTCGAATATTTTGTAAACATTTCTATAATAAAGTAGAAAAATTTTTGAATTTATAATGATTTTCGATTTTTTGGTCTTAATTTTTAATTTTGGTATATTTTAAATTATCGTGTCCGTGAATTGTAATAAATTCTATTTTTTTGAAAAAAATTAAATTTTAGTGAAAAAGGAGTGTGAATATATATATACACATATATATATATATATAATTGTATATTTATTTGAATATATATATATATATATAAAAGAAGAAGAGAGAGGAGATGTGTTTCGGAGTGAAACGCAGCACTCCCTCTAAATTCAATCAGGGTTGGAAAACCCTAATTGATTCTCTCTCTCTTTTCCTCTCCTTCGTTCGACTGAAGCTCTCTCCCTCTCCTTTGCGATTCCTTCGTCGCCTGCTGCACTCTCCACCACCAACCACCATTACCACCACACCACCACCGCCAACCACCATCACCACCACACCACCACCGCCATCGTCCGTGTTCTCTCTCTCTTTCTCCTTTTCCTTCTATTTTTCTCTCTCGTTCTCTCTCTTTTCTCTTCGACCCCTCTTGGTCTCTCTCTGTCCTCTCTCATCCTCCCACGATCTCTCTCTATTTCCCACTCTCTCTTTCTCTTTCTCTCTCTCTCTCCCTCTCTATTCCCTCTGCTCTCTCCCTTCCCACGCGAACAGAGAGCGTTTGCTTTCTTTTTCTTCCCTTCGCGCGCGACAACTTTTCCTTCTTTCCCCCTTGTTCGCTCACGCTTGCTGCTCTCTGAAAGCACCACACTTCTGCGATCATTGCAGAAGCCTAAGCCGACAATACACCATCAAGCCTCTGAAAACCCTAGGTTGCAGGTCTGCATAGGTAAAAATAGGTTTTCCAATTTTAGTTCTAGGGTTTGAATGTTCTTAGTAGCTAGGTTTAATTTCTAACGTTTGCTGCAAATTGAAAACGTTACATATTTGAGACTAAATCCAATGGCGAATGGAAGTTAGGTCTGCGAATCGAGAAACCCTAGGTGAGGGATTTCTGATCCATTCAATAAATTGAGTAAATTTAGGGTTAAATCCAGGCTAAAAAGGTCTGTATATATATTAGATTCATTTAGGATGTATTTTCTAATATTTTATATATAATTAGTAAGGTTCAGTGTTGGATAATTCATAAATTAGACTCTTTGATACGGAAGAAGCATGCTAAGGGATGCTAGAAGCATGTTGGATTGAATAGAGTAGTTCCCTTAAAGTTTAAATCGAAATATGCATGAAAAGTGTTATAGTTATGTGAAATTGGAAGAAAATTTGAAAAATTTTGAAATATTGGGACTTAAAGTCCATTAGAGATGTAAATGATCTTCGGGTGATGAAATCAGAATTTAGAAATTGTGGATGTAAAATTAAGGGTATATTAAATTAGGAAAATGTGAAAACCCTTGTTATAGAGATTTTATTTGATGATAATTGCGATGTTTGATTAAGTTAATCGTTTGAGGACTTAAAGAGGGGTCTATTCGGATTTGATTGATAATTAGAGAGTGAATACCCTCTCCAGAGGTGAGTGGATGGTTCATTGTGTTCATAAATGAGTAACATGTTTTAAAATTGCTTTATAAATGATTTTGAATGATTTTTATATGTTTTATATAAATTGTTTTGTGATTATGGGTTGTCTGAACTGGATTGTGAAATACGAATGCATCTACTGTGTTTATAATACTTCTGTGCCATGTATTATTTGATATTGCTCTATGAATTGCTTGGCACAAGATTATTGATTACTTGTTGAAAATTATGGCACATGATTTGATAAATGAGATGTTTGAGAAATGAAGGATGCTGGATTGCTAATGGCTATAGTCATTCCTCTCACGGAGTGACTCGACGGGGTGACGTGGTTGAGGGTTGGATGATATTTAGCGAGAGAGACAGACATGTCTCCCTCTGCTGTAAGTCGGGCTATATCTGGACGTACCCCGGTGAGGCACGACCCAACGCCAAGGAATGAGGTATGTTTGGAAACATTGGATAGAAAAACCCCTTGGCAAACTTTCGTCTGGGTTCGGCCACCCTAAGACGGAAGTGTTTTCAATGGGACTCCAAGATTTTCTGAAAAGATAATTAATATGGATGCATATTTTGTAAATTGTGATTTATTGAAATGTTTTATGCATATGAACTGCTATTTATGAGATATGCTTTGACTGTCCCACATTCACTCCTTGTTTATGAACACAATCGCACCATTGCACTCCACTCACTGAGTATTCCCCAATACTCACCCCTCTCTCTACCTTTTTCAAAGGATTCTTAGTTCGAGGATTGGACGTCGGAGTTTGCGAAGTATTTTTGCTGTTTTGTATAGGTATTTGGCAAATGCAGGATTTTGGAGATTCGTAATTCTCAAACCATGGAAAGGGAAATCTGTACATCATATGCCGTGCGGATTTTATTGATACTAGCTGAGTTTTTGGCAAGTATTGGTAAAATCCGACGATTTTTTATTTGTATTTCATTATTTTGATTGCTTTATTTTTGGAAAACTATTTTATCTGTACTGGGACATTTGGACTATAATTCTAAATTTCGATGCTTTCTTTCGAATTTGTGAAGTTTTGTACATCTCATATCGTTTGGATTTTACTAATGTTAGCTTGATTGCTTCAGGCAAGTATTGGTAAAATTCTACAACTATGATTTGGGACTTCTTGTATGTTAATTGCTTTATTTGTACTGGTTGGCTGGGATGGCCACATCACATGCGTGCATGTACAGGAGTCCCTTCCCCAATTGTGTGCCAACGCATGCTCGTATGTACAGGGAATGGACCAGAGGAGTCCTTTGCATGTGTATTGTTAAATGTTTTCTATATTTTTGATGAATTGTGTACTAGAGATTTTGAAAGCTCAGTTGTATTGTCTTGCAGAGTCCCGGTATATGGGGAGGTTCTGCCCGTGTATCGAGATAACGCGGCGGCTGTCGCGTGCTCGATCTGAGGATTGGGGCGTGACATTATCTGTGATGATGCTACCGAGTCACTGCGGTGGGAGGACTTCCTGAAGGAGTTTGAGCGCAAATACTTTTTAGAATTTTAGTAGGACTGTAAGAGGGTAGAGTTCGAAGTGGAGTAGGAGCTTTAGTTCCCACAAAGGTCGCTCTGGTTTTAGACCAGCCGAATTTGGACAGGGACCATGTCCCCAGGGGTTTAGAGCATCAGCCCCTAGTGTTTCTAGTCATCCCACAACACAACAGTATTCTATCTATCGCAATTGCGACCGACGTCATCTTGGAGCTTGTAGAGCTCCCCTTAGATGCTTCCAGAGTGGGAAGCTAGGACACATTTGGAGTTCTTGCCTTGACCTAGGTTTTAGAGGTCAAGTGACACAGACCGTACATGGGTAGACCACGAGCAGGTCAGTAGGGCACCTGCATATTCAGTACACACCACTCCACGGACTGCAGCCGGGACTAACACTGTACTAAACCCTTCACGATAGCAGCCGAGGGTATAGGCCCGCGTGTATGCAATGACGCAGGAGGGCGCTTAGGCGAACCCAGATATGATCATGGGTAATCCTCCAGTAGATCCCACTGTTTAGGAGTTTATAGGTACTCTTCTTTTTGAAATCATGTATATCATGATAGCTATGTACCACCTTGACTAGTTAAAGCTCTAGAAACTTAACTATTGTGATCCTCTTTTAAAAACATGTATTACATGATGGTATGTATGGTTATGACTGGTTAAAGCCTTAGAGGCTTGACTATTTGATATATATAAATATATATCTTTTGTGTATCCTATATTGGTTCCTTTTTCAATTTCTCGTATCATGGGTACCATGAAAATATTCAGTGTCTATGCCCATGTTCTTATTGACACTGGTTCGAATTATTCTTACGTGAGATTATTATTTCGCTAGATAGTCGGGTAGATTGTTATTGTCGCTAGATAAGGAGCTACTAGATATCACTCTTCTAGATGAGCAATTGGTCAGAAAATTCGGTATATAGAGAGAGTGCTTATCTCTTTTTTTTTGGTAGGACCCCATGCATTAGGAGTCAGTTTGGCTTGTGATACTTGAGGAACACTGCTAGCTCGTTTTGAAGTGAGACCGACTTGTTCGACCCCATTAAGGAGCATCAGGGATCAGATGAAGAGGTTCGAAGTATCCTTGATAGGATCCGCAGAGGTAATGGCAGAGATTTCCGAGTCCGTGATGACGGACTGGTGGTATATCGAGAGCGGGTTTGTCTTCCTGTCGACATCGATCTTCGGAGAGTTATTCTTGAGGAAGCTTATTCCTCTGCTTATGCTATGCATCCGGACAGTACGAAGAGGTATCAGACCATCCATAATAGTTATTGGTGGCCCGATATGAAGAGAGAGATCGTAGAGCTTGTTGCTCGATGCTTGGTTTGTCAGCAGATGAAGGCCGAGTATCAGCGACCCGCCGGCACTTTACAGCCCTTACCCATTCCTGAGAGGAAGTGGGATCACATTACTATGGATTTTTTGACAGGGCTACCGCGGACTTCATCTCGGCATGATGCCATTTGGGTGATTGTAGATCGACTCACCAAGTCCGCACATTTTCTTTCTATTCGCAGCGATGTCCTTTGGAGACCTTGGCACGTCTTTACATCGATACGATAGTCAGGCTGTATGGTGTTCCTATGTTGATAGTGTCAGACAAAGATCCCAGATTCATATCCAGATTTTGACCCAGATTACAGGAGGCAATTGGCACGAGACTGAGTTTTAGCACAACCTATCATCCACGGATAGATGGTCAGTCAGAGAGGACCATTCAGACTTTAGAGGACATGCTAAGAGCATGTGTTATAGATTTTCTGGGTAGCTGGATCGACACCTTCCACTGGTAGAATTTACATATAATAAAAGCTATCAGGCCAGTATTGAGATACAGCCGTATGAGGCACTCTATGGCAGGAAGTGTCGCGCCCCGATATGTTGGGATGAGGTCGGAGAGCGACGTCTCAGTAATGTTGAGTTGATCGAGGAAACGAAAGATAAGGTTAGGGTCATCCGTGAGCGGATGAGAGCCGCCCAGGACAGACAGAAGGTACATGCCGATCGTAGACGGCGACCTCTTGAGTTTGCCAAGGGAGACAAGGTTTTCTTGAGAGTATCTCCTTTAAAGGGAGCTATGCGGTTCAGGCAGCGGGGCAAGCTGAGCTCCAGAAATATTGGACACTTCCGTATCCTTGAGAGGGTCAGGAGTGTGGCATACAGATTGGAGCTGCCAGATAAACTATCCTGTATTCATGACGTCTTTCATGTCTCAGTACTCAGGAAGTACCTAGCTGATCCTTCTCATATACTTGAGCCTCCACCTGTTGAGTTGCGAGAGGGCCTTAGTCTTCCAATTCAGCCCATGGCTATTCTAGATCAGCAGGTCAGAAAGCTGCGGAGCAAGGAAGTTTCATTGGTCAGGGTTTTGTGGAGGAGTGACCAAGTCAAGGAGGAGACCTGGGAGCCCGAGGAGGATATAAGAAGACAGTACCCCCACTTATTTACTGTATAACTTTCTTTTAGTTTCGAGGACGAAACTTTTTTTTTTTAGGGAGTTAGAAAATGTAACACAGACACCGCGGTGTCCGCACTGTTATACTCCTATTCATGAAAAATATAAAATGTTTCCTCAGTTTATATATATATATATATAAATATAGAAAAGATTTTTTTTTTATTTTATTGATTTTCGATTTTGGGGTATCGAATTTGAATTTTTGGTATCTTTTAAAAGCGGTATCCGTAATTCGTAGTGAACTCCATTTTGGTGAAATGTGGGTGTGAAATTATATAAATTATATATATAATTTATTTATTTACATATGTTAAAAAAAAAAGGAGAAGGAAGCGTTGCGTTTTGGCCAAAACGCAGTACTCCCCTCCCCTAATTCAATTAGGGCTAAAATCCCTAATTTTCTTTTCACTCTCTCCCTCCCGTCGCTCTCTCTCTTTCTCCCGAAATCTCTCTTCGCTTTGCCGCGCCTCTTCCTCTTCTCCGCCACTCTCTGCGGCTCACTGGCAGTTCCTCTGACCGCCACCATCACCACCGTCGCGGCCATCTCTCATCTCTGTTTCTCTATCTCCCTCTATTATTCTCTATCCCTCTTTATTTCGCTCTCTCTCGCTCTCTCGCTTTCTCTCTCTCTTTGTCCCTCCGCCGCGTCTCTCCCACAGTAGCGCCTCCCTCAGCCACCGCCTAGCCACATCTCATTCTCTTTCTCTCTTGTGCACGAAGATCAGAGCTTTCTCACTCTGTCCCTCGCAGGCTCGCGCGCGACTACAGCGCTCTGTTTCTCCCTTGTTCGTTCGTTCTGCTCTTTCTGCCTCTGTAACACCTTCTGCAACCTTCGCAGAGCCCCAATCATTCAGTTAGCAGCAGATCCTCGAAAACCCTAGACTGTGATTCCTTCTCTACGTAGGTAAGAATTGGTTCTTGAGTTTGGTTATAGTTTTAGGGTTTAGTAATTCGGGTTAATTGCTAACATTTGCTTCAAATTGGAAGCATTATAGGTTTCAGACTGAATCGAATGACGAACGGAAGCTAGGTCTGCGATTCGAAAAAACCCTAGATGAGGAGATTTCTACTCTATTTGTTAAATTGAATGAATCTAGGGTTGAATCTAAGGTGAAAGGTTTTGTATATGTTTAGAATATAAGTGGAATACGAATAGAATATAATTTCTGAAATGTTTATATGTGATTATGAAGATTAAGTATATAATGCTATAGAAATTAGATTGTCTGATACGAAAGAAGCATGTTAAAAGATAATGAGATCGAGTTGAATTGATTTGAATAGTTTCCCTTAGAGTTAATTTGATATATACATGCAAATAGTTGGAATTTGGGATTTGAGTTTAAGGATTGATGCAGTCTTTTTCATTATAAGTTGCCCTGCATATAGGCAAGCAAAATACGATCTCCATATTATGAAAATAGATTTCCATACCTTG
Organism: Dillenia turbinata; assembly: GCA_037126225.1. NCBI lineage: Eukaryota > Viridiplantae > Streptophyta > Magnoliopsida > Dilleniales > Dilleniaceae > Dillenia > Dillenia turbinata. The sequence goes on from JBAMMX010000020.1 coordinate 9,635,624, forward strand.
AAAATGACATATGGTTTGAAACGTTTGGATGAGAATCGAAAAGTTTATGATTTTTAAAAGAATTTCTATCTTGATGGAAATTTATTATTTTAGGCTTGTTTACGACTTTGAGTGGTTTAGGATTGAATTAGACTTGGTTTTGATTGTATTATTTATTTATAAATAGAATGAAATTGATGACATTCGAATGTATGCAAAAAATTTGAAGAATTTGGATTTGTACAAACTTAGGGAAGATGGATAAACCCTAAAAATATTTGGAAATTGATGACATAATTGTGATTGTATGTTAGGAAAGATCAATTGAGGATCGAGTTGGAACTTGAAAAATGCCGAGAAAAGGTAAAGAAATTTTGCATATTATGGGATGCTTTGCTGCAGTTTTATTTACTTGATTTGAGTATAAATTTGTTGTCAAAACCTAGGAAAAATACATTAGAACATATACCTAGGAGTGCAGAAATTTTTGGACATGTATTGGTTTTGAAATGAAATGATTCTTTGTATGTTAGGGTGCTGAAATGTGTCCTTTAGTGAGTCCATTATATGCAGAATTTTAGAGATTTAAAATGGCACCATTATGTATGTATTATGTCTTGAAATGAGGAGAAATGGTGTGCAGATTTTCAGTGGGTGTTAGTGATGGTGTTTGAGTGACTTGTGTGCATTGAGAAGCTTGAGAGGTGTTGTGTGGATGTAGAAAATTTCTGCATATGTCATGACTTTTGGGTGTCCAGATACATGCCAAAATGGAGAGGAAGGAAGGGTCAAATGTGCAGAAAATTTGGGTATTCATGCTGAAGTTTGGGACTAAATTTTGGATTTGAGGGAGTGTGTTGTTGGGGTATATGCTGGCCCTTGTATGCGAACGAGAGATTGGATTGGAGTGAGCTCTGTGCGGGATTGGTTGAGTACCAACACTTGAGTCTTGTATATATGTTGCATGCATGAACAAAATATGAGGAGTTAGGGTAGTGGTCTAAAGGACTTAACATGACATTGGAAATTTGAAAGTGAAAAGCATGTATCTTAGCTAATTGAATAACATGTAGTCCTTTAGTATAACTTTCTCTACACAACTCCAAATGACATGAGGTTTTCTACCTTAGACACTAGACATCCTTAGCTTTAAAATGAAATAAGAACCCCCTGATCTGGATATGTGTATTAGAAGTTATAGTCTGTTTCCTATAACTGCGCAAGTTTGAAACTTGTTGATTTTATACATTCATAAGTGTTGGGTGTCTCGGTTGAGGGGGAGCACTTTTCTTCGCTTCGTGGTATTATTGGGGAGTGCGCTACCCTCTCCCATACTGTGAGTGAGACTCTAATCTCTTGCATGAAATAGTGAAACTTGATTTTTATCGTGTTTTCAACAAAACATGTTTTCGATATGCATTGATTCGACGTGTGACTCTAAATTTCAAATCTGTTTTATGATTATTGGAGTGTCGTAAATTTATGTTTTCGATGATTATGCATCCATGGTTTGAAATGAATTAATATTGTGCCATTATTTGAGAACTAGAATGTTTTCTATGCTACCATTGCATTGGTATGTTGATTTGAAATGATTTTGATGAAATGTATTGGCACGCGAATTTGAAATATTTTGATGAACTATGTGGGTTAGATGCCTACTAGTTATGAGATGATACAACTATGTGGTTGGATGCCTACTAGTTATGAGTTGGTATGATGATATGATATTACTTGATTGATTTCCGTAGCTACGAAAGGCTTTTGTAGTGGCACTGGGATGCCCGGATACGCTTTTGCAGGAGGTATCCGCAAACGTCACATATGCATGTGATAGGAGCGGCTGGTTGAACCCATATTGGGGGAGGACGTGTGTGACGCCACTGTCTAGTACCGGGCAGGGTCCTATTGACGAGTCTGAGTAAGCAAGGGCCAAGTTCATGGCCAACGTCGGGGTAGAGAGCGATTTTTAAACATTTGCATAATAAAACCCCCCGATGCGCCTGTCCTTGGTCATGGTTGACCTTTGCCAGGATCCTTTCGGCTTACTCTATAATATGCTTGATTTTTAATTGGATGCATAAACGTATGATGTCGTGTGATTGATTAAATGATTTCATTTTACTAAACATACCATGATTTACTGCAAAACTTGAGTTATTGTTTACGAATGATCTTATTTGACACTCTAATGGTTCACCTACACTATTTGTGCTTGATATTAATCCCCTCACTCATTGAGTATCTTCCTTGATACTCACCCCTCTCCTTTCCCTCCTCAGACAGGGTTATTGTGCTAGAGCGACGCATTCGGCTCTAGAGGGCTTGGTGGCTCATTAGTAGATTTGGTTATTCACGACGGTGAGAATTTAATTTAAGTTGAAATTTGAAATCTTTATTTTATATCGACACTGCGAGGTCTTGATATTGATATCCATAATTGGTCGTGTACATTTTTATGGGGTGACTGTATAAATTATGGATATTATTTGTGAAACTCTCATAGTATACTTGCATTGAGGCATTTGTAAGCATTTAAAATGTAATTTGGAAATTTGTTGTACAATTTGTATTAAATTTAGACCGCTCGGTGTGGCGGTTGCTCATGCTCTAGTTGGACATGACAGTAGAGGTCAGTGGCTAGAACTGCTAGTACTGCTGTGGGTTGGTTGATTGTTGTGAGGCCGGGATGACCATTTTATTTAATTAATAGGATGGTTATGAATTATATAGGTTAAACTGTACATGGGAGACCTCCAAACTATGGAGAAATTCTGCTTGATTTTCTGTAAAAATGTAGCCGGTATCCAGGGCAACGGGCGACTGCTCACGATCCCGGTTCAGGGCGTGACAGCATAGGCCGGGGAATGCGCCTCTTCTAGTATAGCCTTCCAGAGATCTTTATTTTTCGGAATACATATTCGTTTCCCATACTCTATAATTCCATCATCCCAAATCCGGAATTCACCACATTCCTCGGTTTGGATTTTCTCAACAATACCCTTTAATTCATCATCGGTAGTCTGAAGCTCCCGAATACGATCCACCAACGTGGGTCTGACTACAAACTTAGCTAATAAAGTACCTTGATCATCCTTAACCAACTCGACTCCAAGTGCTCGGAGTCCGACTAAACAAGAGAGGTAAGAACTCCCTTGGAATGCCATAGATGAGGATTTGCGACTTAAAGCATCAGCAATAACATTCGCCTTCCCGGGGTGGTAATCAATCACCAAGTCATAGTCCTTAATCAGCTCTAACCACCTTCTTTGTCTCAAATTGAGCTCCTTCTGAGTGAGCAAGTATTTGAGACTCTTGTGATCGGTAAAGATCTTGCAAGTAACCCCATACAAATAATGCCACCAAATCTTTAAGGCAAACACAATGGCAGTTAGCTCCAAATCATGAGTAGGATAGTTCACTTCGTACTTCTTTAGTTGGCAAGAAGCGTAAGCAATCACCTTATCACCTTGCATCAGCACGCACCCTAATCCTTGCTTGCTAGCATCACTGTAAATTACATAATCACCACCGCTACTAGTAGGGAGAGCAAGGGTAGGAGCGGAGGTCAACCTTTGCTTAAGCCCTTGAAAACTACCCTCACACTTTTCATCCCATTCAAATTTGACTCCCTTCCGAGTCAAATTCGTCATTGGAGTTGTTATTTTCGAGAATCCTTCTACGAATCTCCGATAATACCCTGCTAATCCGAGAAAACTTCTCACATCGGTGATATTTTTAGACTGCTCCCACTTCAAAATGACCTCTACCTTCTTTGTATATACAAAAATCCCATCTCTGGAAACCACATGTCCCAAAAACCCAATCTCTCTTAGCTAAAACTCGCATTTGAAGAACTTGGCATGCAACACCTTCTCCCTAAGAGTTTGCAAAATGATTCAAAGATGTACGAAATGTTCTTCATTACTCTTGGAATACACCAAGATGTCGTCGATGAAGACTATGATAAATTTATCAAGATAGGGATGGAACACTCGATTCATGATATCCATGAAGGCCGCAGGAGCATTCGTCAACCTAAAGGGCATTATTAGGAATTCGTAGTATCCATACCACGTTCTAAACGTAGTCTTGTGAACATCCTCATCCTTAATCTTCAACTGATGATAACTAGACCTTAAGTCGATCATTGAAAAGACACTTGCACCTTGGAGTTGATCGAACAAATCATCAATCCTCGGAAGAGGATACTTATTCTTGATCGTTGCCTTGTTGAGCTGTCGGTAGTCAATGGATAGCCGAGTGTTCCGTCCTTTTTCTTCACAGACAGAATTGGAGCACCCTAAACTGAGATACTCGGTCTGATGAATCCTTTCTCCAACAACTCTTGGAGCTGAATCTTTAGTTCTTTCAACTCTGCGGGTGTCATTCAATACGGAAGAATAGAGATCGGTGCCATGCCGAGATTTATGGTAAAATCAAACTCCTGGTCTGGTGGCAGCCCAGGAAACTTTTTCAAAAAAAACATCCAGAAACTCATTCACCACAGGAATATCATCCAGACTAGGGCTTCCCACCGTGGTATCAACAATATGAGCCAAATAAGCTTCACATCCTTTATGTACTAATCTCCGTACTTCAAGAGCTGAAATTACACAACTCGGCAGCACTCGCCGTTCACCGGTGAATACAAGCAAGGGTTGTCCTGGCCTTCGGAATTCCACTTCCTTAGTGAAGCAGTTCACGGAAGCTCGGTGAAGATACAACCAATCCATGCCTAGAATGGTGTCAAAATCTTTCATTTCCAACGAAATCAAATCCGCCTCGAGAGTTATCTCACTGATTTTCACCTCACAAGATATATACACTGTATCCCTAATCAAGTGTTCTCCCAAGGGTGTCATAACCAATAATTCTTCAACAAGTGGAATTAAAGGCCTATTAGAATGCCTGGCAAACCCCGTACTCACAAAGGAATTATTAGACCCAGTATCTATGAGTACATGCGCATCAATATCAAAAAATTTCATCGTACCTATAAATATAAACCATAAACAAAATTATATCATTCACATTCCTTAAGTCATAATCACAATCCATTAAATCACAATCATAAATCATTCATGTCACATTTTCAAATTTAGAACTTAAAATTCATTAGAGATTACCTGTGACTATGTCAGGATTGACTTGGACTTCTTCATTAGTCATGGCGTAAATTCGGGTCTGAGTTCTAGGTTGAGGGCATTGTGTGGGGGCAGCTATAATATTACTTTCGGTGCCCGTCCTCAGGGTATTGCTAGTGGAAGGTGTAGAAGCAATCGTCGGATCTCTTCTAGAACCACTCGGGGGACCTCGAACTTATCGGCTTCCTTACCCTTCGACATTCAACTCCAGACAAGAGTGCCGAAAGTGACCCTCATTCCCACAATAATAGCATCTTTTGGGTTCCCTGTACAGATCCGGGTGATACCCCTTGTAATTCGGGAAAATTTCTCATCTGCCACCCCTGGACCCTACTCCCATACCAATAGTTCTGCTGGGAGCACTTGGCCTAAAAGTCGATTGGCTTTGAGGAGGGCCAACCGACCTTGAAGCAGGCCACCGCTTTGAAAGCCTATAGTTCTGTTATTCTTAGAGCCTTGGCTCGGTATGAATCCGTCGGACCTCTTCTTCCCATGGTGATCCCTAATATTTCCCCTTTCGAGCACTATCTGTTCGGCCCTTAAGGCCAACTACAATACATTCTGGTACGTGTGTTCATTTGTAACCGACATCCTTTCTCGAATATTCAAATTTAAGCCATCCTCAAACTTGAAGTGCCGATACTCTTTGGAGGCTATTAGCTCCGGTATAAATAAGGATAGGTTTTTAAATTTCGCCTCATATTCCATTACGGACATATTTCCTTGGCGAAGTCGAAGAAATTCTCTTCTCTTCAAATCCCGATCGAATCGGGTGTAGAACCTCGTATCTAATTTCCTAAGGAAATCGTGCCAAGTGAGAGGTGTAGCTGCTCTTTCCTCTACTCCATCCCACCATAAGCTAGCATCGTTGTCTAACAATCTCACGGCTACCAAGAGCTTCAAACTATCCTCCATACTATATCCGTTACAGCTTTTCTGACCTTCTTGATCCATTTCTTTGCCTCTATTGGATCACCAGATCCCGAGATGGTCTCACATCCCAATTTCCTTGCTTCTTTGATTAATTTGGACAACTGAACTGGGGAACGACTGATTGGTGTAGCAACCGGAGGAGGAGGTGCTAGTGGGGTACTGGGTACAGCAGCTGGCACTAAAGGAGGAACAGGTGGAGGGACTGAAGTCATATATGGAGCTTGGAACTGTGCTCCGAAAGTGCTTCACCACTCCATTACTTGCTGAAGAGCGGCAATAGGAGTCGAAATCTTGATAGAAGGAGCCGGGTGTGTGGACGCAGAAGGAGAAAGAGCATGCGAGGACGACTCATCCTCGTGCTCCGGTGGAGGAAACTCGTTCACATTCCTCATTCTCTTTCGTGGAGGCATAGTAGTCTACAAGACAAAATATTATAATTAAGTCAAAGGATTAAGCGAATAATAATACTTAACCCCCTAAAAAGAATATTTCTAATTTCCTAGGAAATCCATAGAGGGCTCTGTATATTCTCTGGAAACCTTTAAAAGATCTAAACCTTTTTCAAAAAACAAAAAATAAAAGTTTCAAAGTTTTTAGAAAACTTTCGGGACATTTGAAAACTTTTCAAAACCATCAAACCTTTAAAATCGTGAGCCTAAACTCTGTTACCAAAAAAGCTGTCACGCTCCAATCCTCGGATCGACCACGTAACAACTGTCGCGTTATCTTGATACACGGACAGAACCTCCCCATATATCGGGACTCCGCAAGACTACAAATCAGTACAACAATTCTTCCGAGACATAAATCCATTAGAAATAGGAAAAATCATAAAACAATACACATGCAAAGGACCCATCCGGTCCGTCCCTGTACACACAAGCACACATCAGCACATAATTGGAGAGGGGGTTCCTGTACATGCAAGTATGCAATATGGCCATCATAGCCATTCCAGAGTTCGCTGTATAAATAAAGCATTCAAAATAAAAGAAATCCCAAATCATAGTCGTAAGATTTGACTAATACTTACCTGAAAAAAAGAAGCCAGTATCAATAAAGTCCAAATGGTATTAGATGTACAAAATTTCGTGAAATCGAAAAAAAGTATCAAAATTCAATATTTTAAACCAAATGTCACATTCAAACAATAAGTTTTACCCAAAATGAAATTTAAAAGAAAATGAACAAGTTTCAAACAAACTCCAATATAAACTATGTAAGAATTCCATCAATTCTTACTCCTATATATGAAACAAGTATTGATTTAATCCATACCAAAAGAATTATACAAATCTTCCTTTCCATGGATTTCAGATCAAACCAAAATAACCTTACTTCACTATAATACCTAAACAAGTCAGCGGATAAACCTTCCCAAACTCCAATTGCTGTCGCAACCTAAACTTCCTCTGAAAGATGTAAAAGAGAGGGGTGAGTATGGGAAAATACTCAGTGAATGGAGTGCAATGGTATGATTGTGTGATAAATGAGGGATGAATGTGGGAGAGTCAAAATATATCTCAAAACAACACTTTATATATATAAAAGCCTTTTTAGTAAATCAAGATAATTCACAAAATATGCATCCACGTCAAATATTCTTTCAGAAAATCACAAGGGTCTCATCGAAATCACTTCCGTCATGAGTTTGGCCGAACCCAGACGAAAGCCCGCCAAGGGGTTTTCCAATTCAGTATTTCAAAACACTACCCCCTTCTTTGGCGTTGGCTCGTACCTCACTGGGGTACAATCCGGATAGTCCGACGTGGTAGAGAAAATGCCATGTCTACCTCCCTCGTAATAAAAACCCCAACCACGTCACCCCGTCGGGTCGCTCCGTGAAGGGAATGACTATAGCCATTTCACTCTGCACCATCATTTAACAATCATTCAAATTACAATCAATGTGTCATATTTCATCAAACAAATTCCAAAATCACGCTACAAGCATTTACAAATCAAATATCTAATGTAAATGGCACAGATTCATTTATAATTACATAGGATACATTCGTAATTCAAATTTCCATTTCAGACATCCCACCATCATAAATAATTTCATATAAAACAAGTACAAATCATTCAAAATCATTTTACAAAAGAATTTCAAAACAATTTTACTCATTTACTACACAATGGACCATCCACTCACCTTTAGGGAGGGTATTCACTCCCTATTTCTACAAATTTTCCAAAATGACTCCTTTTAAGTCTCCAAAAGGTCAATTTAGACCAATAATTCACAATTTCAATTCAAATACCAAGGAAAGCTATTCTAATAAACCCAACAAGTTTTTAATTTTATCTAACACGTTTCTTTCATATTAATCAGCCTAAATTCATGTAGAATTTAGACGTAACCCTAGAAATCACATATCAAATTCAGGAAAATGCATTCTCTTCAAATTCTACATATTTTCAGAACATATACAAAGCTCATATTCTAAATTCAAACTAAACACATTCAATTTTTGAAGGAACTAGAATTTCTCTCACCTAGGGTTTCACAATTTACAGTCCTATAGCATCCGTGCGCCATTCAATTCAGTCTGGGACTTGCAGTGCTTCTAGACCGAAACAAAGTTCAATAATTAGGTTCAATCACCAAAAGAAATCGAAACCCTAGAATCTATAAATCAGAAATTCACCTTACTTGCGTAGTGGAGAACTCGCAAATTCGCCAAGGGTTTTCGAAGGTCTAGGATGGATGTTGGTTCGAGGCTTCAATGAAGACTGCAGAAGGACTCTCGGCGGGGAAAGCAACGTCGTGTACGAACAAGCGAGGGACAGAGTGAGAGAGCTCTGTTCTGTCGCATGCGAGAGAGAGAGAGAGAGATGATAGAGAGAGAGACAGAGAGTCACGACGGCGGTGGACAGCGACGGAGAGGGAGTCATAGGAGAGTGAGAAACAGAGAGATAGAGAGTGAGAGCGGCGAGCGAGAGGGAGAGAGATCGAGAGAGAGCGCACGAGAGAGAATGCGGGAGAGAGATTAGGGCTTTCAAGCCCTAATTAAATCATGGGGACGAAGCGTTTTACCCCAAAACGCTGTGTCTCCTCTCTCTCTCTCTCTCTCTCTCTTTTAATAAATAAATATATATTTATACTCTCATCATATTAAAGTTCTAAATTTAGTAACAATAGAATACACTACGAATTTGTAACACGTGCGTTTTAATTATACCAAAAATTCAAATTCAAGACTCCAAAATCAAAAATCAATAAAATTTAAAATTTCCCATTATATTATAAATACATTAACAAAAACTTCTAATATCGGATTTTCGGTCTTACACAACCCGAACAATCAAAATCAAATGTATGCATAAGGCCATGTCGGCCAATCAAAGAAATCTTAATAAAATTTTCACAACCTCCAAATGTCCCAAAATTCATAATAATGTCTAAATGTTCCAATAAAACCAAAAAGTTTTGCAAAGGCAAATATAAACAAAAGTTTATAAAGTTCCACAATAATCAAGTAAGAATTTTACCAATACTTGCTGCTCAAAAGTAAATAAAGCAAGTATCGATTAAATTCAAACCAAAATGAACAGTACAAAGCCTCCTTCCACGGATCATACTATATCAACTCAAAAATAACATCTGCATCATCAATATCTATAACAATTTAGCAAAAACGTCTTCAACTGGTTTCAATGACTTCTCCCACCTAAACTTCCTCAGAAAAATATAAAAGAGATGAGTGAGTATGAGAATACTCAATGAGTGGAGTGCAATGGCATAATTGTGTCTATAAATGAGGGGTGAATGTGGGAAAGTCAAATTATATTTCATAAATAACTCTTTGAATGTAAAATAGTCTCAACAAATTAGAATAATTCAAACAAATATGCATTTACATATTTCAGACTTTCCGAAAATCATGGGGTCTCCCTAAGAAATCACTCTCATCCTAGGTTTGGCCTAATCCAGACGAAAACCCACCAAGGGGTTTTCAATCCACTTATTTCGAAATACTATATCCCCATTCATTGGCGTTGACTCGTAACTCACCGAGGTGTGTCTAGATATAGCACGATTTCGGCAAAGGGAGCCACATCTACCTCCCCCGCTTATCCAACCCCAGTCACGTTACCCTGTCGGATCCCTCCGTAGAGAGAATGACTATAGTCATTTACCTCATGCACCATCTTTTTACAAATATCCAAATTACATTCCGTGTGCCATGTTTCAACAAACAATTCCCAAAATCATACCAAATCATTCATGAATCAAATATCCAACATCATATGGCACACATTCATTTATAAATACAATGGATGCATATATGATTCAAATCTTCGTTTCAGACATCCAACAATCATAAAAAAATTTATATAAAACATATAAAATCATTTAAAATCATTTATTAAAGAATTTAAAATAATTTGCTTATTTAAAGGCATAACGAACCATCCACTCATCTCTTGGGAGAGTTGGCACTCCCAATCCACAATTCAATCCAAGAAAAGTTCCTCCTAACACTTCAATTGTTTCAACCTAAGATAACAAGAACAATTTCATCACTTAAAAATGTCAATATTAGGATTAACCAAAATTTTTCTCAATTGTCTCATAATCTAAATTTTTCTATACAACCATGTTTTAGAAAAACTATCATATCATAGCCTAAAAAACTTAGATTGAGATAATTCCAATTGCTACTTAAAGTTAAGATATAAGACTATAACCTTTGTGTTTATAACTAGACTCAATTCCAATCACATAAAATTACCCAAATCTATGAATGTTAGTCCTAAATTCATGACCATATTTGCGCAGTCACTGAAGAATCGCCATAACTTTCATTATATATATCGGATTTAAGTGATTTAAGTCTCAAATTAAAGATAAGATATAGATCTACAATTTTTCTATTTAGGGTTTTGCCAAATTTTTCCTAGAATTCTAATCAAATTCACGGCGAAATTCACAGGTAGAACATGGACAGAACAGAGTGTTTCTACAAAATAGGTGTTTTTGAAAAATCACAAAAAATCCAATTTTAAACGAAATACTTACTACAATATGTCATTTTAAAGCTCTAAAAGTCTAGTTTTATAAAAAGACAATCTCACTTAATTTACTTGCACGTAGAAGAAGTTATAATGGAAAAACCACAGCATGCACAAGCTGTCCCATTTGTAGAAAATCAAGGTTTCAACTAGATCTCACTTTTCACCATTATTCTAAGTTCGGATCATTAATCCATGCTTTGTTTACCTAATTACATAATTTTTTATTCATCCCAAACCCTAAATCCAATATTTTATAACCCTAGCCATCAATTTCCCAATTCAATTGGTCCAACCCTAAGAACAAAAATTCAAATTTCTAATGAAAATCTTGAATACAAATTTATGGATGAGAAATTACCTCTATTTTGTGATCGATTTGAGTCGAGGACGTCGGATTTCAAAAATCCATAATTTTCCTTTCGTGTGGAAACCCTAGATTTTCTCCAAAATCTCTTCCATCATAGACTCCATTGGGATTTTAGGAGATGATTGAGGTGGTTCAGTGATGAAGAAATAAATTGTTGGAAAGAGGAAGTGAAGATGGTGGTTGAGAGGAATGAAAGCAGAGGATTCGAGAAGAGAGAGTGCTGAGAAATGAGAGAATGAGAGAATGAGGGGGAAAAAAAATGAATTCGGGTGAGGAGGAAAAAAAGGAGTAAAGGTGGGTTTTTTTTTTTTTTTCCTACTTTTCTTACTCCTCTCTCTCTCTCTCTGACTTTTCTTGGTGTTACATCTGCGGTTTGGGAGACGGATTACAAGTGTTGGAGGCCTTGGTCGGGGTTGATTCCCGTTGTTTCCTTCAGCCGCCATTGATGAAATTAGGGATGGGAGGGATATTAGACTGAAATATGCAAAAGACAAACCCGAGTTAGATCCTGAGCATACAAAAACTTAAGAAACTCGATTGATTCCAGGCCTTCACTTTGCATGCAACCGAAAAATTAGAACAAGATTTATGTAGTATTTTTCTTTTTCCTTTTCTTTCCTTTTTTTTTTGGGGGGGAAATACATTATATGTAGCATTTAAGTGTACATAAAATGGAGCTGAGATGAATGGTATGCGCAAAATGGGAAAAAAAGGTATAATAAGAAATAAAAACATCACTAGCAAAAGATCAAACAATTTTAAGAGCAAGCGCACAGACCCCTCCCAATAAATAAATAAATATGACAATGTTTGCTGCCCCCACTGGAAACAAAGAAGAGAAGAACTAAAACAACTTGGGGGGTACTTCTACCTCCAATAAAAAAAAATTAATTAATTAAAATCAAATGAAAAAGCCAAAATTGAGCAGGCATTGTTGAAAACACGAAAACCTCTCCTCCTTGGCGTCAAAATCAAATTACACTTATAAAAAGCATAAACCCTAAAAAGAGTGCGGAGAAAAAAGTAGAAATATAGATGGGGAACAGCAAATGAGATTAAAGTAGAAAAGAAAAACGAAAAATCTTCATGAACTCACATCGTTTCTCTAGTACAACTCCCCAAAAACGAGAGAAAGGGGGAGAGGGGAGGGAGAATCCCATAAAAGAAAACTCTTAAGAAGACTACGGACCTTGGAGATAGAGAGGGAGAGAGAGAGAGAGTTTGAGAAGTTTTTTTGGCGTGAAGAAAAATGCAAGAGAAGAGGTTCAGATATATAGAGTTTGAGGCAACACACGGTCTATTAGTCTCTCAAGCCACCGTTACTCTTCTTCTTTTACCATCCTTGATATTAACGTGAAAAAAAAAAAAATTCTTAAATAAATGTCAATTGTACGACATTCATCATAATAATAATAATAATAATAATAATAATGTATTATTATTATTATTATTATTATTATTATTATTGGATAAGTTAACCTCTAGATGGCACAATTCACTAGGGAAGATTCAATATTTTGTGTATTTTTTGAATTTGATTATATATAAGTTATGGGTCAAAAATAAATTTAGTTAAATCCTACATTAGCATTTGAAATAATGCTTTGGTATATGCAACCATCACCATAAACCTAAAAAAAAAAAAAAAAGTCATTTATTTAATGCCTGATCAGAAATGGAGAAGATTCCCATAAATGTTTCTAATTTCTGACTGGAAAAAGTGCCATTTATTTAATAATCAGAAAAGGAGAAAGACAAGTATCGCAATATGTTTTCAAGTTTGTTTGTTTGTGTCAGTGTAAATCTGACACCTTATTGATGCCCGATTTCGCCTATTGCCTAATGTTGCACATAGTCTCAGATTACATCCGCCACATGCCTCGGGCTGAGTCATGCCCGAGGCGGATTTAACTCTGCCCTAATTTTTGTATTTTTGTAATTAATTTTTAGGTGAGATCAAGTTTATTGCATGACTCAGATTCCCTTAATTTTAAATTTTCAGCAGATGAGAGCTAATAGATAATCACAATTTCCATCGTGAACTCGAATGTACTTGAATGGATAATTGCCATGACTCGTTCTCAAGCTAAATACATGGGGTGGGGTAAATTAGTTGTTGGCTTTTATCAATTTTTTTTTTTTTTTTGACTTCTAACTATAATTAATCATATATATATATATATATATCACTTGTATTCAAATATATATATATATATATTACTTAATCTTCGGTATTCAAAAATTTGAATAATCCAATTCGAGTAGTTGTAAGACTCAATGTATAGACCAATTATCTTGATACATTTTTTTTTCTATTTTCTAAACTCAAATTTGAGATTTTGATAATATTCTACCATTAAACCCAAATGTCATTGGTCAGCTAAATATATATATTGTCAAGTTATTCTGTTTCAATTAGGAGTGTAAGTGAGTCAAGCTACTCGCGAGTAGCTCAATCTCAACTCGAGACATACTCGAACTCGGCTCGATTTAATTGATAGAGCTAAGTTCGAGTATATAAATTTAAGTATCGAGTCGAATTTGAGTATTAAAATACTCGACTCGAAATGTTCACGAGGTTAATCGAGTTTTTATATATTATATTATATTTTATAAATTTTAAGTTTAAATTTTAGTTTATATTTAAATTTGAGCTCGAACTTGATCTCTACAAGTATTCGAGTCGAGTCGAGTCTATCCCGAGTATTATAAAATTTCTTTCGAGTCGAGTTCGAGTTTGAAAATTTAAGCTCGATTGAGTTCGAGTCGGACAATTTCTAATCGAGTCAAGTTCGAGTAATGCAATGTATCAATTCAACTCGGCTTGATTACATCCCTAGTTTCGGTGGTGGTCATTTTAAATGCCTCGTATACACCATGTAAGTTGAGTGTACCAAACTCCGATTAATAGAGTAGATCGGGAGAATTCACATCAGTTATGGCGCTTTAGGTTGATTTTGTGCTCCAAGAGAGGGTTCTGGATTTAAATAAATAAATAAATAAATGGTGTTTTGATACAAAACCAAGAATAATCTTTTGCCATGATCTAGAATAAAGGTTGCACCAATAGCACTTAACACGTTTTATTCTGGGTCCGGTCTGAAAGATGGCCATGGTCCAAAACAAACTGTGTTTTGTTTGGACTAGGGGACATTTCAGTGATGTTGGTGAGAACAGATAGTGATGAAAAATAAGAAAGTTGAAATTTGGTAAAAATAGTCTAAATTTGATGCGTTATGACATACTTTTTTTTTTTTTAACATGAACACTTGAACATGAACCGTTTGCCATTTGAGTATCCCTACGAAGACCTGTTATCACATACTAAGCTTATAAAATCTTATCAAATTTCACGTACCAAACTTCATATTGCATCACATTGTAAGGTTCGTGAATTTTACCATATGACATGAATTGTAACTAATATTTTGAATATATGATTTATCATGCATTAAATCTAAACAGTTCATCGTCTTGACTTTTTTTTTTCTTTTTTTCATTTGAAATTTCTTTTCTTAGTTGTTAAAAACAATCCATTATGAGTTTCTTTATCTCTTGTTCTTGCTGTCATGTAAGAAGAGAGACATGGTAATAATGTTGCCTAAAAATTGGTTGATAAGTTTATCTGCGTTGCTGAGCCTTCTCAATTTATCTTATCCGCGCTTTGACGTGTTGCTTTTTAGAATATGAACTTTTAATCTAAGAAGAAGAAGAAGAAGAAGAAGAAGGTTTGTCTCCAACCAAATTCCTAATTCTTTGCATACTATTCATAATTCTTAAGAACTTTTTTCTTTTTGAAATTATTATTATTATTATTATTATTATTGAAATGCAAGACATGTATGTAATCTGTCTTCAAAACATAATTTTGGTTTTGTAGAATTATCAAGCAGCTGTGTGCTTTATACAGACAACCACATGTTGTAACAATGTTAGAAAAATATTTACCTAAAACATATGAGAACTATCATTAAACATAAAAATCAACATGCCTCCGAGGTTTTGTATGAAAACATAAAACTGTTTCGCTCAAAAGGAAATTTGAAAATGATAAAAACCATTTACATGAACCCTCACAAGCTTAGATTTGAAGTTCCTGACACCAAAAGCAACAACATCAAAAGAGGCCTCATTACCATGGTTGCTAGTTCACCATCTTCCCTTCAATATGCGGAGCATGGAAGCTTTCAATTTACATTGTGATCACCATCACCATTGGAAGAGGCCTCATTGCCATCCTTAATGTTATTTGGCTTGGCATTAGGACTGGCATTGGGACCATTGATAGGGACATCCACAACCGTAATGTACCTTGAGGGATTAGGTACATCTGTCCCACCTGCATGCTTGTAAAACCCTGCAGGATTGAAAAATCTTCCATGGCAAACACAAACAATTTTTAACTCCTCGTCATCACTGAACTTATAGAGAACGCCTTCAATTCTCCGTCCAAATGGACCATTGCCTACCGTAGTTACACTAGGCATCATTTGCACAACATCCACACCAAATTCATTTACTTCAGCAGTCCTGGCCCTCCTTGCTGAGCTTTCAGGTGCTATTTCAAAGCTTAGCCTCCTGTTCCTAACATGGGCATTGTTGTTTGGTTGCTCAGTCCTGGCAACCTCAGCTGCTTCTGCTCCGGTGGGGCTCATTCTCTCCACAGTCCTTGATCCTATTCGCAATGTTGGTATGCCAGGAGGGATCCTTACGAGGTTCATTCCTATACATTAGTTAATCATAATTATGCAATTAAAATCGCAGAAGTCTGAGACTTACCTATATTAATTTTCCATAATATGCTATTGCTTAACT
The DNA here is from genome assembly GCA_037126225.1 of Dillenia turbinata. Classification (NCBI taxonomy): domain Eukaryota; kingdom Viridiplantae; phylum Streptophyta; class Magnoliopsida; order Dilleniales; family Dilleniaceae; genus Dillenia; species Dillenia turbinata. The sequence continues at coordinate 9,651,887 of JBAMMX010000020.1, forward strand.
ATAATTAAAGATTCCTTATCTAAAATTTAGGAAACCCTCTGAAAAAGCCATTCATACCTCTCATTTGAACTTGGAGTAATGCTCTAATCTATTTGTGCTTCACAGGGAAAATATAGAATGACAAAAAAATTGCAAAATAGAAATAAAAAATGCTTCAGAATGTAAGAAATAATTAATTCAAAAGCTCATAAAAGGATGCTTTAGAAAATGCAGAAGAATTCCTTTGTGCTAATTTAAACAAATAAAGCACTCCAATCCGACCAAATCTTTAAGGAAAAACCAAAATTGTCATGGGAAATATTGCAAAGGCCAAAAAAGCAAGAATGCTTTATGAAAACAAAAGTTATGAATAATTTTGTAAATCAAAAACACTTTCCAAGAATGAAGTGCTATCCAACAAGGAAAAGAAAGCACTCCAACTCAACCAAGTCTTAAGAGAATCAAGTATGTGAGCATCACATCTTTCATTTGGGTGAAAGCAAAGCTTCCTTTGAAACATCATTCAATGTAGAATGGATTAGTGAGTGAAGGATAACTGTAGCTACGTCCAAGAAGAGATTAGGCTGGTAATCAAATCACAGTGTGTTCCTTCTTGGCACTTATCAGTACAATAAATTTTGTTAACAAAATAATAGTAATAATAATTATTCTAGTTTATTGCTTACTAATCCTGCTACTTTAATGCCCCTTGTTATTTTGTGAATAGATATAACATTTCATCCTTACTCGAGCTTACAATGTGGATCTTTAGATTTTAAAAGTTATGCGTGGATAATTAAGCAATCCAATTAATACTTTTGTCGATACATATCCAATCCAGTTATATTTGTCGATGTGTTGTTTTGTTAGATCACTCTATAAGCTCTTTTTCATTGATGGTTATGCAATCTTCTTTTTTGTTTGTTGATTTGTTGTTAGATTCATTAAAATCTAACTTTTGTCAAGTATTTATTTTTGTCAATATACTAATAGATTCACTATATAAACTCTTTTTTAACAATAATTATGCAATTTACTAATTTTTGTCGATATATTGTTTGATTGATTAAAAGCTTATTCTTGTCGCATATAATGTATTCCTCTTGTTTCAATACGCTGTTAAATTAGAAAATAAAGGTGCTTCCTGTTGTACACACACACACACACACATATATATATATATCCGATGAAGTCTTTTCTGTCGATATGCACTTAGATTCACTCTATAAACTCTATTTTTTCAATAGTTATGCAACCTATTAATTTTTGCCAACATATTGTCTAATTCACTAAAAGCTTATTTTTTTCGCATATATATTTTTTGTCGATATATTGTTAAATTAGAAAATAAAGGAACTGCCTTTTGTTAAAAAAAAAAAGGAGGAGAAATACATATCAAAATTAGTTATTTTGTTGACATGCTGCTAGATTCACCCTATAAACTCATTTTTGTTGATAGTTATGCAATCTATTAATTTTTGTTAATATGTTATTCGATTCACTAAAAGCTTATTTTTCATGTATATATTGCATTTATCTTGTTCAATATGAAAAAGAAAATCAAAATAAGAATATGACCGCTTCCTTATCTTCTAATTATCCGGACTATTATTTTTGTTTAATAAAATTAGATTATATTATACTTGGATATATATATATATATATGTATGTATGTATGACATCTCATCTTAACTCAAAACTAAGTGAATCCAACTTTACTATGTGTAAAATTAGATTATGTTACACACGACTAATTAAGCAATTATTTTATTTTATTTTTGTCAATATAATGCAATCTAGTTATTTTATGGATATTTTTAATACAACCCAATAAAAAATCTTTTTATTTTCAAATTCTGCAATCTATCGATTTGTGTCAATACATTCTTAGATTCATTGAAATCTTAGTTTTGTTGCATACCATCTAATTATTTATATCTAGCTCACTCTATAAAAAAATTGTTTTTGTTAGCACAGGCCTATGATTCCTTGATCTAGGCTTGAAATTCCCAATGTCCCCTAGCTTATGAAGCATAATCATTGGTATTTTACAGATTTTAGATTATATTGTACTTGAATCTGTGATCCTCAAGGTCATGATCTCAGGGGTGGACCTATGTAGGGTCCAGGTGACCAATTGCACTCCCTCAATTTTTTAAAATTCAATTAATATTTATGATCTATATATTTTATACCTATTTAACTATAATTTTGCACTTTTGTTCATGTTTGTTACTTGAACAAATATTTTATAAAATTTTTGTACCCCTGCCTTTGGGTTTTGGGACTGCCTCTGCCTGATCTATTCTATTCTTAAGAATCTATGTTCCATCCCAAATCTCCTTATCATATATCTTGTAAATAATAATTGCCTTTTCTATTGATTAGTCATGGAAACTAAGAAAATATACTAATGATTGCCTTCTCTTGTATGGGATTTCATGCATTGCCAAACTATGAAGAGACAAAAGCAAGCAAGATAAGCAAGATTCTAAAACCATAAAGAAATTCATAGGAAAACAAAGTAATGAAATCACTCACAACTAATATATGTAGAAACAAGATAAAAGAGAAACCATATACATACCATACAGTGGATGCCTAGGGGACACAAGGCCCTCTTCTTGCATCCTCCGAAGGGCCCTATGGAGGGCAGGGTGCCGCATGGCTGAAGCCATGGCCCTCTCTGGCGCTATAGGAGGCAGGGTAGGGGACCTTGTTACAGGTGCTCGCTCCTCTCCCTGAACTCTAGCAGTGGCTGCAGTAGCTGCCTTCTCTCTTCTTCGCCTCTGCATTCTTCTTTTTGCCTGAAGCCTGCTTGCCTTCATCCTCAACCTGTTTACTTCTCTATCATCCTCGTGCACAACAAAAGTAGAAGCCGGGTTAGTCATCAGCGGAGGATAGATATTGGCTCCTTCAATGTCGCCTTCATCTGTGGACATGACCCCACTATCATCAGATGATGAGGAGGAAGACGGCGTTTGAACGGGGTGGTTGTTTTCATTTGGGGGTCCTTGTCCTTCTCTAGGATATCCGATAGAGAGACTGAGGCTGAGGTCTACATCCTCAGGGTTAGCGATTGGTGGAGGATATCTACGGTTTATGAGATCGATTATGAATCTAGGTTGCCTTGGTTGGGGTTGATTGCCATCCTTTCTGTCAGCCGCCATTGATGAGACTAAGGTTTGAAGAGATTAGAGTCTGCAACATGCAAAAGCCAAAATAAAGTCAGGTTATGAGCATGAAAACCTGGAGAAACTCTTGATTGTTAGGTTTCACATTGCGTGAAATAAAATATATATATATATATATTATGCATATATATTTAATGGAATTTACATATATTTTTTGAGAAAAACTTGATGTGGGATTGAAGTAAAATAAAATGGAGCAGAGTCAAATTACAGACGCAAAATGGAAAACGAAAATATAAAATAGGAAATAAAAATATTACCCAGAAAAATATCAAACAACCCCTAAATTAAAAAAATATATATATATAAAAAAAAAGAAAAAGAAAAATGTTGCTGCTCCCACTGAAAAACTAAAAAGAGAAGAAGAAAAACAACTCCTCTTTTGGGGGTACTTCTACATTTAACAAAAAACACAAAGCCAAAACCATCACTTCTTCTGGAGTGCTGCTATTGGAGATAAATAAATAAATAAATAAAAAAGAAAAAAAAATTCAGTAGAGATTGCTGAAAACACAAGAAGCCCTTAAGAAGACTCTAAATTTGCAACCCTAAAAGGAAGGGGAAAAAAAAAGGACTAGAAATCAAGATAGAGGACTAGAAATGAGATTAAACAGGAAAAAAAAAAAAAACAAAAAAAAAAAAAAAAAAAAAAAAAACCTTCACGAGCTCACATTGTTTCTCTAATGAAACTTAGCAAAAACCACAGAGAGAGAGGGAGAGAGTCCCATAAAGAAAAACCCTTAAGAAGAGTATTCATACCTTGGAGGTAGAGAGAGAACAAAAAGAGTTTGAGAAAGCTTTTAGTGTGAAGAAAAATGGAGGAGAAGCCAGTTATATAGAAGGGGACAACACAATTTAGGCTTTGAGGAACCACGTGGTCTATTAGTTCCTCCACCGTTACTCTTCTTTCTTTCCTCATTCTCGCTATTAACGAAATAAAATATATATATATATATATATATATTAATTCAATATCAATTGTGTTTCTTTCCAAAAAAAAACATTATTTTTTTTAGTGGTCCATTCTAAGTGCTATTCCCTCAATATAGTCTTTTTCACTCCCAAAAATCGAATCCGAGAAATCAAATACTATATCTCATTAAAGCGACTATCCATTGATTGAGTACCATTATTACTATTACTACTAAAATTTTTTAAACCACCATTATTATTATTATATTTTCGATACATATTTTTTTCATACACAAATCAAACTTGATACTAGGGTACGTGTGCCTCGCCGGTGGATCAAATAGACATTGCTAATACTACTATTGGAATAACTATTGGATGAATCTTGGTTGTGCAAGAGAGCAGAATTTTCTTTGATTTGATTATAAGCTATGGCTCAAAAATCAATTAAATCAAATATCATATTTGCATTTTAAATCATGCTTTATTTTAATTGGTATACGAAATTAGCTCTACAAGCTTGCTATTTAAAACTATTTGGATCACACATGACGATATATGAATCTATCTTAGTTTGCATAGAAAAAATAATTAAAAAAGAAAAAGAAAAATTTCTTAGACAAAAATTCTCTGAATTTGCATAACAAAAAAGAAAAAAAAAATCTCAAGTTTATTACGAACAATATTTACTTTTTAGTTTTTAATAGGGTGATGCACAAAAATTTAGTCAATCTAAAATTTGATATTAATATTTTGTTTGTTATTGTTTTAAACATTTGTTCACAATCTTCAAAATTATTATAATAGAAAATAATATTTATTTACAGGAAAAACAAAAGAATTTTTCTACTTTTATTATGAAAATGAATTTTTTTGGGTGCCATGGAATATATTTCTATTAATCGGTATTTAAAATCATATTTTGACTAATTCGATTCAAACTATAATTAGATTCCTTTCGAGAAAAACTCTCTCTACATAATTTTTTTTATTTTTAAAATTTAAATTTAAATTTTAATCGAGAGATATATCACACTTTTTATTAAATTAACTGTGCATCGGTATGAAACTAAAATTTTTCTGTAGAATTATTATGATTATTATCTTTATATTAAATAGAGTAATTAGTCGGCGTCCAGCTTCCCAAACACCCAAATAAACTTGGCGTGAACCCACGCGCTTTACATCATTCTCTTTGTTGGACCCAATGGGATGAAATGCATGGTTTGGATATGGGGGAGAATCGCACAAATGTTTCCAACGTTCGACGGAAAACCTGCGACGTTGCAAAAAAAAGTAAATTTATTTTAATAATAAGGGAAAATTACACAAAAATTCCTTTTCCCTAATGGAAAAAGAAAAAGAAAAGAGAAAAGAAATTGTGGATGAAAGACACGTGTCACAATATATTTACCAATTGCCTAACGTTGCAGATATTCTCTGATTACATCCGCCACATGCACATTGAAGTTGAGTAATACAAGACAACATGAGTGAAATTCAAAATTTCCTAATGTTTTTATATATTATGAGGAAGTGACTGCACAACAAATGTCAAAAAGTAACTGTAGACAAATATTTTTTAAATAAAATTTTAAATTTAAATTTTATATATGAAAAAAATAGATATCGAAAAGATTTATTTTTTAAAAATCCAATCAATTTCGAATCAAATTTAATCGAGTAAATACTTAATTATCAAATACAAAAAAAAGGCTGAAAGCTTGAGTTCAGGTTCGAGTTTTATTGGTCCCTTCATTAATTAATTTGGCTCCCTTTGTCAATTATTTAACTCTTTGATTTTTAATATTCTCTCTTCCTTTTATCATTTAGGTTATGAATGTTTACCATCACGAGAAAGGCATTGTCACCTAATATTTGAAATGCTTAATCATCCATTGAATCTAAACAATCCATTCCCTTTTGATGTTTTCATTTTAAATTCTTTTTTTAGTAGCAAAAAATAATGTCTTTAAGGGCTAGTTTGTGAAGTCTCAACTTGTCCCTATTTTTTTAAATACAACTTAAAATATTTTTTAATTAAAAGAATATAGTGATGTACAAATAAAAATTAAATTTCTCTATTCTATAAAAGGCTAAATTATCTTTAAATCAATTATTTTTTTAAAAAAATGAAAATATCACATAGTTTTAGTTAAATTATGCCTCAAACTTTTGGCCATGGCCGAGATTTTTATCACGTATAGTAGATATGCTCATACATGGAAATTGTTACATGTGTCACAGGGAGAGCATCAATAAGTTTGACTAGAAAGCCACCTCAGGTGTCCCATCCCATGTTTAGTACATACGATGGAATCGAAATTTTAACTGAGAGTAGAAAAATAAACACTCAAAAAATTAATTTTTAAATTAAATTTTACGAGTAAAATTAATTAAATTTTTAAATATTAATAATCAAATGAAAAAAAAAAGATGAAGTATTTTAATTAGGGGAGGGGAAAGCCCCTTGGCATTTGGATCACCTTGTTTTTTGACTATCAATTTGCAGAGAGATTACATAAAGCTTTCTTCTTTCCCACTAAATTGGACAGACCATCCATCAAAAATTAAAGGCAACGATAATATATAGTACAAAACATGTTTTTGAGAATTTAATAATAACTTTGTCCCAAGAACTTTCAAAGAGAAACTTAAAAATAAATGAGTAAAAGACATAAAAAAAAAAGAAGAAAGAAAGAAAGAAACACCCTCTGCTGTTGTGATATGCCCATATATCCTATCCCAGAGCGTGGCTGTAGAATTCATCCAGGTTATAGAATCTACGACCGCAGATGCAAGTTATAGAGACTTGTGTTTCACCCGGGACTCTATAAATAGAGACCCCCGGACCCCTTTGGCCTACTGTAGCAACAATAGACACTGCGGGTGCCACCACCGCCCTCGCTCCTTCAATGATCTCTCTGCTCTCGTTGGGCATTGGTGGACCAGCATTTGAGGTAGGCAGCCGGAGTGCTGACCCACCTGTTGTGCCCCTCTCGCTCCCAACCGCTGTACCTATGCGCAATTGTGGGTTGCAAGCAGGGCCTCTTGCGTTTCCTCCTATACACATTGATTGTTATGCAACTAAAAATTTTAGGGTATATTTCTTAAGACTAATTGCATATAACTTTAATCATTTATGTTGTTGTAGAATCAGATATCTTTATAAGATTTAGTATAATTAAATAGAAAAAAAATCAAAATTCACACAATTAATTAGAATTAATTGGAGGACTGAATTAAATTTAATTACAATCTAAGAAAGCTACGATTATAAATTACCTATATTATGTAAACAAGTATTATAAATCACAAGAATGAGAATAAAATGTTTCCAAAGATATGAATTTTTTCAAAAGCCCTTAAAAATTTTGGGATATTAACCATATGAGTAATTTTTTGACACAGACACTTCTTATTTTCCTCTTCCAAATTAATACTACATTTTACAGGTAATCACGTAGTTCCCATGGTTAAATTCCCGTTGTGGTCTTGTAATTAAATTTAACTTTTCATTGCACATGAATAATTTAGTTATTTTTTTTTTAATTTTTATGGTAGGTGTGCAATCTAGTTATTTCTGTCAATACCCTATTCGATTCACAATTCTTGTCGAAAGATTGCGATCTATCAATTTTTGTCGATATGTTATCGGATTCCCTTAAAGTTTAGTTTTGTCATGTATAATCTATTTATCTTGGCTGCTACCTTGTTGGATTTAGACAATAAATAAACTTTTTTATACAACAATTTAATATGACTCCATGCCAGGGACATGGAATTAGCCATAACCTCTAGCTTACTATGCACTAATTTCATCCCTGTTTAACAAAAATTAGACCCATTTGGAAGCTCTTCCCTTCCAATTACCCTTTATCTGGTCTGTCTTACTAAATGTCATGCTCATTACATAACTCTAAGAAACGAGCACACACACACACACACACACACATCTTTCAAGATCGACTTCATTGTCATAATGGTATTGAAAATCTCTAATACATGGAAAGAATTAACAAAACATTGGCTAATGAAATTTACTTTAATTTTCAAAATCTCACATAGTTATTTTAGTTAAAAAAAATTCTCTTGTTTTATTACTTAAAAAAAATTTTGACCTCCTTATTGACTTGTGTCTTTGTTATGAAAAAAAGAAAAAAATTCTAGGTGGGAAGCAAGATTCTAAAACCCCATTAAAATAGCAAGATAAAGTAATAATTATTCAAGAGGTAATAAGGATAGAAAGAGAAGACATTTGTACCATAGTTTTGATTCCTAAGCGGCATATGCTCCTCTTGGCCAATTCGAGGGAGAGCCCCAAGAAATGCTGGGTACTGCAGGGCTGCCACATGATGTTGGGTTGGGGGCCTTGGCCTTGTTGCATGTGGCGGGGCCTCAGGTTGTACCCCAGCACCGGCTGCAGGAGCTGCCCTTTGTGGTACCCGCGCTCGAAGCCTTCTCACTGTTGCAATGCGCATTAATTCCAACTGCATCCAATTGGCTCTGGGTGCCCTCTCTCTACGAGCTAAAATAGGCATAGCCGAAGGTGGATGGCCATCAACTTCCCCATTACCGGTGGCTGGGCTATTAAACGAAGGTGATGAGGATGAGGATGAAGGTGATGAGGATGAGGATGAGGATGAGGATGAGTTTTGGGAAGGCATTGTTGAAATTGGGGGTGAAGAGACTGCAACATACCAAAGACAAAGCCAAATAAGTTAGACCAGGAACGTGCATGAGGTTATGAATTTACATATATGTGAGTGACTAAAGAGAGTTGCAAAAACTGAAAGAGAAGAAAAGATCATGTATCCGGTCTGGAAAATAAAATTTCCTCTATCAGCAGAACCTTGGAGAGACTTTCATTTTTTGCTCTTCACTTGCATGCCAATAAAAGGAGAAAAACAGAGAGACAGAGAGAGAGAGAGAAGAGATCTATGCAATATTTTAGCGGAAAGCATAACGTAGCAAAATGAAGTAAAGATGATCATATCTTAGGTTGGAAAATTATCAGAAGAATTAATGTATACAAACGTATACGTGTATAATGTATATATCTACATAGGAAAAGAATAAACTATTTTTAAGATTTATTTACTTAAGAATAAAAAACAATTAAAAAAATGTTTTCTTCTCCCACTGAAAAGACAGAGAGAGAGAGAGAAGAAAAGAGAACTGTTCTCCTGACGGATCGCAAAATAACCCTTAACAAAACAAGCTCTTGAATGGACATTGTTGAAAACACAAAGATCCTCCATTAGCCTCACAGTTTGATGGAATCCCTCACAAGATATAACCCTAAAAAGAGTGGGAAGAGAACAATAAAAGGAAAGACTAGAAAAAATATAGGACAACAAAGTCAGATAAACAAAGAACACCTATATGAGCTCTCAATATTGTTGCTCTTATTAAACACAACTTGAGAGAGAGAGAGTGCAGAAAACTTTCAGGGAGACCATACCTTACTGCCAAACGAGAGAGAGAGAGAGAGGAAGCAGAAGTTGGAGAGAACTGGTGCGGAAAAATGCAAGAGAAGCCCACTTTATATTGAAGGTGACAGCACAGTATGGTCATTTCTTCATCATTCCTAGATATTGGTCATGTTTGCGCAAGAGATTTGGTGCTTTTTTCCACACAATCATCTCATGGAAGATTCACAGTTTCGGGATGAACTTTAATTTTTTTTAATTGTGAATAATTAATTTTAGTTACCCATTTTAGCATTTTTAATCGTCATCAATTTTTATAATTTAATAAAATCCTAAAATATCATCATCTCATAGCAAAGCACTTTAAAAGAAAAGTAGGCATGCAATGTATCATCAACCAACAATTATTCCTACAACTATCATTATTCATTGTTTCCAATAATCATCATTTATATAATTTGGTGAAATATATAATTTAATTTCTCAATTTTGTAAAGTTTAGTCAGAAAAGAATATCCTAAATTTTAAAAGGGAAAAAAACATAATCAAATTCACCAAAGACCCAACTAAAATGCATTATCTATAAATCAAAGTTGGTGAAGGGCACAGCCTAATCAGCAGCCCGTATTGAGCACGCGGTTTTTGCTTTTATTTAAGGTAAAATTGTCATTTTGTTAGGTGGTGTATCCATGTGGTTGGAACTAGGGTTTGTACATGTTAGGTAAATGCATTTGAATGAGAGTAAGATTTAGATGAGATCAAGTGTAGGGCTTGACTATCAACCCTTTCTCAAGATGAGTTGATACAGAGTTTTCTATCCATATGTTGAGCGTACTAAATTTCTATATTGTTACCTATATTAAAAATGGCTGCGCCTATGAATAAATTTTTAAAAAATAACAATAAAAATTTATAGCGGTCGTTTAAGAAGATTTAACAGAGATTCTATAATAATTATCTAAAATAGTGTATTTCGAGTATTGGCATGACTGTGACAACGATTAGATCAATTCAAATAAAGAATATAATATCATGATAATAATTGATCGCGTTAGAGTTCACAATGGTCGTCACTAATGTTATCAACCTTATCTTACTAATGCTACGGGCTTACTGATTTATGGATACAATATACGAGTTTTACCTATGTTCTATAGAAGCATAGTTTGAATTATTTCATGGAACTAACAAAATCATGACCTAGTTTTCTACCAAATAAGCGACCCTAAAGTTGCAGTTTACTATGCATAGATTTCCAAATCCAAATGCGCAAGTATATGCAAAATTCATCAAGTAAATTCAAATTTTCGGTATAGGTCTTATCTACATTATAATCTACTTTTTGATGCAAAATTCTTCTTATGCTTAAATAGTTTAGATACTAGAATTTGTGCAAAAACATGGCAGGTATTAACACAAAAAGGAAAGATAGAGATAAATTCTTAAGAAAAAAAAAAACAGTTTATGAAGAAGTTATGGAATAATCTACAAATGTCCTTGAAGGGACCAAACATATTCTCAATAGAAGCTTGCACAAACATTATCACTAGTTGTTGCTTTCCGAAAAATTGTCCTTTGAACCAGAGGTAGGATCTTTCTTGACTCTAAACTTCTCCGACAACTGAGCCACAAGTATCTTCAAAGTTCTCCTGAATCTAGACTCTTCGGCTGCCACCCCACAAGTAGGAATCGGTAAGTCGATGCTTTTAATGTGTTTACCCTTGTGATCATAAAGATTTTGATCATGATAATCAGAATCAGCCCTTTTTCTCTTGCAATACGGTTTCAAGTCCCCTCCGGAGCTATTTTCTTCACTAGAGGAAGAGAGAACAAAACAAGCAGTTTCCTTTGTTTTCTTAGTAGGGGTTGGCTGGGGCAGTCCAAATACATTAGACCGCCTAGCAAAGCGTCTGCCAGATCTATATGATGCTCCTCTTTGCTTTGCTGGTGCAGTGTCTTGGAGAACTACTTTTCCTTTTATCCCCTCCAATTCTTGCTCCTGAGCCTTAGTTGGAGAATCGGTTGGTTTTGCACTTTGATTATTTTCTTCTTCCATTTTTTCTTCTTCAAGACATGGTGTGAAGTTCTCTGTTGATTCCCTAATGACATTGGTTTCTTCAGGCAGCATACTTGTGAAGCCTAAAAGACAAACATTCTCTCTAAGCTTTTGTAGATGGTAAAACGTTCAAGAAATAGAGAACTAGCAGCTATTCACAAAAAGGAGCTTGTTGCTCTAATCATATATTTCCACAAAAATGCTAAAAGTGTAAAAGAAGTTAATATTAGAAACTAAATCAGGCATGGAAGAAACCATAGAATTCCATCCCCTCACCTTGCTTGTCAAAGCTGCAAGTGCTGCTAACTTCTGAAGTTGAGGGCTTTGAAGGCAATGCCGCTAGAATTGCTTCTTTCTTATTATGACATTGAGTTTCTTCAGCAGAATCAATTTCAGTTCGAGAAACTTTTGGTGGTGGTGCCTCGAGAGTAAGCCCTACAAGGAGGAAGATGCATAACAACAAGGTATGAGAAATATGGCCTAGTGCCTTTCTTCACTAGGCCACCATGGATATGAAAGAATATATGTATATATATAACCAGAAAACTATATAAAAGTGTCAAGAAAGTCAAAAACGAAGTACAAAGAAACCAGCATAGGAAAGGAAGAAATAGATGAGATCAAACAACACCAAACATTATTGGTAACAGGCAAACAAATTGCAGCCTTGAGAAGTCTTCACAGTTCTTATCATTGGCATTACCAAAGGATTCCATGTTCCACTCCTTAAGGGCCTTTTTGAGCAACTTGGTGCAAAAATATTACCAATCTCCAGGGAGAAATGCAATTTTCATGAGAATTTTCCTCTTCACATCATGAGCTTGCATGAAAAAACCATTATGGGACAATTTCTTTTCTCTGACAACTTTTCACCATCAATTGTTAAATTAATGCAACAACAAAGTTTACTTAATGAAGCATTAATGGGTTAGCATAATGAATCATTCTCATACATATGCAGGTCTTCTAATAAAGAGTGACTGAGAATATATGAGCAAGATATATAGCCTTGAAAAAGAGAGAACGTAAGAGCGAGTAACCAATTAATGATGAAGGCAAAGCCTCTCCATTGTAATCCATTGTCCCAGGGTAAGGTTTGGTCAGGAGAGTTTTCCACCGATGAACAACCAAGTTAATCCACCCACATAAAATGAAATTCAATTATATAACATTGTTGCAAGCATAAGGCATAGAAGGTTAAAGTAGGGGAACTAAAAAGAAGAATCTCATGAAGAGTTGTTTAATAGCATATCTATGTTCTCTAATTGTGAATCATAATATTTTACCATCTATCAGATGCCCGAGCTATGTAAAACTAGCTAGTAAGCTCATAAATTTTTTTTTTTTTTTTTTTTTTTTTGTCACTGGGGTCGGTGGCAACATAAATCTTTTAGACAAAAGGTAATTCTTTCTTTTTTTCCCCCTAAATTTTCTTTGATATTAGCTTAAACTCGGAAACAATTGACCAACCATTAACTTTTTTTCCTTTTAATCCTTTTATTTTGATGGTGTGGCTATGAAATCGAATCTATTCATCGCTAACAAACATTGATGAATTTGGATAGCAAAATAAACATTTATTTTTCTTTAAATTTCATAAATATTGGATCAATTTCATAGACATTTAACTTACTATTAACATTTTTTCAGTTCTATCCTTTTATTTGAGCAACACCACTATTAATATTATTTCTCCATTTTTGATTTAATAATATTATTCAGCTATGGTTAACAAAGCACAATTTTCCTCTTCCATTAATTGTGTCAATATTTGATCAAATAGACTAGTACATTGTTAACTTCTCTCTTTTAACTATTGCCCTTTTGTATTGTTTTTTCTTTTCTTTGTTTTCTTTAATCCATATCAAATATAATACATTCACCGAAAACTAACTGACAGAATAATGCTTTCATTTCTCTTATAAATTGTCGATATCTGATCGCGAACACTTGACCCATCGTTCTCTTCTTTCCTTTTTATCCTTTTCTTTTGGCGGCGCCGCAATCAAATCTAATCTTTACCTCTTCTTTACTACTCCTAAAATCTAGGACTAATCTGTTTAATGATCAACTAGCAATGTCTCCTTTTCCATAATTTTTGTCAAAGATCGTGGATTTCCAAATTTTCATAATGTTGTTCTCTACTGTCCATATGGTTCCCTCAAACTTAATGCTTTTCTATCTTCTTTTATTATTTTTTTTTTCTTTTATTCTCCTCTATGGTTGGCACCTCTATTGGCTCTATTTTAGTTAGTAACGGATTCAGCAATTTTCTTTCCCCTTTATTTCTTCAATGGAGTTCATTGAACTCATAGATTGTTAACTTAGCATTTACTTGTTTAGGTGTCATTCCAATATTCTATACAAACATTTTGTCTCAAATACTTCTTTCTACATATCTCTTCCTCTTTGGGATTTTTTCCTTAGGCCATACCTCTGTAGCCTCTAATTGATTCAATTCCTTTATATCATAAGCTCTCTTTTTGACTTTCTCCTTTATATTTATCATACTTGTGCGCGCGCACGAGCACACACACACACATAATATATTATGTATTAATATAACTTTTAGAATGTATCTTTCATTTTTTTTTCTTTATCCACACCAGAACTGCATACTCAGGAGAAAACACCCCGTCTCTCTACATGTCTAATGTCATCAAAATGACATAATACCATAACATATATGTGGAGGAATAGGATTACTAGGGTTTTCATGTAATAATCTCAAATCCTTGAATGATTTTTCTGTTGTGTGGAAGGAAAATCATGCAAGAGAAAATAAAAATAAAATAAAAAGCTCTTCAATGAAAGAGGAATACACATATACACTCCCAAAAACATACATAAAGAAGATGTTAAGATTACTAGAAGAAAAATTAAACCATCAAAATATTAGCCAGATCAAAATTACCAGGGCTCAACAATCAAATCTTTTATCAAAAAAATTTAAGAAAAAAATAAAAATTACTGATTTATAGAAGTAGATAAAAGAAAACTCAATGCAAGGATTTAGATTTAAACAAGAGTAAAATGGCTCTTACGTTGGGTCTCCTCTTTTGGAGTAGAGCAAGAGGACGAAGAACGGTTTGTGGAGGTTGGGGGTAGACAAAAGTTAAACCACCGACCTGCCTGAATCCCCCATCTTGGAATCCGTGATCGACGGCGACTTCGAAGTAAGGATCCATGAATGGCTTTCCTTAGCCGTACGAGGTCTGGATCTCCTGATGTTCTGATTGGCTTTCGCTTGGCATGTTGGTTTGGGTCAGCCATTTCAAATTTCAACCTATTAAAAAAAGAAAAGAAATATAAGTGTTTTAAATTATCAATTTCGGTTGATGAAAATATTAACATTTCTTGTTTTTGATGAGACGAAGGGAATGGGATGAAATGGATGAGTGAAAAATGGATAAATAAAAGATCGGACGGATGAATAAGAATAATCTTATACACATGGATTAAACTTGCAATAGATTTGCTGCTTCTTCTATTGAGTGAGGGTGGTCCAGAGAGAGAGAGAGAGAGATGGCTCAAGTTGGAACAAGTTTTAATGAAAATCTCTGGAGTTATACATCTGTGAACTCTTGATCAGAATCCTAGATGCGAAATCCCAAAAGGGATTTTAGCAGATTAGACTAAAAGGCCTCTTAGAGGTGGAAAGAGAGAATTCAAGATGTTGAAAGAAACGTGCTTTGATGTAGACCTCTGGATTTGTATACCTTATCAGCTCTTGACAAAACTCATGCGCAAGCTTTTCAATGGTAGAAAATCGTAAAATGGTTTCCAGAGAGAGAGAGAGAGGGGGGGGGAGAAAGAAAGCTTTGAAGGGCAAAAAGCAAAGGAGGGCGAAGCAGTGGGTGCAAGACAGAAAAAAAACTTACATGAATTATAAAAACCTAGAAGCACTTGAAAATATCGAAATGGGTTGAGGTGAATCTTATTGCTGAAAGCAAATGAGACAATTGCCAGATGATATTCGTATCATATGCGTTACTCGCTAAAAGTTTCATTCATATAAAACCCTAATTACTGAAACCCTAATTGCTGTCCTGACAGAATACATCGACATCTGTGTACAATTCTGTAATTTTGGTATTTATTACACTTTCTGTTTATTTGGCAGTACATGGATTGGCAAATGTGATCAGGTGCAAACTAGGACAGGAGATTTGAATTTTTTTTTCGTATTTCCATGACCCCCATTACCTATTTTGATTGAACTTTCTCATTTTCTAACATCAAAATTTTCAAATTTTCCCATCTGTGCTGAAAGGGGAAAGAGACTATGATACTGCTTCTCTATATTTTCACCTGCTCTTAAATGTAGTTAGTAAACAATTTTTCCCTCTTGAAAGTTTAAGGTGAGAAATATGTTAACATGACAATTTTTCTCTCTTTTTTTGACAACTATGTTTTTATTTTATTTTTATAAACTATCAACTAGATATGATTCAAGTTAAGTTGAGCTATTAACGAAACAAATCTCTCCGAATACTTATTTTTTGAATAGACAAAAATCAAATTGAGACTTTGTTTAAGGGGTACCAACACCCCATGACTGAGCCAACTAGGTGTTGGGTTTTTGACAACTTTTTTTCCCTTTTTTTTTTTTATGAAAATGATGAATCTCCATGAAGAAAATCAGTCAATGGCCACTGCTAAAAGATCAACCCAAAAATTCAAAATACTGCGAAAGGAAAAGGAAAAGATAATTTTGAAACAAAAAATTAATTCCTCCAACATAGGATGGATGCTTTATTGTGTATGAAAAAAATCTAATCTGGTGTAAAGAAAATGACAATGAGTAGTGCTTATCCAAGTTGTGTCCCGATGAAACATTTGCAAGTCTGATCCCCATCTGTGTGCTTATTATTGAACGGTACTTCTTTGCGCCACAACCATAGCAACCGAAGGATTATGTAGGGCAAAACTAGCCAATCCCATGACAATCGAGGCCAATGAACAAATAACTCATTCACCGAATCGGATACTATCCAATTCATTTGCCACCATGACAAAAACCAAGACCATAGTGTCCATCAAAGCTTGTAATGAAGGAGACTTGGCTGGTTGTTTCAGTTTCCATGTGAGGAAAAGGAAGTGTGGATCACCGATAACTCACATGTGAACAGAGGAGATAGATCGATGTTCAGATTTTTGACTCTCTCTTAGTTTACTTGAATACATGAATACACGAGAAATGAACAGACACATTGGACATGGTGCAATTAACTTAATTTCAGATTACATTCCCAACATTCTCCCCTAAGCTGAAATTCTTCTAAGTCCAAACTTTTTACTTAGTTGCTAGAAAATCTCTTGCTTCAATGGCTTTGTGAATATATTAGCAACATTCTCATGTGATCTGACAAACTTGAGCTACACTTCTTCTTCTCAACACTCTCTAATTAAATGATATCTTGTGTCTATATGCTTGCTTCTCTAATGATACATAGGATTCCTAGCCAAAGCTTCTGCTGACCTATTATCCATCAAAATTTCAATCGCTACCTGCTGAGGAAACTGAACCTCTTTCAAAAGTCTTCTTAACCATATAGAATGACAAGCTGTGAAAATTGCTACTATATATTTTGTTTCACATGAAGATAAAGTCACAATAGACTGCTTTTTAGATCTCTAACTAACTGCATTATTCTCCATAAAGAAAACAAAACTTGTTATGCTTTTCCTATCATCCATATCATCGGCAAAATCCTTGTCGCAATACCCAAAAATGTTTGAACTCATCTAAAGAGGAGTACACAAACTATAATCCTGAGTTCCTTTCAAGTAAGGCATGATTCTCTTTGCTACTTTCATATGTATATTGGATGGAGCCTCCATGAAATAAGAAGTCAAACTAACTGAGAACAAAATATCAAGTCTAGGTTAGATACCTCAAACTACCTACAAGACTATTGAAAGTTGTAGAATTGACAACACCACTATTATCTTGCTTTGTCAATTTTAAGCCACTTTCCATAGGGGTGCTAACAAGCTTGCTATACAACATATTATACTTCTCAAGAATCTTTTTTGTGTAGCTCTCTTAAGAAATGAAAATACCTTCTAGCTGCTTGACTTTAATATCCAAATAATAATTCATAAATCTCAAATCTGTCATCTCAAAAACTTAGTCATAACCTACTTAAATTCATCAATGAGTCTAACCTCAGATCTTGTAAGAATCAAATCATCTACATATAAATACGCTAGTATAATATCTCTTGGTTCAAAAGTTTTCATATAAAGATCATGCTTGTGTGAGCATTTTTTGAATCCTTCTTATTGAAAATATCTATCAGTTCTCTGATTCCATGCCTTTGAAGCCTACTTAAGTCCATATAATGCCTTTTTTAACCTCAAGACTTTATCTTCTTCTCCTTAAACGACATAAACAGGTGGTTGATCAATGTACACCTCTTCCAAATTGTCATTTAGAAAGATTGACTTCACATTCATTTGAAAAATTCTTCATTTCCGTCGAGCAACAAGAGAAATCAATAATCTCACCAACTCTAACTATGCAATAGGAGTGAAAACCTCATCACAATCTACTCCTTGTTTCTGTTTATGGCCTCTGACAACAAGTCTCGCCTTGTGTTTTTCTACTTCGCCTCTAGAATCCTTCTTTAGCTTGTGTACCCATTTTACACCAATAGATTTTTCTCCTTTGGGAAGTGACACCAGCTCCTAGGTTATGTTCTTCTCTATTGCTCTAATTTCTTCCTCCATAGCTTGCTTCCAATTCTTATGAGTTATAGCCTCTTTAAAATTCAAAGGCTTAGTTCATGCAAAAAGGCAATACAAGCTGACATTATTTGACACTTCTATTGGTTCGGTCACTTCATAAATCTCTTGTAGGCTTTTGATTTTTGGAGATCTTTCATGAGAGGATGATGATGATGAAGTTGGAGAAGCAAACTCTGCTAGTTGATTGGTCTCCAAATTAGCTCCCTGGTCTTCTTCAAAAAAGGGAAAATAATCATACTTGTCATCATCTTCAACTTTCTAATCCCATTGTTCTTCTTCATCCAATTTAACATCTCGATTTATTATAACTTTCTTTTTGTAGGGATCATAAAGCTTGTATCACTTAGAAACTCATTCATATCCAATAAAAATGAGTTTTCTACTATAATTGTCCAACTTTGATCTCTCCCTTTTAGGCATTTGAGCAAGTGCAAGACATCCAAAAATTTTTAAATGAGACACACCTT
Organism: Dillenia turbinata; assembly: GCA_037126225.1. Taxonomy (NCBI): domain Eukaryota; kingdom Viridiplantae; phylum Streptophyta; class Magnoliopsida; order Dilleniales; family Dilleniaceae; genus Dillenia; species Dillenia turbinata. Next base: position 9,670,680 of record JBAMMX010000020.1, read on the forward strand.
GCTTCCTTCCACTCTAGACTTCTTGTGGAGTTCTTTCTCCATTACTTCTACTTGGACTTCTGTTAGATAAATATACTGCACATGAAATAGTTTCAGCCGAGAACTCCCTTAGCATTTTCTTAGTCTTCAACATGCTTCTAGCCATATTTAAATTATTCTCTTTTTTCTTTCAAAAACGCCATTTTGTTGTGGTTTCCTTGGCACTATCAAAGGACGACGAATACCATAGGTCTCACAAAATGAATTAAACTCATAAGAAGTGAATTCACCTCCTCTCTCGGTCCTCAAAGATTTAATTTGGTGGCTACTTTCCTTCTCCACTTCTACTTTAAATTTCTTGAAAGCATCAAATGCTCTAGATTTCTGTTTCAAGAAATAAACCAATGTTTTGTGACTACAATCATCCGTAAACATTAAAAAATAATTATTTTTACCCAAGGATGGAGGAGTGATTGGACTACAAACATCAGCATGAATCAGCTCTAAGGCCCTTCTAGCCTTATAAGAAACTTCCCTGAGAAAAGTTTTTCTAATATGCTTCCCAAGAAAACATGTCTCACAAAATTTATAAACACGATCAATCATATACAACCCATTTACTATCCTTTTTTCTCCTAACAATTTTAGCCCACAAAAGTTCAAATGACCAAACCTCAGATGTCAAAGCCAATCTAAATCTTTAACACATGCTTTCAAACATTTCCACACATCAGTTTGTAAATTCAGTATAAACATTTGATTTTTGGACAAGGGAGCTTTGGCTAACAAATTACCACCTTCATCTCTTAGCCAAAGATAAGAATTTATCATGTAAATATCATACCATTTTTCTCGGAGTTGGCCAAGACTCAAAATATATTAAGCACATAGTAGACATCTGAAATCAACCTCCGTCCACTATTCTTTAAAAGGATCGAAATATTACCTTTGCTTTTGACAAGGACTTTGGAAGAGTTGTCAAAAGTAACATTACCAGACACCTCATTCAGCTCAATGAATTTGCTTCGATCACCACTCATATGATTGCTTGCATAATTATCCACATACCAGAAACAAATATCTAAATGCCCATCTGTTTTTAATGCCATCAGCAAAAGTTGCCTTCTCTACATCTTCTGTGTAATTAGCAAGATTAGCTTACCCATTTACTAGGTTACGAAATTCCCATGAGAAATGTCCGTATTTGTGGTAGTTGAACCACTCCACATTTGATATAGCCTAATTTCTTCCTTTTCCTCTACTTCTTCCTCTTCCTCTACCTCGACCGCGAACTCTAGATGAAGTTTGGCTATTACCATCGCTAGATGCACAAGCATTATTTCTATTGCCTCTATCACATCCACGACCTCGATAGAAGCCTCTTCCATATCCACGATGAGGTTTGTCACTTTTTTCACAAGTGTCCAAAGTACTCTATAGTGAGAGTTTGTTGTGCAAAGCTTGCTCGGCCACAACAAGCTTATTTTTATCCAACCTTTCTTCATAGGCATGAAGAGAATCATTGAGCTCATCGATCATCATATGTCCAAATCCTTGGCCTATTCAATTGCTACCTCCACATGCTCAAAATTGGAGTCTAACAAGTGTAGAATTTTCCCAACAACTTATACATCCGACAAAATCTCACCATCTCTTCACATCTGGTTGAAAACTCCCAGGACATGATTAAAATAATGTGAATAGATTTAGACTTCTTTTTCTTGAGTGCCTCAAATTCTACTCCAAGAGTTTGAAGTCTAATCTTTTTCACCTTCTCTACTTCTTTGTGAGAATTATGCAGAACTTCCCATGCATCTTTGGAGGTAGATACATTAGCAATTTTCTCAAATATGGACTTATCAAGATATTGATGAATGAGAGCAAAAGCATACTGGTCTTTCTTTCTGACTTTCTCCAGTGCTATCTTCTCATTTTGATTCAAAGAATCCTCATTTTCAACCTCTATATATCCTTTGCTAATGATGTCCCACACTCCTTGTGATCCCAGTATTGCTTTCATTGGAATCACCCAATTATCGTAATTATCTTTGGTCAAATGAGGATATTAGAAAGGGAGTGTGTTTTTGGCTTCCATAGTCTATGCTCTGATACCATTGGACACAAATTTTCTCGGCAGCTAATTGGCCTCTTATAAAAAGAAAACCTTTAATATATAAGTGATTTTGAATGGCAAGCGAAGGAAAGTGTACCGACGAAAACACTACGACATGCCAAGCATGAGGTTTAAAACTGGACATTTCTTGAAATAAACTTCTATGTAGCAGCTAGGAACACGAAGCCCCAATGAAGTCACCATTTCTACTCTCTTATTCTCTATATTGTTCAAGGGTGGCCAAAAGTCTATCGCCTCATTGTGCTTCTTACACTCTAGAAAAGGGAAAATAAATAAAAAATTACTCAAGATAAAAACTTCTCCCAATTCAATCACTAAAGCAAAGTGTACATTTCATAAGAACTTGTTTTGTTGGAGTACCCTATGGTTATAAATGTTATCCTCCTAAGTTGTTACTCTTCCACCACATGTACCTTAAAGGGAAAATGTGGAGATGGAAGCAACCCTAATTAATTATGACATAGATACATAAATTAAAATCAATATTTAATTCCTTTTAATTTTTACTTTTGGATTTAGATAATTCTCTAACAGGGTGTTTCAATTGAACAAAATAAAAATTTCTGGGAAATGTTAAGCGCAAACAAAACCAAAATGAGGGCAAAATATTAATTATTAAATAAAATAAATAGGGTTTCAATGAATTAAAACACAATATGCCACCAAGTACTTATTTTGCTTGGGCATAATAAAAATGACTGTATTTATTGAAAGAATTATATTTCCCCATAGAATCTTTATTCTAATTAAGAGGTCCATAACTATAGCTTAACGAGCATCAATCTTTTTTTCTTAAAAATCTCGACTTTAAATCTCTACTATGTATGAAAAAAAATGTAATTCATTCCAGCTCTTTGTACGCAATGCACAATAGGATATTATTATAGTTCTTTTTATATTTTAGGTCGTAGTGAATATAAACCGTAATAGATAATGCTACTAATTAAGAGAGATTCAAGAAATAAATCAAACTAATTAAGTTAATGAAACTAATTAACTTTTAGGAGCTTAACACTTCATATGAATCACTGAAGGTGCGGTGATTCTTTTAGTTGTTTGCAGACAAAACTAGAAGAATAAATAGCAAAAACATGTAAAATATGCATGAAAATTGCAAATCTTAAAACCGTGACTGCTTTTCACCTTGCGAGGGAAGGTGTGTATTCTAAGTTGGGGTCTCAATACAATATATGATTAATAAATATAAATTAAATTAAATACGAAATTAACATAATTTAGATTAACTTTAATAATGTTCGATATAAAATTTGTTTTGGCACTTTATAACACGATATGTCCCCAGGGGGAAAGCTCAGTAGCAACAGCTCCCCTTCCCCAACCCCGTGATCCGGAATTTGATTCTTGTTATAACCAGGGAAAAAAAAAAAACTTTATAACACAACATTTATTATGTACTACACAAGGCAAGAAAAAAAATACCATTTTCTTTCTTCCCCTTTCTTTTCCATTTCTTTTCTTTGTAAGTTTCTCTCTAAGAAAAAGTAATTTTGTTTTTCCTCTCCAGAGTTTAATACATTAATCGTTTCTCTCTAAAATTAATTTAATTCATATCTTTCTCCCTAAATGTGTTTTTTGAGTTTTTTTCCCTAAAAAAATCTAATTAATTATCTCTAAAACTAAACATATTAATACTCAGCATTTAGAAAAATTAAAGTATTTTAAATCCAGTTTCTCTAAATATATTAGTTTTTGATTTTTCTAAAAAAAATTAAATTATTTTAAATTTAGTTTCTGTGAACATGAGAAAATTTCAGGTGAGAAATTTTTCACCCCTTCTTTTTCGTACAATATGTAACACCGAAAATTCGGTATTAGAAATTTTGTAAATATCTTCATAGTATAATGGAAAATTTTAAATTTTATTGATTTTTAATTTTGGGGTATTAAATTAAAATTTTGGATATATATATAAAATGTCGTGTCCGCGATCCGTGGTGAATCAAATTTTTATGAAATTTAAAATTTAGTGAAAAGTGGGTATAAAAATATCTATATGATTGTTTATTTACTTATTTATTTATTTAAATAGATATTTCGTAAAGAGAGAGAGAGAGAGGAGACGCAACGTTTTGGGGCGAAACGCTACGCTCCCCCCTTTAATGAAATTAGGGTTAGAAACCCTAATTTCATTTCTCTCTTCTCCTTCGTCTCTCTCGCTCTCTCCTTCCCGAATCCACCGCCACACTCTCCCTCACTCCCGCCTCTCTCTACCCCTCACCGGTGGTTCCACCGTCGCCCCCGTCACCGCCTAGACGATCGTTCGTCTCCCCCTCTCTGTCTCTCTCTATCTCACTCTCTGTTTCTCTCTCTCTCTCGAGCGCGCGATAGTTCTTCCTCTCTCCCTCGCTCGCTCGCGTGCGGTGTTCTCTGCGGAGTTCATCGCCTTCCTGCAACACCGACTGTGGTGTTCGCCAGTTGACTTTCAAAAACCCAGCCCGCAACTTGCAGACCTTCGAAAACCCTACGTGAACCTGTACTCCATCCCCTGTGCAGGTAAGGACAAATTCCTGATCAATAGCTCTAGGGTTTGACTTTATTGTCATGTTAAATTCTGATCCAATGTTAATGTACTCGGTTGGGATGGAGATTAACCAGCTGCAGTGGCCCCCTGTGCAACCAGATTTGGATTGGAATTGCATTTGCTAATAGGTTGCAGCTTTTGAAAGTTTGAGGTAATTGAACGTCTCATGTTAGTTTATGTAATAATTGTGCTGCTGTTAAAGATGTTGCTTTGATTAATAGTTTACAATCTATTGAGTAGTTGATAAAGCACGATGTCTAATTAATCACCAAGTTATCTGTATCATTCTTTTAGATGTCTTCTTACATGGTTAGTGGACGGTAGGTTTGCAAATCGTAAAGGAAATTTCTAATCCCTTTAGTAACTAAACGAATCTTTGCTAAATTTAGGTCGAGTACATATCCTGAAAATATGTTGAATTCGAATGAAATGTAATTGATGACATTAGAATGTATTTATGAATTGGAGAATTGGGATTTGTACAAAATTAGAGAAATTGATAAACCCTAAAAATAAATGAAAATTGATGATATAATTGTGATTGTGGATTTAGGAAAATCAATTGAGGATCGGAGTAAGACTTTATTGGACGGAATTATGGAAATAGGGAGTGAATACCCTCCACAATCACAAATCAATGTCCATGACTCTTGTACATGATTATTGAATTGTTTGCACCATGTTACTTTGGGATACTCATGTGAATTGTGAAATATTGCTCTACTTTATATTTGAGCATGCACTGATTGATAAAAATGAGTTTGGTAACATGGTGCTGGGAAAAAGGACTGCAGTCTAAGTCTTGCCACGGACCGGACCGTTGGGGCTGCGTTGCTAAGGCTGTTTAATTTAGCTTGGTGGTAGGCGAGATGAAGAGCCTTCTCAAGCTACCAAATAACATGGTAGCACCCCACGGAGTTTCGGGCCAACACCAAGGTGAAGAGGATTTTATGAAAATTATGGAAAACCCCTTTGTGGATCCTGCCAACGGCCATTGGTAGGATAATGTTTTTGGTAAACCCCAAAATTGTGAAAAAAAATGAAATTTGACTGATTGCATTGATTTTATGAGTCATGGTAGATTTATATGAATAATTTTATGAAAATGAATTTTATGATGGCATTCAATGATAGTTGATATATATATATTTGGCATTACCACCATCACCCCTTATTTATATAATACTTGTCACTGCACTGCACTCACTGGGTATTTTAAAATACTCACCCCCTCCTTTCAAATCCTTTTCAGAGGAAGTGTAGACTTTGGCAGGCATCGGCTGTTTCAGAGGCCTTTTGGTGATCCACGATAGGTATCAGTAGTGGATTTTACTTTTTTGAGACTTGATGAGGGTTCATCTATAGAAGGAAGCTGTTGTATTATTATTTTGAAAATTTGGATTATCTTTTGGGACAAGTATTGGTGGAATCCAATTTTGGTTTATATGAAAAATGTTTATATTTCTATAAAACTTATTTTTTTCAAACTTATTGTACTTTTGGAACATTTGGACTTTCATTGAGATTGTTGAATATTTTTTTGAGATTGTGACTTTGTGAAACTCTAGTTGGTTGGGATGGTCACACTGCATGCGTGCATGTATAGGAACCCGCTCCCCGATGTGTGCTGATGTATGCTTGCATGTACAGAAATCCACACCCCGATATGTGCCGATGTATGCTTGTATGTACAGGGATGAGCCGGATTGACTCCTTACATGTGTATTGATTTTATGATTTTCTTATTTTGATGAGTTGATTGTTTTGAAAGTTTTATTAAAATATTGAAATGTCTTGCGCTATCCCGGTATATGGGGAGATCATGTCCGTATATCGAGATAACGCGATGGTTGTTACGAACTCGATGGAAGAGTCGGGGCGTGACACAATATGTAGTCTAAGGGATAAAAGGAGAATGAGAAGAGTTGGGTTCTTGAGGTGAAGTTGGCGCCGAGGTGCAGAACCACAAAGAGAGAGAGAGAGAGAGAGAGAGAGAGAGAGAGAGAGAGAGGGAGTGCAGAAGGTCGGGTTTAACCTAGCAAGAGGTTTGAAGACAACCTCTACACTTTTTTCTTAATCATTATATTATTAATTTATGCTATTGTTGTACCGATTAAGATAAGCAAAAAAAATATTCACAATTCTCTTTGTATTAGACGACGACTCTATTAATCAATTATGAGTTTTCAAATGGTTTTGTAAGTATAAATAGTAATAGAGAATAAATGAAAAACTAGAATTTTATTTAACAAAAAAAAAAAAAGATATCCACAAAATAAACTAGGTTAAAATAAACAAAAATAATGCAATTTTGTGTAGAGAGTTATGTCCGACAACAATATCATTTTATCGATTGAAATTGATAGTTACATCACTGACTGGTCGATGATTTTGGAAAAATAATCCCATCAAGTATAATGTGTAAAATTATATATTTTTTTTTATGTAAACAAGTGCCATGTAGCAATTTTTGGGTAATGCCATATGATTAACACCATTACTGAAATTTGACAAAAGTTTTAAATACAACAAAAGTGTGAAGTTAATGTTCAAATTGAATAAACAAAAATAAAAGTTGTTTAATTGCAAAATGAGTACTCTCACTACATGATTTTTATAATATAACTTATAAGATATCCAAGCATGGCCTCAATGAGAAGCTACCCATTAGCACTGGCTTTTGCTTTCTGGGGCTGAGTCTCCAAATCCATCTTATTTATTTTGATCATTTCACCAAGAAACAAAAGTAGTGTCAACACTTTCCTTTGTGGGCTTTTGCTAGTCTAGACCTTGTTGTTGCAATGGTTTTGACTATTTGAGTTTCCTGTCCTTTCCTTTCTTCTTCTTGCATGTTTTCTTTCTTCTGATCAACCATGGATTCTGCAACCGGGAATGTGAAAGCCACAAAAAAAAGAACACAATTTATAGTATGAAAAGACAATTACTAGTATACTATATTGATGTATAATTAGTCTAGTAAATAAATATGTTAAATCTCTTAATCAAGTCTCGGTTTTAAAACTTATGAATAAAAGAGACTACGTTAGAAGAGTTCCCACAAATTGAGTCCGACAATACTCGGATCAAATTAATCGAAGTCTGACCCCAGATATTTAAAAAAATAAATATATGTATACTATGTTCATTTCATGTGAACAAAGAAGCATAACATTTTCCCACCTATCAGATGACCAAGGCCTAGGGAGGTTGAACACCTAAAACTAAAAGAACCAAAAACCGATATTACTTCTTCCTTCTACAATCGCTAAATATATATATAAATACATACATATATATATTTATATATTTCCCTTTTCCTTACCATTTTGTTCTACTATATTTTACTTTTTTTCACATTTTCTTTTATTCTTCTCTTATTTAGTACCCTCTATTGGCTCTAATCTCTTTAGTACTGGTTTTCTTTCTCATTGATTTTGTCAATCGTGTTCTTTGAAATGGATTGTTGTGAATTTGTCCTTTGATTTTTTTTTTTTTTAAGTGTCATTTTAATGTTTTTGTCAAACATTCTGTGCCAAATACTTCTTCCTACATAACCTTTCCCTTTTGTAAAGTGGGTGTTAGTATATGAATTTCCCTAAATTGTTTTTGCCCAATGGGCGTAACACAAATTCAATGTATACATGATGCTCATGAGAAAACACTCCCCCCCTACTCATATCTGATGTCACTAAAATGGCATAATACCATAACACATATGCAGAGGTACAGATTGTTACAATTTCAAACCCCTTCCCTCTAGCCATTCCTTATTAGCTAGAAACTGTTTCGATAAAATATGGTCTTTCTATAATAACAACAATCTGAGACTTAATTTCAAAATTTACAGTCGGCTGTTTGAAAGATAATATAAAATAACTAAAAATTAAAATATAGTACAAAAAAAGCACATACACACACTATCTAAATAAACTTATAATACAAAAAGTGATGATTTAATTTGTTCTAATTCTCCTACGCTACTCATTTCTGTTCGAAATCATCTATTCAGTTAACCGCTTAGTTGTCATATTTTTGCGAATATATTACTTCTAGTTTTGTCTATCTCATCATTTCACTAAATCTCTTACATTTAAGCTCTTGGTCCTTCTAATTAGTGCGATTTTAAGTTTTCGTTGTACATATTCAAATCATCTCAAACAATACTCTCGCATCTTATCCACAATTGAGTTTACGCCCAATTCAGTGCATATCTCTTCATTTCTAATTTTATCTTTTCTAATTTTACCACACATTCATTTTAACATTTTCATCTCAATTACAGTTATTCTTTATTCTTGTTGTTGTTTAATGGTACAGTAGTGTAAACCGGTCTTACTGTCGGTTTATAAAACCTCCATTCCAAATGCAATGACGGTCTTTCCATTAGTAAAAGAAAAATAATAATAAATAATAAATAAAACTCAAACCCTAGAATGTTGTTTCTATGTGGAAGTACTATCATGGAAGAGAAAATTAAATAAAAAAAGTGTCTTGAAGGGAAAAGGAATACACATATATACAAACATAAATAACGAAATAAAGGAACGATAAAACCATCAAAATATTGGCCTGATCTGTATGAACAAGACCTCAACAATCAACTCTTTTATCAAATTCCTAAAAGAAAAAAAATAAAATAAAGATAAAAATGACTGATTTATAAAAGAAGATAAAAGAAAACTCAATGCATGTATCAAGAATAAAAGGTATGGCACTTACATTGGGGTTCCTCTTTTAGAGTAGGTCTAGAGGAAGAAGGGTTGGTGGAGGTTGAAGGCCCTGAAAGCAAATCTGGGTGATGATGAAAATGCCGAACCGCCTGAATCCCCCATCTTGGACTTTGCCGGAGGCTCTGAGCTAAGGATCCATGAACGGCTCTCCTTAGCTTCACGATGTCTGGATCTCTTGATGTTCTGAATTTTGGGTTTTGCCCCTTAGCATGTTGCTTTTGTGCAGCCATTTCGATTTTCAACCTGTAATGTAAAAAATATAGACATATAGACGCTTAAATTATCTACTTGTGCTAAGGTAAATATTGATGTTTCTTGTTTTTGATGAGCTGAAGAGAATGGGATGAAATGGATGAATAAAAAGGAGTGAGAAACAAAATATGTTTGGAGGGATGAATAACAACAATCATACACACCTGGATTATACTTGAAATGAGTTTGCTGCTTCTCTTGAGAGAGAGAGAGAGATGGCTCAAGATGTTGATAACATGTTTTGATGAAAAATCTCTGGAGTTATATCTTATCTGAACTCCTGATTTGAAAACTCGTGCAAACCCTATAAGCAGAAACCTTGATATGAAATCCAAGAAGGGTTTTTAACAGATTAGACCAAAAGTCCTCTTAGAGAAAGAGAGAGGGCATTCAAGATGTTGAAACAAAGGTGCTATGATGAGAGACTCGGGATTTGTATACCTTCTCAGCTCTTGAGAAAACTCATGCACAGGCTTTGTAAGCAAATCAATGGTAGAAGATATAAAAATTTTTGTTAACAGAATTGAGAGCAAAGATTTTCTCTGTGTGTGTGTGTGTGTGTGTGTGTGTGAGAGAGAGAGAGAGAGAGAGAGAGAGAGAGAGAGAGAGACCTTTGAAGTGCAAAAACCAAGGGAGGGAGAGGTAGTGGGTATATGACATAGAAAAAACTCTAAATGATTTATAAAACCCCAAAAGCACTTGAAAAGACATCCAAATGAATTGAGGTGGATCTTATTCTCGGAAGGAATTACATTTTTTTTTATTATCCTAAATCACGGGGAAAAAAGGGAGACTATTGTCACTAAATTATCTGGATTTGGAAAGAATTACATTAATTGCCAGATCATATGCGTTATCCATTAAACGTTTTACCTAATCTCTTGACAGAATGGAAGAACATCTTTGTCCAATTTTTGTAATTTTGACATTTATTACACTTTATGATTATTCATTACATGGATTGGACATTGTTAAAAGGTTTGGTGAGAGATTCCACAAAATTCCATACCAAAACTCAGAGGTACAAAGATAGGACAGGACATTTGAAGATGTATCCAATTTTAAAATGGCATTATCTATTTTGATTCAATTTACCCTTTCCATCAAAATGTTCATATTTTCCCTTACCACAAAGGTAAAAGGAGATGAAATAATGCTATTTTTGATTTTTCACCTCCTTTTAAATGTAATTGATAAATAATTTTCCAGATAAAAGTATATCAGACGTGAAGGGAAATCGGATCAGGAGCAACTGCACTTGAATTTTTTTTTTCAAATTTTACAAATTATAAACATCTCTACCCTAAGTGAATATTTTACACGCTAAAAATTTTAAACCATCTTTTAAAAATGATGATTTGCCTATAGAGAAAAAAAATTACAATCCATTTGAATGAAGGGTTTTGATAGTAAAATGAGTGAAAATGAGGGTTTTTAAATAAACTATCCACGTTTGATAAAACAATTAATTGGAGAGAAAGGTTTTAGAGAATTTTTATGAAACTCTTCAAATCTTATTTTTTAATCCCACTAAATCGGTTGATTTTGGAGGGAAGATAATTCCTTTAAAATGCTAAATACTAAATTTATTTTTATACTCTCTATTTTAAAAAATGAATTTCAAAAAAGATAAAACAGTAAATTTATACATTTTTAAATATATTCTTTCCCTTTCCCTCGTGTAATCAAATATGATTTTTTTTTTTATTTTACTTAACTTTTCAATCATATTTTTTATTGCCAAATATAGATTTTAATTTTACCTCACATTTCCTCTCTTTCCCATCCTATCCCTTCTTTCCCTTCCCATCATTTCCCTTCCTTTCCTTTAGCTCCCTATAAGGTTGCCAAACATCTCAAAAGAAATTTTAAGAAAATTTCAAGAAAGAAATTTTAGATGTTTTTTTTTTTTTTCTGGTACCTTGTCTTGGACACCGTCCGGTATCTAGGGTTTTACCCCGACTAATCCGGAACGACAGCTATCCGAACCAACCGCTGCAGTGGCTCTTTTCGGAGGACGGGTCTCCCAACAGAAAACGCTTCATACACATGAGGACCCAATACTCCCAGCAGGAGTCGAACTTCGATCATACTTAAAAGTACTCAACCCCACATCCAGTTGAACCAACCCACGTTGGTAGAAATTTTAGATGTTTGTTAAAAGTTTTAATCACAAAACAACTTTAATACAACCAAACATCCCTTTAGTTCACAATTACATTGTGTTTTTTCATTTTTTTTTAACTCTCCCACTCTCTATCTTTCTCTCTCTCCCTCTCCCCCACCCATCTAAAAACTCTCCAGATCGTTACTCTCTCTCCACATTGTAACAACCGAGCCCCCTCTCTTGTTTATTACCTTTTTTTTTTAATTTTTACTGATATATCAATTTTTCTTTTTTGATAAATTCCTTCAATTTTTTCTTCTTTAACTTTTTTTCTTTAATTATTTAATTCTACAAGAATAGAACCATTTTTTAACTATCGATGCTTATTCTTAAAATTTTCTCTACAAAATGGTCTTTTTTTTATTACTATTTATTTCATGAATCTTACTTTGTGCCACTATTAGAACCCTAACCTTTGTAGTATGACTTGCATACGAGCGTGGAAACTTGAACCACTACATTAAAGATGAAACCGGTGAATTTAAGTAAAATCTAATATTTAGTATATGAATTTGGGATATTTATATTCATTTAATTTAACATAAATCTCTATTATATTTGGATTTGAAATATAATCCATTCATTTGATGAGACGATAAATATTCTGCTTATGTCCCTCAAGAACAACTCAAGCGATAGAGTTTCTCACTCTCATCCTCTCTTTCCTGATTTGATCTCACTTGATTGCATCTCTAAAAAAAAAATCTGCTTATGCTAATGGATGTGTTAACTCACTTAATGTTTTAATTTGTTAAAATTACTTCATAAGTGCTACATTTTTCAAAAACAAAAACACGTCATTATATAAAAATCAATTAATCAATTTGTTAGATTTTATAAATTCGGTTGTTAAATTTTAGAAATTTTTGAAAGTTTCTAATATATTTTAGAAAATAATTTACTCTTTTAGATATTAAAATTTTTTAATTTCAAACTTTTTTAATGCGCTTAGGATATTCATTTTTTGTTGTAGTTCGTCCCTAGTAACATATGCCCCCAAAGTAGGGTAAATGCTTCCCGAGTTGAGATAGGGTAATTGAAAAAAATAAATAAATAAAATAGTGTAATATAAAGAGCAAATTACTTGTCAATGTTCTAAACTAGACTTGACAAGAAGAAATCTCTGCCTCACAGCCTGTCCTTGACTCTAAACAGACTGGTCCTAAAGTAAAACAAAAAAAAAATTAGGGTTTGTTCTAACTCTGCAAGAGACAGCCATCTGTCTCTTGTTAAAAAAAAAAAAAAAAAAAAAAAAAAAAAAAAAAAGATTTTTTTTTTATGAGACTATGGTTATTCTTTACCTTATAAATCTAATCTATCAAACAAATTTTCTTCATAAAAGGGAAGAAGGTTTTATTTACCTTCACAAAGAGTACTTGGAGCCAATATAGATAAGCGTCAACACCATTAAGAAAAGTTTTCACCTTGGGACAGGAAAGCCAGAACCTAAGCAACATAAGAAAACTAATTTAATTAGAAATGCTATTGTCTTCTATGCTTCAAATTAACGCTAGAATTGTTCACTGAAAATTAATCTTGCTAGGGTCAAAGTTTTACTTTTCACCGTTGAAAATGCATGCAGAGAGAGACACACAGAGATAGAGAGACAATCTCTATCAAACTCCCATAAGTGTAGTGAGCGGGCATAAAACTCCCTTAATTATAGTTCTCGGATTCAATTAATAGAAATTGAGAAATGAGATATGGGAAAACCAACACTTTAATGAGTCTCATGTGCTCGGACCAGATTAGAGAGACAAAGTTTGAATATCGGTTGGTGAGGAGAAAAAAAAAAAAACACAGAGAGAGAGAGAGAAAGAATCTCAATCTTTGCTACCACTTGAAGCCAGGGTATGATCAACTGAATTTTGTAAACCATACCATTGATAGGGCATGATGGAAGTTGGACCTCCATCCCACTAAACAAAACCCCTGCAATCCAACTCTACTACTCCCGAACTTCAAAAACAAAAAAAAAAAAACAAAACAAAAAAAAAATTGATTGGACCTTCACTAAACGGCTTAGCATAAGCCCCGCATTATGGCTGTTAGGCCAGAGTAGGCTGGCATAACTTTTTTTTTTATACAAGTATATACAATCAAGCGAGATCAAATCGTAAAAAATAGAATAAAAACAAAAAATCTCTACCATTTGAGCTGTTCATTAAGGACAACATAATTAAAGACCTTAGGAATCGGATTCATGAAGGTCTATTTGCGGTCAGAATTTTTTTTGCGTATGTTCATATTTTTGGAATTTAGGAGCAGGAAAAGCTTCTTGGCTTACATACACAAAAACTAAGAAAATCTATTAATCAAAAAACATTAAAAAAAATGTGCAACATTTTGTATTTCTGCTAAGCACTACCCAAAAAAAAAAAAAATGCCTATCTGTGATGCCCCGAACTAAATTCAATAATACGATATTATATCGTGTCAAATATTATTAAAACTTATCAAGTTTTATCAGCCAATAAGAGAATCATTGGTATTAAACAAATGAGAAAATGATTATAAAGTTTAATTACGTAACAAATGGGAGACAAGATGGATATTCTTGAATATCCTCATTTTGAGTGAGAAACTTAATCGTATTAAATAATTAAGGAGATAATAATATATTTAATTTATCTGATTTCTATTTACATAGAAAGGCAGCATCTAGAAATACATATAGCTGAATAACAAAATAATGAATTCTTATTTGTTGACAATGTTTTATTCTTGACTTTTGTGGCAATATGGCATTAATTTTGGAGGGCAAGTTAAATTATATAAGGAAATTTATTAGAGAAAATAATTTCAATACAGTTAATGGATTAACATATTACCTTATAATTATTTGGAGACAAAATAAATGTCTCATATCTCTTCTTTGTTGTAAACCTCTATCGGCATTTATTACTTACTTGATATGAGAATATTTTTGTATTAGATTAATAGAAAAAGAAAAATAATATAGAGAGAAACTTGGGGCGTGTTTAGCTATAGAAAATGTTTTCTAATTTTCCATATCTAATTTTTTTATATTTTCTTTCTCTGAAAAAAAGAGTAAAAAATTTAAAAAAATATGTTCAAAATATACATACTTTTCTATCTCTAATTTCCTCTAACAAAATTGGAAAATTTTAGAAAACACAGGTTTTATTTATAATGAAAAACAGTAGAAAACAATCTTAAAATTATTTTCTATTTTTTTCATTAATTAAAAAACCGTGTTTTCTAATTTTCATCTTCTAAAAGTTAAAAGGTGGACTATTTGAATACAATTTCATTTTTTAAAAAAATATTTTCTGAAAAACATACTTGTTTTTCACAACTAAACACACCCTTGAGTCGGATTTAACTTTCAGAAAGTACTACAACCAGTTTGTAATTTTGAAAATTATTTTATCCCTATTTATAATTTCAAAAGTTACTTATCTTGTTTTATAATTTTGAAAAGTTATTTATCCTATTTTATATTTTTTAAAAATCAAAAGAGTTGGGGTTCATGGTGCTCGAAAACATGTTTTAGGGCTTTAATTGGGTTTGTATGGCTGAAAAACATTAAAATTATATCTCAATTTGAAGAAAAATGCAGTCACCGCCAATGAAGAGCTAGAAGAATAAAATTTTAAATAAGAACTGTATTAATTTATAAAAAAAAAAACAACCTTAAAAGTTTTGGTTTAAGATTAGATTTAGACCCCACAAATTATTGGGTTACTGTTGCTTTGAACCCAATATATCGCTAGTCTCGTCCTCACAGCCTGGTAATCACAACTTCATTCTCCAACCTGGTGATCCTGAGTTCTTAATCGCAGATTCAAATCTCAATATAATAATAAAAAAAATAAATATATCACTTGTCTCAAGAACTTTGATAAAGAAACTTAAAATAATAATAATAATAATAATAATCAAAGTCATCTAGAACTTTGATCAATGTAACATTTTTTTTTTTTTTGGGAAGAAGATGCTTTGTGTGTCATATAATCTGCATCCAATGCTTGCTTATTCCTCATCAAATCATCTGCATCCAAGGAAGCTCTCAGTTTCCATCGTCGGCAGTCAATCTGTTTGTCGTTGCATTCCCCACCAGCCATGGAGTGAAGCATTCGTGAGTCGGGGGAGCAATATTCGTAGTAGGTGGCTCAGCTTGTGGCCCGGCCGCTGCCCTCCTCTCCCTGTTGTTCTTGCAAAGTTAATATTTTTTCTTCCTAAATTGCTAACCTAGTATCATAAATCACAAGAATAAGAGTAAAATGCATTTCACAAGACACAAAATAAGAGCAAAATGATTTATATTCTAGTTGCATGTGGATAATAAAAGTATCTAATTATTTTGCTGGCACATATGTAGAGTTATTTTTGTTGGACACTTCGTTTGATTAACACTATAAAAATCATTGGATTATTTTTCTTTTTTCATAAATCACCGATATTCAATAATCATTTTAGATTTGACCGAATCCGATTTGAATTAAACTAAGATCTTAAAAGGCATAACTTTCCTGACACATTTTTTATATATATACAAAACTAAAATTCAAGATTTTTTTTAATGGGCATCAGTCTACGGCTACTAGACCTACTAAACATTGATAATTATAATATTATGTAAAAGTTTATGATGTAGTATATAATCTCTATTTATCATTGTTGCCACTTGTTAGTTAAAGAAAAAAAAACTAAACAAAATAAAAATGAAAAATAAAAAAACAAAAAACAAAAAACAAAAAACAAAACAAAAAAACCAAAATACAAAACAAAACAAAACAAAGATTATGGCTAATCCGATCATTGAAGAATGCGAAAATCTTGTTGCCTAAATTTATTCTTATTTTCAGCAACTCAAGAAGTGTATATGAAACCAAGACTGTAATTGCGAATAAAAAGTTTAATATCTAAAGAGAATGGAGTAACAAGAAAAGACATTTCTACGAAGTAAACCGTCACTCTCGTTGGTGAAATTGCATATGCAATTAGTAGAACATACAATCCTTTTGTTGATGAACTTCTTCTCCATCTTTAGCCACGCAAGAACCATATATGCATCAGTTGGGTATAGCTGTCATCTGTCAAAACTATAATTAGGTTTAACCTCAAGCCCTCGAATAATAAAATATTCTCCAATTATTTTTAATAATTTCCCAATTTTCATATTAAAAAAAAAAAAAAAACCAAGATCCATATAGATTATCATGTCGCTCATAATGAACTTACATAATCTATGGAAAAGACGAACAATCCTTTGGATTTAACAGAATACTAACTTTCTTTAATCAAAATTTCAAGTTCGATTCTTGGAATGGAAAAAATAGACGTTAGGAGATCCAACTCTAAATTAGGTCTACAGCTATTTGAACCAAATTAGTTAGGTATTCAAATGTCAATGGTCAAGTATCAAAAATAAAATCTATGGAAAAGGGAAAACTATTTATATTGGTTTGTGATAGAGGAACAAAAGCTAAAATGTTAGCAGAATGATATACTGTCATGAACTCAAATTCAAATGTTCATAAATAACCACACTAAACAAGAAATAATAAAGGATGAAAAATATTGAAGAAAGCATATTCAGAGACATCACGAAAACTTGATAGTTTGGATATATATTATGACATTCGAGAGGAAAAACTAATTTCGAGGAGAAAACAAAAAAAAAAAAAATCTTAATAATATTTCAATATATACTGAAAGAATTTTTAGAATAAAATCGCCATCGTCACAATCAGCAATCATAATGCTAAGAAATGCTAAATTTGGGACTGGTTGTAAATGGATAGAGGGAAACCTTACCAAGGCTTTCTGATACACACTCGATCATCCAAAGAAAATTGGGACTGAATAATTTTTTGCCACACCTCTACTTGAACCCTTTTTTTCTTCGGTGAATAGTTGAACCAAGTCGTTTATATAAATGTATAAGTCTTTGATATAGATAGAGTTTGGTGAAACAAAACTAGGAATAATGTCATTATGTTGATATGCGAAATTCAAATAGGCTCTCACTTCTTATCTACGATGGTGGTTTCATTCTTTCATTTGCTTACCACATTCACACTATGTTTGGATGGGAAGGAACGAAGAGAAAATGAATGATTTTAATAGAAAATTATTCATTTTCCTTCTTTGGGAGTTTTAGAGAGAGAGAAATGAGAAAAGTTTTAATAGCAAAAGTTTTCTTTCCAAAAGTGGAAAGAAAATGAGAGAAAGAGAGAGAAAAAGAAAAGTTGTCTCACCCATATATCAAATTTACCCTTAAAAAAAAGATGATAGAAAAATTTTTAATTCTAAATAAATTCTATATCATTTTCTTTCATTCCTAAAAGTCCCAAATAGAGTAGAAAGAAAATCTCATCATCTCTTTTATTTCCTTTCCTTTTCTTTATTTTCTTTTCTTTTCTTCCCTAAACTCCCAAACTAAGCGTCAATGTCTAACCTTTTGTGTGTATATACAAAATAATCATAATAAAAAAAAAAAAACAACACCAAACCCCCCACCCCCCCCCCCCCCACCAAAAAAAAATAATAAAAAAAAAATAAAAATAAATTATATTTTATTTTTTTTTTTTTTTGTTTAATATTAATAAATATAAAAAAAAATATAAAAAAATTAATTAAAATTTTAATATAATAAAAATATAAAAAAAAAAAAAATAAATAATAAAAAAAAAAAAAAAAAAAAAAAAAAAAAACAACCTTTTTTTTTTTTTTTTTCTTTTAAAAAAAAAAAAAAAAAAAAAAAAAAAAAAAAAAAAAAAAAAATAAAAAAAAAACAATTTAAATTTTATATTCTTTTCTTTTTTTTTTTTTTAAAAAAAAAAAAAAAAAAAAAAAAAAAAAAAAAAATTTTTTTTTTTTACCCATAAAAATTTTTTTTTTTAAAAAAAAAAAAAAAAAAAAAAAACACCAAAAAAACCTTTTTAAAACCAAAAAAAAAAATCCCCCTTTTTTTTTCAAAAAAAAATTTTTTTAAAACCCCCCTTCTTCCCCTTTTTTAAAGAAAAAACAAAAACAAAAAATAAAAAATTAAAAATGGAAATAATACGAAGAAATGACTTTAAATCTTTATTTATTGTCACCTAATAGAATTGTTTGAGACTAAAGGTGTGGAACAAATCATTTTATCTACTAATAGTGATCAAATTGATGTATTACCAAATTATTTTTTTTATTTGATCATCTGCATTTGAAAACCGGATTAATTCAGCTTGAGAAAATATAGAGTTCAATTTAAGGACTGATTTTTTTGTATCTGTTTTTCTATTTTAAAAATATGAATTTTAAATTTTGATTAAAAGAATTTAGTATTTTATCATTAAATTCATGTATCGTTCAAACTATGCCCCTATTGTCAGTTGTGAAAATTGGTACATGTGGAAATGGTGATGAGCATTTTATAAATGTGGGAAATTTTTAACATTGTCCGATTAGAACCAACGACAAAGTAAAAATGTTCCTAAAAAATATTGAGCATTTTACCAAAACAAATGTTTTTGGGATATTGGGCCAGGATGGACCTTCACTAAACTTTTTGATAGTACAAGCTTGGCCTTAAAGCTGTTGGGCCTTATTAGGCCCAGCATAATTCAACCCCTCGGAATTGCATATATTTCCGTGTTTTTGGATTTCAGACACAGTTTCGTTACTTAAATAAGACAATTACCGGGAAATCTAAGTGTCTAAAAATCAAGATCTGATATTTAAATTCGAGATTAATAGATTAAAAGAAATGATTGTGATCACTGGACTATCTCCTTAGGGACAACTTATCTTTATTCTTTCTTTTCTATTTATTTATATTTTTCAACTAAAATCCCAAAGGGAACAGCCTAATAGTCACAATCTCCCTCTCCC
Organism: Dillenia turbinata; assembly: GCA_037126225.1. Classification (NCBI taxonomy): domain Eukaryota; kingdom Viridiplantae; phylum Streptophyta; class Magnoliopsida; order Dilleniales; family Dilleniaceae; genus Dillenia; species Dillenia turbinata. The sequence goes on from JBAMMX010000020.1 coordinate 9,690,329, forward strand.
GATCCAATGATTCTAAATTCAAATCCTAATATAACCAAAAAAACTAATTCAACTGAATAAAATATTTTCGTAGAAAATATATAATTTTGCAAATATAAATTACACTTTTATATAAAATGACCTCAATTATGATGAGAACAATAATTTTTTTATTAAAAAATTCATATTATTTTGGTTGAATCTACTCTCAATAATCCTAAAGGCCTAGTGAGATTTTCATCATAACAAGATATAATTGGAAATAGTTAGCATCTCATGGTGATGGGAGGGCCAATTCGCATTTTGACCAAGTTACACCTTTGAACCATATCTACACACAAAGAGATGTATACAAATGTTAGTGTATGCGTATATATGTACACATACAAGCTTTTTGTGATATTATGGAAAAGTTGTTTGAAAAGATGAAGCTAACTAAGCCGCAGCACGAGTGTTAAAAAAGACTGAGATCTCGAGTTTAAATTTTAAGAATAAAAAAATAGATATTGAGAGAGTCAACCTATAAATTGAATTTTACAGTTACTCAGATCGAATTAGTCGAATTTCTGAAAAACCGTGATTATGTATTAAAAAAAAAGTGTTAAAAAAGGACTACACTAATTAATCCATGTGATTATATAGTATATGTCTAGCAAGGACGTCCCTAGGGGTTGGAAAAAGCATCCCCCAGCGAAAAAGAAAAAATGAACAAGGCATATATTTTATATTCTTTTCATTATTGTGGGTCGTGAATGTTTCTTAGAAAATATTATGTATTAAAATAAATTAATAATTGATTTGATTTTAAAAATATTTGATATTTTTTCTAATTTTATATTTCTATTTTTGTAACTTTGAGTGTTTTATATAAAGTGTATCTATTATAATATTATATTTGTAACGATGAATTATTAGAGTTCACATTATTATATTCTTTTATGCCCTCTAATATGGTATCTGAGGCAAATTCATTCAAATATCTCAAATAATGAGAAATGCATCGTCACCTAATATTCAAGATGCATTATCATCCATTGAATCTCCTGTCTTGATTTTTTCTCATTTGAAATTTTCATTTTTCAATTGTGAAAAACATTGTTCTTTGGTCCCTAAAGAGACAGCCTAATAGTCACAACCCTCTCTCTCAATCCGATGATTCTGGATTCAAATCTTAATATAACAAAAAAAAAAAAAAAACAATGCTCTTTGGTAAGGGCTTAATTGGGAAGCCTCAATTTATCTATATGTGGTCTTATTCATAATGTTTTTCAATTAGTAGGAAATATAGTATTTTGCGAATAAAAATTAAATTTTTTATAATATAAATTAAATATTCATTAAATCAATAATATTTTTATTTTGGAAATCCAACACAACTTTATTTGAGTTTAGTTTCAAACTTTCTCAAATAACATTTAAGTGAGATTTTTAGATGTGTTCAAAGGTGGGAATAGCTATTTGTCTCACGTTGACAGAGCATCAAGTACCAAGACACCTCACGTATTTTAGAGTTTGATTCCTATTATAATTATTAAAAAAAAAAAAAAAGACACCTAACGTATCCAATCGCTTTTTTTCTCTTTAAATATAAGGAGACTCAAAATCGAGATCATTATCAAAAAAAAAAGAATAATACCAGTTAAATTATAGATCATTATCCGATCCCTAATTCTTTTATTAATCAAGGGCGGGCCAACTTCCTTTGGATCATACTCTCAATTTTTTCTTTTATTGTTTTTATTTTGGAATAATATTATCCCTCAATTTCCTTTAAACAATATATGTACACACAATGATATATATATATATATATATATGGACACTCTCAATTCTTTTTAGTAACATGCATTTGTAGTTAGGATAATTGTATTTCGAGCAATAGACCGAGATAAATTAAGAGCAATAATCTGATTTGACAATGATTCCTTAAAAGGTGAGATTAAAATTCAATTTGTTATTATTGTATATACACAATTTGCAAAGATTTTACATAAAAGATTTTTTTCCTGCCATCTCAATTAGACAAGGTCATCCACCAAAAATTAAGGGCAATAATCATATAATGTAGTTCATAAAACCTACTTTTTGAAAGCTTTTGGAAAATATATTGCTTGTCTCAAGAACTTTGATAGAGAAATTAATAAATAAAAATACTCGTCTACTGTTATTAAGAATAGAAATCAATATACGAATTTTAAATCCTAATGAACTATTACAATAATTTAATTTTATATTAAAAAAACTCATTTTTACAATTATAAAAATAAAGATAAATCAAATATACTTAAAAGATATGATATTTTCTAACATCTGTGATGGATTAGGTACATACACTATCAGAAAACACGGTATCAGCGACGAATAATTATCACACTACCAGAAAACTCTGTTTTAAATAATGCAAGTGACGTGACCAATTGGAAGAGTTGCAAGGTAAGCCAAGAAAATGAAATTCAAAAGTCTCGCATTACCGATGGTGCACATTACCGATGGGTAACAAGATAACCAATATGAACTTAGGAACTTAATACCGATAAAGAAATAGTGTATCGATAGACTATAAATTTCACACTATGACCAATAAATAATACCAATAGGATGGATGCAAGTGAGGTACTGATAGCTATGTCAATTTAAATTCCCATTACTGAATTTCAACACCGACTAGAAAATCAAAATTTGGAGAATTGGTTATTAATCACTAGACCTTTACCGAATAGCCAAAGTCTTGTAAAAAAATCAAATCCTACCAGGTGTCGAACACCAAGTACTCAAGCAACCAATGACCCTAGTGATCGAGAACTTAAAAATTTGAAAATCTATCGATTAAATATTTAAAGGATTCTTATATAGCCGAAAGGACAAAATTTACATTTTTATCAAAAATTAATTATTCTCCCACACTTCTCAGAATAAAAAAAAAAAATCTCAAATAGTCCGTTTAGGTGCAATATTACAATTCGGACTTTTCCAGTATTACAATTTCTATCCAAAAAAAAATATCCTCAAAATTTCAGTACAAAATCATTCCTCAAATAGTTGGGAGTTTAGCTTACTGATGACTGTTTTTAGACCCCCAAATCATTTCTTCTGCATAATTATTCTTGCACTTTATCAATTTGAATTCATCTATTTCTCAATTTCTTAACTTGCTACCCTTGGATAACTATCTTTCAGACTCCAAAAGTTTTTAATTTTTAATTTTTTTTCTCACTTTAATTAGGGACTCCAAGGATCAAATTACCTCAACTTTGTATCTAATGCGGTGTAATATTTCCTAAATTTTTAAAATTTTCCTATAATACCAAGCACCATAGAGTGGCTAAAATATGCTCAGGCAATCAACTAGAAAATCACTTCTCTTAATTATTCATTCACCTTTCACCTTTCTCTGGATTATTCCTATTTGGTTGTCAACTAATTGGACTGATCAAAGAAGATCGTCATTTGGAATATATAACTATTCTATTTTGAATATTTTACTAGTCCATATTATTTCTTCTAAAGGCTTACAAACTTTCAACCATATATACTATACAATCCTATTCATTCTCATCTTCTTTAGCTATTTATACATGACAATCTCTGTACTTCTATTTAGCTACTTACTGAAGGGTCAAGGGGCTATCGGCATGCCTAGCAAAGCAAGTGCAAACAAGGGAATTATTAGACCCTACACCAATAAATATGCAGATATCAATCACCAAATATTTTTTCATCATACATATTAATATAAACCGTCAAATGATTATTAACCAACTTTATAATATACACTCCATATAAGCTCCCTATAACATGGATCCAATCATGGACATCAGCCAATATAAATATTCTCTTAGAATAGCCATCAGTACCTTCAACATTATTCAACTTGCTAAACAATAATCACATATTCATCACATAGCAATACTATCAATCACCACAACTCATTATACAAAACCGATACTCAAAATTGATTCATCAATTATCTCTAACATGTAATGATTCAATGCTTTTAGCAAATCTCAAAAATCAAGAGACACTAATAATATGCTTTTTAAATCAATGAACTTATAATTAATCGAATTTACTTATGGCAATATCAGGGTTATTCTATTTCTCTTCATTAGTCATCGTATAGATCTTAGTTTGGATTTGAGGTTAAGGATGCCGGGGATTAGTAGCCACAGTGTTGCTACTGGTCCCTATCCTTAGAGTAGTATTGGAGGGAGGTGTGATAGGGTCAGTTGGACCACTCCTGGAACTACTAGGAAGGTCAAGGATTTGTTGACTCCCTTGCACTTTCAAATCCAGTTTAAGGCAAAAATTTTGGAGATGGCCCTCTTCTCCGCAATAATAACACCTTTTAGGCTTGTTGTAAGGACCAAGGTGAAATTTCTTACAGTTTCTGCAAGGATCCCTCTTGTTGTCTATTGTCCTACTCCTAGACACAGCACTAATATTTGGGGCAAAAAATGTTGGCCTTGGGGAAAGCCAACAGATCCCGTGCCAGAGAAACGCTATAAGAATTTGTATCCTTACTTTTCTTAAAACTTTGATCTGAAGTGAATTCGGATCTCCTTTTCTTTCTATAGGTCTCTCCAATCTTTCCTCTTTCTTCAACTATCTTCTCAGCCCTCAAGGTTAACTGTATGACATTCTTAAAAGTGTGAGTCTGGGTAACCGACATCTTTTCCCAAATGTTCAAGTTCAGTCCTTTCTCAAATTTGGAGTACAAATACTCTTCAGAAACCACAACTTTAGAACAAACAATGATAACTCTCTCAACTCAATCTCATATTCTATCATCGATTTGTTTCCTTGCCTAACGTTGAAGAATTCCTTCCTCTTTAAATCCCGATAAAATTTAGTATAATACATCTCATCAAATTCTCTAAGTAACTCACTCCATGAGATGGAAGTAGAGGATCTCCTCTTCAAGTTCTCCTTCCATATATGGGCACTCTTGTCTAACAACCTTACAACCACCATTAACTTTATCTCATCATCCAATTTCATATCAGTTACAGTTTCTTGAACTCTATTAATCCAATCTTTCGCCACTGTAGCATCGCTAGTACCTGAGAAAGTCTCACAACCTAGTTGTCTTGCTTCCTTGATCAACTTGGATAGCTCAATGGTCGGACGGGTAGATGATACAACTACCGTGGAGGAGGAGTTATCAGTGTCAGGGGAGTGTTTGTTGGGACAGTAGTGTTTGGTGAAGGAGAAGTTTGCGTTTGAGTTTGGATTTGAAACTGAAATCCATACTTGCTCCACCATTCCATACACTGTTGGAATGCAGCAAGTGGCGATGGAGAAATCTCAAATGGTGCAATCGAAGGCTCAGGTTCACTAGCAAGAGGAGCACAGAAAGACGAGGTAGTCTCATGCTCAAAACGAAAGATCTTAGTCAAAGTCTTTGTTTTTTTATGAGGAGCCATTGGATTTTTACAAGAGAAAAACTTATCTTAACTCACTAAATTAGATAAACCAATAATACACTCATGCCTAACCTGACTCCATTTCTTATGACCCATAGGAGGCTTCTAAGTTTTTTCAAAACATTTAGAAATATAAAAATCTTTAAATACATTTAGAAACTCTAAAAACATTAAAAGTGTTTGCAAACATTTAAAAATATTTGAAAATATTTTAACAGCACCAAAACCTTTACTCTGATACCAATATAGTTGTCATGCCCTGATCCGTAGATCTAAGCACGTGACAACCGTCACATGATCTAGAAGTACGTACAATCACCAACATGCACCCCAAAATCCTACAAGGATATGATAATATCTTTTTCGGTAAAGGAATCAGATTGCACAATACTTTAAAACTGAAAATATAATAAACAAAATGATTGTTCAATATTTAAAAATAAAACTTTCAAGTATAAAGTTTCTACTCTAGAAAAACATAATAAAATATATTACATAATGAGTTTCAAAAATGCCCTCAGATGGGTCCATCTTTATGCCTCCAAAATATCCACAACTAAAATGGACCAATACCGACAGTTGGTCCTAGATAGCTCTTCCCTTCGACTGGATCTAGCTTCCAATGAAATAACTTTATCCCTACACTTCCTTTGAAAAAAGATAAGAGGGGATGAGTATAGAAATACCCAATGAGTGGAATATAATGGCATAACTGTATAAGTGAGTGAGTGGTGAGTGTGAAAGTGTCAAACAATATTTTTAAAACATATTTGCATTACAACAAAATATCAAATATTTACATCAAGAGTCATGATTTTTCTATAATAAAATATATATTTTTCCAATATCATGGGGTTTGCCTCAAAATCTCTTCACCGATAGTTTGACCTGGACCTTCCGGTGAAATCGTCAAGGGGTTTTTATTACCATTAGTTATAAAACATCAACCCCAAACTTAGCGTTAGCTCGGGGCCTCTTCGGAGGTGCAATCGAATAGCCCCGAAATGGATAGAAGAGTTGTCTTCCAGTCCGACCACCTTATCTACCAATAACAACAATGCCCTCACTATGTTGTCTCGTCAGGCCACACTGTGTAAAGAATGACTATAGCTATTTAGGGGTTTAGACTCATACCACAAATCTTATAAATCTCATGGCTCAAATCAAAAATATTTTTAAAAACATTCCACAATCACAAAACATTTTATAAAAGAAAGTTAAGAAAATTATTTTTTAAAAAATCATGAAAAACATCTCTCATTCACAAATACAACAAACATTCCACTCATAGTACTAGAGGTGATGATCACTTCCAGACTTGTCCACGATAAATGGTCTGATTTTGATCAGCTCAGTCCAGCCACTAGTAGTCATCATCAAGTAACTACCAACATCAATATTCATCAATTTAGCTTAACCGAAAACCCTAACATCCAAATCCAAAATTTTTCTCACTTACTGTGACTTAAAGATCTCCTAAATCTCAACAACTAGATAATTAAATAAGGTAAAACTTGGGTTAGAAAATTAAATTACCTTATTTGTGTCTCCAAGAGATCCTTACGGTTTGGGTCATATCAAATTCTTGATTTCTCTCCTTCTGATAGCACTAAACCCTTAGTCTTTCCTCAATATTTAAGACTAAGATCAATCTTTGGAGAGTTCATGTGTAATTTGGAGTCTTTAATCTAAAAATTTGATGTAAATCAATTGCATTTTGGAAAAGAAGAGAAAAGAGAAAGATGGAAAGAGAATAGTATAGAAAGAGAAATAAAACTTTTGGGTTTCATAGGTTCTGGAATCTCAACAATTATTTTATTATCAACCTATTTTTAATAATTGCTTAGTGGTGCTCTTGTACTCCAAAATTACACAATTACCCAGTAATGGTCACCCAAATGAATTTAAGTGTTTGGAGTTATATTTTACTGAGACTATGGTATTTTCTGATGAGTAAATAAAGTTAAAGTAAAAGTACACTATGGAAAATAAATTAGAAATATATAAGATTTAGAATATTTAGGAATATATAATATAATATAAATTTATTTTAATATAAATGAAAGGATTTGGTGGTTTGGTGGTAACATATTCTTTTTGCGCAAGCAATGACAATTTGGAGAATTTATAAGTGAATGTAAATGTGTTTGCTGCATGCATGTGCTTGATGGAGAGAGAATTTTGCAAGTGAATTTGAAGACCCTTGCATGCATTCGGTGGAGAGAAAAAGTGACCGAACAGGTGGATATATTGACCAATGGCAACTGGCAATAAATGTTGAGGCGAGAATTCTCATGCACTTATCGAAGGGAAATGGCAACCGATGGAAAATTTGAAAGGTTGCACCGATATGCACTCACCGAAGGGAAATGGAAAATAGTAAGTTCAAAAATTAAATTCTTAATAACCGAACAGGGCAAAGTAACCGAATAGATATGTAAGGTACCGACAGACAAATGTGCCGATGGGTTATATTAAATTTCCCATTACAAGTGGGTTCAAGTCTTCTCAAGTGCAAGTGACGTGACCAATTGAAAGAGTTGCAAGGTAAGCCAAGAAAATGAAATTCACAAGTCTCACATTACTGATAGTGCACATTACTGATGGGTAACAAGATAACCAACGTGAATTTAGGAATTTAATACCGACAGACTATAAATTTCACATTATGACCAATAAAAATCCGATAGGGGGATGCAAGTGAGGTAATGACAACTATGTAAATATAAGTTCCCATCACTAAATTTCAACACTGACTAGAAAATCAAAATTTTGAGAATTGGTTATCGATCACTAGACATTTACCGAATAACCAAAGTCTCATAGAAAAATCAAATCCTACCGGATACCGAACACTAAGCACTCAAGCAACCGATGACTCTGATGATCAAGAACTTAAAAATTTGAAAATCTATTGACTAAATATTTAAAGAATTCTTATACAACCGAAGGGACAAAATTTATATTTTTATCAAAAATTAATTATTCTCCCACACTTCCCAGAATTGAAAAAAAAAAATCTCAAATAGTCCGTTCGGGTGCAATATTACAATTCGGACTTGTCCAATGTTACAATTATAATTTTTTAAACTATATGCCATAAGATAATTCTCTTTAATTCCCCACCTATTCAACTTAATTCTCTCGTTTCTTTCTCATTCCTCAAACCCTTCTCATATAGGATTGTTAAAAATATATATATCACTATGTCAATTTATTTATTTCCTTTAATATTCGAAAATACTTTTTTTAATTTCTTTAATATAAAAGTCTTCAAATTCCTGACAAAGGCCAGAAAATACACATTTTTCAAGTCAAATCCATCTTCTATGCATACTATTTATTGGAAAAGATAGGTCACTGGAGATACATTACCATATATAGATATCTCAAGGCTAACCCTGAGTGCCAACTTACTCAATTTTCAAGTACTTTGAGAAATTGTGCCAAGATGAGAACAGATTTTGACCAAAGGAAATGGGATTTGGTAAAAAAAATAAGAAGAAGAAGAAGAGGATGAAGACAAGAAAGCAATTGGAGATAACGATGGTGTATTCATTATTTCAATAAAAAAAATCTTTTTTTTTATGAATCTCGGGACAACGATTGATTTGTTCTTTTGGTGATTTAAAAATTACAGGTTTAAGATGTGAAAACAGTCTCTTTGCTAATATATAAGGAGAAAGCTGCATATATATATACTCACTCCAAAGTTAACTCAAATTGTTAGAACTAAAACTCTGATTACTATTGTTGTATATCGTCAAATGATGAATTTGAAGTAGCGCCAGTTACCTTGCAATTGCATGCTCTTTGTATCACCAACTCTCTCTCTCTCTCTCTCTCTCTCTCTCTCTCTCCCTTCCTTTTAGGGTTTGCAATATGGGAGGTCTAGGGTCCCAAGCAACGAATTAGAATCAGGTATGCCTTTGATTTTATCTATCTCACTCAATACAATCAGTCGTTGTGAATTTGTCAGTAACCTAAAATGCACAAACAAATTACATTCTCTCTTCAATTAGCCCCAAAAGTTTTTTTCCTTTATTTCTGCTTTTTTTTTTCTCTCTGCTTCTTTTCATATTCTTGAAGAAAATTTCATAGATTAAAAAACATGGTATTTGGGCTGAAATTCATTTCTTAATTTCCGAATCTTATAGTTTTGTATCATAGATCTATATATATATAAATATATATATATATTCATACATATATATATATATATTTTCATACATATATATATATATATTCATACATATATATATGTATATATTCATACATATATATATGACTGCTTTGTTCTATTTGTTGAATCTGAGTGTAGAAATTTACTCAAATAGGAAAATGATATGTTAAAAAATCCATATGATATCTAAATTATAAATGTAATCAGAGAATTTTTATTTAATGCGACAAATATGCTGATAATTTAGTATGTTTTATGCTGCAGAAAATTTATGATTTTTCTCGTTCAACATGTTCAAGGTTAGATCGAATTTGTTGTTGCAATATTAGGGAGGTGGAACCCTCTTTGGTTGGGAAACCCAGACTTCAAAATTGCCTTTTACTATTAAAGAGCCTGCATCTATATTTTGCCTTAATTTTTTCATAAATTTGGGTGCAACCTGCTAATCTCAGAGTTTGTTTGTTTCTTTCACAAAATTTAATTTGCTTAGATTTTGGTTCTAATAACAATAACAATAAGATATATTCATATCCACATTGATAGTTTACATTGGAGTTTGAACTCACGGTCTCGATTACATTTGTGGAACTATTGAGTGCAAGGGGCATTTGGTAATGAAGGAAGCAGCTGTTGTGTAAAGGATCTTGAAGGGCACTTTTGACTCTGAAAAAGCACTGTAGGCATTACACGACTGACATAGTGGGAGGGAAGATCATGGCACCATCTAAATTTGTCCATATTGGTTTAAAAGGTGGCCACTGCAGGCCCGGTGGGAGAGAGATCTATTGGGCCCAGTTAAACTCACTTGCAAAGACCAATCTGTTGAATGACAATTATGTCTAGCCTTTTCCATTAGGGGCAACGAAAAAGATGTTAATTAGCCCATAAGTTTTATAATTAAAAAAAAAAAAAAGAACAGCATCATTTATTATCACAGCTGTAAATGAATGTAATAAAATGCTCAACTGAATAAAACCATATTCCACCCAAAAAAAAAAAAGTCTCTCAGGAGAGTGAAAGAAGTTTTATGCTGCCTGTCAATCTATTGCCCCAAGATATTAAAAAACACAGGTGGAGTTAAAGGAAGTCGATGATGACTATCTTGATCACAGTTAACAATGAAAGCAAGGGTATGATTTTATAGGCTATTGGTAGCTTGATTTTAAATTCTTAAAATGTAGTAAAGCTCTGGAACATGCCTAATGTTATTGTTTCACATTGGCTTTTTACTTATTCTTTTTCACAGATTATGTTGTTTGATAGTTTCATGTAAATTTTGAATCTTATTCATGCATTGGTTCTTTTCTTTAACTTTGTTAGTGATTGTTTAACTGCCTTGCTGATTACTTCATCCAAGTATGTTAATAGCTTTTTTCCAGCTCTTGTAAATTTAATAATCTCATCCTATGTGAAGAACCTGAGCGGGATGAGCTCTTAAGGGCTATGGTTCAGTCACAATCTTGAATAGTGTGACATGATGTTGGATATGCATTTCATTGATAATGTTATTTCTAATATAAACTGTTGGATTTAATACATGTGGATGCGATGTCTAACCTCAATTTGGCAATGTGTACTAGCAAACATTTTTCCATGGAAAGCAAGCATGGATTTATGATCGGATAAGCAATTTACCAGACAGAATGCCTACAATGCTGGTAAGATTCTTCTTGATTGCGAGTATGCAGAATAAAGAAATTTTTATGCCATATGTGTCGATGAAGTCATATACATACCAAATGGTATGTTCAAATTGTTGTGATTCTTTAGAAACACTAATACCTCTTCAACACTTCAAAATTTTTAGAAATAACATCTAATGGTTATCATCAATAAGATCGGATGTCACATGTATGTAATAAGTCATCATCTTTGCTCTATACGTTACATAGAAGACCTTAACAAAATTAAATATTTCTTGGACCATCTCCTTAGGGTGAAATTTGGTTCATTTTGATCCATTTGAAAAACAAGATAGTAAATATTTTCTGATCCTAAAAGACCTTTTTTAGCTGTCGTGAATTTAACAACAGAATTAATGTTCGATCTTAATGCATTTTTTCCATTTGATCTTCTTACAGAAAGACTTCAAGGGACCAAGAATTTGGAGGGATGCATCTTGCAATATTAACCGTAAAGTGAGTCATGTCAAGAGACTACACTTTGATTGCCCGAGTTAACAATTTGATTTCTTGTACTAAATCCTCTTTCTCTACGTACAGTTCAACTGTTGTGCTGGCTGGAATAGTCTGGATTTTTGGGCAGGAAGTTGCAGAGATTCCTTTGGTTGCGAGAACTACCGATTGGTAACGGCAAAGCATGAGCAATAACATTTGCTAGCAATGAAATCTATATTTGGTTTTATAATGAACAACTATTTGCCTGTTGGAGCTCTTTTGATTTCATTTCTTTGCAGAGTTACTTCAACACACTATTCGGTGGCTTAGAGAGATTTCTTGATGATAAATCTCTCTTGTCCTACACTGTTCTGCATCAGGTAAGCCCACAAAACCCTGTTCTATCTGTTCAAGAAAACCATCATCTCCCAATCTGTTTTTCAGTCGAAACAATGGTTTTCACCACCCAAACCCACATCTCAATCATCCTCAAGATTCTTTCAATTCCTTAAACCTCTAAAACCCAAGCTCCTCTGTTTTTGGGAGTCAGATTCTTCCTGGGCCTTCATCCAAGTCCAATGTTTCTCCTGTTTTCTCCCACCAATTTTGTTGTGCTCAATTCAACAAATAGAATCCAAGATCTCAAGTAAGATTTGAGCGACTTTACTGTAGGGATATATTTCTCTCATTTGTTTAATTGATTCGCATTAAAGAAATACTGGAACAATGAAAGATGTGCTTAGCTAATAATATTTTGGAGTTACTCGAACCATGTTTGAAATAGTGTGATGTCATGTTAGATGTGCATTTCATTGATAAAGTTACTCTTAAAGTAGAATGTGGGATTTAATATATGTTGATGTAAAGTCTAACCTCAATTTGGCAGGTTCAGTTGAAAACATTGTTCGCTGGAAAGGAAGCATGTTTGATCGGGTAAGCAATTTACCAAACAGAATGCCTACTGCGCTACATAAAGATGGTAAGATTCTTCTCAATTGCCACAGAATATAAAAACTTCTATGCTTATGTTTCTCGTTGATGTCATATATGTGATTCATGTTGTGCGTCAAAATTGTTATGAATCTGTTGAAACACTGAATACTTCTAGATCACTTTAAACTATTTAGCTTCTAAGCTTTTGGATGCATGTGGAGATCTATTTGTAATTGGCTTTGACAAACATTTATCTTTGATGTAATTGGGTGTAGATAGCTCTATCATAACTCCAATAAACACGTGCCAGCAGCAGGGTAAGTTCCTAGCTCTCTATTCCTTAGCCCCACTAGGAATGATGGATGGCCAATGAGATTAATTGTCAGTGCAAATGTGTGGCAAATTATATCTGAGTAAACTAAATTCAATTTGGTCCTCATTTAGGAATGCTTTGCCATGAGAAAACTATAGCTGTCCTTTCACTTGCATCAACTGCCTAGCTTAGGAGAAAATCTGCCACTTTGATTCTGTTTGTGCTGCCACTTGATGATTGGTCTAGAATCAGCCAATCTGATGATTACAAATTATCACAACAGAATCAGATTAAGGGGTAGGTGAAAATTTATCTTATTCTTGTTTTTATTGCAGTTGCAGCTGTGGGTGTAAGAAAGAGGCAAGAGACTAAAGCCACTAAGCAGAGAAAACCCTAGCACAATATTTGTTGCTGTGAAGCAAGAAGAAAGCCGGTCCCTGTTTTGTACTGAGTTGGCCTTGCCTCAGGATTGGACTAATTAAGCTTCTGTTTCTCAGGATTGGAGTGGTCAGTCCTGAGTTTGCTCCTCTCCATTCCAACATTTCCATACCTGCATCTCTCTCTTTCTATCTCACTCATACATGCCTGCATTTTTCTATCTCTGACTTCAACATTTTTTAACTTTGATTTTCTTTCTCTCCGTGATTTAGTGATCCAGTTCAGAATTTTGCATGTGGGGTTAATGAAGATGTTTTTTACCACCTGTCCTTGAGCAGTACCTCAGTTCCAGTAGACCCTTTACTACTTGTTCAAACTGACATTCCTGGTTCAACCAGCTCTGGTAAACAGCTCTTCTTGTTGTTGTGGGTAGTGAGTTTTCTCTTCGTTTCTTTTCTTCTCAGCTCATGGTCTTCTCTTTTGTTTCTTATCCTTCAATTGTTACGGGATTCAAGATTGAGGATAATATGGCTGAGATTAAGAGACTATACGAAGAATAGGCCATACTCTGAGGAAGGCTCCATTTTGCAGCAAAAAAGAAATGGAAGGGGGAAAAAAAGGCAGGCTGAACCCAGAAAATTTCTGGTTGCAGATCCCCAACTTGGTACTAATCGAAATCACCACAATTTATTGCTCCAGGGTGCAGCTATAAAACGAATGCTCTCATAAGAGTAGAGGCATCATCGATCATCATCAACAGATCTTGACATGACATTATCTTAGGAGTAGGAGTGATTTAAAAATAGCTCGTAGGTGCGGGCAGTGCTTTGTAGGAATCTCTTCGTAATCTCTATTTATTACGAGGATGGAGACCCTAAATTTTTCCTGATATTATGGTTCAGATTATAAGAAATCTTTTCTTGTAGTCATGTGTTGGTATTTTCACATTCAAGTGATAGACTGTATCAATTATTTCTTCCAAGTTCCTTCTGGGCAAGCCAAAGGACCCACATTTGATTTCGTACACATAGTCATCTCTTTTTCCATAAATTGAGAACAGCACCTCAAGTTTAATCGCATATACAATCTTGGCATGTAAGCCTTTCTCTTTTAATCAAGAATTCTTGGGTCTAATTTGTATAGCTTTGACATGGAGGGCTCAAACTCCCATCCTGGTAGGCTTTATGAATATTTCCTAGTTAATTTTGTTCGAGTGGTGCTAATAAATTTATACAGAAAATCACTCTTTTTTTTTTTTTTTTGTTAAAAAGTATCTGAGTCAGACAACTAATCTCCACTTATAAATTGTAATTTTCGTGCTTGTGTAATTCAATTACAAAATATTTCTATACCTTTTCAAAAAAATTTACACATTAAATTAGCGGAAATTGATTTTTTCAGCCCCATAAAGTTGTTGATTTAGTTTGGGATGGTCTCTTTAAATGAGATAATTTAGATTAGGCATAATTTCTTTTATAGATAGAATTTGGTTACATATTTATTCGAAGTTTAGTGAAATTTATTAAAAATGAATTTTAAAATAGAATATCAACAGACTGATATACTAATAAAGTGTATTATAAGACGAAGTAATTTTTTTATATAACTACTTCGTTAGCTAATAAAAAAGTTTGCTAGCTTAGAATGGAATGATGGGATACTTTTGGAATAAAAAGATTTAATAGGGTATTTTTAGAATAAAAATAATAATGAATTGTTCATAAAGTAGGAAAATAATAAGGGGGCATATTCAAAGTAATAAAATAAGGTAGATAATAGGTGACATGCATTCTAATCAAATCTCACTGGTTTGGTTAAAAAATTAATTATAAATTAATAAAATACTTAAAATTTTAAAATCTCATAAAATGTTACCAGTCTCACCTACAAAAGAAAATAATTCTCATAATTCTTTACTATATCCTACTCTGGACACTTCTCATCTGGAATTATCAGAAAACTTTTCAATATTTCAATTCATTCATTTTTTTTATTTTCTAGTGTTCGGAAATATTTATTTATATTATTATTATTATTATTGTTATTGTTATCATCATGGTCGTCATTTATTTTTTTGCAGTTGGAAGAGAGGCCTATGGACAGAAGGGGATCAAAAGTAAAACGGGTATGAGAAGTGTCAATGGTGAGAATGGAACTATAGCTTTCAATAGAAAATTTTTCAAATTTCTTTCCCTCTTTTCTTTGTATCACCAAATAATGAAATTAAAGTAGCTATACATACATACATACATATATATTGGAGTTGCACGTTCTATTATATGTTATTGTCTTTCTCACACACACACACTCTATCTCTCTCTTCTCTCTCACCCTTCTAGGGTTTGCAAAGAGAACCAGGGTTCCAAGTGACAAATAATTATCAGGTCCGCTTTTTAATTTACACATCTTATCCTAAAAGAATCAATGATCGTAAATTTTTCATTAGTCTATACACAAACAAATTACTTTTTCTCTTCAATTAACCCAATAAATTGTGTCAATTGACATGCTTTTCTCTCTCTACTTTTCTTTGGTAGTCTTGAATTAAGTTTCGTCGATTTGTTTTCTTTCCGTCAGTCAATTGTTAAATATTAATACTATTCGATCAAAATCTCAAATTTAAATTTTATGTGTAAATAAAATAAAGTATCAAAAGAGTTTTGTTCTTTAAAAAACAAACCCAGTTTGAATCAAATCTAGTCACTTGCGTACCCACGGTTTTTTTTAAAAAAAAAAAGGAAAAATAAGA
The DNA here is from genome assembly GCA_037126225.1 of Dillenia turbinata. Classification (NCBI taxonomy): domain Eukaryota; kingdom Viridiplantae; phylum Streptophyta; class Magnoliopsida; order Dilleniales; family Dilleniaceae; genus Dillenia; species Dillenia turbinata. The sequence continues at coordinate 9,706,404 of JBAMMX010000020.1, forward strand.
GTAGCCAATCCTCCATGAAGAGCTTCGTGACTTATACACATAAATACTGAAAAATTTTATTTACCCCCAAACAAATAAAGAAAAGAAATTGACTGAAAAAAGGTATTCTAACATCCACCTCTTCACAAAAAAGAAAGGCTATAAAGGACAATATGTAAGGAATTTTCATACCCTTGTAACTTCGAACTTAATTCTTATCAGAATCACCATCATCCCAACTTCAGCTTAATTTCTATCTTTATCATAATCACGATCACCTAATACTGCTTTAATAAATCTTTGTAAACTCGGGAGACCACCATGCTGTGGAAGATTCAAGGATAATAGTTATTTTCAAATCAGATTGTTTACCTGGTAAAGGCCCTCCTGATAACACTCCACAGAGACCCCCACTCGCCACCAAAAAAATAAAAAATCCACAGAAGCACACGATGTGTTATACTCGATCAAAATAACTTATTCAAATTCATATAGACTGGCTGCAGCCTGCAACTCTTAGGGCGAACAATAAAAATATCCTTGTAAGCCTACAAAATTCCCAAAACAACTTTGAAAGGAAATTACAACATAATCCACTATTGCCCCAAAATAGTTGGATTAGCTACATTAGTCCAATTTTGTACCAAATATCACCACGACTGCCCTTTTGCTGGTCTATTTGAGATGGATAGAGCCTTTAATCCATGTTCAGATTGCCATGAGATCCCCAAAGTTCCGCATTAGAAAAATCGAACCAGCAAACAGACCCGCAGCTCGCAGCAATTTCTGCAAAGTCAAAAAACGCAAATGCTTCATGAATTGCTGGAAAAAACGATATTTGATACAGAGCAAAAGAAAATTAAACTCCAAAGTAAATACCAAAACAAATTAAAAAGCAAAATGCATCCAGGACCCACTTCTCAGTTGGAACCTACCCAAGCATCATAGACTATACTTTCGCCACTGACAAATGCTTGCAACACCACCACCAGCCGACAATTCAATAAATTAACAATGGCCGATCGCCTTTTTCATTTACTAATTGATCTAATTGGTGTAAGCAAGCTGCTGAATAATTCCACATTTTGGTTTCTAGCTACTTGCTCTATAGGTAAAAAATTCCAACAGTTCTGAGTTCCACACACAGACACACACTCGCGGTTCTATGGGTTCCATAATGCCAATAACTCTAGTGGAAGTAACATCTATTTCAAGCTTCTCTCCTTCAAACCATGACAAGACCTAGCATTCCTAGAGAAGCTTGTCCATGCCACAAGGGGTTAAACTTCTGATACTTAAAAAGCAATATATATCGCTACAACCATGGTAATTTACTATGCTATTCAGCAATCTGGCCTGCCCATATCTAGCTCGATAGAGTAGGGAACTGCTGACTAGAATTTTCCAGTCTTCAGTCTGTTAAGCAACAGTGCAGTCAAGAAAAAATATCACTTTACAAAATACCATTATAAAGTACACATAGAACAATAACACAACTAGCGAACATACTTTTAAGTCAAAATTAGTTCCAAGCATCACTCCATTGGCATGTTTGGAAAAGTTGAGCTTCGGCTCTAACATAGATTAGGTGAAATTTTCAACGCAAAAAATTACTGACATAATGATAATTTAATTCTTTTGATGAAGAAATTTGATTTCTTTTTGCAAAACTCTATATTTCCTGCTAAAAACTTTTTACTCTGGTGAAAGATTGTTACGAGTAGAATAAAACAGAATAGAGACAAGTTGAAGCAAATTGAGCTCTAAAGAAGAATAGAGGCTAGACTGTATTAGTAACAAGTCAATTCTTTGTATGTAAAAGGGCTTGAAATACTTTGGGGATAAAGCCTAATTGGTAAGGTCTAACATGACCCAAAAAGCACTTGATCATGATCAACTTTGCAAGCTTACTTAGGTATTGAGCATTTATTTGTAAGAACTAAACTTTTTTCAATGAATGGTTAGTTACAAAATTAAGACAAGTTGAAGCAAATTGAGCCATGTTGAGCTTATCAGAACATCATCATCACCAGACGTGTCCTAGTACAACTATGTCTAAACTATCACTGCCACAATTGTCGAATCATATATTGTAGCACACATCTGTTTCCTTTTTCATTTTTCAAATTGATTGATATCTTAACAATGGAAACACCATTAAAATAATAAAAGAACTAGAAAACTTCTCCCCTAACATTGGAAAGTCAAAGGAATGCTAGGAAGGTGTGTTGGCACTTGGCATTAACAGCCTAAAACATGACAAGTGATAAAAGTGGTTCGCAGGCTACAATATAGTCCTAGGAAGCATGGACACAAAAAACTGGATACCGGACACAAATGACAACAGAGAGAAGTTATTGAATTTTTTGTCTATTGTGTGATACAAAGTGTGGGACATTATCATCTTAAGAAGTTTCAATGCAACATAGATAAAGTCTAAAAATTCTTTTATGGTACACTATAAAAGTAAACATGAAATACCTCCGTTAAGATATACATGATCTGGTATGCATTGCACCATAAGAAGGATGATGCAAATTAGTTAGATATAAGAGTGCAAGAATTTCTAAACCTAATGGCACAGGATAAGGAACCATGGACAGACTCTAGAATACACATCGTATTTAACAAAATCCATGACAAGAGGAAAGAAGCCTATATAATCCAGCCCACCCAAAAGAGAACTGTTCATGATGGAATAAATTTCCAAGACTAAGACAAGCCTAAAAGAGTTGTATATAGATGGCCAAAACCCTAAACCCATAAAAGGGTCACCATAATTTCTCTTCAATGGCATAATTAATCCCTGAGATTACAAGTCTTCTTCATAAACACCAAAAGGACAATAATTTCACATAAATCATACCAAAAAAGAAACCCTAACAGGGACAATTGCTCAATTTCTAATAGGTAAAACATGACACATGAAACCCCCTAATTTTCTAGACATATTCATTAAATAATACACATACAAAAACAGTATCACGAGAGAGAGAGATACCATGTTGAAAGCCCATTTTTCATCGTCGTTTACTTGGGAGCTCCAGAAAGCCTTGAGCTTTTCCGCCGAAATTATCTCGTCAGCCATCGCAGCGGGGAGAGAGAGGGGGGTTTAGTTTGGGGTTAGGGTTTTGGGTTTGGTCAGTTTGACGGATCGGGAAAAACGATATCCATTTCGAGTCTTATAAAAGTAGGGTGTGGCGTGAGCGCGTGTACAACACTTGGATTAGGGCATCTTGATGTACATCTGAGAATCGAACGGCTGTGATTAACTTGATATTTTTATTTTCTTGTCACGATCGTCTTTTATTTACAGAATTATTTTATACATTCTTTTGACACTAGATGTTAAATTTGTTTTTTTTTTATATATATATATATTGAGACTTAAACTAGAGTCTATTGGAAAGAGAGAGACAAAAGTATCACTTAAGTTAAAATTTATTGACATTAAATTTGTTTCATTGAAATGATTTTATTATACTAACTGCTAATTGATTTAGTGATCAAATATTAATATTATTTATTTAAAATCTTAAATTAAAATTTAATGTAAGACAAAAAAGAGAATTTTATTCTTTTAAGATTTAATATGATTCGAATTAAATTTAATTGAATTTAATATAATTATCGGGTATTGATAATTTATTAAAAAAATTGATATTTTTGTATTTGTTAAAGGAAGCATTTAGAAGTTGAGTCAAGCTTTAAATCAAAAAAAAGGGTTAACTAGGTGAATTTACTTAGCTTTGTTTAGAAAATTTTGATAAATTTTAGGAAGAAATTTTGACTGAAATTTCTAGTCAAATGGAAGGAAAACGTAAGCCTTGAGTACAAGTGCAGCGCAAACAAGGCCTTAGTAAAGCACAACAAACAACATATTGGAGGACAAGAGGCAACCATTTGGTGACAAGTGGATCTCAAAATCAACTCAGACCACTCATTAGCCTCCTCTTCTATCACTCACAGGACCAGATACTTTCGGGTCTGAAACAGAGAGAGAAATAGAAAAACAAGAAAAGCCATCCTTAAAAATAAAGAAAATAAAAGATGGAGGCCATGGCAGGGTGCGGAGGAAGCAAAGGAATTGTATTCATCACTGCAAGAAGTCAACCATCTTCTACTTTCAAACCTCTCCTGACTCAATCCATGGCCACTCAAAAGCCCACCTCATCTGCTTCCAAGACTGTTAGCAGCACTAGAAAGGTTTGTTTCATCATTCCCACCAGCCTTTCTTCTTTGTTACCATGCTCAGTTGCCATGCTAGTATATAAATGGAAATGTTCTCCACATATTTGGTAATGGATAGTTGACCATTCCTGAATTGAAAAGAGTATAAGTATAAACCTCTCTCTCTCTCTCTCTCACATCTAGGAGAGGACAGGGTATGGTGAGGAACTGTATATGCAGACAACAGAGATAAGAATTATGGTTTTTGTCTTACGGAATCTATTTAGCTTCCTAGAAAGTTGAACTATTAGCTAAGACATGTTGATCTAACTATGGAGAAAATTTGTGGCAATCCAGGTTGCAACTGTTTTCCCACTTGGTGAGCCGGGTCCGCGGACCGTGTCATCGGCCAACGGACCACCAATAAAGCTACTGACAAGGGTGGAGCAACTGAGACTTCTGACTAAAGCAGAGAAAGCTGGCCTGCTGTCTGCGGTGGAGAAATTGGGGCTCTCCCTCTCATCGATTGAGAAACTCGGCCTCCTCTCCAAGGCTGAAGGGTTCGGAATTCTGTCAGCAGCCACGGACCCAGGAACGCCAGGTGCGCTCTTGAGCCTTAGCTTGGGGTTGTTGCTCCTCGGTCCTTCATGTGTCTACTTGGTGCCTGAGGATTACCCCTGGGAAGTAGCCTTGCAGATTGTTGCCGCTTTAGTTTGTGTGGCCGGTGGATCTGCAGCTTTTGCTGCATCATATCTTGTATCCAATTTGCAGAAATCAAATTGAAAATCTGCTTTTGTCAGCATGCACTTACATGACATAAATGGGGATGCAAAGAGCATTTTTCTTTTATATCTGTTGCAGTAAGTTTTGAATTATAGAGAGAGAGAGAGAGAAGCAACTAAATAGAAAATCCAGCATCACACCATCCGGATTAGGTAAGTAAAATCATTTCCCCATTTCAAGAAAATAACAGGGTCTACTGAATTTATAATCCACATACACCAAAATACCCCCAATTTTCTCATGTGATTCTCTTCAAAAACCCAAAACTACCCCCTCTTATAAGGACAACAAACAAGTTTTCAATGGAACACCCCAATACAATTGCGCCAAAACTCGATTTCGCCACTATCTAGGCACCTATACTACTGAAGAATTATATAAATCATCTTCTCATATAGAGTCGTAAATCTCAAAAGCAAGGAATAAAAAAAACAATCCCTAAATTTCTTAAGCATAGAAATGACAGTTAAAGGACTCTAGTCAAATGCAATGTCAAAAGAAAAATCATCTAGTGGCTTCCATTATCATGCAGGCTTAGCAGTTTGATTGGATCCACCTTGCCGGCCACCCCACCCATTACCATTCTGATCAACTCGTTGATACCCCTCCCCACCACGATTGCCTGAACCCCGAGCTCTCCCAGAAAATCCACCTTGATTTCTGAAGTCGCTTCTGCCATAGCCTCCGCCACCACTATAGTTCCCACGGCCTCTAAAGCTGTCATTCCGATATGCATTCCTTGCTGCATATCTCCCTTTTCCATTGCCAGTAACTACTAACAGAAAATTGAAAGGACAGAATATCCATGAGTTACAATTTGATTTAGGTACCTCAAGGTTTTAAGTAAAAATTCATCAAGCAACAATCAAAAATAGTAGGTAACTTACCTCGAGTGGTCGTCCTTTTTTCTTCAACCGCAGCTTGGCGACCCCCAATACGGATGGGTGAGGCCTAGTATAGAAACCATTGAAACAAAGCATGGTTACAAATGCAAGAATTCAGAAATGCACATAACCATTAATGAATTAACCGTCTGCGATGGCTCCCAAATAGGTTATTGCCTAGGCACAACACCAAAAAATTCCTCCAGAAGGCCAGGCCAAGTAACAAAGAAAAATCTATATGCCATGGCTAACAGATTTGATTGGTCAAGTCCCAAGAAGTTTGTATGATTTGCATGGATAACAAATATAGGATCAATGGACAACAAATATAGGATCAATGTTAAGCCAGCAATACAACTTCAGTAGGGTGGAATTTTGTTGACTATACTACATGGCATTCTATGCATCAAAATGGAACAGTAGTACCTCAATTGCACGCTGCACAGAATCTTGAAGTTCAAATTCAACAAAGCCAAAGCAGAACCCCTGCAGCTGGCAAGAAACTTTTAATGAGATCCGGGAAATAGGGGAAACAAAATCGCTATGCATTCAAGGAAACAAAGTAACATACAGAAGTATACCTTGTTACTTCTGACTTGGATACCCTCATGTTTGATAGGCCCATATGTTTTAAATACCTCCTCAAGTTGCGCAACTGTGGCATGTAATGGCAAGTTGCGTATATATATGGAGTAACCTTCAGCTGCAACATGCACATAAGTCAATACAGAAAACCACTGGTGGAAGTATAGACATGGATCAGATATCCATAGCCGTAGGTAGTCCACTCCCCATTTACCAGAATGCACCTATATATCTTCTTGCTTTATATCAAAATAAACTTCAATAATAAGTGGGGTAAACTTTTCTTGAAATAGTAAAATTAAAGAAAAAAGAAATCTGAAACACATGAAAAACCATATAGAGGCTAAAAGCCACCAAAAGAGACAACTTACAGTCCTCAGGAACGTTACTGCTTTCAGCAGTGTCACTTGTAGGATCAGATACTTCAGGAGCTGGGGCAGGTTTTGGGGCAACTGATTGTTGATCAGTGTTTGTTGGTGCCACTCTTACGGTATTAGCAGGACCATGGACAGGACCAGGTTTTGCATTACTGTTCACCACTTTCACCTATATGGAATAATACACAATGTAAATATTAGGGACAATAATTCAATGCTAAAGATAGGAAATAAAATATAAAAATTAAAAAATAAAAATTGAAGCATGGACTCACAATTGATGCATAGGACCTCTTTGGAGCATCCTCTTGGGGTGCAGAAGGCGCTGAATCAACAACCTGAACTTCATTCTGATTTGGATGATTGGTGGGCTCAGTGGCAGCCTCTTCTTCAATTACTGATCCTTCATCAACATCTGATGGATCACAAACTTCAGGACCATTATCCTCCTCGACAATGGATGTTTCAGGGTCCAACGCAGGTTGATCTGGAACATGAACCGGCACTGAACACAGGAAAGTGGAGTCAGCAGACTTTTTAAGCATTTTAAAGAGTTAAAAGTAACTAAAATCACAATAACTGCCAGTAAGAACTTTAGAGTAACAAAAACAACAATAGTTGCATGTAAGAGACTAACCTGGAACTGGAGTCAGTGGAGGTACTGGAGCAATTTCATTGGTACCATTGGCCGGCAAGATAGGTACATCCACTGAGTCAGTTTCCTCAACATACCTAAAAATATCATTTAGAACATAGTAGCCTTTCTCTTGAGGAGCTAAAAAAAACGTTTGTGTAAATTTCCTTCTCACGCTGTCCTTCCCAGTCAAGCACCCAGTAACTACAACAATCACCCCATCATTGTAAGAGTCCTGTGCATCTGCAGTCTTGATCTCTGCCTTATAGTCTTGGTAATCCAAAGATAGAATCTTTTCATTGATTGCCTGCACCATCACAAACAATAGGACAAATTTGTTCCCCAATAGTCTCAAACAAAAGCTTTTAAGAAACATAGACTAGATCGAGAAAAATAATTAAAGCAAAATTACATCCCAGGAATACTTGCCAGATTCTTAAAATTAATAGGAGGCCTATGCCAATATCCAAACACCAACTTCAAGGAGTTTTAGGGGCCGGAAGAACCCCTTATGGTCTTCTTGATCTATGGATTAAGCCCTTTTTCTTGTTTTACTTTTTTTTTGTGGTATTACTGATGTAGCTCAGTTTGTTGATTCTATCACCCTATCTCTAAGGCACCACCTGGTGCTTTTATTGGAGTTGCTTTTTTCCCTTAAATTTGAATAATGATTACAATCAGGTAATAGAAGACGGCCGCAAGTCATTTTCTAAAAATTGTTGATATTTATCTTACAACAATGCCCTGCAAATTCTGCTAAACCATGAAAGTAGAAAGACAGCAAGCACTCATAGAACAATAAAACAAATAAGTTCCCCCAAACTCCTACAAGCTATATCTATCTTATATCACTCCGATCCTTCACTAACTTTTTTCCATTTAATTATACCGGATAGAAGAAACCTCTATGTTTGCAGCACTCATGCTTCAGAATCGGGGTTAAGAGTCATGCCTTCCGCAGGTTGGGAAGCAAACTTTGTAAATGTTTTTATTGCACTTCATCATGTGCCACTGCCACAGGACTTCATCTATGAAATACCAGTTTCTCCAACTTCTCCATGCGGGTGATTTCTCTCTCTCCCTAATTCCCTAGGAAATAATAAATGCCTCTAAACTTCCTGTCTCCCAGCCAAATATAAATCTCTGAACTTGGTTGATAAAACATTTAAAAAGCCTCAATCAAGAATACTGAGACGAAAACTCAACCATTCTCTCTCCACAACATATTATGCAATTCCCAGCCAATAGATGGCAGTTTGAAATGACTAACTACTGCATCTGACTGTAAATGGGCTGAAATAGCATTTTACAGTGGGCACTGCTCAGGTAAGCCCATTTTGGAGTTCTCCAATCCATGCGTTCATCCCTCCTCTAATGGTAAGGTTTGCTATCGTCAAAAGTCCTAAGCTAAATAACAACATAATCAAGACAAGAGAACATCAAACCTCTAACTAGACAAAGAATAATCTACACACATTAATTTTAATCAAGAGATCCCAAAACAAGCTATCAAGTCACTAATCCAAGTTTTAACTAGAATACACAAACCTGCATGTTGAGCCATTGCCAAAATCTTATCAATCATGTCCACATCAAGATATTCTATAAGTTCAATAGGCAGGAGTGAAGCATAAGAGTTCCAGGAAATTCAAAGCTAAGAAACAACAAAATAATAGGCAAACTTTGCCACATTAGAGCAGCGTATATTCTAGCAGCATAGAGATATGCTTTTGCTAATTTTCCTCACATTATAATCCAATCATAACAAGAATTATGTGAGAAGTGATAGACAAAAAGCTTCTATCAAAAATGTTGCACAGACAGGCACAAGAGGGACATGAAAAACCATAAAGAGTTAGGCAATTTGGAAATGGAGATAGCACCTCTCAAATATCCTTGCAGAAATTAATCATACCATATTAAAACACTAAGAAATTTTAAATATACTTACATTGAGAAGCAACAAGTCATTATGTGCATTTTTCTTCTATAAGAACCATACTTTATTTCATCCATAACACGAAAATATAATTGTCAAAAACTACATATAAATGCAGAAATTTCAACTTGACTTACATTCATGGTTGTCACGGATGTCATCGACCCATTGGCGTCAGGTCGACTTAAAACACTGCTGTCCTGATAAAACCTATAAACCAGCTCTGGTGACTGGTGAAGGATATGGTAATACTGCTCAACAAAGGCATTTCCAACAACCTGGGCAGGTGGAGCAGGGGCAGGACGTGCTTCCTGCAATGCCATCTGGACATAGATTTTAAGGTGAACAGCTTAGTCCAAGCATGTGTCAACTAAACTTACAAAAGAATATTGTAGTCATAAATCCTAAACACATACTAATGCTTAGTCAGTTATACAATTAGAACAGGAAATCCCCACGCGTCAAATAAGCACATATTACAGAATAGCAATTATGTCAACCAACAAACATCAAGATGATTTTTCTAATCCCAACAGAAAAATAAATTAATAGATTTCTAGAGGACCATCTTAAGTTAAGTAGCTCAAACAACAGCATAACATTCTATGCAGAAAGGTAGCTTCTAAGCATAGACTGCAGATATGGCATACATAATATCAAAGAAAGATTTCCCAGACACTTCTGGATATGTGCTCAAGACTTTCCAAAACACACACACATTTTGGATTAGACCCTCTGTCATTTTCCTTTTCAAATGTGAGAAAGAATTTTCCTCCAGGACTTTCACAGTAGTTTACCCACACCATGCCCCTACTTCCAAGGCAAAAATACATCGAAATGACATGTCCAATCCTTCCATAGCTGAAGATTAAAGCATAATGAGAAATACAAATAAAAGTTACTCTCCTAACAAATTTGTATATGCTCAAAGAAGGAAATGTCGAAATATCTTATCATGCAATAAATTTATTACCTATGTTCCAAATCAGATAACAGATTAAATACCTCCACAGCACTTCTTAAAGGCCCAGCTAACACACAAAATTATCAACTTATTGCAAGTGAAAGTAAAATCAGATAGTTACAAACCTAATTTCTTTCTACCTAAACTACTCTACAAAACCATTTGCGACAAGCCTAAAACAAATATATGAAATACTTATAGGGCAAAAGTAGGTGGAAGTTTTTTGATACATGTATAATTGTACACATTACATAGATCTAGATCTTCTGAGTTCATGATTGTTACATGAAAGTCATATAAATGCTTTTAATGCTGTCTGAACATGTTTTTGCTGTGCATCTTTCAATGTAATCATAGTTAACTAAGCAGGCTGCAGTGAGCAAACTAGGAATGCTATGAGTGCTAAGCAGCATTCATGAAATCATTGAATCCAACTGTTTCATCTTTGAACAGATCATAGTTGTCTTTCAGTGTGAACCATTTCAGAACGTAATTGTTGGTGCAAAACGATCAAGGTTGACTTATCTTCACTGAAATGTTTTGAGAAAAGAAAAAAGACCAAATTCATGACAAGACTCAGCACCTTGAAGTATACATATGCTATTGGTGTTTCCTTGTCATCATTTAGTAGGAATACAACAAGAATCAGGTTTTTTCATATTTATAGTCAATTCACATAAAACAAGAATGACCAATTACAGAACTAGCATTGAAAATCAGATTATTTAAGTCCCCCATCAGTCCCTTGTCTCTCTAAGATCTCTAGACACCACCATTATTTTAACAAGAATCTCCAATCTCCACCACGTCAAAGAACCTTTAAGAGTATCCCCTATGAAGCACCAAAGAACAACCTTCTCACAGCCTCCTACTCGATTTCATTGTCTCTTGCACTAAAGTTCTGAACTTAACAGTTAACACCTCTTCACATGTCATGAACATGAATATAATCCCCTGCAAGAGATGAGAGACACTCCCCCAAAAGAGTTCTGCTTCCAGAAATGTTTAACCAACCCCCTTTCTAGGCTAATCACTCCCTCAACTCAGATTTTAAAAATTGAGATTACAAGCATAAGTAGGATTTCACAGCTAAGATTGAAGGTTTTCAATAGCTTGCGGGAAGTCCTGAGGACTTGTTAGGATCCCAAGGATGGATGATGTTCATATTGCATCAATCCTCACAGACACTTGGCAAGCCATATAGCTGACTAAGTTTTATTGATCATCAATTCCAACTCTATATGAATTGATGACTAGATACAGATGAATTTAAATAAAGCCTCAACTACAAATGAGCAGTTCACTCGACAGATCAAACAAGAATCAGATTTAGCAAATGCTTTAATCTAAGAAACCAAACTATATATAACTGGGATGATATTTAGATGTCAAGGTTTCTACTTCTAGTCTAGGCCAGCTTACTGAATGCGTCAAACCAGACGAGAACCAAAAATAAAATTAGATAGCTATTTATTATCATCAAACTTAATGATAGATGATTCTCTACTCTAATTCTCCAGAGTGAAAGCAATGTAGACAATTTATAGAACACAGCATCATACAACATGGACTTGGGCAACCACAGAGTTCACCCTAGACCAACTTGCACCCTTTAAAGTACTACCCCCAAAAGTAATTTAACTTCACCAAACAGTAAGTCCAAAGACGAAGGACAAAGAAGGAGAATCTCCTTATTTGAAGAAACACTACAAACATAAATGGCCATTTTTCAAGCACTAATACAAATTTAATAGCGTAATCACTTGAGAAGGAATGCTAGTACCAAGTAAAACTGCATCCAAAACATGTCCATGATTTGAAAATAACTGACAAGAAAGGAAAAAAAAAATGTAATTGAAAGGAGTCCATATTCTCTTAAAAACCATTAAATCTACCTTTTCACCCCTCATACAAGGTACATGTTTCTCATAAATATCATACACCCAACATGCTTCATCCATTAAAAACATATTCCATGGCTGCTTCCACTCATACTAAACTTATCATCTAAAGCAAACATGTGTATAGAGCCACATCATGTCCGTACAAACCCTAATCAACAAGCAAGACTTCAGACATATAAGCCCCAAACAAAACCAAGCACATCAAATATCACATACCAAAATTTCTAACACCTCCCATTATACAAAAAGCATGTCACCAAGCACCATATCGAACCCCTACTAATTTCCAAGAGTAAACCGCGGGGGAAGAGAGAGAGAGAGAGAGAGAGAGAGAGAGAAAGAAGCAAAGAGAAAGCGGGAAACAAATCGATCCCCTCCAAAAATAAAGGCAAAGGATTTTCCAAAACCCTAAAAGCAGATTTAACAGACAGACAGACATATACACAAAAGCAAACTCACGTTAACTGGTATGTACAAAACCCTAAATCTTAAACTTTCAAAAAACCCTAAATTATAAATTCGGAAAAGTTTACAAAGATCTAATAACTAAATCAATCATCCCACGCACCGATTCAAACAACAAATTTTTAATAAATAAAATATGAAAAAATAGAATCCGAATCAACGGAACAGAGCAGAGATCAACGAACTGAATAAACAGTAAAAGCAGCCAGAAAAATCAGAATTTAACAGAAAGCAAATGAAATTAAAGAACAACGAGGAGAGCTAAAGTAGATCAGACTCGATCTGAGCAATAAACACGAAATCAATAAAAATCTTACGCATCAAAAAAAAAAAAAAAAAAAACAGAGAAAACAATCAAAATTTACATCAGAGAGAGTAAGAAAAGTACCTCTCTATGCGTTGACGAAGATTCGAGTCCGATCGCAGACGACGAAGTGAGAGAGAGAGAGAGAGAGAGGGGTTGGGGAAAGCAGGAATGGAAAATACAGAGTCGCAAAAGATTCTCGGAGCCTTTTGCCTTTTTATTTCTTGTGTATTTTCAATTTGGTACGTCTGATAAGGAAAATAAATAAATACACATATATATATATATATATATGATAATATATCTAATTTTCTACTATTAATATGTAAAAATTTTTCAATATTAATATTTTTTAAAAAATATTTTTTATTTTTAAAATATTTTTAAAATATTTCAATACATTAAATTAATTAATATTTATACAAAAATTTTTATATTTTACATATTTTCATATTATTCCATATTTAATAAATTATTTATTTATTTATAATTTATAATTTATATTTTTTATATTATTTATTTTATAATTAACAATTATATATTTAAACATTTTAGATTTTTATTATAAAATATAATTATTCTTTTATTTTTCATAAAATAATTACAATTTATATAAAATTTTTATATTTTTTATATTTAATTGATCGGAGGAAAGGACAACCAAAAGAAAATTCATAACTTTTTACTAATATCGTCTAGCACCTTTTAACTTTTAGCACTTTTGGAATTATTTTTATATTTTTAAAAAACTTTCTCGTATGCCCTAGAAGTTATATGTTTACAATATCTTGATTTATGAGTATTTACATTTCTTTTAATAAAACATATAAATTTGTTATATTATTTATGTATATATATAAAGTTTAATGACTTGATATAAATGATTTGTATATACAATCGAAACGAAGGTATACCTAGAAAGTATAAATAAAAAATATATAGACGAAAAATAAAATATTTGTGGTTAATTGATAAAAAAAAAGAACTAAACCGATCGTCATCGTATATATAATATATCTATGGCTAGTTATGGATGATTTATCTTATCATTGAACAAGATCCAAGCTCAATAGAAGCTGATGGAGATGTACAACATTAACAAGTTATATAGAGTAATTTTCTTAAATGTATTATTAAATAAAAATTGATATTATATAGTTATATTTGGTTTGTATGCTCTTAATTTTGAATATCTGTTAATGAATTTATGAAAGTAGTGTTATATATTTTGATATACTATTGGTGAAATTTTTTATAAGAGTTGATTAGTTGAAACATGCATTTGTGATATAAAATCTATATCGATCATATAGAAAGTCCTATTGGATTGTATTAATTCACCGTCCAAAAATTGAATTTATTGATATGATATTGTATCATATTGGATTTTCTTAAAACTTGTTTAATACGATCAGCTGATGGGAGACAAGTTGAACATCGTAAAATATCTTTTTTTTTAATCAATCATATTAAATAATTGAAGAGATGTAAAAAAATTTTTTTTTTTTTTTTTTTTTAATAATTTGTTTTTTTTTTTTTTTTTTTTTTTTTTTTTTTTTTTTTTTTTTGTTTTTTTTTTTTTTTTTTTTTTTTATTTTTTTTTTTTTTTAATAAAAAAAAAAAAAAATTTTTTTTTTTTTTTTTTTTAAAAATAAATTTTAAAAAAAAAAATTTTTTTTTTTTTTTTTTGGGGGGAAAAATTAAAAAAAAATTTTTAAAAAAAAAAACATTTAATTTGTGTGACCTGAATTATAGGTGTTATATAGAAAGTAGCATATAAATCCATGTAGGTCAAGGAAAAACAATAAGGTAATATTTGTTGATTTATGTAAATAATGCATTATTTATTTTGAATTATAAGTTTAATTATTAAGTGAAATTAAGTATACTTAAAATAATTATATTAAATCTAATTAAATTTGATTTAAATTAAATTAATTTTTTAAAAATAAAAATCACTTAAATTTAAAATTTTATTTAAAAGATACAATGTCTAATCACTATACCAAATAGGATCGATGATTACGTGTACTTTTGACAAGGGAGAAGTCACGATTGAGATGGTATTGTTCAAATCTCATTGAAAAAACTAGTGCAATTAAACTAGAAACATAAGAGGAATTTTTTATGTGCAATTGCTTCATTTTTCTTTTTTTTTTATCATATTTTATTTTTATTTTTCATTCGGTTTATTTTTAATTTGTTTCATTCTCTATATTAAAAATAAAAATAGATATAACATGCAAACCTATCCCAATATTAATTTCAAAGTTATGAATTTGAATCCATTTAAAAGAAATCACCTGAAAAAAAATGTTTTCATTTTAATTATACAGAATTTAGATTTTTAGATTAAAAAAATAAAATTATAATCATTAAATTACCTTTTCAAAGTTGAAGGTCTCGTTGCATTACTCACCCCACCGTCTTTTTCTAATTGAGGGAAAAAGGGAAACTGTTTCTTATAATAAAAATCGATTCTTCCCAATCCCTTCATTTTATTTTTCATTCTCAGTTACATTTTCTCTCCCCTTTCTCCTTTTTTTTTTCCTCTCTTTCGTCGGGGAACACTTTTCCATCGATTAGAATCCAAAATCATATTCTGATTAATTTAATTCAAATAATAATCAGACCCCTTTTCAAAAAAAACTCTATCAATATAGTTTCTTTTATTTTTAAAATTTGAATCCGAATTTTGATTAAAAAATCTAATACACTTTTCATTAGACCAACTTTTCGTTGGTATCTCTTCTTGCACTCTCCTCTCTTCTCTCTTTGATCACTTTCTTTCCCTCTCTTCCTTTTCTCTCATCTCTCTTCTGTCTTCTCTTTCTCTTATCTCTCCTCCGGTGAAAATTACGGTATTACCATTGAAGAGGAGAAAGGAGACCTATCATAACAAACCTCGTCAAAGATTCTTCGTAAGGGGAAACTTGTCCCAATTATTATAAAAAAAAAAAAAAAAAAAAAAAAAAAAAAACTCACATCTTGAATGATAAAATATTTTATTGTCAGCCTAAAAATGAAAAACCATTTTCTTTCCATCCAAAATTTAATTCCTATTATACTTTTTTTCACACTTGGAATGGGAATGTCAAATGCTACCTTGATTTGCATGATGACAGGCTTAGTGAAGTTTTGGGTTTATGTGGGAAGATCATTACCTTTAACTTTACCAATTTGAATATTTATTATGGTGAGTATTCTAATTGTTAGGTGAGCTTACATAATTTTCTAGGAAACTCACACTCACTGTGAGTGAAATAGGAATTAAATGAAGTAAATCAAAATAGATTTATTGGGGCTCTCATGTTAAAATTAAAAAAAATAAAAAACATGTGCCATTTTTATTTTTCTCCAAACTAATATAAAGGTTTTTTGTGTTTATAATATAAATCACAATAAGCTTGTTGTGACTCTTCTTTAAGGGATAGTTCAAGTGATAGAAACTCTCTACTTCCAACCTTCCTTTCTCGATTTGATTTTACTTAGTTGCATTTTCTTATATAAAAAAAAGGTTATTATGACTCTCACATAACAATTAATATAAATAAATAAATAATTTATATAAAATTTAATATAATGAACGTTAGCATGGAAAATAAGAAAATAATTTCAAAATTTTACATTTCTCCACCCCAAAGGATTAAAAAAAAAAAAAAAAGCTGTTGGATTCGATTTTTAATAACTCTAATTTCTTTTGTGATTTATATAAAAAGTATTCTTCTTTCTCTCATAGTTCCAAATTTATGGATCTTTTTAATGGACAAAAATAAAAATAATTATACAATATTTAATCTGAATTGAAATCAAAAGGCATTTTATCAAAGTACTACGGAGGTAATTATTTGAGTGCAAATAACCATTCATCAGTAAAACAGATCACCCGTATATAAAGTACTCTCTTATTTAATGCAAGGATAAAAAAATGATAGACGTATATATGCACAGATTTCTCCTTATATTTTTATAAAGAAATTATTTTAACAAGTCGAATTCATAATTTCGAGATCAATAAAAAAACAACTCAACCATTACATTAAGATTTAGCCTCTAAATAATCATACATCGCTATTTCTTGAAAATTTCAGTGATATTGTAATAATTGAAAAATCTTTAGGTGATGTTTAATATTATAGTGATTTTTGATTTTTTTTTAAAAGAAAATCAACGTGTTTGGTTGAAAAGAGACTTGTCTGTTTTTTTATAAATTATCTGTATCTGATAATTATATCGGATCCAACTAAATCTACTTTGATCCTAATTGGATCCTTAAAGGATAAATATTTTCTGATACCTATTTTTTATATATATAATACTCATATTCAAGATCTATTTTAAGAGATATCAATACGTAACTACTATACCAACTAGGTATTAGAAGAAGAAAAAGACACACCGGTCATTTTTCAAAATGCTAAAACTTAGTTTTAGGGTGTTTAACTCCTCTTCACTTTTGGGTTTCCACCATTATTCATCAAATTTTTGTTTCGGGTAAGTGATATTCCCTAATTTTTTGACTAAGTTTTTACTGTAATCCTGAACCTTATATTGGTTTTTGCAATTTCTGTTGGTAAATATGCTCACGTAAGGGTATGAGTGAGAAGAGGTTGAGAGAAAAAGACACATTCTCTGGAGTGAGAAAAATATCCTTGATGGTATTGAGAAAATTTCGAACAGAAAAATTTTCTCTTGTCATTGTGATTCATCGGATTTTGGATTGAGACATCGTGGTATTGTGATGGTGGTTCGATCACGTGATCACCATCCCGACCGTGCATTTATTCAAGAGTTCAATGTTCGATTAATTTTGGAGACCAACACATCGAAATATGATCCGAGAATTTTAATCCTTTTAATTTTTCAAAAAATTCCATACTTCATCTATGTTTGACAAAAAAATTTAATATTGATATCAGAGGGTAATTAGATTTATTTAAAATAATTTTTGAAAATTTTCGAGTATAAAAAGTGTAGGATATAAATTTAGGATTCGGATTACGGATGAGTTTCGTGAATCCAATTATACCATGAGATTATTCATGACCCATAGATTACGAATATAATTTTATTTAATTTTTAGAGTATGTTAAGGCTATGAAATGTTTGGTCGAAATTTTCGACCATGAACAGAGACTGTAACCCTAAATTTTTAGATCTGTCACGTTTAAGTGCAAATTGTTGTATGAAATTGGTTTAAATATGTTCCTGACACTCAGATTTATCAATTTGAGTAATTAAATACAACTAGCATCGCCGAAAATTGAGTTTTTTGACATAGCCGCAAAAGGCTGCGATGAAGGTTATTCGATTTGCTAAGTTTGGGGCTTGAATCTCCCAAAAATCAAGTTGAGGATGAATTTGGGAACTTCAATTGCAATTTCTGATCAAAATTCATGTTAAAAGGTGGCCAAAAATGAGTTTTTCGGTAGCCGGGTCACATAGACCCGGTTGCTGGGAGTCGGATGAAGAAGACCTGACCTAACCTGTGGGCACATGGCGTACATGCGCGTAGAGGCACGTGACGCCTGCGGAGAGCAAGCACGTGGATCTCATGCATGCTGAGGAGCATGAAAATCCAAGTCAGGGTCCAAATCGGTTTCGACCCGAATCTGTGTTCAACCAGTGTCCTGACCCAGGACAAGAGCTAGGCGCGTGGACGACGCGCTACGCATCTAGCGTGTGTGATAGCTCACAAGCGGCACGTATAGGTGCGTGAGGCATTGCCACCGATATATGGTGGGGTGTCAAGTCATTCCGGATTGATTTTTTCAATTATTTTGAGAGTCTCACATCATTAAATATGGCCTTTTGTAGGTTTTTGTGTGCCAAATCTAAGTCTGGATGTTAAAATGCGATCCCGAGTTGTGGTGTATGGTATCCATTGACTCATACGCTCACTTAGAGGTTTATACTCATGTCATTTAGGACCTGTTGATTCTTAGTGTTTGCAAAATTATGAGAGTAAGTATCTATAAGTCACTAATATCTCTATGATTGTTTTGAAAACTATCGTTTTAGATTTTTGTGAGGGGGATAAACTAAATAGTGACAATTAGATATTTGATACCGAAAGATTCAGTTTGTTCTTGAGGAGCAGGATCTATATGAGATTCTAAGGTATGAGATGTGGACCCAGAGAAGGGTACCATGCCTCAAGCAACGCAGGATCAGGAGGCGTTTTTATGCATGGAAGAGGAAGGATGACCAGGTTAGGGCAATCCTTTTGAGCAGCGTACATGATGATATGATTCCAGTTTATGAGTAGTATCTCACGGTTATGTTGTTTTGGTTAACCCTAAAAGAGCATTATAGTGCTTTATCAGCTCCTAAGGTGAGAATATTGACTTATAAATTTATTACTTATAAGAAAGGGCTGATCATATGGTGAATATTTGGTGCAAATGTCGAGTAAGATCGCTGAGTTAAAAAACTCGAACGAGCCCATTTTGGATAAGGTTTAAGTATTGGGTATGATCCAGTCTTTTACGTGATTCATGGGAAGCCATGAAAACCTTTCTCACACACGATAAGAGTATTCGTACTTTCGCTGATATGAGCAAGCACTGTGAGTTTAAGGAGGAGCACTTGGAGGGAAGTATGCCGCACTTAGGTCATGCTTTTACAACGGAGTCGAGCAAGAGCTCCCGAGGCGCCAAATGCAAATAGAAAAAGTATGAAAAGAAAACCCAAGATCCAAGCAAAAAGAAGCCATCTGAGAAATCCAACAATAGAGTACAAAAGCGCAGAAAGAAAGAGCTAGATAAGACCAAAGTGAAGAATTATGTATGTGGCAAACTTTGTTATTTCACTCGTGAGTGTGACGAGTGAAAGATATGTTTTTCTTCTTTACATGATTTGACTTTTGTCTCCTTTACTGTGATGTTTTTTGATTCCTCTTCTTTGTGGATTGTAGAATTAGGAGTCATTGACCATATAATTCGAGATAGGAGTGCGTAGGTAGAGTTACGTCGAGTGAGTCCTCGGGTTAGGAGGATTTTCATGGAGATTGGAGCATTCGTCATCGTTAGAGGAGTTGACACTTGTAAACTAGAGTTGCGAAGTAGTTAGACTCTATATTAACATGACGTCTTTTATGCTTTGGATATTTGACAGAACTTGATTTCTGTATTTTATTTATACCACTTAGGATATGTTTTATCTTTTAAAAAATATTCAGTTTCTATTTACTATGACAATTTTTTGATTTGTACTGGTTTTGTCCATGATGGACTATATATACTGGATGTGATTCCTTTTGATAGTATTTCTTGTTATTCTTCTATTTCCTTTACATCTGATTGTGTAGATGATGATGTGAATCCATGACATAGTAGACTTGAATACAAAGTGCAAGAGAGGATTAATTGATTAGCAGCCAAGGGTCTGTTGGGCCCGCTAACCAAGGTTGAGTTACCCATATGTGACTTTTTCCTAGCTGGTAAAGTTACAATAAAACCATTTAGTAAAGCAATGAGAGTTGAGACTCCATTACAAGTGGTTCACTCTGATATCTATGACTTTATGTACATGAGAGCCCAAAATAGAGTTATGTATCTTATTACATTCATAGACGATTACAATCATTTTGGTTGAGTCTATCTGATCTCGCACAAGTTTGAAACATTAGAATGTTTCAGAAGGTTTATTAGCTGGATTGAGAATCAGTTAGATTTGAGAGTAAGACTCTCAAAACCGATCGGAGGTGCCAGTATTTATCTGAACAACTTAAAGAGCTCTGTCTTGAGAAGGGCATTGCTAGACAACTATCTATTCTTACTACTCCTCAATAAAATGGAGTAGTCGGGAGGAGGAATATGACTTTGTTGGAGATGGTGAGACCTATAATCACGTAAACCAATTTGTCCGTCTCCCATTAGAGAGATGTATTATTGGCTGTAACCTACGTTCTCAATCATATTCCATCAAAGTTCGTAGTCAGTACCTCATATGAGTTTTGGACTGGGAGGTAGCCTAATCTTAGTCACTTGAGGCCATGAGATTGTGCCACGTATGTTCATGATTCTTTACACCCATACGACAAGTTAGACTCACGAGAAAAGATGTATATTCTTATAAAATACTCAGAACGCTCCAAGGGGAATGTGTCCTTTATTGAGCATATGGACGATATTGTTATTGAAATTGAGTCTCGTGATATCATGTTCCTCAAGAATGATTTCCCTAAGAGAGGTAAAATTGATCAGGACTAAATAGATGAGCCTAGTGGCTCAGCTAAGTCTAGTGGAGGGACCTAAGAATCCATTACAGATCTTAATTTTAGTGGGAGTGATCCATCTAGAGGTGAAGGAGTTCTCCCCTCCTTGTGGGAGCAATCAAGGATACGTATCTAAACGTCATTTATCGATTTAGAGTGAGTTGCTCATTACGACTCCCGAGAATGATTGGGAGTCCAAAATGGTCCAGGAGGCTTTTGAGAGTTTTCAACGGACCATTGGTTGAGGACCATGGATAAAGAGATGGAATCAATGAGAATTAATGGGATTTGGGATCTAGTTTATTTGCTTAAGGGGAAAAAGACCATTGGGAATAGGTTCCTAAGATCAAGCAGGTTTCCAAGATCAAGAGAAATGCAGACGGATCGGTGGAGAGATATAAGGCTCATTTGGTAGTCAAGGGTTATACTCAAACTAAAGGCGTGATTATCTCGATTCATTTATTTTTAGTGATTATCACGGACATGGATCTGGAGTTACACCAGATGGAAGTTAAGATTGTCTTTCTAAATGAAAATTTGGATGAGACTACATGGAATAGTCATCTGGTTTTATTTCTGTAGATCAAGAGGATAAGGTCTATCGACTTCAGATGTTGATATACGACCTTAGGAAACCATCCAAGTAGTGGAACCTGAGATTTCATGAGGAGGTGATATCTTACGATTTTGTGATAATCGAGGAGGATTATTGTGTGCATCTTATACATTTTTCTGACTCCTTTGTGATTATGTTCTCATGTGTGGATGACATTCTATTGGTTAGAAACAATAGAGAATATCTAATGATTATCAAAACGCGCTTATTGTCGAGTTTTGATATGAAGGACATGGATGAGACTCAGTTCTTTCTCAGAGTTAAGATTCAGAGGGATTCCTCGAGATGGTTGTTGACTCTTTTATAAGAATCCTATATCAGGGAGATTCTCGAGCGCTTTGAGATAAGTAATTACAACCCTATAAATACTCCTATCACTAAAGGTGAAGGCCTGAATATTGACATGTACCCTAAGACTCAAGAAGAGATAAAGGAGATGAATAGAATTCCTTATGCCAGTGCAATGGGTATTTGATATACGAGATGATGTGTACACAACCAGACATTTATTTTGCTGTCAGTCTGGTGAGTAAGTATTAATTGAATCCCATAAGGGATCACCGGAGAATGGTAAAAATGATTCAGAGATATCTCAAGAGAACTGCGGACCTTTCCTTATGTTACGAAGGAGGTGGTTTGCGTTTAATTGGATATTCAGATACCGACTGGGGTGACGATCTAGATAAATACAAATCGACATCAGTTTTTACTGTTTTGCTCAATAATAGTGCCATTTCATAGAGCAGCAGGAAGCAAATCTGTGTATCTCTATCTATGATAGACACAGAGCTTGTGGTATGCTCAGCGACAGTTTAGGAGAATATTTCGTTTCGAAAATTTTCGGATGACTTAGGAGTTATGACAGATAATGAGAGACTAGTGATAATTTATTATGATAATCAGATCGCGATTGCCTATACCTAAAACCCTAAATATCACAATAAAATCAAACACATTGATACCAGATACCACTTTGTGAGAGACGTTATCGACAATGGTGAAGTGACGATTAAATATATTTCTACATACAATATGGTAGCTAATTTCTTCCCCAAACCCATTACGTGAGATTCTTTTGCAGGACATAAGGAATCATTGGGTTCATGTATAATTTGACATTTATCACTATGTTCTGATTATGATGTTTATTGTTTTATATATGATATATTTATATTATTTAGTTACTTATTTATTGTACTTGTTTATTGTCATATATTCTATAATGTGTTATGTTAAAAGATATGTCAGGTAGGCATAGTCGACTCTCACACCGAGTAACCATCTCCAACTCTGAGTGAGTGGAGATGAGACGATTTCTTATTATAAGATGTTTTGAGAGTGGTTCTATTAGAATATAAGTCGTCCCGATATGTGTTTAAGATGAAGTCATATGCAATATGACCGACATGGATATACACACATCCATATTGCCTGTAAGTATTCGGATTTGAAATCTCATATATCACCTGCATTTAGTGGTATTATTTCTGAAATACTCTCTTTGAGATTTTTAGGTAAAGTTTTATCTGTAGACTAAATCTCATACCAGTACAATATTAGAGAAATATAACATATACATTTTTTAGAGATGATGGAAATTATATTATGGTAGGTGTTTTATACTACGTGTGATAAGATGACAAGGGATAGTGAGACCTATATTATATGAAACAATGATCTGATTTTTATTTCCGTGTCCCACTGTGTGAAACTAGAGATTCATTGGATAAGATCTCTTGCACCTTTATTACTTTCGATTGTTTATAGTCTTAGTTCAGTGTTTGTTATTTTAATCTATTTATCTATGGTCCGAAAGATAAATTGAGGTCTAAGGGACATGTTTAGAAAAGTAGCTGAATTGAGACTGATAGATTTGTGTTTGGTAAAAGGAAGATAAATCGACATTATATCATTATATTATATTCACCAATTGACCTATTATGTTTATCCATGTTTGGATTCAAATATAATAATGATTACACAGTTGAGCAATATTTAAAGATCACTTTCGAAGAGAAAAGTGGATCGATGGATATGCTACGTTGAGTTTGGGTACAACGAGTTCTTTTTAGTACTAACGGTAACTTCTTGATCATCCTAACAGATGAATCGAGAAGTCTTTGATTGTAAGTGTACTCGCCGATCACACGATACCCAATCCTATATAAAAATTCAGTAGGATAATGTAGAAGATCGCATGACATATGATTTTATGATGAATGTACTCTCGTGTGTAAATAAGAGATATTGATAAAGATACCCACGTAGGGACATTTTACCAAAGTTAAAAGTAATTTAAATTTAAAATAGGGATAATGGGTGGTTACCTATTATCCTCACTCTCTTCATTATCGCTCTCTCTCTCAGAGACTAAGTACATGAGATAATTAAAACTAGGTTTTGTGAATTAACTTACTCTGATGGTATGCACATTGCATGAGTGAGAAGAGGTTGAGAGAAAAAGGCATATTCTTTGGAGTGAGAAAAATATCCTTGAGGGCATTGAGAAAATATTGGGTATTTCTCCTGTCATTGTAATTCATCGGATTTTGGATTAAGATGTCATGGTATTGCGGTGATAGTTCGTTCATGTGATCACCATTCTGACCGCGCATTTGTTCGAGGGCTTGATGTTTGATTAATTTTGGAGATCTTCATATCGTGGTATGACCCGAGAATTTTAATCCTTTTAATTTTTCAAAAATTACAATACTTCTGTTGTGTTTGATAAATAAATCTAACAATTTCTTATAGCCCAAAGTAGAAGAGAAAGACCCCTCATGTGTCACTTGTGTATTACCATTTAATCAATTTCACTTAACTAAAAGAGAGTTTTATAAAGTAACTCTATAAAGATTTATTAATTTCATCATTAACACTTTGCAAATTTTAATCTATTTAGCATTGCACATAAAATGAAATCATTACAAAGTTATGCATTTTGTGACATTTTAAAGGGCGTTTGATTTGCACTCAGAAATCAGAATCGAAAACCTTAGAAATCGGAATCAGAATCGAAATCCGATACTTTTTATTTGGTTAAAATTCTGAAATGGATATGATTACCATTGTTGATATCTGGTTGGTATATCTTTCAAAATAAAAATTATTTAACAGACTATTTTACCCTTAATAAAAAAGTAAAAAAAAAAATCTAATGGCAAATATCTCTCTCTCTCTCTCCCCCACGCAAACCCACCTCCCCTCTCTCTCTCTCTCTCTCTCTCCCCACGCAAATCCACACCCAAACCCTCCTCCCCCATCTCTCTCTCTCTCTCCCCCTCCCTCCCTTCCCATGCAAACCCACCTCCCCCGAACAATTGGCGGACGCTAATGGCAGATACCCAAACCCACCTCCCCCCAACAGTTGGCAAACGCTAATGGCAAGGTGAAACCGTGGGCTTCCTCACAGCGAGGGTGTTGGTGGTAAGGGTCTCTCTCTGATGATGATGAACAAAAAGTCTCCATCAAACGCTAACGGCATGCTTCCTCGCGGATGGTTTCATCGATAGGACAATGATGCTTTGCCGGAAAGAGTGTTGGTGGTGTTGCCGGAAAGGGTACTGCCGGAGATGGTCTCATCTTGAATGGAAGATGTAGGTGGATAAAAATAAAAATTAATATTTTTGGGTTTCATTGATGGGTTTCGCACGAAACCCACCATCTGATTTGGGTTTCCCAAAACCCTCATTTCATGGGTTTGATTCCCATACCCTGATTCCAATTCCATTAACCCAAATATTTTATTTGGGTTTCAAATCCATTCCTCATACCCATATCTCTAAACCAAACACCCCCTTAGTTTGATTTTCATTGATGCTCAAGATATGAGGATCCCTTGGTTTTGGTCTGGTTTTGTAACTCCTCATTGCCTTTTTAGTGGTCAATTAGTTAAAATGAATTAAAATCAATAGTTGGATTGAAATTCATATGATTTGAATTAACAGAATTAAAATGACGTTTCACTGAAATCTCTAAATTCTAGAGTTTATAAAACTTAAGTGAAAATATAAATTTTTGAAAATTATTCTAAAAAAATTTTATTTCAAATCAAATTCTAATTTTGTTTTAAAATGATAGTTTATTAGTCACAATCTCTTCCCCAATCTAATTATCTCGAAATCAAATCTCAATATAACAAAAAAATCAATATCTTCCTCCTAAGTGCGATTCAAGTGACCCATTCATTCTGATTCCCCAGTCTTTTATATAAATCATGGGCGGCTCTGATTCATTTTCTTATCAATAATTTGGTTTTACTTTTGTATATATTTTGGATAGACGAAACGTTAGACCATGAAGTTGATATGATGATGAAATCCTTGGAGTTGGTAAAGCCGGGGAGTTGATTAAAAGGGAAGAAATATAGAAAACATTTTTAGAAAAATTGAAAATTAAAAATATAATCTAAACTATTTGCAATATCTTCTCATTATTGTCCTGACTATAGGAAGATTTTCAAAATATTTAAAAATCTTAACTATTATTTTTCGATCTATCTTCGCATATTAAATCTTCATATTATCATCCACTCCCATTATTTCCTATTTTTACCTTTTTTTTTTTGGATAAAATTAGAAAATCATCGTCGCCTTTGGAGCTATTTTAGTCACTCGCATGGAAGATATTCTGTACTTTGCCTAGGCAGGGTAAAAAGGGTACCTTAAATCAACTCTTAATTACAAATATTTTAGCAGAGGTCACCTTTTGATGGGGTGTTACCACCGGCCTTTACAAGATGAGAGCCCCTTTTTTTATTTTTAAGTATAAACGAATTTTTTTTATCATTAATCAGTATCTAAATTTTTTAAATTTCATTTCTCCCTTCTTATGTCTCGAACTTAAGATTATGATTAAGAAAATATAGTGTCTTATCGTTCCACTCATGAGAATTTGGTTGTAAGGTGAGATTTAGGCACCAAAGCTCCACCAAAATAAGGGAGAAACTAGGTAGGGATTTTGCGGGTATTAGTCGTTTGAAGATCAAGTTAGGGTCTTTTTAAAGAGAGACAAAATGTTTCTTTTTCAATCTATCTTCCGATATTCATACCATCATCGTGTCTCTTGAACCTCAATGCATTTGTTGTCATGGTCCGTAGTTTTTACATAAAATACGGTAAGTAACCACGTTTTATCCGCAAGAAGTTTTGTCCCGAAACTCAGAATTTAGGCTATTTAGAGTAGAAATTTGTAGTAGTAGTTTTTTTTTGAGTTACATCGTGATTTGAATTCGTTATTATTTGATTGAATGAGAAAGTTGTGATCATTAAACTGTCCTATTGGAAACAATAGTAGGTTTACTTTATAATAAGGCCTAATGTTTAACCACTTTTTATTTTTTTGTTTTATTCTGATTTAGTTAATTTTTAGAGGACTAGAGAGAGCTTGTAAAAATTTGTGAAAGAAATATAGCTTGCGTTACAACTTGTTGTAACACTTCACAGGGTTTGAGAGCTACAAAAAATCTCTAACTCGGAAAAAACCCGACAAAAACAAAAATCATTTTTTTGTGATGGCATGTTTTCATATTTACGTGTTGCTAATAGAATAAATTTATTTTTTATACAAATATATGAAGTTTATTTTATTTTAAAATATATAATATATAAATTATATATATCACATCATAGTGATATTATTTGATTCGTAAAACAATCCGATCAATCTAATTATTGAGCTAATGAATTGATAAATCGATTGAATTGTTTATATGACACTTGGGCATGTTTGCTCGTTTGGTTGGTCTATCTAGGTGCTTGGTATGCATTGGGCTCCGTAGCCACGCTAGATGATTGAGCTCAGTGCGCCAAGCACAAGACCTCAATTTGGGGTTGGTGTATTTTTAATTTGGAAATCGTAGGCTTATTTTAAATTCTAGTATGATAAGATTTATTGGCCCATTTCATTTGAATTTAATTGAAATTCTCATACAAAATTATCCTATCGAAACAATGCCTTAAAGAAAACTTCATAAGCTCATCATGGAATATTAGTTCCTTAAAATGTATCTTAAGAAGAACATTTTGGCACCTTCCAACCAATCGGACAATCTTATTGAATCTGTTGAACAAGATTATGATTTTTTTCACTAATCGGTATCTATGACTGACTAATTAGATCTAAGCATTGTGCGACTCATTCAGAGATTAACTTTTCTAAATCTCATTTCTTTATTCCCATTGCTCGAACCCGAATTCAATGATTAAGGGGATGCAGCGTACTATCATTATACTTACGAAAACTTGGTTGAACAAGGTTATGAAACACCCATAAACGTTAGTAATAATCGTCTCACGATTATAAAAATAAAAAAAATATTAAAAAGAAATGAAGTGGAAATATAATATTTTTTTCTTTGTTCAAGAAGAAATTAAGAAAATTAAAATGTGGACATTTTTCAGTATCTCTTAATAACTCTCAGCAGGTAATATTTTCACAGAAAATTTTCTCTATGGAGATTTCTCTAGACAAAAATGAGTTTTCATTAAAAAAAAGAAAGAAAAAAAAGTGAAATGTAAATTTTTACTCTACCCTCTTCCATTTGTTTCAATCCATGCGAGGCATTTCCTCCTTTCCCAAGCTAAAACCATACTACGAGAAAGCGTTTATTTTATTTCCCCTTCCATTTTCTCTTCATAGTTTCATGGTTCGAATTGAAAGAGCTTTGGGCCCAAGCCACCATATGGCCCAATCCAAGCTGTTCAAACTTCAAAGATATCCTTTTTTTTTTTTTTTTTTTTTTTTTTAAGATATAATTAATTCAGAATCGAATCGGGACAAAATGATGAAAATAGGGAAACTCTATTGCTTGAACTATCCTTAAAGGACGAAACTTCAAAGATATCCACTTAACTAGACTGCTACCCCTTTTTTTACTTGACCATTCATATCCGAGTTAATCAATTAATTCCGTTTGAGTAATGTGAAAATCTAATTTAAGGGTGAACTCTTCCTGCACTTATTTTTTTTATTTTCAAGATTTGAATTTAAAATTTTAATTAAGAGAATTTAATATCTTGTCATAAGATGTATAAAAACGTTTATAACTAAACTCCTACCACCAACATTGCAAGGCCATCTCTTGCATAAGCTTCATTCTTGACAAATTGCTAAAAAGAAATTGATGGACACAAGTAGATTTACATGTCCCCTTTAGCATGAAGTAATAGGAAAAATAACTTCACTGCATAATATTCTGGTTTTTTTGATTTGGCCATGGATTACTTAAGTCATAATAGGGATAATGTTAATTAGCACGACAGATGTTGGCGGTAAAATGAGAGATTGGGAAGACAATTTGGCTGAAATGATCCCCCCAATAAAAACCCCTTTGTGTATAAACTCTCTCTCTCATCTCAAGCATTTGTTAAGTATAATTTTTTTTTCTTTCTTTCATTTTCTCTCGTAAATTTCTCACCCGCAAATAGAAAAAAAGAGAGAGAAAGAGAGAAAAAAGATAAAAAAAAATAGGATAAATGAGCGACAAGAATCAAAGAATAAAGGAAAGAATGGATCAAAAGAGGAAAGAGATCCATTTACTACATATCATAGGATCGATTTATTGTTTGACAAGAAAAGTTAAAAGAGAAAACATAGATTTTATATTTAAAAGAAAAATACTAAAATTAATCCAAAAGAGTGCTACTTTGAAACGCATCTCCCTAAAATGATGTCTCTATGTACATATATATATATAAATATATATATTGTGTAATTGATTTTTTTTTATTTAAATTTTATTCGATTAATCTGATTTGTAGGTTATAAAATTTATTAAAGATTCATTATTTAATTTTTTATATTATGTTTTAAATTTAAAATTTATAATTAAAAGGATCCTAAAATCAATCTCATTTCTATATTAATGGATTGGGTGACGTGGTTCACACCAAATGTTGAGTACCTGCAACTGGAATGGAAACACCATTGTCTGTCCATTTAATTATATTTATTATTGCCTAGTTTTTTGAGCCCTCGCTGTTTCAAGTCTGTTGATAATCTTTTGTACGCTCTCATTGTAACAAAAAATTAATAATAATCTTTTGTGCGCACAGTTAGGTCAAAGAAGGGGACATATATTGTTAGATATATACGTGACTCATACACGTAGCGAAAGTAATAAAATAAAATTTTGGAATTGTAAAAGTTTGAGTTTGTGATATACCTCAAACGGTGATCCAGAAAAACTCCGAAACTACAAATTCTGAACACGAACTTCTCAAATTCGAGATGATAGTCACGTAATCGAATTATCACCGCAATATCACAACGAACCAACCCTTAACCCGGTGATTTAACATTGATCGGAAAACCCTCTGAATAATTGTTTTACTCAACAATTATTCTAACTCTAAAAAATGGTGATCTTTCCTCTCTTAGCAAAGATGTATTTTCTCTCTATTTTGTTATATGCATTCACGTAAGAGTCTTTATTAGAATAAGAGTCCTTTTGAATGAAAATAGGAGAGAGAGAGAGAGGGGATAGTTAGTGGAGAGAGAGAGTGGGTAATGGGTTCTACCCATTACCCTTTACTTTTAAAATTCAAAAATAACTGTCCTAAGTGGGCACTATCAATATATATTAAATTCACTTTTATCAATTCTCATATCTAGAAAATATATATATAAAAAACATATATCAAAATACTTAATTTTTAAATAAATTCGATAGTTAATTGGAATTTAATTAATCAAAATCAATAAATTAATTATTTATCTAAATTCACATAAATGATAAAAGGAGGAACTTTATATTTGATTGTAAATATATATATTTTAAAATCAAGACTGTATTTAAAAAGAAATTAATTTAGATTCAACATAAACAAGAGTTTAGGACAAATAAAAATCTTTTTTTTTTTTTTTTTGGCAAGGCATGTAGAATCTTAACATGGTTCAATTTGATTGAATCATTCTCTATTTTATTCTATTTTATTTTACTTGTAATACTCTTTTACTGAAATGAATTTTTAGTTTAAAAAATATATAATTTTGCAAATATAAATCCATAAATAAGTAAATAATTGGCAGACAGACGCAGGCATTTGTCTCTCTGCGCCTCCTTTACTGGGATGTCCTTTATCAATGCTCTGCCGCAGGCCTAAATGAATGCATCAGCAGAAGAGGTCAGTGAAAAACTTTGGACTCTTGAATCTGCAATACCATTGAAGTGAAAACTAACCCTTTGGATGACACTCTTCTCATGATTCTTTCATCATTCTGATTTCATATATTTAGTATCTTACTATTTTTCCTTCAAAATATACCTTGGTAGCTTGTTTTCCATGTCCCATCTCTCTCTCTTTCTCTCTGTGTAAGATTGTGGCAGATCCTACTGCCGCACTAAATAAATGACTCGAAGTAATCGAGGGGTATCTCCTATTCTACTGCTTCCTTTCTTCTCCCACATTGATTCTCAGCACCAAATCGATTTGATGCTTTCATGCATACGTACGAGGGTGGATATTATGTACTATTTATGCGTTAGGTATTTTAATTAAATTACTTGTATATACAGATTGGTAGTTGGATTAGTAGAATTGGATGTTAGATATTTTAATTAAATTTTAGATTCGGATGTTAGATATTTTAATTAAATTTTAGATTCGAGACTTAAGAATGAAAAATATTATAATAGGAAAGTCATTTTCTAAATAGGACCTATAAAGATTCGAATCGAATTAGTTAAAATATGATTTCAAATGTCGATGATAAAAAAAAATTAGATTCTCAAATTCAAATCTTGGAAACATTATTTTGTTAATAAATAATTTTTTTAATAAAAAATGGTAAAATTGTTGA
Source organism: Dillenia turbinata (assembly GCA_037126225.1). NCBI lineage: Eukaryota > Viridiplantae > Streptophyta > Magnoliopsida > Dilleniales > Dilleniaceae > Dillenia > Dillenia turbinata. Next base: position 9,738,027 of record JBAMMX010000020.1, read on the forward strand.
TATATTACACACTCTTAAACCCATGTGTTTAGTGGGAGGCTTTTGGTACGGAGAAAGCCATCCTTACTATTTATATTGCTTAAACACTTGTGAAATTGAAAAAGATGGTATAAATTATGCTTGTGTCATTTTGTTTGCTTGACAAACTTCTAAGATTTTTTTTTTATTTTTTATTTTGGGTTAAAAGTGGTCTAACTCAAACACACTACATGGTAAGTGAAGAAAAATTTGGAAATAATATTGTACGATGTACAAGTTTTATCTTTTTTATTTTTTACTTGATCATTAATATTAATATTTAGATTATTTGACTAATTCAATTTAAATAATATGGGTTTAATTTAGGGGGATGGACTTTTCTAACGTCTACGTTTTTTAATTTTTAAAATTCAAATTTGAGATTTTAATTAATAAACTTTAGGGTCCTGTCCCTAAATTCACAAAATTTTAGTAAATTTTATCGCTTTTATAAATAGAAGGGATTGTATTAAGGTTATATTTCAAAAGAGATTAATAAAAGAAAGGATATTTGAAGGGGTATATATCATGAGTTGGAATGTGTCAACTATTGATTATTGTTTGCGAGATTTATGTTTAGTTTGGGAGTTTAAGGAAGAAAATAAAATAAAATAAAGAAAATAAAATAAAATAAAAGAGATGATGAGATTTTTTTCTACTCTATTTGAGAGTTTTAGGAATGAAAGAAAATGATATAGAATTTATTTGGAATTAAAAATTTTTTTATCATATTTTTAAGGGTAAATTTGATATATTGGTGAGACAACTTTTATTTTTCTCTCTATTTTCTCTTTTTTTCCCACTTTTGGGAAAAAAACTTTTGTTATTAAAACTCTTCTCATTTCTCTCCGTTCCTCTTTTTCTAAAACTCCCAAAGGAAGGAAAATGAATGATTTTCTATTAAAATCATTCATTTTCTCTTCTTTTCTTCCCATCCAAATGTAGTGTTAGGGTGTTATTAAAAGATATCAGTACATTATATGCTATAATTTGGGGGTTAGTATAGATTTGAAAGAATTTAATTAATTTATGAGAATTGTTATGGATAATGGTTGTGAGAAGAATTAATTATTTGATTGGTTATAATAATTGAATGATATGTGATAAAAATATAAAAAAGAAATACAAATATGAAAAGCAGATTGATATAATTGTAATATCACATTAAAAAAAATTGAAAACAATATAAAAATATTAAAACCTAATGTTTTATTATTTTAATAAATTATTATAATAAGTTGGATTTATATATAAAATCTATTATCATAAATATAAAAATAATTATAATAAATATAGAAATTAAAAATAACAAATATTAAATATATATCAAAATTAAATTAATAATTAATTTAATTTTGATATATAATATATTTTTCAACATTCTTTCCAAGTTAATGCGTCGCAAGGTATAATAGAGATCGAAGATTATTATTTCCAGACTGAACCAATGGTTTTCTAGAGGCGTGAGCAGATGCATACGGAAAAAGGAGCGTGTGTTTTTGGAGGTGCGTGCTGACATGTATTGTAACACCAAAATTTATAAAAAAAAAAAAAGAAAAGAAAGGAGGTAGGAAAAGTCAACAAAAAAAAAAAAAAAAGAGAATAATCACACTCAAAACAAAAAGGGGTTGGGCCCCACCACTTTTCTTTTTCCTTTTTTTCTTCTCTTTTCTCTTCTTCTTCTTCTTCTTCTTCTCTTATTCTTTCCCTTCTCGCTTGCTGCTTTTTGCCTGAAGACTGCCTCTGGCCTTTCCCTCCGTCTCGGCTATCTCTCTCCCTCTTTCTCTCCCTTTAAATTTGATCAAACTTCCCTGCATATCTATAAATTTAAACTCCAAACACTAACATAAAAGTTAAATTTAGAAATATAATTTAAGATTTTTTAAAGAGAGAAAAACCTAAGATTTGAAATGACTTAATAAGAGACAAAATTAGTGGTCTCAATAAAAGTAATAATCTTTCTTAAACTTAGATTTAAATTATTTTTGTATTAATTTGAGATTTATATTGAAATTTGTGATTTTGTATAAAGAATAATTTAGGGTTTTGGTGTAACCCAACTTGAGAATGAAATTAGTGTTTCTATTTAAGGTAATCTCCTTCATTTAAGCTGTTTTATCATATTTTAAAATTATTATATTGAGATTGGAAGGATTAAATTTAGGTGGTTTAAGTTTAGGGTTTGTATAATGATGAAATTGAGAGAAATATTGAATCGAAAATCATTTCTCTAGATCTATGATGTTTATTAGAAGTATTTGAATATAGATTTGGTAATGTTCAAAATTTAAGGTTAGGAAAATTTAGAAGAAAATTAATTAACTCTAGATGCGATTTATGATTAATGGTAAAAATTGTATTTATTGTTTTAGCTCATGACAATTGATAATTTAGAGAGGATTAATTTAGTTTTGAATTGTGGATTGAGAATGTCAATCATTTCAAGAGGTGAGTGGATTTTATGTTATATTTTAAATAAGTAAAATTATTTTACTTGATTTTTTTAAAAATAATTTAAAAATAAATTTTGAAATGTTTTGTGTGTGTGGAATGTCCCTATACATAAATTTGATATTTTTATGCATCCAAATTGTTGTAAATGATTAATGTGCCATGTTTTATGCGATGTATTGACTATGATTTGATTTGAGAATTTGTTAAATTAAATGTTGACACATTTGTTGTATTGGTTGAATATGAAATGGTGTATTATTAGTTTGGGGTGTGAGGCTGAACCCCTATTAGTGGTTATAGTCATTCCCTACCACAATGTAGCTCGATGGGGCAACGTGGTTAGAGTTTTTATTAGACAGGGAGGTTGGTCGAGCCCAGGAGATGTCTCTTTTGTCTGATCGGGTTAATTTGGTTGCACCGCCAGGGAGGTTTCAAGCCAATGCCAAAGTTAGGGGCATTTGATAAATGTAAAATGTATGAAAACCTTTTGGTGGATTCGCCCTTGGTCGCAGTAGACCATCATCAAGTAAAATGCTTTGACATTCTCCTATATTTATTGAAAATATTGTTATAATTTAGATGCATTAAACTTATTTTATTGCGATATCTGGATTTAACTGGACAATCTTGATATTTATCATAATATTTATGAAATTGAATATGATGAGAATGATTTTCATTGAAATATTATTTGACATACCCACATCCACGTCTTATTCATTGTATAACATCTTATTTCATTCACTGAATATTGTTTATACTCATTCCCCTAATTCTATTTTTTTCAAAGGATATTTAGTTGGGATATTAACCCCTATCTTGAGCAGGATTGAAGATATTTTGAGATTCTTTTTGGGTATTGTCTTCTTTGGATTATAATTGGAGGTACTAGTAGACCCTTATGGAGGCATTGTTTGTAACCACTTTGGAGAACTATTTGAAACATTATCCTTGCTGATTTTAGATTTTTAATTTCGTTTAATTTTGAATACGTATATTGAGCACCTATTTGACTTATTAAAAGTTTATTTGGAAAATTATTTTTGTTGGATTTAATTTAGCTCCATTGAGTAGAGATTTATTTTATTTCCGATGCATGTGATTAGATATTGATGGCCGGATTGGTCTTGTGCATGTGATTGGATTGTGGATGGTCGGATTGGCTTTGTGCATGCGTTTGAATAGGGATGGACTGAGCTAGTCCTTTGATCGTGTGGAATGCACGTTGATTTATTTAAAATTATTGAAATATATTTTTAAAATGGATAGATATTGATAAATGTCTTGCGATATTTTGGTATACGGGTTAGGTTTACCCGTATTCTGAGATAACGTGACGGTTGTTGCGTGCTTGATTTGAGAGTTGGGGCATGACATATACTGAAAATCAACTTTTTCATAACGGATTAGGAATTTTCTAAATGTTTGTGTGGACATATAGATAACTCTTTTTATAAAAAGATTTCTGATATCATAATAAAAATATAAAAAGAATATGAATATAAAAGATATATGTGTATAGTTATGATACCATATTAGAAAATATTGGAGCAATATAAAAGTATTAAAATCTAATGTTTTATTATCTCAATAAATTATTACTATAAATTAGATTTATATAAAAAAATTTATTATCACAAATATAGAAACGACGATTATGAATCGTAAGTATCTTAATAAGAATTGAGATAGTCAATTTCTTAATGAATTTTGTAATAATTAAATTAGATTAATTAAACAAAACTGAACTAAAAAAAAATATTAGAAAATGACATGACCTTACCCAATTTCAATGTGAAGAAACCATAAAGTTCTGTGTTCTGCACTGCCACTAAATGTATTATATATTAAAAGAAAACAAGTAAGAACGAACGAGTTTAGAGTCTTAAATGCCAGTGAATAGCATTATATGGGTAGATAAATGTTCAGTACATTCAGTCAGTGTGCACCTGTCTGTCATAAAACAACTAATTATAGTAATAATTTACGTATATGTCAAAGTCCTGCCCTGCACAGCTCATATTCATGATTTGAGCTAATGGGGTTTGATGTCCTCTGAATTTGAATCTTCAATGTGCATTTCGTGTTTGATCGTTAAGATCAATTTCGCTTCTTTTTGGGTGATCTATTTTGCCTTTGGCTTCGTCCCCACCAACTTCTTCCTTGACAAATTCTTCTTTTGATGATTATAGAGAATCCTAGAAAAGCTCTTCTACTTGACAATTATGCAAGGTTTTTAAATGGGGTTCTTGGTGATCCGAAGAGAGCATAGGAGTATTTTAAGAGGACAATTTTGAAAAACTTAGAAGATGAGAATCTGTTATGTGTGTATATAGACTTGATATGGAAAAAATATAAAAATGTAAGGAAAAAACTATATACATATATTCATATTCTAAAACCAACCTCAATTATTGGGGCTAAAATTGATTATTGTTGTTGTCTTTTGTAAATTGTTTTCTTTATGTTCCCAACTTTTATGTTCAAGAAACCTAGTCTCCATTTTCTATAAACTGCGATTAAGATATGAATTCTAGTGCCAAATATCCATTGTACTTTGATGGTATTTCTTGTTCTCTCTCTCTCTCTCTCTCTCATTCCTTCATAATAACTTTGATGGTATTAACGCCTTCTTTTAAGCTATTGTTAAAGGGCACTGAGCTTGGATGGATCTCTTCCAGCTAAATGCATTTTTAAGAAGATAAGTATACCAACTACTTCCAGAAAAATGAATATTCATTAAGATCTTGCCAGCTTATATAAATATATAGGTTTTCTTAATGAACTGATAGTTGGTCTTAAAGATAAGAGTACTATATCTTTTAACCAAATATCGAGTTTGAAATTTAAGAATGAAGAAAATTATGTTAGGAGAGTTTCTCTCAAATTGAACTCGATAACATTCGAACTGAATTAATCAGAATATATTTCTAGATACCAATTCTTATATACAAAAAAAATATGTATAGGTTTTCTTATGCTGGCCACAATGTCTTTAATGGGGTATGCAACATGAAATGAAGAAACAGTATATTTCATAAACCCATTTATTGTATATTTATTATGATTTTGACCTCCCATTGTTTAAAAGTCCTATGGTTTAAAAGCGTAGGTGTTGGATTGGATGCATCAAGTAACTAACACATTTAGGGTTTTTCTTTCTTTTTTTTTTTTTTTTTTTTTTTTTTTGTTTTTACCCTTCTTGGTTTTTGTCATGTACCTAAGTTATGCTTGAATGGGAAATTTCAGACTTTTCTTGTCGAATTTTGACGTTCTTCATCAATGATCAATTGTGTGTGAGAAAGAGGAAATTAATATAGAAAGACTTGAGCTCAAGACCTCTAAGAAGAAAGAGATGGTACCAAGTGTAACTCATTGCCCTCTTTAATCATGTTTACAAGTTAATACACTTGATTAACAAGATTCTTGGTCACATTTGAAAATGATAAATGAGAATCATGAAGTTGTTGAGAACCGTCCCATTTTCGAAAAATCCATATTATTAAGAAAAATTTTCAAATACTATGAATATGTTATATAAATTACCACTAGATATATTTTTTTTTTTGCGAAAATATGTTTAGAGCTTTTTTTAGGAAGATAAAAGAGCTTAAATCAACATAAGAACCAATTAATATAGAACACTCAACTAATTATGTTCTCTCAGAGGTCTAACAAGGATCAAAATTCCAATAATCCAAGATCCACAAAACCTATTGTTACAATCACTATCAGAAAAATAGGTATCAGCGACGGAAAAATCCATTACTGATACTCAATTTTCCATCACTAAAAATATCAATGACGGAAAATCTCTTACGGAAATACCGCATTAATTGGCAAAACAATTAAAGGCCAGAAGGGCAATACCTTGTTGACTCATCCATATTGAAAGGGACTCTGTGCATTATTATTATAGGGCTTCGCTGGGGAGGAAAAGAGTAAAGAACATCAGACCTTAAATGACTACTAGTCTAGTTGTCTACAGCAACATCACCCCCAAAAATTTATTAACAAGCATCCTCCATTAAATGATATGTCCTGTGGACCTCATGCCCCATCTCACGGGACAGTCCGGAGATTTTTCCACTCTGGACATTACTTCTTCAACATAGCTTTTTTTTTTTTTTTCTTTTAATAATTAATTAGTATCTGAAATCATATTTTATCTAATTCGATTCAAATATTATCGGATCCTATTTAGAGAAAATTCTTTCATTATAATTTTTTTATTCTCAAATTTCAAATATAAAATTTAATTAAATTTAATTAAATGATATAATACTTTTATCCCATGGATTGATTGTATGTCAGTCACATAACTCAAATTTGTGACATCGTGTCCTCAACGTAGCATATTTAATAAAAACTTAAAATTATTTTTAATCAAAACAAAATATTATATTTAATAAAAATACAAAAATTTATATTTAATAAAAAGATAAAATTATATTTAATAAAATATTTATATTTAATAAAAACAAAAAATTATATTTAATAAAAACATAAAATAATTTTTATTAAAAAAATTATGTTTAATAAAAATACAAAATTATATTTAATAAAAATACAAAATTATATTTAATAAAAATATAATATTATATTTAATAAAAACATAAAATTATATTTAATAAAAATACAAAATTATATTTAATAAAAAATAAAATTATATTTAATAAAAATAAAAATTATATTTAATAAAAACATAAAATTATATTTAATAAAAATACACAATTATATTTAATAAAAACAAAAAATTATATCTAATAAAAATAAAAAATTATATTTAATAAAAATACAAAATTATATTTAATAAAAAGATAATATTATATTTAATAAAAGCAAAAAATTATATTATACTTAATAAAAACATAAAATTATATTTAATAAAAATACAAAATTATATTTAATAAAAAGATAATATTATATTTAATAAAAACATAAATTATATTTATTAAAAAATTATATTTAATAAAAATAAAAAATTATATTTAATAAAAATACAAAATTATATTTAATAAAAAATAAAATTATATTTAATAAAAAATTTTTTTTTTTAAAGTTTTAGCAACGGATTAGCGATTGATTAGCGACAGAAATTTTTCGTCGCTAAATCCGTTGCTAATTTATCAGTAAAAGTTTTAGCTACGGAATTTGTGACGGACAATTTCCGTCGCTAATTTTAGCGACGGATTTAACGACGGTACATTTAGCGACAGATTGTTCCGTCGCTGTTTTTTTCGTTGCTAATTCGTCGCTGATCTGTCGCTAATAGCGACGGAAAAAAATCTATCGCTAATTTCTGTCGCTGAAAGCTTGTTTTCTTATAGTGAATTAATCTAATACTTGCTTGTGATAATGCCCAGAAATGGTAAAAATATTTTCACCCTTTCGCTTTGCAAATTAAAAAAGAAAAAGAAAAAGAAAAACTCTTTGAATTCAAAATTTTCACTTGAATAAGAAAATAAAAGAACTAAACGATGCGTCATGCTTTGCAAGTTGGAGGTCTAAATAAATATGACATCGAAGGATAATAACTTTGTCTGAGTGCTACATGACAATGAAGAGTTACTTGACAAAAGTCAATCATCATCTTCACCAATACATCTGTTTGTGAAATAAGGTTTACATCATAAATATGTTATCACTTTTGGAGGAAGAATTGGAGGTCCCCTCCTCAAAGAAAAGGGAAAAGAGAAAGGATCATTTCATGCACAAAATCACACCAAAACTTTCAGAAAGAATGTAAAACATCAAGCATTTGAAATTATCCCCCGCCTAGTTGTTCTTAAGTTTCTCAATGGATAAGCCTCTAAGAAATCTTTTTTTTTTTTTTTTGGGTTCCCTAAAAGAAGTTTTAATTTTTTTAAGAAAAATATTTTGAGGTTCTGATTCCAACATCTCAACAATGACTCTAATATCATATAAAAAAGCTCAATTACTACATTAAAAATTAGCTGAAAAAGTGGACTGTGTCCAAATTTCGTTTGCAAGACTTAAATTGAGTCAGTTAGGATCTATAAAAGAAAATTATAAAATACAAAAAAAATCTAATTATTCAAGTTCATCTCAATTAGCATAATTTTTTTTTTTTTTCACAGAGTTCATTAATTTGATTTTGATATATTATTCTGGCATATGGATTTGGCTCACATACAATGATGCTTACCCAAATTTAAAGGAACCATCACACTATCTCTCCGACCTTTTTGGCATACTGAGAAATCAAGAAAAATGAAACAATTTGCGAGTCAAAACGAATCTATTGTGATAATCATTATTAATGCCAAAAAAAAGTTTAATAGATTTAGCATTTCAAAAGCAGGTAGCAATATCTATAAAACTGGTAAAGCAATGGGAGACAAATTGAGCTTAGCACATGAACTAAGATGGTCATGAGAGAGAGAGAGAGAGAGAGAGAGAGAGAGAGAGAGATGGATGGGATCCCTCTACAAGTTGGACAAAGCCAGAGATGTCATTGTTTAAACTCAAAGATGAGAAGAGTGACGTTTATTGGATGTTAATGAAAATTTCAGAAGCTTTGCAACACTCTGTCTTGTCATCCCCATCACTTACTTTTACATTTTTCTTCTGCTAGTTTGCAGAGAGAGAGAGAGAGAGAGAGAGAGAGAGAGAGAGAGAACCTAAAAACAAAGGAAATGACAAGTCGTATGCCAAAAAAAAAAAAAAAAAAAAAACTCTTCTTCTCTTCCCTCTTTCATTCAATTGATAAACCTTGGTTCTGTATTAATTAAAAAAAAAAACCTTATCTTCATCTAATTTATTTTTGTGATGTTTAAAAGCTTCAAAGGTAAAAAATCTTGGGCAGAACTCGTTGTGCCATTTTGGCTTTCCTTGTAAAAAGCTAGAGAGAGAGAGAGAGCATTAACTTAAAATGATGTGCGAAAAATTTTTAAAAATTATTCAGGTGGTTCTAAAAAAAAGGGAAGTGATCTATTAGTTTCTAATTTTTATAATTTTTTAATTTTTAGAGTTTATTAATTTTCTTAATTTTTTAATTTTTTTAATTTCTAATTTACTAATCTTACTAGTTTCTTAATTTCTTTAATTTTTTTTATTTTTATAGTTTCCTAATTTATAAAATTTGTATTCCCTATAAATATTTATAGTATTTCATTATTTTGTCATTCATGATTAATAATAAATTTTTTGAGAGTGATATTTCTCTTTTGAGAGTTCTAGATTTTTCTCTTTTACAAACCCTATTGTTTTCCTTCTATTTCTCCCACGTTAGGTGGTATCAGAGCCAAAACTTTCTCTTATGATGGTCTACCAAGCCGGTGAATATAGTACTCTTTCTGACATGTTTAGAGAGTTACAAACCATGATAATTGCAATCCAAACTTTGTCTATTCGAATGGAACAGTTAGAATTACGAATGGAACAGACAAAAACGAAACCGCAAATGTTGCGATCAAATCAGGGTAATATAGGAGGTGAAGGTGGTGTCAGGAGAATCACTCAAGGATCTCACTTCAATCCCATATTACTACAACAATCTTGTAGGGTTCAAACCAACGATAATAAATTTTTGAGTGAAGATGTGTAGATTCTGACAATAACTGAGAAGATGGTGGTTCAAAAAATGTCTATTTCGAATAATTTCTTTGTTGAAGCAAAAGACAAACTGGAAACACCGAACAAAAGGGATGTAAAGAAAAAGAAAATGGTGGAGTTAAAGAACAACTTGGAAGAATATATATATTATTAAAGATAAGCTTGATTCATCCAAAGTGTTGGGAAATGTTTTAATCAGTTATGAAAAATAATCTCTCATTGAAAGATTTGAAGAAATTGCTTTTAATAATGGGTTATTAAAAACACAAGATTGGATTTATGCTGATGGTGAAGATGTCACTGTTTTAGAATTCCAGAAGTGTCTAAATTTTCTTAAAACTATTGGAGACTCAATATGTTTTAAATTGAATGAATTACAACAGCAGTTGTTTTGATATTTATCATACTCAACATAAGTTTTTGGAAAAGAAAACCAAAAGAGAGAGTTAAGGATATTGATGCAGACATTGAAGGTATCACTCAAGGTGAGTTCTTTTCAGGAATAGGAGACTGATGTGGGATAAATTTCTAAAAATTATTCAAGTTGCTTAAAAAAAAAAGGAAAGAGATCCATTAGTTTCCAATTTCTATAATTTCTTAATTTTTAGAATTTTTTAATTTTCTTAGTTTTTTAATTTTTCAAGTTTCTAATTTCTTAATTTTACTAGTTTCTTAATTTCTTTATTTTTATAGTTTCCTAATTTAAGAGGTTTGTATTCCCTATAAATATTTATAGTGTTTCATTATTTTGATATTCATAATTAATAATATTTTTTTTAGAGTGATATTTCTCTTTTGAGAGTTTTAAGATTTTCTCTTTTTCAAATCTTATTATTTTCCTTCTATCTCTCCCGTTAAGACTCTTGCTTCAACAGATTTTCTTTTCAATTATTGCTGCAATTTCAAGTACTATTCCTACAACAGAAAATTCAAAATTTTTATGTTGAAGAGATTCTTCCCTTCATTGCAAAAGGTCAGTCCATTATCCTCTCTCTCTCTCTAAAAGAAAATTAACACCTTCTTTTGAGTTTCTGTCTCGAGCTGATTCCTTTTTACTTCGCACTCAAAATTTTTTGGAGATATAACATGTTGTTACTTTGTTTGCTTATATCGTGTTCTTGAATGCCACCATCATCCATGACTTTGCAAATATATAGAGTGAAAAAGGCAATGCTGGAAGTTTTCTCACAAAATCATGAGGTATCGGCTTAAACAACTGCTTTTTTTCTCGAACATGATTTGCACTCTCTCTCTCTCTCTCTCAATTGTTCTTCTAGTCTAATCAATTCTTGTTTCGTTGAACTCTCAAATAGCAGCAGTCTACCAGAACAAGACCGACATGAATTCAACCTCTTTATCTTAATAAAAATGACCTTCTATGCCGGTTTACATGCATTTTAGGATAAGCAAGTTCATATTTTAATTGATTTTAAAAAAAAAGACCATAGTTTTGTCCTACGAAATGCTATTCACAGGAGAAAAATGGTAAATTTTTCACGACTTATGTGGACCATATTTTCCTGTATTGCCCTTTTATGCTTTGACATCTTACAAAATTGTCTAATACCTAGAATAATTTTCATCATGGAATGGTATTTTTTCTATTTCCTGTATTATGTCCATCATATTGCTGCAGCCTGCAATCTGGTGTCAGAAAACTGTAAGGCAAAATAGAACAATACAAGAGCATTTGGGCAATCTAAGGATACGAGATGCAATCTATGATATGTGCGTGTGGGGGTGGGGTGGGTTGGGGGGTTTATATATTTGCAAGAGAATGCAGTGAGAAGGCAATCATCATCGGCATGCAACTCTTTAGATCCAAGTTGCTCCATGCAAATCTCACTGCCAAAACAAGGGCTTTGCAGATGAAAGGCAGATGCTTTGCAGAACCTATGGGGAGGACATTGGTCCCTCACTCTATAAGGTTAGAAGGGCTGCACTCCCTATCTACATCTTATCCCACTCTCAATACCGCATCTTTGGAAAGAACCAAACATGCCCTTTCTCTAACTTATCTACTTGTTTCACATCTTTTCACATGGGAATACCTAAATCCAAGTCTTACTATTTACCATTAATAATAATCTCTCTTCATGTCATGATCTTGCAAATTTTATCTCACCCACCAATATGTATAGAAAGCAAAATTTTTTTCACTCTTTCCTCTTTCTTTTTCTTTTCTCTCCGATTCTAAATGTTTGCGTGTATCGTATAAGAAAGTTTATTTTTATAAAGCTATGGTTGATCATGCCCATAAAGCATATAACTATCCTTTTCCTGAACGGAAATATTGGATGGTCCCCCATTGAAGGTGTACGTATGTATATCCACCTAACCTCACTTATGTACTGTATTAAATAATAACACGGTCATATTGAACAATACGACCATATACTGATTGATAATAACCTCACTTATATATCCATCTAACCTCACCATAAAGCGTTTTCTCCGTGCTTATTTCTCTAGTAGGTGGCATGAACAAATTGATGAAAACGTTGTTACTAGGGTTGTCAATTTGTGGCGTCGAGTTGCACTTATGCCACATGGTTGAGGATGCTCCACCCCTTTTTCTTTTTTTCATCATGCAATACGGTGCGGTTGGATTTTCGTATCTTCCTTTTCCATAATTATAACTTCTTTGATAAGTATTTGTTCTTCTCAAAGAAATTAGGTTTTAATACTTTGGAACCCCACCCCTCCTTCCATGTTTAGTTGAAAACTCAAGTGCCAAACCTGAATGAGGGCATTTTTCACATTGAAGTATACCCACCCACCTTCATCCTCTCTTCTCATCCCCAAGATCAAGAAATCAAGATAATTCAAACACTGCAACAAGCCTAAGGCTCACCGGCGGATGTAAGTATCAATATATCATGCATGAATTTCATGTCAAATTTATCGATGGCTTCTATTTCCATGAATTTTTCTTTTTCATCAAGATTTTCTTTCTTCAAATGAGGTTTTTCTGAGAAAAACAAATGCAAGGGACTGATGAATTCGGTCACAACATTAGCAGGCAATTTTTTTCCTAGATTTTATTAATTTAAAGTGGCTTTAATCACATCTTATCTTTGTTGTGATAATGAATTTAATTAAGGAAAGATTTTTGCAGAAAAAAACTAATTGTGATTTTCGACTTATATCACATGCAAGTTAATTTCTTCTCTCCTTTGCTACTAATTAATAGCTAAAGTAGAAGAAAATGAACATTTTTTACGCTTAGAAGATATATAGGTATGTGCAAGGACAGAAAGAGCTTACTCTTTCATTCTATTCTACCTATTGAGAATATTTTTTTCAATTTTCCTTGCTTTAAAAATTTATATGATAAAAATATTTAATTTTGCAAAAAACCTAATATTTCTTTATCCTCCCATTTCTATTTTGGGATGATTAGATACTTTGCCCCTCAATGATGAGTGAAAGATGATAACAAGTTCAAAAGAAAAGGGTTCTCATGCAAAGCAAGAGGCAGATAACTTCAATGCTAGCTTCTTGAAGGCGGCATCTAGCTCAAGACAATGGTCTTCTGGATTCAAGAATCCAAGAATTGTGTGCATCTCACGTTTCTCTGGAGGAAAAGATCGACATAGCAAGGTTTGCACCATAAGAGGATTGAGAGACCGAAGAATTAGGCTCTCCGTGCCCACAGCAATCCAATTATATGATCTTCAAGACAAGCTTGGACTTAGCCAACCTAGCAAGGTCATAGATTGGCTTCTTGATGCTACCAAGGATGATATCGATAAGCTCCCTCCGCTCCAAATACCACCGGAGCATTTAGGTCAGTTCAATGTTCAACCAAAGGTAGTATCACCACATGCAGCAAGTGGTTCTCAATCTTCTCTTGCTCCTCCTTCCTTCTTCAATGCAAATCAATCTCTTCAATCTAGCAAAGAAGAAATTCATGAGATCACAAACAACATTGTTGGAAATGATCAAACAACAATGTTGGGGAAGCCCAAGTATTGCGAGAATCTTAGCAGCGGTTTGAGAGCAAGCAATATGGAAACCTTGCAAGGAGAAATTGTTGGAGGAAAATACAAGTTGGACAAAAGATCCAATGGGCAAGAAATCAATCAAGAAGGGCTTGGGGGGTGTAGTGGCACATATTTTTCAGGTCAAAATTTCTTCCCATTAGCCAATTCTTTAACTTTGCCTAGCATGTTCAACAATGCCGAGCCTTACAACTCATACAACCATTGGGATCCATCAAGTTTATCACTATCCCAATTTGGAAGCCAAAAGGAAGATCTCAATAGTAACAATTTTGGAAGATCAATGCTATCCTCGTTGACTCCTTCATCTGCATCACAATTGTTTTTTTGCCCGCCTGCAGCCACTCCCACACTTTTTCCTCCTTATCCTCCATATCCAGTACATCCTAATTCGGAGAGTGAACCCAAACAAGTCAATCATTTACAACTCTTGAACCCGAACCCACACTCTATTTTACCAAATTCTCTGATGCCAAATTTTCATTCATCTAGTTCAATGATGAAATCACTTGCACTCAATGCAAATCACAGGTCACTCTCTCAAAACAATAATATTGGAAGTCGACCAATGGACCAACACGGCCTTGGTTCCTAATAGCTCCTCATTGTTAAGCTTCAAGCAGTGCCATGCCATTCCAAGGCCATTGCATAAGATGAAATGTGAAAATGAAGCTTTTGCAAAAGGCTGCTATTTGAAAGAGCTCTAATAGGGAGGAGGAAAACCTCAGTTGCTATTAACGGACTTTGCTTCTTACATCATGGAGATTTTGCTTTATTGCAAAAGGCAGGCAATCACGAAGAACCATGTTTGAGAACTTGCCTTGCTCTCTGAATATTTTCCACCATGCAGTTAAGGCTTTTTCACTTGTTATCTTACTTAATGATATGTTTTTTGTTGAAATTTTTTGTTTTCTTAGCCTCATAAAAATTGGATTACTTAATCACAAACTTACGCTAGGAGGGGTCAATACATGGGAAATTGTTGTTTTCCACAAACTTACATTTACTGAATGAAAATGAAGTAGAGTCTACGATGTCCTTGCTTTCTTACTTAATGATATAGTTCTATAAGTGTTTCTTTCTTTATGATTGCATAAAGCCCAAAATCTTGAATGAGCATTTAACTCTTTAATCATGGAGATCATCCCCCCCCCCAAAAAAAAAAAAAAAAAAAAAAAAAAGATAGATACTCCCCAAGCTTTATTGCAGTACTCAGTTACCTTCAATACTTTCAAAATTAAAATTAATCTCCCAAATAGATGGACGAGTAGAGGTCTTCGCCAAATTTCAAACGAGTGTTTCTTTGGTTTATAATTTGGAAAATTTTATCAAATTCGACCCTCGAACTACATTTTTCATAAGAATTTCATATCCTACCTTCAAGCTTTTATGAAGTCTTTATTTGTGAGGATTTTTACTGGTGTGAAACATAGCATGCCAATGAATGAACTCTGATAGCACACAAGGAGACCTGATATGCAATTCTTACAAAAATTTTTGGGGTAGTTAAGATTTTATTTTTCCAATAATTTTTATGGATATTGACATCCATAGATTTGTAGTCTTTGTTGCATTACTATCCAACAGTTACCAATCATTCTACTATTTTATCTCAGAAAAAATTGATGAC
The DNA here is from genome assembly GCA_037126225.1 of Dillenia turbinata. Taxonomy (NCBI): domain Eukaryota; kingdom Viridiplantae; phylum Streptophyta; class Magnoliopsida; order Dilleniales; family Dilleniaceae; genus Dillenia; species Dillenia turbinata. The sequence continues at coordinate 9,753,711 of JBAMMX010000020.1, forward strand.
TGTTAGATGATGATTTTACCGATTACATATCTCATGAGTATCGATATGTATTTGAATATCTATAGCCCGTATATTAAAATTTATTCATTGTCAGGCACTAACTCTACATCTAATTAAATCAATGTTTTACTTAATTTTTTTTTGATAATATTTAATCTACTATTTTAGATTTTAAAAAATCCTAAATATTTAATTTGTGACAAGAATGATAAATTTTCCTTTCAACCCTACTTCTACTACATTATTTCCATAATGGGTTCTTACCAAAACTTGACAGATGCCAATGACTATGGTAAAATAGGACACTTTGTGTGTTACGTTCTAAATCTCGTATCGAGTACACGACAACCGTCATGCTACCCTGATACATGGGTGAACCCCATTCTATGTCCCGAGATATCGCAAGACATTCCAATAGCTCAAACATTTTAAAATAAATTTGAATCATTCCACGGCCAGGCCGGCTATTCCAAATAAATCTCAGCTAATTAAAATAAATTCACCAAATAATTCAAATGTTCCAATAGCATCAATAGTCTTGCAAAAGAAATTTTTACACTACATAAAGAGAGTTCTAAAGTAAACAATCAAAGATTTTTCAATATTAGACAAAGTAAATGAATATTTAACAAAAACTAACTTTTAATAATTACAAAACTTCCTCCATGGATCCAATCCATATAATCCCCAAAAATGCTCATACGGCAAATACATATTGAAGTTCAACAAAAGAAATTCCTTTGGTCTGGCACAAGAAGTTGTTTAAATATTCAATCTAGTCTTCCCCTAGAAAGAGATAGAAAAAGAGGGGTGAGTATAAAATATTCTGTGATTGTAATAACATTTTAAACATGAATGAGAGGTGAGGGTTGTTGTGTCAAATGAACATATCAATATCATGTAATTGCAATACCAAAAGTCATTTGTATGAAATAAATTTAGAATAAATTTTTCATGAGTCAAATGTTTCAATCAATAATCAATTTAATTTTCCTTTCAAATTTTTTCTTAGGGTTTGCCGAAAATCATTATTCTACTAATTACTTTTGGTAGAATCTGTCATGGAGTTTTTTCATAATTTTCATAAAATAATCCCCTACCCGTTGATATTGGTCTCGAGATTTGTGGGGTGTAACCACGTTATCACGGTCAGCTTGAGTGGCTTTCCATCCCGCCATCTCCAAGCCAAATTTTAACTCAGTCTTTACCACGCCGCCCCATCGATCTCGGCCCATGAAAAGTTTAAACATAGATTATAGTCTTTCTACCATACATCATGTTATAAAATCAATTTCATATTTCAATCTCATAACAATTCACAATGAATTGAAATTTCACAATTCACATTTATAATTCAATTGTAACATGATACAAACAATGTAAGAAATCAAGGGTAGAGTCATTGATTGAACAAACCATTTAAGTTGGGCACACCACAATTACAAAATATTTAAAAACTAATTCAAAGTTCATTTCAAAATAAATTTCACAAATCACAATTGAAATCATTTATCATTCATGTTCAACATAACCATCCATTCACAGTGTTAAAGAAGATAGTCACTCTCAATTTTCTCCACATCAAGTGCCTTGCTTTGATCGACTTTGTCCACTCCTAAGGGATATCATCAAGTGACCAAAATCATCAATATTTATCATTCTATGTTAACCTATATTTCTAACATTCAAAACCTAATTTTTCTCTTACTTACGGTGGTACAAAATCCTCCAAATTTAGGTCACCAAATTTCAATATAAAACTCCAAAGTCGTAAATGAGAAAAGTAAACCCAAATTAAAAATAAAAAGATTACCTATATTTTTGTCATCAATTTCGTATCAAGCCGAGCTACCATCAAATCTCAGATTTTCTCTCTCTAGAAAACCTAAAACTCTCACAAGATCTAATTTTTTAGAAATTGGGTTATGGGTTTTGAAGTCTTTAAAGTGGGAGTTTTATGATATTTTGGTTGATCTTTTAAGGAACAAGAAGAGAGAGAGAGAGAGTGAACCAAGAGGAAGAAGAGGTAGAGTTTTGGACTTTGTGGGTTCTGAAGTCCCACCTTTACTTTTTATCACTAATTCATTTCACTTATTCACTTTGTAATACCGAGAAGAAAGAGAGAGAGAGAGAGAGAGAAAAGTCAAAAGAAGAAAAAGGAAAAAAAATAAAAGTAAAAATAAAACAAAACAACCCCACTTAATATCTCTCTCCTCTTTCCCCTCTCCCACTCTCATTTGTTGTCTCTCGCCCCCACACTCTCTAACTCCCTCTTGCTATCTCAATTTACTCTCTTTATCTTTAATCTCCATCTTCCTTCCAAAAACATCCATGATTTGAGTTTTCTGAAGTACGAGGGCACGTCAGAGGTTGGAATTGAGATCTTGAATAGTTGGATTTCATCTTTTCTTGGCTAGGGTTTGGTACGTACATCCTTTGAAATTTGTTTGATTCTTCATTGATTTTCAAAATCTCTTCTAAGTCCAAACATTTTCTAAATATTTGTCACATTTTAGAAGTATTACAGTGGTTTGATTTGATTTCAAATGACAAGGAGTGCCAGGGTACCCTAGGTCAGTGGATATTCTACTCCCTTTAATTTTCTCTTGATTTCTTACTACTTTTAGTGTAAGAAATCATGTAGATGATGACCCACCTTGCTGGTTTCGAATGTGTTAGCTTTCCCCTGAATTTTTGTTTTGGTGTGCATGCTAGTGTTGGGGTGTTGGTTTGGGAATGAGTTTTCTACATAACAAAGGCTAGTGCTGCATTCCAATATCATCCCTAGGTTGCTTTTGAGTTGTTGAAATTTGATTAAGTGAATTTGGGAAACCTAGGGCTTATAAAATATGAAGATTTGGTCAAGGGATGGATGAAAATTGTGAATCTATGTAAATAATGCATATTTGATTGAGATAGATGATAAATATGGCATGTTTGATTTATAACTTGTGGTTAGAATATATAAGCATGATGTATATGGTGTTGTATAATATTTTCCTTAGTTTTGGACTTGAATTGAGATAACTTGGATGAAGAATTGACACGTTTTATTTGCTAATTATTATTTCTTTAGAAATAAGATGTTTAGTACATTGTGACTAGAATTAAGATTATAAGCTTCTGTATGTTTATATATTATATCCAAATGGTGCTGAAAACTTATTTTTAACATGCAAAAATCAAGAAAATGTATTATTGAGACCCTAGGATGGTGACCAAATAGGGCAAATCTTATTTATTATGTTGTTGTTTTGTTTGTACTATTATTTCAGGTCTAATGTGAATCTATGCATCCCTAGAAAATATGTAACACCGACATTACGGTGTTCGTATATTATTTCTGTTTTTGAATTTAATAAAATAATCCTCAATTTATATATATATATATATATATATATATATAATATTTAATTTTATTGATTTTCGATTTTGGGGTTTTTAAATTTAATCAAATTATCACAATAATCATCAAATTTCCAATTATTCTTAGGGTTTATCATTTTCCCTAAATTTGTACAAACCTTAATTCTCCAATTTATGAATAAACTCCAATGTCATCAATTTCCATTCAATTTATAAGTAATTAACCAAATCAAAATCAAGTTAAATTCAAACCTAAAATCGTTCAAAATCGAAAACACGTCTAAATACATAAATTTCCTATAAATTAGAAAAATCTTTGAAAATTCATACACTTTTCAATTCTCATCCGATTTCTTCAAACCATATGTCATTTTAAAGGTATTGAAACCTATTTTCATAATATAGAGATTGTATTTGACTTACCTATATGCAACATCAACTATAATGTAACACAACGCACCAATCCTTAGGCTAAAATCCCAAATTTTGACTGTTTTCATACATATGTCAAATTAAAATCTAAAAAACCATTTAAATCAATTCGATTCGATTCTATCATTCCTTTAACATGCTCCTTTCATATCAGATACTAGACTTGGTCTTATTGTTCAAGCATAGGATTTCAAAAATGTATTTTATTCCAATCAAACATACATTCTAATCCTATACAACACTTCCTTATGCTAATTTCACCTTAAATGCATTCTAATTTCATTCAATTAATGAAAAGACCAAAAATCTCTTTACCTAGGGTTTTCGTAGTCCACAACCCTAACGTCCGTGCGCCTACAACTCAGTACGGACCTGCAATACTTCAAATTGAAGCAAATTTCAATAATTAAGCTTAATTAATATAAGAATCAAAATCCTAAATCTATAGGTCAGAACCTTCGCAAGAAATGAGTGCAGACAGTTTAGGGTTTGGGCGACTGTAGTTTGGGGCTCTGCAAGAGTGGCAGAAAGCGTGCAAGCAGTGAAGGAGCTGCAGCAGCGTGCACAGGAAGGGCTATCGCGCGCTGGAGCGCGCACAGGAGGGCTGTCAGTGCGCGGCGATCGCGCGCAAGGGGCGTCGGCGCTTCCCGGCCGACCCCGCGCTGTTGCGTGAGCAGGGAGAAGCAGAGCGAGAGAGAGATTGAGGGAGACTGAGAGACAGTGAGATAGAGACAGAGAGAGAGCGAAAATGGCGGTTGCTGAGCGCGACAGCGTGCGGCGGTCGCGGGAGATGATGAAGAGAGATCGTGAGCGGGAGGGAGTGAGAGAGAGCAACCGAGAGAGAGAAGGAGAGAGATAGACAGTGAGACCGAGAGAGAGAGATAGAGGGAGGAGAGCGGTGGTCGGTGGTGGCTGTGTAGATGGCGTTGCGACGGTGCGAAATCGAGGGTGAGGGAGAGTAAATCGCGAGAAGTAGAGAGAGACAGCGATAGAGCGAGAGAGCGAGAGGGAGGAACAGAGAGGTAGAGCTGAGAGGAAGGTAGAGAGAGAAGGTGGCGGTGACCAGCGGTTGGCACGGCGGTGGGCTGGGTTGCGGTGAGGGAGGCGGCGGAAGGCGAAAGAGGAGCCGCCGCGGGAGGAAGATGAAGAAACGGAGGGGAAGGGAGAATGGGAAAAGGGTTAGGGTTTTCTAACCCAAACCCGCTTTCTCTCTCTGTTTTTTTTTTTAACTATTATTATTATTATTATTATTATTATTATTATTGTTATTATTTATATATATATTTTTATCATGATTTTAATAAAACATGCTTTTGTTATGCATGATCTCGACGTATGAAATTGAAATTCAAATCCGTTTTGTGATTATTGGAGTGTCGTACTTATGTTTTCTACGATTATGCATCCATGTTTGAAATGAAATGAAATTGTGCCATGATTTGAGAAATGGAATGTTTTCTATTCCACCATTGCATCGGTTGTTGATTTGAAATGATTTTGATGAAATGTATTTGGCACATGGATTTGAAATGTTTTGATGAACTATGAGGGCACCGGATGCCCACTTGTGATGAGATTACTATGATGATGACATTGATGATTCCATAGCTACGAAGGGACTTTGTAGAGGCACGAGTTGCCCGGATACGCTTCTGCAGGAGGTATCCGCAAATATCCAGTTATATTTATTCATAGGCGCGGCCGGTTGAACCCACATCGGGGGAGGACGTGTGTGACGCCACCGTCTAGCACCGGGTGGGGTCCTATTTGACGAGACTGGGTAAGCAAGGAGCTAAGCCCACGGCCAACATCGGGGTAGAGAGCTACTTTTGAAACACTTTGCATAATAACACCTCCGATGCGCTTGTCCTTGGTCATGGTTGACCTTTGCAGGATCCTTTCGGCCAGCTCTATGTTATACTTGATTTTTAAATGGATGCATATATGTGTGATATCCTATGAATGATTAAAATAGTTCATTTTATTAAACATATCATGATTTATTGCGAAACTTGAACTATTGTTTACGAATGATACTATTTAACACTCCAATATTCACCTACACTATTAGTACTTGAGATTAATCCCCTCACTCACTGAGTATCCTCCCATAGATACTCACCCCTCTCCTTTCCCTCCTCAGACAGGATTATTGCGATAGGACGACGTATTTGGCTCGAGGGCTTGATAGATTGCTGGTGGATTTGGTATTCTCGACGGTGAGAGGTCTAAATTAAATTTGAAATATGAATTTCGTACTTTATTTCGACCCTGCGAGGTCTTGTTGAGGTCCGTAGTTGACCGTGTACTTATTTTGGGATGACTGTATAATTTATGTATATTTATTTGCAAAACTCTCATATTTCATTTGCATTGAGGCGATTGTACGTATTTGAATGTTACTTGGGAAATTTGTTATACATTTGTATAAATTTAGGTCCGCTCGGTGTGGCGGCTGCTTATGCTCTAGTTGGGGATGACAGTAGAGGTCTGTGGCTAGCTTTGTTGATAGATTTTTATAGCCTTATGTTGTTCTGGATATCAGCTATGAGAGTTGTTGGTTTTGGAGAGGCCGGGATGGCCATTTGTTTTATTTTCAGGATGATTTGAATTATACAATTTTAAACAGGTTAAATTGTACATGAGAGACCTCCAATTTATGGGGAGGTTCTGCCCGATTTTTTATAAAATTACAGCTGGCATCCAGGACAACGGGCGGCTGTTCACGATTCCCGGTTCGGGGCGTGACAAAATATATTAAGTAAGGGAGTCAAGTTTATGTGCTGTATAGAAAAACTGTCACGCCCCGATCCTCGGATCGACCACGCGACAGCCATGGAATCTCGGTATCTGAGCGAAACCTCCCCATATACCGGAACTCCGCAAGGCTACAAAGACAGCACCACAGTTCTTTCCATACATCAATCATCAAAAATAGAAAACATCACATAACAAAACACATGCAAGGACACATCCGGTCTATCCCTGTACACACGAGCACACATCGGGGAGAGGGAACCTGTACATGCGCATTTACACATCAACACACAATCGGGGAGAGGGAACCTGTGCATGCACGGCACACAATATGGCCATCCAAGCCATTTCAAAGTTTACAGTATAAGGAAAGCACTTAACAAACAAGAAGTCCCAAAACATAGTCGTAGGATTTTTCTAACACTTGCCTGAAACAATCAAGCTAATGTCAGTAAGATCCAAACGATATGAGTTGTCCAAGACTTCGTGAAATCGAAAGAAAGTAACCATTCTCAATATTACAAACCAAATGTCCCACTCAAACATTGAGTTTTTACCAAAAACTAGGAGAGAAAGAAAGTAAACAACAACCACGTAAGGATTCCATCAATACTTGTTCCTATACAGGAAACAAGTATCGATTAAATCCGTACCAAAAAGAATTGTACAAGTCTTCCCTTCTTCGGATTTCAATTCAAACCAAAAATGACTATACATCTCGATGTATACCTACAAAAGCCAGCTGGTAGGCCCTCCCCAAGCTCCAATCTCTGTCACAAATCTAATCTTCCTCTGAAAAATGTTAAAGAGTGGGGTGAGTATTATAAATACCCAGTGAGTGGAGTGCAATGACATGATTGTGTAATAAATAAGGGGTGAAAGTGGGGAATGTCAAAGCATACTTCAAACATCATTTTCATATCCAAACATTTCAGTAATTCAACATCATTTATAAAATATGCATCCATATCAAACATTTTCTCAGAAAATCACAAGGGTCCCATCGAAAACACTTCCGTCTCAGGGCGGCCAAACCCAGACGAAAGCCCGCCAAGGGTTTTTCTATCCAATGTCTCAAAACAAACCCCCTTCCTTGGCGTTGGCTCGAACCTCACCGGGGTGCAATCCGGATAGTCCGACGTGGCAGATCAGAGGCCGCATACCTCTCTCGCATATAAAACCCCAATCCACGTCACCCCGTCGGGTCGCTCCGTGGGGGGAATGACTATAGCCATTTCTCTCGTGCACCATCATTTCACAATCATTCCATTTCAAACAATGTGCCATATTTTATCAATTCAATCCGAAAATCATGCTACGAGCATTTACCAATCAAGTAATCAAGTCACATGGCACAAATTCATGTAAAATCACATAGGATGCATTCATACTTCGAATTCTCATTTCAGACATCCCACAATCACAAATAATTGCATATAAATCATGTGAAAATCATTTCAAATCATTTATCAAAGAATTTAAAGACATTTTGCTTATTTACTACACAACGATCCGTCCACTCACCTCTAGAGAGGGTGCTCACTCTCTATTTTCGAAATCAACTCAAAAAGACTCCCCTTGAGTCTCCAAAGGTCAACCTAGACCAATCAACACGAATCATCATCAATTAAGGCTCTATAAAAGGGTTTTCTAATTTCCCTTTTATTTAAAATAGCTTAAATTTACACAACCACGTTCTTACACTTTCATTTCATCAATTTAGGATCATTTCAAATCACCAACGACTTTAAATTTACAATATTCCTCAATTTTATCAATTTTCTCCCAAATTACATAATCTTAATTTAATTCACGCCAATTTCAATTCAATTCCCAAATAAAACTACGCAAATCAATCAACTAAAATTCTAATACTATCAACGACATTTTAACATGCTTCGCAGTCCAATTTACATCAAATTCTAGACCTAACTTCCATCATTTCATACAAACTTTCAAGAATAACACATTTCCTACGAATCTAGCATATTTTTAGAATATATCCACACTTATTCTCAACCTAAATTAGACAATTAATCTGAGTATTGAAGGGATTGAAAATCCCTCACCTAGGGTTTCTCAGTTTGCAAACCTAGCTTCCAGTCGCCGGTGAATTCAAGCCTGTAACAATTTCAATTTACAACAATCGTTAGAATTAAACCTAACGACTAAGAATATTCAACCCTAGAATTAAAATCGATAAACCTAGTCTTACCTCTGCAGGTCTGTAACCTAGGGTTTTTGCTGTCCTGCGGCCTAGGGTTTTGAAAGGATGCAATGGCCGCTGGTTTGGGTTGTCGACAGTGGGAAGTGCTCCCAGTGAGCACTGCGAGCGAGCAAAAGAGGAAGGCAGTGGAAGTTCTGCCATCGCGCGCACAGGAGAGAGAGGGAGAACTTTGTTCGCGCGCGGGAAGAGAGGAAAGAGGGAGAATTGCCCGCTCGTGCGTGGAAGAGAGCGACCGAGAGCGATAATGGTGGTGGTGGAAGGCGAACCAGAGGCGACAGGCGAGAGTCCGTGAGCGAGAGGGAGAGAGTTCGTGAGAAAGAGGGAGAGAGCGAACAGAGAGAGAGATGAAGAAAGCAGAGGGAAGAAGAGAGAGAGACGAACACCGCGATGGCGGTGATGGTGTGGTGGTGATGGCGGAGATGAATCGCGAGGGAGAGAGAGAGCTTCGGTGTTCAGTCGAAGGAGAGGAAGAGAGCGTAGAGAGGGAATGCGATTAGGGCTATTAGCCCTAATCGATTTGGGGGAAAACGGGGGTGCTGCGTTTCACCCCGAAACGCAGCTTCTTTTTTTTTTTTTTTTTTTTTTTTTACCATAATATATTTAAATAACTAAACAAATATATATATATACAAAGTCAACATTTTTCTACTTTTTTATAGAAATATTTCCAAAATACTGAACATCAAGTTTCCGGTATTACAAAAACCCCTTTGTTTAAGTGAATAAAGGAGATATTTATCTATAAGACATTCTTTAGAGTGTTGATTACAAAATTAGTTTCTAAATTCATGTTTCGATTAATGGCTAGGTTATGAAAAATTTAGGGGATACCCAATCCCTATAAGTGATTGTAAGTGAAATTGGTGTTGATGGTCATAGGTCAAGGTATTGGAACCTAAAGTGAGACTAGATATTAACTTAATTGTGGATTTGGGTGTGATTACCCTTTCAAAAGGTGAGTGGATGAACTATTGTATTTATAAATGATAAAAACCATTTCAAATTTCTTTTATAAATGGTTTTTAAATGATTTTATATGATTTTGTACAAATATTGTAATTGCGAGATGTCTTGAAATGAAAATTTGAAATATGTATGCATCCATTGTATTTATGAATAAATTTGTACCATATTTTATTTGAAATTGTGTTAATGGATATGATGATATGATTTGGAAATCTATTTATTGGAATTATGACACATTGAATAAGTTGAGATATTTGTGAAATAATGGTGCATGTGATATAAATGGCTATAGTTATTCCCTCTATGGAGTGACCTGACAGGGTGACATGATTGAGATTTATTAGCGACAGAAGTAAACGTGGCACCCCTCTGCCCACGTTGTACTATCTGGTTGCACCTTGCTGAGATACAAGTCAATGATAAGGAAGGGGGATGTGGTGTTGTGAAACAAATGTATTAAAAATCTCTTGGTGGGTTTTCACTCGGGTTCGGTCAAATCTTGAACGACAGTGGTTTTGTTAGGGAGATCCCATGGATTTTGGAAAATATGAAATTGTGGATGCATTTCTTTTTAATTACTATGATTGTTTAGAATTATTTTATATTCGATAATTCACCCCATATTTATTGTTGCAACCATATTATTACACTCCATTCACTGAATATTTTTATACTCACTCTTATTTCTTTCATTTTCAGAGGAATTTTAGGTTGAGAGATTTAGTTAACCTTAGTGTTGGATTTTGTCAAACTCAAGTTAGTTTTTTCTGAAGTTTTCTACTACCAGTACTGGTTCTTGTTGTGGTTGAGATTTTGAGGAGACTAGTTGGGCCCATATGGAGCATATGTTTTTTGAAATTATGTTTGAACTTGATTTTATCAATCCTTCCGGATTTTTAACTTTAAGGTGTTTTCAAACATTTTATATTTTCTTTTGTTAGATTTTTTGTTAAACTTGTGGAGATTTTTATTAGAAATGTTTTATTGGCTGGGTTAGCTTTCTGCATGTATTAGATTTGGAATGGCCGGGTTGGCCGTATGCATGCCTTTTTGAGATAGGGATGGACTGAATTGGTCATTTGGATTTTGTTATGCTATTTTGGAAAAGGTTGGATTGTTTTATGAATACCTTGCGTTATTCCGGTGTATGGACAAGGTTTACTTGTATTCGGGGGTGACATGGCGGTTGTCGTATGCCCGACTCGAGGATCGGGGTGTGACAACTTTGTTGGTATCAGAACTTAGGTTTGATTTTAAATGTCTTGAAAGTTTAAAGAATTTTCAAAAGATTTTTCCAAACAATTCAAAAGATTTTTGAAAGTTTGGATGTTTAAAATATTTTGAATAATTTTTAAAGCCTCCTATGGTTCTAGGGTATTGACACACCTCTAGATGTAGGTGCCTAGTGTCATTTTAGAGTAGTAAACTAAAAATAGCTTTTCTTTTATAGATTATCATGCCTCCATGTAGAAAAATAAGAAATATAAGTGAGATTCTTTCTCAAGAGAGAGATTGAAAGAGAGAAAAGGGAGCTGAAAGAGAGAAAGCGAATGGAGATTTATGTTCTAAAGTCTTGTCTCACTTCCCCTTCTTATTCTCAAACCCATTTTCAATATTTGTCTAGTGACCCTCTCACAGTTCTAATTTGCAGAAGTGTCCAATGTGTTTTCTTGGGTCATTGGGAAAGTTATCTTAAGAATTTAAGCATTGAAAGTTAGGTTCTAATAAGAATTAGTTGTTTGCCGATGAGCTCAGAAAGTTAGAATAAAAGTGCAAATTATGGAAAATAAATTAAGATTAATAAAAATTTGGGATATTCCAAATTATGGAATATGATATAAATTGTGTATATCATGATTAGAGTTTTTGGGTGGTCAAGTGGTGTAATCACTTTTTGGATTGGCTTGAGTGCCTAGATTCAATTCTCATTCTCTACATATGCCGAGAAGAGTTTGCAAATGGGATGTTGCAAGGGATGCAGACCGACAGCAAGGCAAAGGTCAAATTTAAAACATGGTAAATGGATGTAGAACCAAACAGTAGAAGAAAATACAAGTGGACCGATCACAATAAGCAAACACTGAGGAGAATGAAATGTAAATGGCTCTTACAAGAGTGGCTCTCGGTCAAGCCTGGTCAAACAAGGTCAAAATCTTGGCAACAAGAGGCAAATAGATATAACCGATGAGCAGAGGCAAATGGATGTGGGCCATGACCGATTAAGAGAGCATGACCGATCAAGAGCGGAATATGTCAAGTGTTGACCCAATAGTGGAGTCGACAGGAAATAAAAGGAAAGATTGCCAATGGGAAATGAATGAATACACCGACACCACAAATAATCGACCATAGGTTTGTGGAAATAGTGGAGAACCGACAAGCCTGGTCAAGCAAGGTTAAAATCTTGGTAGCAAGAGACAAATAGATATAACCGATGAGCAGAGGCAAATGGATGTGGGCCATGACCGATCAAGAGTGGAATTTGTCAAGTGTTGACCTAGTAGTAAGTGGAGCCAAAAGATTGCCAACGGGAAATGAATGAATACACGGACACCACAAATAATTGACTAGTAGGTTTGTGGAAATAGTGGAGAACCAATAGCAAATATGAAAGGAGAAATATTGGAGAACCGACAAAAAATAATGGAAGAGTCCACACCAAACCGACCGCAAAAAAAATAAAATAAAATCAAGGAGTGTGCACTACCAATGGAATGATAAAATGTACAATGTACCCAAGAGTTCTACCGGCTAGAAGATATTTAACTATTTTATTGACAAGAAGGCAAGTAGAACATAATATACCGATGGACTACATGTCCCATAGTGTATCAAGGAGTATCACAAAGGATGCCGATGGGTTTTCAAAATTGGACATCTATCGACAAGGAACAACCACCAACTGTAAATCTAAAATTTGAATGAAATATAGAAAACAATCCACCAATCGTTAAAGTTCTATCGGACAAATTCCATCTCTCACAAAAAATTCAAATCCTATAGATGAGATCAATCCTAAAAAGAATTCTAGATTTACCGATCACTGAACACAAATCAAACTCTTTAGAGTACCAACCAATTTAAATAACCAATAACTTAAAAATTAAAGGTCTACCGACCAAGTGTCTAAGAGTTCTCGGACAGTCCAAGGGCAAAATCCACATTTAAATTTTAAATTAATCATTCTCCCATATTATACAAAATATAAAAATCGCAAACAGTCACTTTAGTGTCCACACTACGATCAGTCTTTCTGGCGTTACAATTTTATTTTGTAAACCCAAAATCGATCACAATTAATTTTTCTAAACTAATTATTTTATGAAAATATCTAATACTGAATTTTCGGTGTTACATTCAAAAATTATAAAAACTTTCAAATAGTCCTAATAGGACATGACCCAAGACCCAAATCAAAAGAGTTAATTCCCTAAAGGCCCATGAAAGGGGTCTACCGATCAGTATCTAACGCCCACCACAACAATCGACCGAGGGGCCATATCCGCCCCGATCAATCTACCGAAGGGCCTTAGTCGCCCGGGTCTACCGAATGATAGGGTCTCAGCCGTCTCGTTAACCGATCGTGACTCATCAAACTGAGACAGTCACCTCAATCAATTAAACAAATATCAGCCCTCTAACCGGACAAGTCTCGAAGGCCCCTTATCGGTCGAGCGATCGATTGGTATGCAGCACTCCAAGCGATTCTAAAAGAAGGTCAGAATTTCCTTTAGTTCAGTTTCCTATTTCATAACGGCAAATCTTAGATCTTCCAGATAAGGTAGGCATCCCTCCCGAAGATAGAAGTTTTCCCGATAAATGAGGATCGTGATCAAATCAGAATATTAACCCCCGAGATTCTCGGATCAGCTCTATAAGGAAGGTAGGGTAGAAGTCCCTTAGCGGCGCACGACTCTCACAGGTATAAGAGATCTCAAAATCCTCAACATCAGGTACGCTCTCTAACCCTAACATAGGGGGCACATTGATCACAGGGAACAAATTTCTCATAACTCTCAGTCTGTTTTCTTCTAAATCGAAAACCGCTCTTTACTGATTTGAGCGTCAGAGTCTTTCTGCCAGAACACCCTCCGCCGGTTTTCACAAGTGAATCTGCCCATCGACGACTACTGTTCGAGTCAAGAAGGAGCTGGTATCTGTGAAGCCATAACCCACCTCCAACAGATTGGCGTCATCTGTGGGAAACAGACTAATTCTCTAAAATCTTATGGCAATGCTCGTAACGGCCATCTCCGACACAGCACCTGCCAAAAGAAGAAGGCCAATCATAGGTTTTGATAATGATGACCTTCCAGCCGGAATAGATCTTCTTCGATATGACCCTATAGTCATCACCCTCAAAATAGACTCCTACACTGTGAAAAGGATCCTTGTCGATCAGGGGGCTGATTGTAATCTCCTAACCTGGGACGCCTTCTGTAGGATGAGCTTCAATTCATCTTGACTTTTGCTAGCTACCGAATCCCTCCAAGGGCTTTCGGATGAACCCACTTATCTCGAATGTATCATTTATCTTCCTGTGACCCTAGGAAGACCCCCTAATCATGCAACTGCTCCCGTCCTCTTTCATGTGGTAAAGCTCTACTCTCCCTACAACGCCATACTCGGCAAACCTAGCCCGGACAATCTAGAGACGCTACCGAGCATGAGGCACATGAAAGTAAAGTTCAGAACATCGCTAGGGGTAGTGACCATCAGAAGCGACTCTGACTCCTATATCCTCTTCGCGACACAAGGCGTTCAAGAAGTTTTCCTGGTCGACGCCCTGGAACCTAGAGAGGACACTGAGCCGAGAGCCAAGCCTAAACCAGGTGAAGAAATGACCGAGGTCCTTCTGACAAATGACTCCAGTCAAACGGTCAAGATAGGAGCCAACCTATCACCTCCCTTACGCGAGGCGTTAGTCATCTGTCTGCAACGACACTCGAAAGTTTTTGCATGGACTCCAGAAGACATGCTTGGCATAGACCCGTCGGTCATAGCCCATAAATTGACCGTTAATCTCGACTTCAGACTGGCTAAGCAGAAGAAGAGGATATTCGCCCTTGAACGCCAACGTGCCATCCAGAAAGAGGTTCAGAAGTTGTTGACAGCGGGATTTATCCACGAAGTCAAGTATCCCGAATGGCTGGCTAACGTAGTCTTGGTGAAAAAGGCTAATAGTAAGTGGAGGATGTGTGTAGACTTCACCGACCTCAACAAAGCATGTCCGAAGGATAGTTATTCGCTCCCCAACATTGACAAACTTGTAGATAATTCCTCGGGACACCAACTTTTGAGTTTTATGGATGCCTACTCTAACTATAACCAGATCAGAATGACACTAGAAGACGAAGAGAAAACCAATTTCATCACCGAGTTCGGTACGTACTATTACCGGGTCATGCCTTTTGGCTTGAAGAACGCCGGAGCAACTTTCCAACGACTAGTCAATGCGGTCTTCAAAGACCAATTAGGCAGGAACGTCGAAACTTATATCGATGACATGCTCGTAAAGAGTGTTACAACAGAAGCTCACGTTGTAGATCTTGAAGAGACCTTTCAGACTTTAGAACGGTATAATATACGGCTAAACCCATAAAAATGCATATTTGGGATCACTTCCGGGAAGTTTCTGGGCTTCATGATCATTGATCGAGGGATAGAGGTCAACCCCGAAAAAATACAAGCAATATTGGACATGACTCCCCCCTAAACACTCAAGGAAGTGCAACGCCTGACTGGTCGAATGGCGACCTTAAGCCGATTCATGTCTAGAGTTGACGAAAAGTATAAGTCCATATTTGATGCGTTGAAGAGGTCCCGACAGTTCAAATGGACGCTCGAATGTCAAGCAGCCTTCGAACGACTGAAAGAATATCTGATGCAACCACCGCTGCTCTCATGGCCCATCCTCGGGGAGGAACTTTACCTGTATTTGGCTGTTTCCGAACGAGCACTCTATTTCGTAATGGTGAGACAGGAATCTGCCACCCAGAAGCCAGTCTATTACATCAGCAGGATACTAAAAGATTCTGAAATTAACTACCGGCCGATCGAGAAGATAATCTATGCTTTGATTGTCTCAGTAAGGCATCTTAGACCATATTTGTAGGCCCATACCGTTGTGGTACTCACCGATCAACCACTGAAACAAATCCTCCAGAAGAGGGATACGTCAGGACGACTCATCATGTGGAGTGTGGAGTTAGGCGAATTCGACACCAATACCGACCACGACCCTCTTTAAAGGGCCAAGCATTGATAGATTTTATCCTTGAATGCACTTTACCCACAGTGTCTGAAGGACAACTTCCTAGCCATCAAGAAGAATGGACAGACCCCGAATAGACTATCCACGTGGACGGATCGTCAAATTCTTCAGGAAACGACGCTGAACTCATATTGGTAGGAACAAATGATTTTAAGGCAGAGTACGCCCTCCGTTTTGACTTTCAAGCCACCAACGACCAAGCCGAGTACAAAGCTCTATTAACAGGCCTCCGGATTGCCACCAATATGGGAGCACGAAATGTCAAGGTGTTTACGGATAGCAGTTGGTCATGAAGAAAATCGAGGGGGTTTACGAGACCAGAGACTCGGTCAAGGCGAAATATTTAAGTAAGTTGCGCGAAACGATAGATCGGTTAGGCAAAGTAGACATTCAACAGATCCCTCGTTCGGAGAATGCGCGAGTGGATACCCTGTCGAAGTTGGCTAGTTCCGATTCAGTCGCTTCCAGCCGAACAGTGTATATTGAAAGCCTGCCATATCCCAGTATTGACGAGCCTAAGGAGATCCTCCCAGTCGACCAGCCTCCTAATTGGAAGGACCCTATAGAAGACTACCTGAGACACGATCGCCTGCTAGAATCCCCAGGGGAAGTAATAAAACTGAAACGAAAAGCTACGCACTATGCCATAATCGATGGGGTTCTCTACCGCAAGTCATTTACTCACACGTATCTACGATACCTAACTCCCGAAGAAGGAATTACGTCCTTTGAGAAATTCACGAAGGAGTTTGCAGCAATCATCTGGGTGCCCGAAACCTAGTCTATAAGGCCCTTCGACAGGGATATTACTGGCCAACCATGAGGGTCGATTCTAACAGTTACGTCAAAAGGTGCGACAGATGTCAACGCTTCTCATTGGTTCCTTAGTTACCTAATACCGAGCTTCATCCAATATCCAGCCCTTGGCCGTTTGCTCAGTAGGGCATGGACATCCTCGGACCGTTTCCTCTAGCCACGGGATAGCGAAAATTCTTGATTGTGGTGATCGACTACTTTACGAAGTGGGTGGAAGCCGAGCCTTTAGCCCAGATCACGGCCGCTAAAGTCCAATCCTTCACATGGACCCATATTATCACCTAGTTCGGTATACCACGCGTCTTTATCACGGATAATTGGAAACAATTCAACATTCAGCGTTTTTGGGAGTTTTGTTAGAAACTGGAGATCTAACATAGATTCTCATCGGTCGCTCACTCACAAACCAACGGACTGGCCGAAGTAACTAATCGAACAATCCTGCAAGGACTAAAGACAACGCTGGATGATGCCAAAGGACAATGGGTTGAGGAACTTTATGGCATCCTCTGGTCGTATCGTACTACTCTTCAAAGGGCAACAGGAGAAACACCTTTCAGTCTGACTTACGAAAGTGAAGCAGTCATACCTGTGAAAATAGGCATTCACTTGCTCTAAGTAGCTCATTATGAGGCCGGGCAAAACGAACGCACCCTACGAGAAAGGCTAGACTTACTTCCAGAATTATGGGAATCTGCATCAACACGGATGATGGCCTATCAGCAACAAATGACCCAGTATTATAACCGAAGGGTTAAAAGCCGAACGTTTAAACCCGGAGAATTGGTGCTACGGAAAGTGGAAGCTACCGGTCAATAGCAGTCCGAGGGTAAGCTCACCCCTAATTTGGAACGTCCGTATCGAGTAAGTTCCGTAGTTCGACCGGGAACGTACCGACTCGACAACCTAGACGGATCGACGATACCTAGAACTTGGAACTCAGAAAACTTGCGCATATACTATCAATGAGTCTCAGCGCTATCCGATAGCTGGGAGGTCTTTCTTAAGCACAACTCAAAATTTTCTATCGGAGGGCCTCGGTCGTCTAACCTTTACCGATCGTACCCGTCATCAATGGGGGATGTAACTCCCCAAATTGGTGAACGCGACCCATAACTTAAAAATTTCCTATCGGAAGGCCTTAGTCACCCAGCCTCTACCGATCGTATGTGTCGTCAATAAGGGATGTAACTCTCCGGACGGGTGGATGCGACCCACAACTTAAAAATTTCCTATCAGAGGGCCTCAATTGTCGAGCCTCTACCGATCGTATACGTTGCCAATAAGGGATATAACTCTTCAAACGGGTAGATGCGACCTATCATTTCAAAAAGCCCTAATCGTCAGAAAGCCCTTAGTCGCCCGACCTCTGTTCTATGAGTCACACAGAGATTTTTCTCAAACGGGAAAACATGACTCTCGAATCCGATCGACCAAACATCAAGCAGTCTGGAAAGCTAATATTACCTGGTCTCTCAACCTGAAGTAGAAAATGGGAAGAAAATTGCATTGCAACGCAAGAAAACAAAAAGAAGCAAAAATAAGACTCAAGTAAGTGAAAGGCAATTCTCATATTCGTTTTCATGTGAAGAAATACATCAAGATACATGAACAAGTCGCTAAATCCGACTGATTATGCTAAGGAGAATATACATAAAGGTCCACCTCATCAGGCTGCTGATTCACCTGAAGAGGATGAACATAATCCTACGCTGGAGAGCACAAAAACAATGTAGTGCAAGGGATAAGAAGAGGAGAGTTCAGGATTTGTCCCACCAAAGCGACCCGAACTTAACTTACTCATCCAAAAAATAGTATGAGAAACACCCCTACCGCGTCTGGATGGCGAGGATAGACCGGAGGAGGCCATGCAAGGCAGTACAAGATATACCCCCTTGGTGGTGAGGGATCAGATCATGCTAACCAAAGTGAACGGTCAACATAATGAGATCTCATTTTAATAGTTCTTTTCTTTAATGAGATCTCATTCCAGCAGGAGTTATCCCAACCAAGGATCATCGCATGCTACGACGCCCCGAAAACCGACCCTCAGAAAAAATCATTCTCCACCAAGTAACCAGGAAGGAAGAGCATCGGTTCTCTACGAAAGGAGGTGAATACGCATCATGGCTATTTATAACCGTAAGAAGGAAAAGCCTCAATTAATTCGAGGAAGATAAAACGGATCAGCACAAATACAAGTCATAAATGCCGAGAGTAAATTATCTTCAGTTCCCTATGAAGAAAATCGTGTATGATGAGACAAACTCGCATTCTTAACGTACAAGGAGCGCGAATCAAAATGGACCAAGTGTCCCTATGCATTCATAACATACGAAACACGCTTCACATATCTTCACTTATAGCTTTTCTTTTCCAAGAAAGCCATAAGTTAGGGGGCAAATAATGGGACATGACCCAAGACCCAAATTAAAAGAGTCAATTCTCTAAAGGCCCATGAAAAGGGCCTGCCAATCAGTATCTAACGCCCACCACAACAATCGACCGAGGGGCCATAGCCGCCCCGATCAATCTACCGAAGGGCCTTAGTCTCCCGGGTCTACCAAACGATAGGACCTCAGCCGCTCCATTAACCAATCGTGACTCATCAAGCAGAGACAGTCACCTTGATCAATTAAACAAATGTTAGCCCTCTAACCAGATAAGTCTCGAAGGCCCCTTATCGGTCGAGCGATCGATTGGTACACAGCACTCCAAGCGATTCTAAAGGAATGTCAGAATTTCATTTAGTTCAGTTTCCTATTTCATAACGACAAATCTTGGATTTTCCAGATAAGGTAGGCATCTCTCCCGATCGTGATCAAATAAGAATATTAACCCCTGAGATTCTCGGATCAGCTCTATAAGGAAGGTAGGGTAGAAGTCCCTCAGCGGTGCATGACTATCATAAGTATAAGAGATCTCAAAACCCTCGACATCAGGTACACTCTCTAAGCCCAACACATGGGGCACATTGATTGCAGGGAACAACTTTCCCATAACTCTTAGTCTATTTTCTTCCAAATCGAAAACTGCATTTTACTGACTTGAGCGTCGGAATCTCCCCGTCGGAACACCCTCTGACAGTTTTTGCAGGTGAATCCGCCCGTCGACGACTACTGTTCGAGTCAAGAAGGAGTTGGTATCTGTAGATTCATAACCCACCTCCAATAAGTCCATTTTGAGTTACCATTACAATCTAAACTTGTCCGGTGTTATATTGTAGTACATATATTTGTATTATGTCTGAAAAGGACCAAATTAAAAATTATTGTAATAAACCATTAGAAGCCACCAATTATTTATAATTGTTGGAAGTTAGTTTTGGCTCCACGGATCTACCTCCTTGTGACTCAAATGGGTGCTCAATAAGGAGAATTGAAACCTACAAAAGACCATCAGAGGGTACTCCAGCGGGGAAAACTCCGACGCTTAAATCTGAAAGAGCAGTTTTCGAAAGGATAAACAAATAGAGAGGAAGGGATGACGGATCTCCCAGTAACCTTTGTGTGTTCTGTGTCGAGTCTTTGAGAACGTACCTGCTTTGATGCATCGAGGGCTTTTATATGATGCTTGGCTAGAGTCGTATGATCCTGGGGCATCACAACCCTAGTTTTCTTATAAAGTGAACCGAAGATTCCAGATCCCAATCGTAAAAAATTTTAAATTGTTATCATTTAGGAAATTGAATTATATGGGAAAATTCTTTCCCTTATCAATTAGATCCTTAAGAGTTTCCTTTCTTATCTAAGAGATACATTTCGTACTAAAATATGAAATTTAATTAAGGTGAGATTCAGATAAATATTACAAATTGGAAGTAGAATTGTTCAGTTCCTTTAGTACTTGGTAGTCATCGGTCGGGTGAGAGAGAGAGAGAGAGAGAGAGAGAGAGAGAGAGAGAGAGAAAGAGACAACCATTCAATTTTACCGAATGCTCTTGTAGATTGCATCACATAAACCTCATTAGGGGCCGGGTGATCAGCGAGTAGATACCACAGAGTTAGACTCCTCCGGATAGTCAGGGCGACAGAGGCTCGTTCGTGGAGATAGATACCATTGGTGGAGCGGGCGACATAGGCCCATTTGTGCTTAAACGTATTGAGTTATGAGCCTTACGCCGACTATTGGACATACTCCATATTGGGTGTTGAACCAAATGAACAAGGTCTCATCATTTGCCCCCGACTCGTGGTATCGTTTCGTGAGAAATGCGTCATGAGTAATGACTTTTCTAACAAGGTGACAAACTTTTAATGCAATGAGTGTCCTTTCAATTTCCGTGAAATGTCTTTAGTGGTCCCTTAAAAGCCATGTGCTTAGGTGTATTACGTACTTTTCATCTTCGTCTATGAACAATTTTCCTGTCTAGTGAAATTTTTGCTAAAGATGTCAAAGGGTGTGTCTTCTTCTTCTTATCAAAGCATTAGCGAGGTTCAAAGAACGATTACGAAAGAGGAGCTTGAGGAAATACGATCGGACATGGCTCTAGGCAATGATTTTGTATTGATGATACCTACTGACAAAGATAAGGCGAATAGAGCACCCAACGGTTATGTCCCCATGTACAAGCAGGTCATGAAGTATGGGGTAAAGATCACGTATACGAGTCCGCTCGCCAAGGTGATGTACTACTGAAGGGTCTGCCGCACATTGCTCATTCCCATCTCCTGGCATTTTGTTGCTGCGATAATTTCTGTATTAGGGTTTTGTCGCTTTCGTTTTGATGTGGAGATCTTGGTGATCCTTTATTTGCTAACACGATGTAAGGAGCAAGACTCTACCCACGGTTGGTATTGATTGCAGACTCATCCAGATTTCCATCGAAAGTTTTACTATAATGAATCAAAAGATAAGTTCTGGGCATAGAAGTATTTTTTCATGAAGTTCTTGAATAGGGATTTTTTGCCTGTGTTGTCGAATGCAGAGCAAGAACCATTGCTAAAGGGGAAGCCTCCGCTTCCTACTCATCATTTCTGGCTTTTTAGATCCATCAGGCGCTATTATGAGTCTACTCGTCGGAACATTTGGGTGGATTTGCTAGTAGATGATCAAATTGTACTTTTGGCGGGCTTATTGATTGACAAGAGAAGGAAAATCATCAGGCCGAGGCCTATCAGTGGAGCGTTAAATCTAGGACACGATTTTAACCGATAAGAATGTGAGGCCGAATATTAAGAAGCTGCATAAGCGTGCTAAAGGTTCTCCTCCTAAGAGGGGGCCATTAAAGTCGAAGAAAAGAAGAATCCAGGTGTCTGAGTCTCCCGAAGAAGAGGAGCCACACGAAGGGGCCAAGGAGCACATGCCTCTATGGAGATTGCCGAAGTGTTCAAAGGAAGAAAATGATCATGGGGAAGCTGAAGGGTGCGTGTCTCCCATTAAGTCAAGACGTTCTTCATCTGCAAGAGTGAGGACAGAGGGAGTAGACGTTCGATTAATTAGTGTGTCTTCCTCTACGGAGATTGTCGAAGAATGTGTTCCAGTTAAAGAAGTTCTAGAGGCAAAGGCACCTCCGGACGTGGTTGCCTCATTGAGAGGAGGCCCCTCAGTGGGGTCTTATGTTTTAGCTGTGCACATGGGCAAGACATCCGTTTGGTCCCCTGTAGAGCTACAGAGCCCTCATTGTGAAAGAGTAGAGGAAGAGGGATTCCCGTTGTTCGTTTTCGTCAGGCCTTTTGATCCCAAAAGGATAGGCCAGGGGGATCCATGGGAGGTCAAAGATTTGATTATGTTGATGCCAAAGGGACATTTCGATTGGGTGATCGATTCGACTTTTGGGATCCTAACCTAAAATTACCGAAAGCATCTCCCGATCGGGTGGATAAGGCCCTTCAATCTCTTTGCTTGATGGTACTATCATAGTTGGAACTTAACTTGTTTAGTTCTTCACTTTGATTGACTCGTATAATCTTTCCTTAGACTGCAGCTTTGGCGGAACTCCAGAGACAACGGAGGAAGTAGTCAAAAAGGTAGGTTAATCGCTTGGGGAATCAGATCTTAGCGTTACAAGATGCTTTGGAAGAGAGAAATGCCCAAATTGAAAGCATCTACAGTGCCTTGCTCGCTGAGAAGGATGAGCAGATCAGGCTTCTAGGAGAGACACCTGCATCGGTCTAAAAACGATGCGAAGAGTTAGAGGCCTAACGACGTGTTCATATTTGCAACTTGATAACCGCGGAAACATTGGTACAGTTGCGGGAAGAGCTCCTTTGGGAAGTTAAGCAGAGGATTTCACACCTTAAAAAGTCAGGTCTAATCCTCAGACTTTCCCAACGCAGGCTACTAGAAAGGCTGAGGTGTGCAGAAGCGATAGCCCATAAAGCGGGGATGTACAAGGTTTTGCTCCCTTTAGAGGGAACGATTGGTTAGACAGCGGTAAGCTAAGGTCCCGTCTTCACGGCTCTAGTTCATGTCAAGCTAGTTATAGTTTGAACAGTCTCTTGTCAAGAGGTCTTGGCACTTCCTCCTCCCTGACCCAGTTGTGATTCTGCATCTTCGTTCGCAATACTTTTTGTCATTGGTGTATTTGCCTTTTTGTAAAAATTTATTCTCCAATAGAATGCATACTTTTCTTAGCACGCACTTGATGTGTCTTGCTGATGATCTCTTGACTTAACTAGTTTATAGCGTACTACTAGTTTATTTGGAAATGCATCGCTTTTGTTAGAAGGGCAATTCGATTGGAGCATGATCATGTTGGATATCAGGTTTCATTTGTCATTTCAAAAACTTATATGACAATTTTTCAATCGGGGGAAATGACTGGAGCGATATTGGTTTGCTTGGGATAGGGATCCCATCGACAGATTAGGGTGATATAAGCCCTCTCAAGGCAACACACGTTTGTTTGAATGAATAGATTTTATTGGCAGATCGAGGCAAAGTGAATTCATTCGGAGACATCGATTTTTCCAAATGAACAGGGCGATAGAGGTCTATTCAGGGAGATAGATCCCTCTAGTAGGACAGGGCAATAGAGACCCATTCGGGAAGATAGATCCCTTTGGTACGCAATCGTGTATTTTCATGGAAAGAAATCAATATTGAATAAACTGAATGTAAGCACAAAGATAGCTATCCGCTAGATAAAAACGTCCGCTAAGGGAAAGGCATTAGAGTTTACTTAAGAAAGGATGCAAAGAACGTCGGGTCATAAGCCGGAAAGGCACAAGTTGGAATGTATGGCTCGTGCAGGAGCTATGGGTTATGGTTTGGAGGATCACTCTGTCTTGCCTATCGTGCGATGGTCTACCTGCCATCATGTCGTTCAGTTCATTTCCTCGTGGCGGACCCTGTCGATCAAGAGAAGGCATGTTTTTCCTTTTTGTACTAATGAATCTTTGCTGCTTTCCTCTTCAGACCAAGAATTCAAATTCATCTTTAAACCTTTTGCAGTCGTCGGTCGTATGTCAGTAGTCTCGATGGTAATGCCAGTATTTTGATTTATCTTTTTTATAACACCGACTTTCAGTAATTGTATATCATGTATTACTCCTTATGATTCTATATATATATAAACATCCTTTTGACACATCTAAAATAAAAATATATTTATCTATTTATTTATTTTGAGGTTTTGCCTCAAAATCACTAAAACCGAAATTTTATCGGTAAGCCGAAATCTTTCTCGGAAAGTGTCGACAAGGCTTAAAGAAGTAAAAAATGGCTAAGAAAAGGCTTACAAACTTAAATAAAGGTATTTAAATGAAATTTCACATATTTAAGAAATTTCGAATAAAATTTCATAGGGACTAAAAATACAAATTGTTAAAAGTTAAGGGTTTAAATGAAATTAAGGAAAGTTGAGGGACTAAGTTGCAAACCACTCAAGGATGGACAATTGGAGCCAAATGATTGGTCAAGAGGGAACCAAGGTTGGTTAGTGGCCACATAGAATTTTTTCACATTCAAGAAAACTTATTGAATAAAAATTTATGCATGAAAGATTATTGGATATGAATTTTTGCATGAAAACTAACTAGAATAGCTTGTTCTAGCTTGTGACACTTCTCTCTCTTGACATGGACATCCAAAGACACTTGGTGGAGTGCATGGAGGTTGCTTGAATCAACAATTGCATGGTTTAACTGTTAGGACAAGTGGAAGGCCAAGATAATGCATGAGATGATCCAATGGTTCAGGATATTTGGCTAAGTTTATAAAAGAACTTATTTAAAGTTTGGCCTATTTTCTTCATTAAAACTCACCTTGGACGAAATTTTGAGGGTTCTATATCCATTTTTGAGTTCAACTATGGAGCCAAAGAGATAAGAATATTTTTGGGAATTCTTGAATTTTAATTTGAAGTATAGAGATATTGTATAAGAAATTTATGTTCATTGTGATTTGATATTTCTAAGGTGATAAAAATTTAAAAATTCAAAGGGAGTGGTGATATATATTGTTAGCAAAAGATCTTACAAGGGAGTTAACATATTCCAACTTATGCTAAGATTAAATTATTTGATGAGTAGTTATTTTGGTATCTATACTAGCATGCTAGATGTTGATTTTTAGATTGAGTCTTGTATAGTTTTCTTAGGATATCTTATTCTGTAGAATTCAAAAATATAAGATATTTATTTCTCTATAAACTAGACTTCCTAAGCTTTAAAATGGTATATCATGTGAGGCATTTCATGAAGAAATCAATTTTTGGCGATTTTTGGAAGTTTAGCATGTTTCACAAATTCTGTTTTATGTCCTGTGTACGACCAGTAACTTGTATGAATTTTTGAGGTATATTATATTCATAATTTGGAGAAATGCTAAGCATTAAAGTTTTATTTCTCTATCTTATCTTTATTTTGAGATAAATATCACTTGAATCGGAGTTGTATGTAGAAAGTTATGATAATTTTACTAAAATTGTGCATAAGTAGTTCTAAAACTGAAATCGAGATGAAAACTGAATTTTATAAAATTATACATTTAGAATCTGAGGATGGTCAAAACTAGAAAATTTTATATCTATATCTTATCTTTAATTTTAGATAAGAACTACTTAAATTGGAGAAGTACATACGGAGATATGGAAATTCTCCCAAACCGTATAGAATTGGTTTTAGGAACTTAGCATAAAAAGTGATAATTGTTTTTTTTATAAATTTGTGTATTCAGAATTTGAAGATGGTCTGAACATAAAAGTTGGAGATATATGTCTTAGATTTAAGAAAAAATTTAAATCAGTTGAATCCGATCAATATTTTTGAAGATATCATGATTTTACTAAACCTGCGAGTTATATGTTTGTAAAAATTTCCTTAAGTATGAAAATTGAAATTTAACCTCATGAAAGAGGTCATTTTTATATTCATGTTGTAATCCAACTATATAATATTGAATTAATAAATGATATTGTTTTACTTAGAATTAGGATTCGAGGAATGACTCGTTCGAGAAACGAGAATAGTTAGGGGGAGTGGCGTACCCTCCCCGGTCGAGGTGAGTGAGACGATCTTTTTTTGACTTTAAATGAAAAATAGTTTTGATCATGATTTTATAAATGAAATTTGAAATGTGATTGAGAAATGTTTTAGCGTTTGTGGCATGTCTTGAAATGTTGTTCGGTAAAAATTGCATCCTGATATTATGGTTACTTGATCGTGCCTTGTTTTTACGAGTAAAGATTTATGAATGATGATATATGGCACATGTGTATGATTATGAGATGGTGCATAGTGGCTATAGCGTACTCCCAACCACGGTATTGAGCATTTACACGACGGGGTGACGTGGTGGGGTAACACGGGAGCATGGGTTTGAATCCCCTATCTCTGGGCAACGAATCCAATAGACGAGCACCCGTAAGGACGGTGTCAACACAAAGAGAAGGGGGGAAGATATATGTATTTTATTCTTATGATATTGTGGTGACCTCTTGGTGGATTTTACCCTAGTTAAGCCAAACTATGGATAGAATACGTTTTTGACACCCTATTGATATATAATTTGATGATTAGGATACATACTATTTTGAATTACGCGATATATTTGCAAATTGATGAAATGAAATTTGAAAATGATGTTTTGACTTGTCACTCTCACAAATTCATTTATCGTCATTATATAGTTATTGCATCTCACTCACTGAGTATATGGATAATACTCACCTCTCATATTAATATTTTCAGCTTATACTGTACTTGACATACATTGAGGTACTATCACACGAGTTTTACTAAGAGACGCTATCGGGTAAGTGATCTTACCCATTCTTATTTACAATTGGACAATGCATATAAATATTATATGTAAATTGGAGGCAAATGTTTTAAAGAAAATTTTTATAAAAAACTCTTTTTTTTTTTTTTTTTTTATCTTTCGCTGTATGATTTTGACTTAATAATATCGAGTAGGGTCATAATATTAGCCTTGCGTCACCTCGATATGCGAGTAGGGCATACCCGTGTCTCGAAGAGTTACCACGGTCTGTTCGCATGCTCGACCTGCGGGTCGGGGCGTGACATTTTTTCGGATCATCTTCGGTGGGGCGAGGTGGCCACTTTACATACGATTTGTTTCTGATTTGAAACAAGACCTGGCTAGGGGTCTTGCTCAGAGGGGTGTAAGTGTTGAACTTTCACTGGTGCGGAGGGTCTGGTCGATTCTCTTTGGGTGTCAGCCGCTGAGGCGATCGAGTACGTTCTCTTCTCGATAATCGGTTTTTCCTTTGGTTGATGGCCTCAACGTCTTCGGCCGCAATGTACTTCTTGGCATGAGAGTAGAACTTTTGGATAGTAGAAGGAGAATTTTTCGTAATTGAAGTTTTCATACCGGAGGGGCGCAATCCAGTAGGTAATGCCGCTAGCGCGATAGAAGGGTTCAAGGACGGATCCTTCATCATTTCTGTCTTGAATTTTTCCATGAAGTCCCTCAGGGGGTTCATCCTCCCTTTGATGTAACGATGGTGGGGGTGGATTTTCTCTTTACTTCCCTACTTATCACAAAGTGAGTCTTAAATTGCTATCAAAGTTGAGAGAAAGTTTTTATATTCAGCAATGGGAGTGAATTGAACAACGTTAATGCATTCTCCTTGAGAGTGGTAGGGAAGTGTTTACACATGGCGGTGTCTGTCATGTCTCTTAAAACCATTACCATCACGAAGTGTGTCGTATGATCACGAGAGTCGATCATTCCATCATATCTTTCCATGGGAGGAAAAAGTACACTTAGGGTATCGATTCCAAAGAGACTTTCAGGTCAAAAGGTGAAACATTAATAGAGTAGAAGGGGTCTAGTTTTCTCGAGTGTTGGCCCGTTTGTGTTCAAAAACGACAAGTTGCTCAACTTGTCTTCTTAGGTTTTCAGGATTATTGTGAGAAGTTATTGAGGGCTCATAGCTGAGTAGTGGCATTCATCGTTGAGGGCGTTCGTACCCAGATCCCCCTGAAGATGAATGGCCCTAGGGGCCTCATGGCGTAACTAAGGCATTCTAACTACTAACTCATGTTCTGAATCCTGGATTCTAGTCTGTCCATTTAGGGTTGACCGACTTGTTCTTGGGATACCGGCACGGGAGCTGTGGCAAGAAGTTCTTGAGATGCAAGTTGCGGACCTGTTGGGGTAGCAGTATGGCAGTCTACGATGGATGCGGCTTTTGATGCAGTTCTAGTTCTCTGCTTTGGAGGCATATCTGTCTGATAATCTGGGCAATTCAACACGGATTCTGTAGTCTGTTTCCCACGGATGACGCCAATTTGTTGGAAGTGTGTTTTGACTCCACAGACCCGGTTCCTTGTGACTTGAACCGGTGCTCAATGAGGAGGCTTAAAACCTGTAAAAGACCATCGAAGGAGGTTCCAGCAGGGAACGCTCCTACATTCAAGTCAGAAAGAGTGGTTTTCGAAAGGATAAACAGACAGAGAGGAAGGGAGGACGGATCTCCCCGTAACTTTTGTGTGTTATGTGTTGAGTCTTTGAGAACGTACCTGACTTGACGCATCGAGAGCTTTTATATGATGTCCGGTTAGAGTCGTATAATCACAGGGCATCACAAGCCTAGTTTCCTTATGAAGTGTTTTGAGAATTCCAGATCCCAATCGTCAAAAATTTCAAATTGTTATCATTTAGGAAATTGAATTATATGGAGAGATTATTTTCTTTATCGATTAGATCTTCAATGGTTTCTTTCCTTATCTAAGAGATGTGTTTCGTACTAAAATAGAAAGTTTAATCAAAGTACAATTCAAGTAAATATTACAAATTGGAAGTAGAATTGTTCGGTTCATTTAGTATTCGGTAGTCATCGGTCGGGTAAGAGAGAGAGAGAGAGAAAGAGACAACCGTTCAGTTTTACTGAATATTCTTATAGATTGGATCACATAAACCTCATTAGGGACTGATTGTTTAATGAGTAGAATACCACGGAGTTAGACTCTTCCAGATAGTCGGGGTGACAGAGACCCGTTCGGGAAGATAGATCATATCGATGAAGTGATGCAACATAGACACATTTGTGCTTATGCATATTGTGTTATGGGCCATATACCGATTATTGGACATATTCCGTATTGGGTGTTGAACCAAATGAAGAGGTTCTCATCAATAATAAATTTAAAAATTCATTTTACAATTATCCTTCATATTAATATTTATAGCATTTTTTAGTGTAATTGGATCTTTGTCCAACTGACAATCCATCATTTGACCGATAAATAAAAATTCAATGGTCACAAATTTCATTTCGATAAATTAAATCTTATATACAAATTTGAAAAGATCGTAAAGTTGACACATGCAATCATCCACGCGATTTAGTTTCTAACCGACAGAAAGATATTGTAAATTTAGTAGAGAGCACCAAATTTAGAGGGGGAAAAAATAGTTTGAAGTGAGAATGTTTGCAAAAATTCTCATCCTTATAAAGCTACTTAACATGACATATTTTCTTTTTCTCTCTTTCTATCTTAAAATATTGTTTAGTTTTGATGGTATCTTGTTTAATAGGTCTCCAAAATCAAGTATGATTATCCGATAAGAAAGGTAATCACTATAAAAGTCAAATCTTTTCATATTTCTTGAGAAAATTTAAACCTTTCAGAAGTCTCCAATTATAATTTTAACCATTTTAAAAAACTTTAAGTAAAAGGAAACTAAAGTTTTCTACGTCTTTCTAAATACATAGCATAGGCAACCCTCAGGGGGGACTCAGTTTTTACATACTAGAAGGAGACAATTCTACATGTCGTTCGAAGGTAGGGT
Source organism: Dillenia turbinata (assembly GCA_037126225.1). NCBI lineage: Eukaryota > Viridiplantae > Streptophyta > Magnoliopsida > Dilleniales > Dilleniaceae > Dillenia > Dillenia turbinata. Next base: position 9,783,752 of record JBAMMX010000020.1, read on the forward strand.
TCTATACCCAATTCCATACATCAACGAAGGTAGGGCTCCATGCCCAATTCTAGATGACTCGGTAGTCGATTCTACATATCATTCAGATGAGGGTTCTATACCCTGTTCTACATATCATTCAGATGAGGGTTCCATATCCTGTTCTACATGTCATTCAGATGAGGGTTCCATACCCAGTCCTACATATCATTCAGATGAGGGTTTCATACCCGTTTATATACATCGATAAAGGTAGGGTTTCATACCCAAACATATTCCACCAGAGGTACGGTATTTATATCGATTCTACACACGATCAGAGGTATGGCTCTATACGTATGCTTTTATAATGCATCACATGGATTCACATATGTGACATACATAATACTTACTGTGCAATATGCATACATGCTACAATTACGCATGGGGGTTCCGACATCCACTCGACTGATACATCACATGACAGAGGCCACCAGGGCCATATTTCTCTCGGCTGTATTCAGTTTTCCTTTTGTTATTACCCTTCCTGACTTGAGCGTCAGAGTCCGCCCATCGGGCCAATTCCAGTGGAGTTTTTATAGGTTTTTCATCCGAAGAGACCGGACAAATATATCGGCACAGGCTTTCCATCTGAGTCAGAAATGACAATTATCTATGGGGTGAAAAATACTACCTACAAGTTTATTTGAGAGATCCAGCCTTGCAGCATCTAATTCTACTGCAATTGTTCACCACAAAAGAGAAAAAGGTACTCATTTTATGTCATTGATGAGAAACACAACTAGGAATTCGCAGCTAAGACATGAAGGTTTTCTGTACTGCAGTAGTGGTCCAGAGGAATTTCTAGGTCCTTTAATCTGGCCTTGAATTGAGGTTTAGATGATTTCCCTATTGTATAAGCCCTTGAGATATAGAGAAAAGTACCTCTCTCACTCTCTCTCTCAAAAGAGAGCTTTCATGCGCATGTTCAAATGCCCATCCACACCCAAAAGCACGTTCCTTGAAGGCGGCAACTCTCTCTCTCTGTCTCTGTGCGTGTCTGGTATAACCCAAAAGCTTGTGATCACCATGCCTGTATTCTACAACAATCTCCTACAAGGAGAACCGTAGAGCAATTGAAAGTTTGAAGTTTCATTATCATTACAAAGCTCATGTGTACACCCCCAAAAACTTGCAACATGCAAGCACATGCATGGCAAAGCGCATTAACTTGCTTAAGGAGGGAAAAGGTTTCCATGCTTTGTAAAAATCTTCAATTTCCTCTGACCATGAAAGAGAAAGGAGAAGGGATAAAACCATAAAGTTAGACAGACTGTATTTTGCAGAAAAAGTTTCAGCCTTTCATTAGATCCAACCCTCTTGCAGGAGAGTGAGGATAGTATAATTATTATTTATTGACGCGCCGTAGCAATGCGTAAGGAACATTGTGTCTTATGGATGTGCTATTGGAAAAAGATGCATAGACAGTGTATCAGTGTTGATTGGCTTCAATTGTTGCAGAATGTGGTCCTTTCTTCTTGTAAAGTGAGAGAGAGAGAGAGAGGACCACTTCTGTTACAAAATTGGCTTCAATTTTCCACTTCTCTTCTACTTCTAAACAAAGCCATTTTGATTGACAAGCCAAATGATAAAGACGAGATTAATGGGGATTGCACATGATGGTGGGCTTTGGACCCCTTCCTTTTTTGCTTGCTCCAAAGTTATTTATTTGATTTTCTTTTTTTTTTTTTTGAAAAATAATCAGCGTGTTTTCCCTTTTTGAAAAATAATCGCAGAAGCATTTCAGCGACAGATTATTTCTGTCGGTGAAATAATCGCTGAAAGTGACATCGCTAAAATTACCAACGGAATATTTCCGTCGGTAAAATTTCGACCGATCAGAGACGGAATATTTAGTTGGTGAATAAATCCGACGATAGTCCATTGCAGATGTAAGAACCATCACCGACGGATTACTAACAGAAAAAAACCGTCACTAAATCATTTCCGTCGATATTTCGTCGGAGATTATTGGTGTTTGGCACGGAAATCAGGGACGGATCACTGAGGGATAATTTAGCGACGGATACTGTGGGCATCGCAGATCTGTCGCTTTTTTACGACGGATTACCGACGGAAATTTTCCGTCGGTAAAATTCGGTCGGTAATAATATAAGTTGTAAAAAAAAATAGTGACAGAACACGATAATCCGTTGCTGATTTAGGTGTATTTTGTAAAAAAATTTTGCTTCGCATTATGATACCCTGTAAACCTATAATCTTTCACCTGTAACCTGTAACAACCTTAATTTGTTGCACACACTGTTGCAGTCCAACTCACATATTCACAACTATATCAAAAACTCATCTTAAAGGTAAATAAATGAAAGTCTTTACAATAGATATGAAAACATTCAAATTAACACGAACTGAAGTCACAATACAACCCATATGAAAGGTAAATAAAAGAAAGTTAGTCCAAATAGATATAAAAAGTGCAGAGTTTATGTGTACTAGGTGTATAGAAGGAAAAAGAAATCGAAATGTTCTTCATAACAGAATCAAGTACATAATGATGCAGTCAACAATGTCACTGAGAGGGGGGATTAGGATCTGGTGACTGGTGCTATCAAAGTTAGGTTTTGGATGTTGGATACCAATTTGTGCAAGCATTTCACGAATCTGTGCCTTAGTTTGCTCTCTCATCTGACTTTGTACTTCTTTCAAGAGCTCACTACGTATTTGAGTTTGTACTTCTTTTAAGATTTCAGTGCGCATTTAACTTCACATAATACTTTTCATTTCAACCATCATTTTATCGACCTCCTCCTTTGTGTATATCTGTGACGAAGTCATGCATGGAGATGAAGTGGCACCAGAGGAATTCTTTGAGGGCATGTCATCAATTCTCTCTCTAAAACCATATAAGCGTCCCTTTATTCGACCCCCAGTCACCTCACACCACAATCCGGCATCAAAGTCAGGCAGAGAAGTGTATTATAAAACACAATAAAAAAATGTAATCCAAAATGTTACTTGTCCTAGATCAAGGATACAAAATTACATTATAAATATACTAAAGTTAAAGATCGTAATCCAAAATGTTACTTTATATAAAACACAATAAAAAAATGAGCCTTACGCTAACTGTTTTAGACTTCTTGTTAACGTACTGTCATTTTCTCCTTCTTTTTCTATATTCCGGTTTTGTTTGGCAGCATTTGACTTCTGTTGCCACTTTGTTGTACTCTAGTACTTGTCAATCAATTTATCCCAAACAGCAGAAGTCAAAAATGGCGGGGGATGACCTTTGGTATCAGCTAAATTTTTTGTTCCAAGTGCTTGTAGTGCTTTCTTGCTTCTTGGCCGATGAAAGCATATCTGCATATCTTCGAATGCATGATGCTTTCCACGCATTATATATAGAAATTGAATCTTCCTCTCACTAGGTAAATGTTTGCCGCAAATAAAAAGCAGACGCCCAAAAAAATGTTAGTTTTAAGAAATTAGGACAATTAAGAGCGCAAACAAGCAGAAGGTTCACTCGTTAAAGTTCATTCAGCAATCACATAACAAATAAGCAAAAGTCGGAGCATAACAAACATGTATTTTGGCTTTTGTTGTTGTTGTTGTAGTTGGAGTAGCTTTTAAATGTAGAAATCAAGGATGGTATGTTTATAGTCTTATAGCACAGTAGACCATTTGAATATGATACATTACAAATCACAATCTCGTATATTGCTATCTCTCTATAGACTCAGGTTAAAGTTTCATCAATGAGGAAAGAGTGTTTGATTAGGATAAAATGGGTATTTTTAGATAGCTTTGCATCTCCTTTTCTCCCATAATTCTTTTGTTGTTTACCTTCAATCCTAAACTCTATCAAGCCTTCAAGTAACAGTTGTATACCTCTTAGCCAATCATGCAATTTTGCACAAGGTTTTAAAATGTTTGTACTTGTATTAGTTTGATTTAGCTATTGTCTTTTTTGAGCCACGGATTCCTGAATTACATGAAAGTAAATAACTGAGACCTTGACATAGGATATAATACCTGAGAATAAGCAGAATGTTAATTTTAATTGCTAGTTGAAGTCTATGGAAGTTTGTTGTGCATAGTTAGTATTTCCTCCTGTAACAATCAATTGTGCTGCAAAAAAATTGTATGGGAGAAGGAAGGATTCTGCCCACCCTATTGCTGCTCCAGGTGCTAATGGAGAACTGCCACCTCCAACGCACTAATTGCTGGAAGGGGATGTATTCTGACCTCTATACTTATGACAAATACATCTACATGATAGAATGCATCATGCAGCTATGCATGCATCCATCCATTATTAGCTCATCAATTTTGATGCCTAAAAGAATCTGGAATATATATATATATATATATAGTCATATATATAATATATTTAAAATTATATGTTTCGCTATTGGACACTGAATCAACGAATCAGCAGATTTATTCTCCTTCTTGTAGCTGATATTCGTGTACATATGTGTGGAGGATTGAAGCTATCAAGCTATATCAAGCAAATGCATCAGTGTCAAGTGTGAAGAAAGCTATCTGCTAGAAAGAAGGACAGGATCAAACTGTCAATCTATCCAGATGCTTCTGGAGGCATAACTTATCACATCAGTGAATTTTTGAATGCATTTGTAATTCAAATTACTATTTCAAATATCCCACAATCACAAATAAATTCATATAAAACATATAAAAATCATTCAAAATCATTTATAAAAAAATTTAAAACAATTTTATTCATTCATAACATAACGAATTATCCACTCACCTCTTGGAGGGTATCCACTCCCGATTCCATAATTTAATCCAAAGTAACCATTCTCAACCTTCAAATGGTTTATCCTAAACAAATAATCACAATTTCATTATTAATTCATCCCAAATTTTAGGGTTTAGGAATTTTTCAATATTTAGCACATATCTAATTCTTCACTTTCATGAACCAAGATTCCCATTTCAGCATTTCAAGATCATTTGCATCACTAATGACATTAAATTCCCAATATTCCTCAAATTTTCTAATTTCTAACAATTTTCCCAACTTTTAAACAATTACCAACCTTAATTTCATAATAGGATTGTTCAAATTCATCAAATGTGTGTCATTTTCATCAATAGTTTGCTTCTATAAGTATTTTTCCAAATTTCATAATATTTTCAAATCCTAGGGTTAATTTCTCAATCTAATCCGTTCAAACCCTAGGAATAAGATTTAATTTGTGAATGAAAAGCTCAAATACATGTTTAAAGAGTAGAAATTACCTCTATTCCAAAGTCGATTTGAGCCGTGGTAGTTGGATTGCCAAAAATCCCAAAATCTCCTCTTCGATAGAAAACCCTAGATACAGACTAATTTTTCTCCTTCGAACAATAACCCCTAAACTTTTCCTTTGAATCTTTCTTGCTTTAAGTGTTCAAGTGGGTTGAAGTAATTAACTGAAGGTATTTGATTTCTAGAGATAGAAATCAAGAGTCTGAAAGCTAGAGAGTGTAGAGAGGGAAAAGAGAGAATATCACAGAGGAGTGAGTGTTCGAGAGAAGTCGAGGCACTCAGACATAAAATTTGAATTTATTTGAGTGGAATTGAGAAATTATTATTTTGCCCTTTCCATGGTTCAATTTTTCATTTAGAGTTAGGATATTTTAGTCAATAGGCCACTCGGTTCCACCGCACATGTGTATGTCCATGCCCACGTTGCGCCCCTCGCGGTTCTGCAATAGCTTGCCATGCCCAAGGTGTGCATATTGTGCACACTGCTCACTGCACATATGCACACCCACCCTCACAGTGGAGCGGGCAATCCTCACGGTTCCACCATGAGGTGCATTGTTGGTTTTTTTTTGACGTATATATATTTTTTCATTTTATTATTATTATTATTATTATTATTATTAAGATCATCATTATATATTATATTATATAATATATATTATATTTTTTTTTTCTTTGGTTCCACCGTCCCCTCACAATGTACAAATTCCTCCTCTTTTTCTTTTTTTTTTTTAATAAAGCAATTTCTCTCTCCCTCCAATTTGGTTTTAGCTTCACACACGCACGGCAGTCACTCCGGTTTCACTGCCTCTTCACAAGCAATTGTATATTTTATTATATATATATATATATATTTATCTTTATTATTATTATTTTTTTTCATAAATCACTAGGGGTTTGAACCTGTGACTTGAATTGCACCACCAAGCCAATTAACATTTTTAATTTATGTACATCAATTTAATTATAAATTCATTTCTCATCTCATAATTGGAAATTTAACTTACAAATTTCCTTGGTACATTCAAGTCCAAAAATTAACTTGCATGACTAATATTAACTTGCAAAAATAAGGCATGACTGATATCCCTGAGGGCTAATTTTTACAAAATTTTGTGGTGCACCTATGTTGGTGGCGATGGCGACGACGAATGGAGAGTGGCGCAGGGGAGGATCGAACGACACAAGCCATTTCGCAGCTAATTTTTTTTAACCCTAGAACAAAACAGTGAAGGATTACCGACTGAAAAGAATTCATCATCAATCCGTCACAAAAATATCGAAAATTAAACAGAGAAAATTTAATTCTTTTTAGGCGACTATTCACCATCAAAATTACCGATCGATTTTTTCCGTCGTTTATTCGGTCGCTGATTCCATTGGTAATCACTCGTTAATCTTCTTTTTTTTCCTTACACAGATCCCTCAGTATCCCTCGGTATTCTATCCCTATTAACGATGGATATAAATCCATCGCTAATTTTCGTCGGTGAAAGACTGAATTCTAGTAGTGATTTTTTTATAAGTCACCTTTATTAGATAATCATATCGGGTCTAAGTAAATTCACTTTGATGCAAGTTAGATCTTAAAGGATAAATCTCTTTTAACATCTATTTTTTCTATACCTAACACCCCCGTATTCAAGATCTATTATAAGGGTTATTAATGCCAAACCATTATACCAACCAGGTATTAGAAGAAGAAAAAAACACTAGTCATTTTTCAAAATGCTAAAACTTAGGTTTAGGGTGTTCTACTCCTCTTCACTCTGGGTTTCCACCATTATTCATCAAATTTTTGTTTCGAGTAAGTGATTTTCCCCAATTTTTTGACTAAGTTTTTACTGTAATCCTGAACCTTATTTTGGTTTTTGCAATTTCTTATGGCTCAAAGTAGAAGAGAAACACCCCCACGTGCCACTTGTGTATTACCATTTAATCAATTTCACTTTGACTAAAAGAGAGCTTTATAAAATAAGTCCATGAAGATTTATCGATTTCACCATTAACACTTTGCAAATTTTAATCAACTTAGCATTGCACATAAAATGAAATCATTACAAAGTTATGCATTTTGTGACATTTTAGTCTGGTTTTCTTTGATGCTCAAGAATATGAGGATCCCTTGGTTTTAGTCTGGTTTTGTAACTCCTCATTGACTTTTTAGTGGTCACTTGATTAAAATGAATCAAAATCAATCATTGGATTGAAACCATATATTTATTTGGATTATCAGAATTAAAATGGGGTTTCACATAAACCCCTAGACTCTAGAGTTTCCAAAACTTAAATGAAAATATGAATTTCTGAAAGTTATTCCAAAAATTTTTTTATCTCAAATCAAATTCTAATTCTATTTTTAAGGGTACAGTCTAGTGATCACAACCTTCTCTCTTAATTCAATGATCTTAGATTCAAATTTCGATGTAATAAAAAAAAAATCAATTTCTGATTCCTAAGTGAGATCCAAGTGACCCATTCATTCTGATTCCCAAGTCTTTTATATAAATCATGGGCGGCCCTCATTCATTTTCTTATCAATAGTTTGATTTTACTATTGTATATATTTTGGATAGATGAAACGTTAGACCATGAAGCTGATATGATGATGAAGTCCTTGTAGTTGGTGAAGCCGGGGAGTTGATAAAAAGGGGAGAAATATAGAAAACATTTTTAGAAAAATTGAAAATTAAAAATATAATCTAAACTATTTACAATATCTTCTCATTATTGTCCCGAATACAGGAAAATTTTTCAAAATATTTAAAAATCTTAACTAGTATTTTTCGATCTATCTTCCCATATTAAATCTTCATATTATCATCCACTACCATTATTTCCTATTTTTACCTTTTTTTTTTTGGATAAAATTAGAAAATCATCGTCTCCTTTGGAGCTATTTTAGTCACTCACATAGAAGATATTCTGTACTTTGCCTAGGCAGGGTAAAAATGGTACCTTAAATCAACTCTTAATAAGAAATATTTTAGGAGAGGTCACCTTTTGACGGGCTGTTACCATCGGCCTTTACAAGATGAGAACCCTTTTTTTTTAGTATAAACGGATTCTTTTTCCATCAATCGGTATCTAAATTTCATCTGACTAATTCGTTTTGGTACTATAGGATCCATTAAGAGATTGACTCTCTCAAATTTTATTTTTTCAACTTTATGACTCGAACATAAAATCTATGATTAAGGGAATATAGTGCCCTACCGTTATACCTATCGAAGTTTGGTTGCAAGATGAGATGTGGACACCAAAGATCCACCAAAATAAGGGGGAAACTAGGTGGGGATTTTGCCGGCATTAGTCATTTGAAGATCAAGTTAGGGTCTATTCAAAGAGGGACAAATTTTTTCTTTTTCAATCTATCTTCCAATATTCATTTTATTGTGTCTCTTGATCCTCAATGCATTTTGGTGTCGTGATCCGTAGTTTTTACATAAAATGTGATAAGTAACCACGATGATAGAACATAATCCAAATACCAACCAATCCAACATTCGGGCATCCAATACCTGAAGACGCACACATGGTCCCGAAGAGTTTAGTCTCTCCGACCATAAAACACATTTACTTAAGTAGCATGGTCGACCAGCGGATATATTCGGTGAGATCGAACGTCTGTCCTTACTATCCGATTGACAACAGTCGAATACTAAAGGAACTGAATGTTCCTACTCCCAACCGGTAATACTCAAATTGAATCTCGCTCTGATTGAGTTTCCTATTACAATATGAAACATATTTCCTGCGTAAGGAAGGAAACCTAGAAGGTCCAATCGATAAAGGAAAAAATCTTCTCATATAATTCAATTTCCTAAGTAACAACAATATCGAATTTTTGACATTCATAGATCCGGAATTCCTAGATCACTCCATAAGAAAACTAGGGCTTCCAACACCATGCAACGGGACGGTTTTGAGAGGGACATTGTATAAAAGCTTTCAAAATATCAAGGCAGGTAAGTCCTCTAACTCAACACAGAATACACAAAGATCACGGGGAGATCCGTTCTCCCTTCTTTTCAGTCTGTTTATCCTTTTGAAAACCGTTCTTTCTGACTTGAGCATCGGAGTCTCCCCCTCCGGAGTACCCTCCGGTGGTCTTTTACAGGTTTCAAGCCTCCTCATTTAGCACCTATTCGAGTCACAAGGAGTCGGATTTGAGGAATCAAAACTCTCATATCCAATGGATTGGCGCCGTCCATGGGAAGTTAGGCTAGTCGTTAGTCTTTCTCACCAACCTCCTATCACCAAACAAAAATGGTTATAGTTAAGAGAAAACGACCCGCTATCGGGTTCGACGACGATGGTTTGATCGAAGTTGACCCCAGCTGCAACGATCCCATAGTTGTTACTATCAAAATGGAGTCTTATATGGTGAAAATGATTCTCATTGACCAAGGCGCAGATTGTGACATCCTTACTTGAGACGCTTTTTATCGAATGGGCCTCACCTCTTCATACCTTCAACCCCAAACCGGATCTCTCATGAGATTATCTGATAAATGCATCTATTCAGAGGGGATCATTCCACTCGCTGTAACTTTAGAGACTCCCTCTAACTATGCAACTGTCAAGACCACCTTTTATATGGTAAAACTATTTTTACTATACAATACCATCCTTGGTTAACCAAGTCTGGACGAACTGGAAACATTACCCAACACTTGGCACATGAAGATGAAGTTTAGAACATAGGAAGGGATCGCAACTATTCGCAGCGATCCCGATCCCTATACCTTCTTTACTGACCGAGATGGGCGAGAGAACATTCCTATCAATACCCTAGAACTCAGTGGTGACATCGAACCGATGAGCAAACCAGAACCACGAGAAAAGGTGAGCAAGATTCCTCTGACTAATGACCCCAATCAGACTATTCGGATCGGGGCTACTCTGTCTGCGCCCCTACGAGATTCTATTGTTAGCTACCAACAACGGCACTCCAAGGTTTTCGCTTGGTCCTCTGAGGACATGCTTGGCATCGATCCATCTGTCATTACTCACAAATTAATAGAAACCCCGGCTACAAGCCAGTCAAATAGAAGAAAATGGTATTCACCCTTGAATGCCAACAAGCCACTCAAGAAGAGGTCCAAAAGTTACTAACTACTGAGTTCATCCAATGGCTAGCCAACGTAATCCTGGTGAAAAAAAGCCAATGGTAAATAGAAAATGTGCATGGAATTTATGGATCTCAATAAAGCATGCCTAAATAACAGTTACACTCTCCTGAATATCGACAAGTTGGTGGACAACTCCATAAACCACAAACTCTTTAGTTTTATGGACGCCTACTCAGGGTACAATCAGATATGAATGGCACTTGAGAACGAAGAGAAAACAAACTTCATTACTGAATTTAGTACATACTACTATCAAGTCATGTCTTTCGGTCTAAAGAATACAGGGGTGACCTTCCAACCGCTGGTTAATGAAGTCTTCAAAGATCAGCTTAGTCACAATGAAGAAGTGTACGTGAATGACATGCTTGTAAAAGGCACTGACGCCGAAAATCATGCTGCTGACCATGAGGAAACCTTTTAAACGCTCGAGCACTATAACATCTAACTGAATCCCGCAAGCAAATTTTTGGGTTTTATAATCACCAACCGCAGGATTGAGGCAAACCCTGAAAAGATACAAACTATCTTGGACATGTTATTGCCCCGAACATTGAAGGAGGTGCAACGTCTCACCGGTCGGATAGCAGCTCTAAACCGATTCATGTCAAAAGATGGAGAGAAGTACAAAACCATTTTTGACACTCTAAAAAGATTCCAACGTTTCGCATGGACACCTGTGTGCCAAATGGCCTTTGGACGGCTCAAAGAGTATCTCATGACCCCTCTGTTTCTTTCTCGACCAATTCCTAGTAAAAAACTCTACATTTATCTCTCTATTTTTGACTAGGCGCTTTGCTCTATTCTTGCAAGACAAGATTCAACTGTTCAGAAGTCCATCTATTACATCAGTTAGATACTTAAGGAAGTAAAGATTAATTATCGACCGATCGAAAAGGTAGCATATGCACTAGTCATTTCTGCCAAACGACTTCGACCGTACTTCCAAGCCCACACCATTGTGGCACTCACCGATCAGTCATTAAAGCAAATCTTCCAGAAGAGAGACATGTCTGGTCATCTAATCAAATGGAGTCTCAAATTTGACTAATTTGACATCTACTGTCTCGACCAGTGATCAAAGGCCAGGCCTTGGCCGACTTCATCCTTGAATATACTCTTCCAGTCACAGTTACGTCTAAACCCATAAAAGATCCTAACAAATGGTCGTTGTTAGACTGGACCATACATGTCGACGAGTCCTCGAATTTTTCGAGTAGTAGCACTAGGCTCATACTAATGGGTTCGAACAATTTCAAAACAGAATATGTCCTCTGTTTCAACTTCAGGGCCACCAATAACCAGGCGGGAATATGAAACCTTGCTGATAGGACTCTGGATTGTAGCAGACATGGAAGCCCAAAGTGCTTGGATATTTGATAGCCAGTTAGTAGTCAAGCAGATCGAAGAGATCTATGAGACAAAAGACCCAACTATGGCTAAATACCTAAGTAAACTACGTGAAATGATAGCAAGGCTAGAAAGGGTCGACATCCAACAAATCCCTCACTCGAAAAACGTGAGAGCGATATACTCTCCAGGTCAGCCAACTCCGATTCGGTCGTTTCTAGCCGAACAGTCTATATCAAAAATTTACCGTACCCTGGTATCGACGAACTCGAATGGTCCTGGTAGCGAACCAATCTCTTAGTTGGAAAGACCTGATCGAAACATACTTAAAAGACAACCGATTGTCTGACTCGCCACCAGAAGTAGCTAAGCTAAAGTGAAAGGCCGCTTACTACGCGATCATCGACGAAAAGTTATACAGAAAATGTTTCACTCATCTCTATCTGAGATGTCTAACCCTAGAAGAGGGGAGCTAAGTTTTGTTGAAGATTCACGAAGGGATATGCGGTGACCACCTGGGGGCTTGCAATCTAGTACACAAAATTTTACGACAAGGGTACTACTAGTAGACCAAGAGAAACGATTCGAACACTACAAGAAAATAATCATTCAGCGACGAAAATTACTGACGGACAAAAATCCATCGCTATTAGTGACGGATTAGTGATGAAAAATTCAGCGATGGATTTAGAGATGAAAAATCCATCGCTAATTGTTCCGTCGCTAAATCTCTCACTAACATTAGCGACGGAAATTTTCCATCACTAAAACTTTTTTGGATAAATTAGCGACGAAAAAATCCGTCGCTAATTTTTCCGTCACTTAATCTTGAAAAAAAAATTTTGTTATGGTTAAATATAATTTTTTCTTTTTATTAAATATAATTTTGTGTTTTTATAAAATATAATTTTGTCTTTTTATTAAATATAATTTTTTTTATTAAATATAATTTTTTGTTTTTATTAAATCTAATTTTGTGTTTTTATTAAATATAATTTTATCTTTTTATTAAATATAATTTTTGTTTTTATTAAATATTATTTTGTGTTTTTATTAAATATAATTTTTTGTTTTTATTAAATATAATTTTTTATTTTTATTAAATATAAATTTCTATTTTTATTAAATATGATTTTGTGTTTTTATTAAATATAATTTTTTTATTAAATATAAATTTGTATTTTTATTAAATATGATTTTGTGTTTTTATTAAATATAATTTTTTGTTTTTATTAAATATTATTTTGTGTTTTTATTAAATATATATTTTTTTGTTTTTATTAAATATAAATTTATATTTTTATTAAATATTATTTTGTTTTTTATTAAATATAATTTTGTATTTTTATTAAATATTATTTTGTGTTTTTATTAAATATAATTTTTGTTTTTATTTAATATAATTTTGTATTTTATTTAATATAATTTTGTGTTTTTATTAAATATAATTTTGTGTTTTTATTAAATATTATTTTGTGTTTTTATTAAATATAATTCTTTTGTTTTTATTAAGTATAATTTTGTGTTTTTATTAAATATAATTTTTTGTTTTTATTAAATATAATTTTATATTTTTATTAAATATAATTTTGTGTTTTTATTAAATATAATTTTATATTTTTAAATATAATTTAATATTTTTATTAAATAAAATTTTATATTCTTTTAAATTAAAGTATTGTATTTTTAATATTGAGAGTTAGAAAGAAAGTATAGAAATAGAAAAGAATAAACTAATAACAAAAATGTGACGGTGGCATGGTAGTTAAAACTTTCAATATCTCTCTCTCACGCCCAGGTTCGAACCTAGGTGCGAACATTTTTACAACAAATTAAAAGCGGGCAAACAGGCAGGCAGGCGGGCTGGCTGAGGCCAGGACAGGTGCGTGTGAGGGCAGGCGGATCGGGTTGGGCAGTCGGGTAGGTCGTCCGAGCTCATACGCTTGGATTTGCTCTTACTCATTTCAGCGATGGATTAGCAACAGAACGGAAAATTTCCATCGCTAAATAAACGAAGTGACATTCAGTGACGAAATTTTCCGTCACTAATACTTTTAACGATGGAAATTTGAGTATCAATGACGGATATTTCTATTGCTAATACTCGTTTTTCTTATAGTGGAATGATTATGTCAAAAAATATGACAAGTACTAACAATTCTCCTCGATTCCTAGAACACCTTCTACCGAACTTAGCCCCCTCACTAGAGCGTGGCCATTTGCTCAGTGGGGAATGAACATTCTCAGGCCATACCCGCCAACTATCGGACAGAGAGAGTTCCTCATATTAGCCATCGACTACTTTACTAGATGGGTAGAGGCCGCATCTCGACCCAGATAACAGTAACCAAAACCCAGCAGTTTGTATGGGCACACATCATCACTCGATACCGTATACATCACGACCTGATTACGGATAACAGAAAATAATTTGATAATACTAACTTCCAAGAGTTCTGCGCAAAGCTAGAGATTGATCATCAGTTCTCATCGATTGCCCATACACAAACCATTAAACTCGCGAAAATAACCAATAGGGCGATGACAATGTTAAATGAAACCAAAGGATAATGGATAGATGAATTTTATAGCATCCTTTGATCATACTGCACCACACCTAGAAGAGTAATTGGAGAGACTCCATTCAGCCTGACATACGAAAACGAAACTGTTATACCAGTGGAGATCAGGATCCCCTCCCTTCGGGTAACCCTGTATGATTCCAAAACGAACGAATCAACCTTACATGAACACCTAGACTTGCTCCCTAAACTACAAGAATCCGCATCTGCCTAAATGGCTACGTATCAGTAACAGATGGCACGATACTATGACCGACGAGTCAGAAGCCGAATGTTCAAACCAAGTGACCTGGTACTGAGGAAAGTGGAAGCCACCGGCCAACTCCAACCCGGGAGCAAACTAGTCCCCAATTGGGAATACCATTATCGATATGCTTTGTCTTCGCCTGGGAACTATCGCCTCAACAATCTAGATAGATCGGCCATACTCAGAACTTGGAATGCAGAGAACCTGCAAAGCCATATCGTTTCTCTTTCGATAGAGGTACCTCTTATCAAGTAAGTCCCTTATGATTCTCCTTTCGACAGTTCTATCCATTCGACTCCTAACGTTTCTGTTTCAGTTAGTGATTACCTATCGTAGGGATCTATCTTCTCGAAGGGTCTCAATAATCCCGATCTACGAAAGTATCTATCTCCCCAAAGGGTCTCAGTTGCCCTGTTCTATCGTAGGGATCTATTTGCCCGAATGGTCTTAATCGTCCCGACCTATCGTAGGGATCTATCTCCCCAAAGGGTTTCAATCGCCCCGACCTATCATAGAGATCTATCTTCTCAAAAAGCCTTAGTCACCCCGTTCTATCGTAGGGATCTATCTCCCCGAAGGGGCTCAATTGTCCCGTCCTATCATAGAGATCTATCTCCCCGAAGGACCTCAGTCACCCCGTCCTATCGAAAGGATCTATCTCTCCAAATGACCTCAGTCGTCCCATCCTATCGAAGGGACCTATCTCTCCAAATGGGCCTTAGTCGCCCTGTCCT
Source organism: Dillenia turbinata (assembly GCA_037126225.1). Lineage (NCBI taxonomy): Eukaryota > Viridiplantae > Streptophyta > Magnoliopsida > Dilleniales > Dilleniaceae > Dillenia > Dillenia turbinata. The sequence continues at coordinate 9,799,054 of JBAMMX010000020.1, forward strand.
ACTGGAAACACCTATACCCTTGAAGGATCTTAGTCGCCCCGTCCTAGCGAGAGGATTCAATCTCTTGGCTGAATTTCGGTCAAAAGAGTTAGCATCATCGGCTAAGTTCGTGACAACGGATGGACACAACATACTCTTAATATGAGTACAACACCCGGTATCATTCGTACAAGCGGTCGGCCACATAAGCGTTTCGACATGTGAAAATAATTTCACCAGACATAACAGAGGACAAGTAAATAGAATAAGTCTTTCTTATTATGGCAAATACATGTTTGATTACATAAGCAAATACACTTTCCAAGTCCCTTGGTTGGACCGATTATTCTAAGAAATGACTACATCGTCTCTATTGTTTAATAACACTGAAGAGTACAAAATAATAAAGAGAAGAACAACGAAAAAAAAATGGCAACTCTAAGCAACGAGGACCATGGAAGTCGTGAATGGAATTCACGCACGACAATCTGCAACCCAACCAACACAAAAGAACTACCGAAAATGTGGCGAGCCGATCGGGAAGGGAGCCTGAGGATGCAACAGGATATCATCAAACTTTTCAACTCCCTACACGTAATCGGTACACTCTGCCACCCGACTCAGAAGGAGACACTTTTCTTAAATCCGAGTCTGGGACCCCCGATGGGAACATCGATAAGACCCGTCACAACATTCGGATAGCGAATGGCATGACGAGCCCTCATACCAACAGTCCTCACTCTTGATGAGACCTCATACCAACAGAAGCAACTCATGCTACACCACTCAGCCAAGCTGGAGCGCCTTTTCGAAAACCTCTCATAGAAGATAACTCTCACAAGAAAAAGGACCTCAACTATGGGAAAAAATTTACTATAACACAACAAAGTCCCACAGGCCCTATTTATAGGCACGAAAAAATGTCTTCAAAATCTTAGGGCAGTCGAAACGCCTCTATGAAAAGCATGCGAATTAAAAGAAAGAGTACATGCTGCCTCGCCTCCCTGTGCCACATTAAATTCAAATTGAAGACGCAACGTTCTAATGCCAATGAAGGATGAAACGGTCGAATCAAAAATTAGATTCATATCCCATCCACTTTAATTTCGTATCAATTAAAGGCGATTCGGATGACCTCAGAAGACACGTGTTGCCTGCTTTCATGTCTCTCTAACTCCTCGAGAAGCGAACTTCACTCATGGCACCTCTCCCGCAAATCGACACCATAAGTCAGGGACAAATGATGGGACATAATCCAAATACCAGCCAGTACAGCATTCGGGTGCCCGATACCTGAAGAAGCACACATGGTCCCAAGGGGCTTAGTCCCTCCGATCATAAAACACATTGATTTAAGCAACACAACCGACCAGCAGATACATTCGTTGAGACCGAATGTCTATCCTTACAATCCGATTAATGGTAGTGAATACTAAAGGAATCGAATGTTTCTACTCCCAACCGGTAATACTAAAACAAAAACTCGCCCTGATTGAGTTTTCTATTGCAATACAAAGCATATTTTCTGCGTAAGGAATGAAACTTAGAGGATCCAATCAATAAGGGAAAGAATCTCCCTATATAACTCAATTTTCTAAGTAACAACAATATCTAACCTTTGACACTCATAGATCTGGAATCCCCGGATCACTCCATAAGGAAACTAGGGTTTGCAACGCCCCGCGATGGCACGACTCTGAGAATGACACTGTATAAAAGTTTTCGAAGAATCAAGCCAGGTAAGTCCTCTAATTCAATACAGGACATACAAAGATCACGAGGAGATCCGTCCTCCCTTCTTCTCAGTCTGTTTATCCTTTTAAAAACCACTCTTCTGACTTGAGCGTTAGAATCTCCTCTACTGGAACATCCTCTGGCGGTCTTTTGTAGGTTTCAAGCCTCCTCATTGAGCACCCATTCGAGTTACAAGGAGCCGGATCTGTGGAGTCAAAATCCACCTCCAACACATGGTTTATCTGCAAAAAGTTTTGTCTCGAAACTTAGAATTTAGGCTATTTAGAATAGAAGTTTGTATTAGTAGGTTTACTTTATAATAAAGCCGCATGTTTAACCACTTTTTTTTTTCCTTATATTTTGTTTTAGTTAATTTTTAGAGGACTAGAGAGAGCTTGTAAAAATTTGTGAAAGAATTTATTATTATTATAATTTGGTATAAGGAGATGCAACGAAACAAAATCGAATTAGAAAATGAATGATGAAAGTGGGGAAACTCTACTACTTAAGCTGCCAAGGGACCGAAAGAACTTGTTGTAACACTTCACAAAGTATGAAAGTGAGAAAAAATCTCTAACTCTGAAAAAACCCCATATGGATACTCACAGACATTTTAATATTTTCTTCTAAACACGATTCGTGACCAGAGAAAAAGACTTCTCGACCTTTGGTTTTGTTTACCAAAAGTCCCTTTACCAGCAGCTTGGACACACTCTTATATTGATCTTATGGAAATAGTCTAATAGTTATAATCTCTTTTCTCTAATTCTCAAATTCAAAATTCAAATCGTTGTGTAATGAAAATATAAAGAAACACATTTATTAGAGAGTTGACCAATACTCTCGAATTGTCGAGTGCAAATGCACATAACCCATGACACTTGGGCATGTTTGCTCGTTTGGTTGGTCTAAGTGCTTGGTATGCATTGGCCTAGCAACCAGGCTAGATGACTGCGCTCGGTTTGCCAATCACAAGACATCAATTTGGGATACCAATGGACAGTTGTTAAGTGAGAAGGGTATTAAAACTTTTTAATTAAGAATTTAGGTTTGAGACTTGAGAATGAAGAAAACTATATTGAAAGAACTCTCTATCTTTGGGTATCCGATCGTGACTCAACCCAGATTAGTTAGAACAAAACTCTGGATATTAGGTGGTAAACCGAGTTCAGAGCACCAAAAAAAAAAGACCTCAATTTGGGGTTGGTGTATTTTTAATTTTGAAATCGTAGGCTTATTTTAAATTCTAGTAGGGTACGATTTATTGGCCCATTTAATTTAAATCTGACTAAAATTTTCATACAAAATTATCCTATCGAAACAACACCTTAAAGGAAACTTCACAAGGTCATCATTGAATATTAGTTCCTTAAAATATATCTTTTTTTTTTTTACAAAAATATACAATCAAGTAAGATCAAATCAAGAAAACGAGAATGAAAGTAAAAAAGTTTTACTACTTGAACTGTCCTTGAGGGATTTCTTAAAATGTATCTTAAGAGTAAGATTTTGGCTCCTTCCAACCAAGCGGACAATATTATTGAATCTATTGAGCAAGATAATGATACACCCAACAACATTAGTAATAATGGTCTCACCATTATAAAAAAAATATATATATATATATATATATTAAAAAGAAAGGAAGTGGAAATAGAATTTTTTTTCTTTGTTCAAGAAGAAATTAAGAAAATTAAAATGTGGACATTTTGTTAGAATCTCTCAATAACACTTAGCCGGTAATATTTTCACAGAAATTAGAATATTCTCTATATTCTTGCTTGAGATTTCTCTCAATAAAAGAATGAGTCTTCATAAAAGAAAAAAAAAAAAATAGAAGGGTGAAATGCAAATTTTTACTCTATCCTCTTCCATTTGCTTCAATCCATGTGAGGCATTTCCTCCTTTCCCAAGCTAAACCATACTTACTACCAGAAAAGCTTTTATTTTATTTCCCCTTCCATTTTCTCCTCATAGCTTCATGGGTCGTTCCTAAGGGACAGCCCAGTGCCAATAACTCTCTCTTGATCCATAATTCAGAATTCGATTCCTATTATAACAAATATATATATATATAACTTCACGGCTCGAATTGAAAGAGCTTTGGGCCCAAGCCACCACATGGCCCAATCCAAACTGTTCGAACGCTTGAAACTTCAAAGATATCCACTTAACCGGACTCTTTTACTTTTTTTTTTTTAATTTTTACTTTTTTCTTTTATACTTTCTTTTACACGATCAAAGCCACAATATGGCCTAATTTTACTTTTTGTCTTTTTTTTTTTTTACTTTTTATATTAATATTTTAATTTTATTTAATATAAAATAATAATAAAAATAATTTATAAAAAATAAGAAAAATATATTAATAACTATTTTTTAAAAAAATTATATTTTTAGAAAAATATTTTAAATTAAAAAATAAAAAATTACGTGATAAGAAATATTAAAATTATTATTTTATAAGAATATAATAGTAAATAAAATGGTATTTCTTTCCACTTTTTATTCCAACCAAACAAAAAAAATATCACTCATTTCCTTCCATTTTATCTCTACCAAACAAAAATAAAAGAAACGCATTTACTTCCATCAGGTGAAGTAAATCTTCTCCTTCCCCTCCCTCTCCCTCTCCCCCTCCATTTCCGCAAACCAAACTTACCCTAAGGGCGAACTCTTCCCGTCGCTATTTTTTTATTTCTAAAATTTGAATTTGAAAATTTAATTAAGAGAATTTAGTATTTGTTACTATATCTACAGAACGTTGGTAATTAAACTCCTACTACCACTAAATCTACAAAACGATAGACACAAGCAGATATACATGTCCCCTTTAGCATGAAGTAATCGGCAAAATAATTTTTTTTTTTGTTACAATAAATATCGAACACCAGATCGGGGGTCGAGAGAATGAGACTGTTACCACTGGGTTATTCCTTTGAAGACGTAGGCAAAATAACTTCATGGCATAATATACTGGTTATTTTGTTTTGGCCATGGATCACTTAGGTCATAAAAGGGATAATGTTAATTAGCATGACAAATGTTTAGAAAAAATTTCAAATGGACTGTAAAATAAGATATTGGGAAGAATGTTGTACCAATTTGGTTGAAATGATCCCCCCCCCCAACAAAAAAAAAAAGAAAAAGAAAAAAGTAACCCTTCTGTGTATAAACACACACACACACACACACACACACACACAAACACACACACACACACACGGCTAGAATTTGAAAGAATACAATTTCACGTTATTAGTTGATAGCCCATATAGGGGCATTTCGGTCTTTTTGAGGATAATTTAATTTTATTCTAATTGGTTTGAATTTTAGGAAATAACTCCCAAATCCCATAAAATTCTCCCATTATTCTTTCCATTATTAGAGGATCACAATTATGGAAGGAGACTAACATCTGTATCTTTGACATTCTTTGAGAGAAGAAGCCATGGAAGCTATCATAGGGTTTTGGTGAATTCTTTGTGAGAGAATTCCCTAGAGTGAGAACTTAAATGACGGAAACGAGAAATTTTCACGTAGGAAAATTTCTCCCATCGTTGTTATCACTGGACTGAGAGTTGACATCGTGGAGTTGCGGGGGTGATTCGATAAATCTCTTGATCACCATCCCGGTCGTGAGATCCAATCTAGAGATTTGCCGCACGGTTCGATCATTTTTTTAGGCTTTACATTGATATACATACCCTATACCTGATCCACTTTTATTTTCAAAAAATTATAGTTTGCTTTCCGTTGCGCATGAGAACCTAATTCCAGCATTGGTATCAGAGCCCTCATTGGATTAATTAAAATAATTTTTGGAATTATTTTCAGGTATAAAAAATATAGGATATTAAATTTAGGATTCGGATCACGAATGAGTTTCGTGAATCTGAGGACACCACGATATTGCCCATGATCCGTAGAGTATGAAAATAATTTTTATTGAATTTTTTGAGTACAATAGGACCATCAAAATTGAGGTTGAAGTTTTCGGCCCAAATATTAACCAAATCTGTATATCTTAAATCTGTTGAATTTAAAGACAAATTGATCTAAACAAATGGTATATATGTGTTTTACATATACTGATCTACATTTTGATGTATATTTTGTGTATTGCCATCGCCAGAAACTGGGATTTCCGATATTGGCCGCGACGACTGCAACTTTGGGTGTTCAATTCGGCAGATTCGAGCATTAATCCATCATAAAATTAAGTTAGGATGACTAAAGGAGGCTCGAATTTAATTTTTCAATCGAAATCCACAAGAAAAATAAGTCAGAAATGAGTTTTCTAACAACCGGGTCGAAAGACCCGGTTGCAGACCCGTCGGGCGGAGAAGAACCGCTCCAAACCCTCTGGCGCATGCAGTGCATGCACGCGGGAAGAGCGTGAGATCAAGGGCAGCAGGCAAGTGAGTTTCACGCGCGCATGAGGTGCGCGAATCGAGTCGGGGAGATCCGAGTCGGTTTCGACTTGGACCCGCGTCCCCAACCTGCACCCGACCTGGGTACCAACCCGAAAGGCAGGTCACGCGGGTGCAGGCGCGTGACCCACACCCCTATGCATTTGGCGTGTGTGCCGACGTGTAGGACGTGCATGCAGCCGCGTGCCAGATGCACTACGCGTCTGGCGCATGCGCTAGCACTTCCCCGGCCCGTGCAGGCGGGTGGAGACGCGCCACCTAGAAATAAAATTTTTCAATTTTTTTAGGGTCTCACATCCATAATTTGACTTTTTTGGGTTTTTATGTACCGAATTCTAATACGAATGGTGAGATGCAATCCCAAATTGTGGTGTATAGTGTCCATTGACTCATACGCTCATCTTGGGGTCTGTAGTCGAGTCATTTGGGTCTTGATGATTCATAGGATACACAAAATGTTAGCATAAGTATCGATAAATCACTAAAGTCTCTAAGACTGCTTCAAAAATTATCGTATTAGATCTTTACAAGGGGGATAAAATTAAATGGTGATAATAATGAGACTTTTCACCGGTAGATTCAATTTATCCTTGAGAAGCAAGATCTAAATGAAATTCTGAGGTATGAGATGGTGGACTCTAAGGAAAGTACCACACTTCAGAGAAATGGGATTAAGAGGCATTACGTGCATGAAAGAGGAAGGATAGATGAGTTAGGGCAATCCCCCTGAGCAGCATGCACGATGTAATCCTGAATAATGAGTAATATCCTACGGTTATGTCTGTTTGGCTAGTCCTATAAAGAGCATTGTGGTACTCTAACAGATCCAGAAACGAAAATACTGACTTATAAGTTTAATAACTTATAAGAAAAGGGTTGATCATACAATGATGTAACATTTGACGAAAATGTCGAGTATGATCGCTGAGTTAGGGAATGTGAACGAGTCTATTTTGGATGTGTTTTTCAAGCACTAAATGCGATCCAGTCTTTATCTGATTCATGGGAAATCATGAAAACCTATTTCACATACATCGAAAGTATTCGTACGTTCACTAATTTGAATAGACACAGTGAGCTCGAGTAGGAACATCTGGAGGCGAGTAGGCCACACTCGGGTCATGCTTATGCAGTGGAGTCGAGCAAGGACTCCCGTGGCACCGAACACAAAATGGCATAAGTATAAGTAAAAGACTCGAGGTTCAAGTAAGGTGTAGTGCTACATCTGTAGTAAACTTGGTCATTTCGTTCGTAAGTGTGATGAGCGGAAATTATCTCTTTCTTTTTTACGTGGTTTAAGATGGTTGTTGAGTTCTCTCCTTCATGAATTGTAGACTCAGGAGCCACCGACCGCGTAGCTCGAGACAAGACCGTGCATATATAGTTCCACCGAGTGAGTCCTCAAGTAGGAGGATTTACGTGGGGAATGGAGCGTTTGTCATCGTTAGAGGGAGTGACACTTGCAAGATGGAGTTGCAAAGATACCAGACTCTGTACGTACTTTACGCTTCGGATATTTGACGGAACTTAATCTCAACCTAGGATATGTTATGTTAATTTAGAAATTTTATAGTTTCCATTTATTACAATTTTTTTTTATTGGTTCTAACTTAGTCCATGAGGGACTATATGCACTGGAAGTGAATCATTCTAATGGTATTTATTGTTATCCTCCTAGGGTGAGAGAGGATGAACCGGTTAGCAGTGAGTAGTTTATAGGGCCCGCTAACCAGTTTTGCCTAAATGGTATAGTTATAAGAAAACCATTCGACATTGCAATAAGAGTTGAGACTCCATTATAGTCGGTTCACTTCGACATCTGTGGCCTTATAAATGTGAGAACCCAAAATAGAGTTCGGTACTCTATTACGTTCACAGACAATTATACGCATTTCGGTTACGTCTATCTAATCTTGCACAAGTCTGAAGCATTGAGATACTTCAGGAGGTTTATTAGCAAGGTTGAGAATCAGTTAGACTTGAGAGTGGAGATTTTCAGAACCGATTGAGGGCGCGAGTATTTGTCTGAAGAGTTCTGTTTCAAAAAGGGTATTACGAAACAACTGACTATTTCTACTACTCAGTGGAGTAGAGTAGCCGAGAGAGGAATAGAATTTTGTTTGAGACGGTGAGGTTAATGATGGCACATGCCAATTTGCTCGTTTCCCATTGTGGAGATACATTATTGGCTGTCGCTAACGTCCTCAATCATGTTCTATCGAAATCCACAGTCAGTACCACATTTGAACTTTGGACAGGGAGACAGCCTGACCTTAGCCATTTGAGATTATGGGGTTGTGCCGTATATGTTCACTATTTCTCGCATTTACATGGCAAGTTAGGCCTACAAGAAAAGAGGCGTATCCTTATGAGATATTTAGAACACTCCGAGGGGAATGTGTTCTAGGCGAGTATACGAATGACACTGTCACTGAAATTGAGTCTCGTCATGCCGAGTTTCTTAAAAATGATTTCCCTATAAGAGGTAAAATAAATTAGGACTTCACCTTCTATGAGATGGATAAGCCTGGGGGCCTAGTTGATCCCAACGACAGGATCCAAGAATCTATTACGGATCTCGGTCCTAATTGGAGCGATCCATCTGGAGGTAAAAGTTCAGTATATAATCCTAGCAGGACTTTACTTTATATGAGATGGATGGGCCTAGTGGCTTAGCTAATTCTAGCGGTAGGAGCTAAGAATCCATTACGGATCTCAGTCCTAGTGGAGCGATCCATTTAGAGGTAAAAAGGTTTCCCCACCTCGTAAGAGTAATCGAGGACGCGTATCTAACCGTTGTTTCCCGATTGAGGAATAGGCTCTCATTTTGACTCTTGAGGATGATGAGAAATCTTAAACAGTCCTAGAGGCTCTTGATGGTTCTGTGAAGGATCATTGGTTAAAGGCCATGGATGAGAGAGAATGAGTTGATAAAAATCAATAGAATCTGGGATCTAGTTCATTTGCCTGAGAGTAGTAAGATCGTAGGGAATAAGTAGGTGCTCAAGATCAAGAGAAAGGCCAATGGATCAGTGGAGAGGTATAAGGCCCGTCTGATAACCAGGGGTTAGAGTCAGACTAAGAGTGAGATTATCTCGATCTGTTTACTTTTAGAGATAGTCGTGGACATGGATCTAGAGTGATACCAAATGGACGTTGAGATTGCCTTCCTGAGTGGTAGTTTGGATGAGGAGATCCATAAGAAACAGCCATCTGGTTTTATTCCTGTAGATCAGGATGATAAGGTCTGTTGACTTTGGAAGTCGACATACGACTTTAATCATTAATCCAGGCGGTAGCACTTGAGTTTTCACGAGGAGGTGATATCTCACGATTTCATGATGATCGAGGAGGATCATCGCGTACACCTTATATGTTCTCATGACTCTTTGAGATCATGTCCTTGTATGTGAATGAAATTTGTTGACTGGGAACAACAGAGAGTATCTGATGACCACGCTGACGTGGACATTGTCGAGTCTTGATATAAAGGACATGGGTAAGGATCAGTTCTTCCTCGAAGTTAAAATCTAGAAGGATTGCTCGAGACAGGTGTTGGCTCTTTCATAGGAGTCCAACATCAAGGGAGTTCTCAAGCGCTTCGTGAAGAACGATTGCAACCCTATAGATACTCTTATCGCTAAAAAGTTTAAAGTCTAAGTCTTGACATATGCTATAAGACTCAAAAAATGACAAGGTAGATGAGTAGAATTCCTTGTACCAGTACAGTGAGTAGCCTGATATACACAGTGTTGCGTACATGACCAAACATTTGTTTTGCAGTTAGTCTAGTAATTAGGTATCAATCGAATCCTAGAAGGGATCACCAGAGAGTAGTGAAAATGATTCAGTGATATCTGGAGTGAACTGCAAACCTTTCCTTATGTTGTGGAGGAGATGATTTGCGTCTCATTGGGTATTCAAATGCCGACTGAGGTGGTGATCTAGACAAACGCAAATCGACAGGTTTGATGAGAAACCTGTATATCTCTATTTACGATAGAAGCTGAGCTTATGGCATGTTCAGAGGAAGTTCAAGAGAGTGTTTGGTTCCGAAAATTTTCGGATGACTTAGGGATTGTGATAGATAATGGGAGGACAGTGATAATTTATTGAGAAAATCAGGCCGCCATTAACCACATTTGAGACCTTAAATATCACAGTATGACCAAACACATTGATACCTAATACCAAATTATGAGAGACATTACCGAGAAGGGTGAAGTGATAATTAAGTACACTACTATACAGCGTGGTGGTTGATCCCTTCACTAAACCCACTATAAGAGATTCTTGTATGAGAAATAGGAATCACTGGATTTATGTGTTTCTTATTATTTATCACTTTGTACTGATGCTTATTGTGTTTTGTATATATGACGTGTGTGCACTGTTTAGTCACAAGTTTAATTTATTACACTATTTTATTATCATATATTTTGTGATTTATTATGATAAATGATATATCAGGCAGGCGTAGTTAACTCTCTCACACGAGTGACCACCTCTAGCTCTGAGTGAGCAGAAATGAGACGCTTTCTAGTTGTAAGAGGCTCTAAGAGTGGCCTTACTAGAACAAAAGTCGCCATGATTCGTGTTCAGGATGAGGTCATATGCGATATGACTGACATGGAAATACCCACATCCATGTTGTCTATAAGTAGTCAGGTTTGAGATCTCAGATATCACTTGTAACTAGTGATATTGTCTTTAAAACACTCTTTATGAGATCTCTAGGTAAAGTCTTATGTGTAGACTAAATCCATACCTGCACAGTGTTAGAAAAATCTGACATATGCCATTTGAGAGATGGGTGAATAACATTGTGACACACGTTTCATACCGCGTGTAATATGTCGACTAGGGATAGTGGGAGTATTATTTGAGACATTAACATGATTTAGATCCCTGTTCCCACTGTGTGAGATGTGAGATCTGAGATCCATTGGGCGGGATCTCTTGTATTCTTATCACTTTCGATTGTTTCTAGAAACTTTGGTTCAGGGGTGCTACTTTAATCTGTTTATCTATGGCCTAAAAGATAAATTGAGGTCTAAGGGGCATGTCTAGGAAAGCAGTTGAATTGAGACTAATAGATTAGAGTTTGGGAAAAGAAAGACCAATTGACATTATGTCATTATGTTGTATTCACCAACTAGCCTATTATGTATGTCCATGTTGGGATGTAAGCATAATAATAGATACACAGTCAAGTGTTTATTGAGGATTACTTTCGATGAGGAAACTAATTTGATGGATGTAATTAGTCTTGGATTTGGGGTGCGGCAATTTATTTTTGGTACTAACGATGGCTTCTCGATCATCCTAACAGGTGTATCGAGGGGTCTTTTCTTGCAATTGTACTAACCGGTCGCACGACGCCCAATCCTATATGAAAGTCTAGCAGCGTGATGAGAAAGATCGCATGAGTTATGATCTTGTGACGGACGTTAAATGCCCTCATGTATAAGTGGGAGATATTAGTTGATATACCCATGTAGAGGAATTTCAAACTTTTTGAGGGTAATTTAATTTTATTCTATTTGGTTTGAATTTTAGGAAATAAATCCCACATCTCATAAAATTCTCCCGTTATTCTTTCCATTATTAGAGAATCACAATTATGGAAGGAGACTAACCTCTCCATCTTTGGCATTCTTTGAGTAAAGAAGCCATGGAAGCCATTGTAGGGTTTTGGTGAATTCCTTGTGAGAGAATTCTCTAGAGTGAGAAATTAAATGAGAGAAATGATAAATTTTCGTGTAGGAAAATTTCTCTCATCATTGTTATCACCGGACTGAGAGTTGAGATGTCGTGGAGTTGTGGTGGTGATTCGATTAATCTCGTGATCACCATCCCGGCCGTGAGATCTTATCGAGAGATTTGTCACACGGTTCGATCATTTTTTAAGGCTTTACATTGAGGAATATGTCTTATACCCGATCCATTTTTATTTTCTGAAAATTATTATTTGTTTTTCACTGCACATGAAAACCTAATTCCAACACACGTCGTTGCACCCACGGCTAGAATCTTATTTCTATTTTAATGTATTGGGTGATGAAATTCTCACTTGAGCACCTACCAACTGAAGTAGAAACATCATTGTCTGTCCATTGAATTAAATTTACGTAACAGACTCTAGCTAAACAAATAGTTTGAATATCAACAGTTAGTTTAGGATGTGAGTTATTAGAATTCATTTTGTATCAATCAACTGAAAGTTGTTGAGACATTAGAGTAGTTAGAATCAAAGTGTATAAAATTTGTAATCTGCAAAAGAAATGCAAGAAATGGATTGATTGATTAAACTCTCCCTCTCTGTGTTCTTTCTCATTCTCCCTCTCTCCTTCTCTCTCTCCATCCCTCTCTTTCTCCTTCTCTCTCTCTCTCTATCTCTCTGTCTCTTTCTTTCTCTATTTTTATCTCTCTTTCTCCTTCCCTCTCTCTTTGTTTCTCTCCCTCTCCCTCTATTTCTATCCTCTTTCTCTCTCTCTCTAACCCCTCCCCCTCTCTCTCAATTTCTTTCTCCCTTAATTCTTCTCTCTTTCTCTCTTTCTATCTCCTTTCTTCCATTTCCAACCATTTCTCGTAACTTTATTCGACTTTCACAGCAACAACTCAACTCACCTTCCCTGCATCTCTTCATGCTTTATTTTGGTTAAACATGTTCTGTTCCTTCAATTTTTGAAACCCAACGTCATTTAGTGGACAAAGGCGGGTCGGGTTGTGATAAATTGATATCAGAGCCTACGGTTCTTGGCTTTCGAAGAAGTATCCATGGCAGATAGCACTCGTGAGAAGATCAATGAGGAGCAGCTCAAGAAACACAAAGTGAAGATGCTTAGGATGTCACGCCCCGACCCTCGAGTCAAGCACGCGATAACCGCCGCATGATCTTGGCATACAGGTAAAACTTGCTCATATACCAGGATACCGCAAGCCGTTCAACCTAGCCAATCAAGATCCAATGCATACATAAGGCCATCCCGGCAGATCAAAGAATCCTTAATAAAATTTTTCACAATAAAGTCTAAATGTCCCAATAAAACAATAAGTTTTGTAAAGACAACTTTTAAACAAAATTAAACGAGTTCCACAATAATCAAATATGGATTCTATCAATATTTGCCTATCAATACTTGCCCCGAGAGATAGGATAAGTATCAATCAAATCCAAAACAAAAGAATAGTACAAACGTTTCCTTCTATGGGTTATACTACATTAAATCCAAAATAGACCCTACATCAGAAATACCTATACAAGTTCAGCAAAATAACATCTTCCACGGGCTCCAAATCGATATCTCCCACCTAAACTTCCTCTGAAAAATGTAAAAGAGGGGGGTGAGTATAAGAATACTCAGTAAGTGGAGTGCAATGATATGATCATGTCAATAAATGAGGGGTAAATGTGGGGAAGTCAAAAAATATTTCGTAAACAATTCTTCAGATATAATATGGTTCAACAAATCAAAATAACTCAAACAAACATGTACCCACAGATTTAAACTTTCCAAAAATCATAGGGCCTCCCTAAGAAATCACTTCCATCCCAGGTTTGGCCGAACCCGAACGAGAGCCCGCCAAGGGGTTTTCAATCCATTTGTTTTGAAATACTAGTTTCTCCTTCCTTGACGTTGACTCGTATCTCACCGAGGTGCAATCCGGATAGTACGACGTGACAGAGAAAAGGCCGCGTCTACCTCCCTCACAATTAAACCCCAACCACATCACCCGTCGGGTAGCTCCGTAGAGGGAATGACTATAGCCATTTATCACATGCATCATCCTTTCACAAATATCCAAATCACATTTCATGTACCATAATTTAAACAACAATTTCCAAGATCATATCAAGGCATTCATGAATCAAATATCCATCAATATAAGGCACACAGTCATTTATAAATACATGAATGCATATGTGATTCAAATTTTCTTTTTAGACATCCCACAATCATGAAGAGTTATATAAAACATGTAAAATCATTCAAAATCATTTTTTTAAGAATTTAAAACATTTTTGCTCATTTAAAGGTACAATGAGCTATCTACTCACAGTGTAAGGGAGGGTAGTCACTCCCAGATTTCTCCACAGAATGAACCTTACTTGATTAGCTTTGTCCAGCTCCTATGGGACATTATTAAGTAACCGAAATTTTCAATATTTATCATCTTATGGTAACCCAAAAGTTTAACATTCAAAGCCCTAAATTTTTCTCATTCACGGTGACTCAAGTTTCCCAAAATTTAATCCATCAAATTTCCAATATAAGACTTCGGGTCATGAATGAGAGAAATAAACCCAAGTTGAGGATATGAAGATTACCTATATTTTTGTCACCACTTTTTATGGAAGTTAAGCTATCGTCAAACCCTAGATTTCCTCCTTCCAGAAAAATCTCAAATCTCTCACTAGGTTTAACTTGCTAGAGTTTGGGTTATGAGTTTTGGAATCTTTAACATGTGGGTTTTGCGATATTTTGATTGGTCTTTAATAGAAGTAAGAAACGAGGAGTAAAAGGTGTGTGTGCAGAGGGAGAAAAGTGATAGAAGATGTGAAATTTTGGATTTGTGGGTTTTAGAATCCCACCACTACTTTTCATCTACAACTCATTTCTCCTATTTACTTAATTGCCCTCTTTCTCTCCCAATTTACACAAGTTCTCAATATGTCCCTCTTTGGTAATTTGGTACTCATTATAATTTGGTACTCAATATAATGAGTTTAAATATTTAACATTTTATTTGTTGAGAAATAGAGTTATCAGTGATGTGCTTGGGTCAATTCTCATCGGTTACCGAACAAGAATAAGTAATTGTTCCAACGTAAAATAAAAGAAAGTATCATTCAAAAGTCATATTTGTTTTAAAAGGAATATAGTAAATATTTGTTGTAATATAAACAAGAGGTTTGGATGGTCTAGTGGCAAATAACTTTTGGATCGGTGAAAAGTCAAAGGTTCAATTCCCTACATGGAGTGTTCGGTCAACATTGGGTGTCCAATGAAGGTGGGTAGTGTTCGGTCAATTGAATACACAATGACCAAATGGGTATGTGATAATCGAAAAGGGCACCGAACAAGTAAATGAAAATATATTATACCGAACAGTCAAAAACATTACCGATGGATAATTATACCGAACAGTCAAGAAAATTATCGATGAATAGTGAAAATGAATTTCACTAATCTCATGCTATCGATGGTACACATTTGGATTCACATTACCGATCGGTGGCAAAATAATCAAATGGGAATTTCATGGGTATCTCATAATAAAAATGGGGATTTAAAATTGGATGTCACCGAGCATATAAAAAAATGAGATAGTAGGAAAAATGAATCGACAGGGGTTCTTAATTGGTAAAATAATCGACAGTTACCGATGGGCAGAAGCTACCGATCACCAGTTGAAAATCAAAAATCAGAAAAGTTAATCTATCAAATACATAGCTTTATGAGGGAATCAATTTCTCACCAAAATCTCAATTCTACTGAATATTGAATACAATTTAACTCTACCGAATACTAATACTCTACTAACCGATCAGTTAAAATTTAAAATATCTGCCGATCAAATATCTTATGGATTTTCTGAGCAACCTCAAGAGCAGAATTTCACATTTCTACTAATTATTTCTTCCACACTTTCATAAAATAAAATATGAAATTTTTAGATTTTCCATTTCAGAAGAAAAAATCAAAATCAAACATTGGACTTGTCCGGTATTACACAGGATGCTCACATTGTTTCAATGGCAGTGAAGGGTTTGCAAGAAAATATTATGGGAAATGGCATTGTAAGCTTTGGTTAGCATTGCCTCATTTGTTGATGAATATCATGAGACTGAGAAGGCAACAAGTTATATAGATGTAGTGGTCGAAAAAATTTGTTTCTTGATGTATCTTGAGTACTGTAATCTGCCTGTTGAACTAAGACTAAAAAAAATTGTTGGCATTGGGCTAATTGGAAAAAGTTACCTGCTAAGAGTTATTCAAGGGCTACAAGAAGCTATATTTTCCCTTCCTCCTGAGGATCCTGGGAATTAAAAGTCAACATGTTGGAATATTATTCCAATAAGGTGATTCCATGGGTTAATGCAATTGAAGGTTTGGATGAGATTCCGCTGTGCTTTTCTATTAATTATTGGAGCTACTTAGAAAGCATCAATTTTCATATGGCTATTCAAGAGAAACTTTTGAATGTGACAACAATGGCAATGAAGTTTGTTGTTGCAATTTGTTCTTAGGAGTCTCAGAATATTATAATATAGAAAGCTTATAATGTACTTTTAGCAGTCTCTTATTTCCAGCTCAATGAACCTACATCTCTCACTATTGCTTTGCAATTGCAAGGATTTTATTTCTACTAGCTCAATGAACCTATATCTCTCACTATTGCTTTACAATTGCAAGGATTTTATTTCTGCCCGGTTTCCAAACTTTCATCCTTGAGGGCAAGGATGATCCTAAAGGTGGGAATATTGTAATAGACTCATGCTAAACAAAAAGTTTGAATATCAACGGTTAGTTCAGGATATGAGTTGTTAGAATTCAATTGGTATCAACCAACTGAAAGTTGTTGAGACATTAGAATAGTTAGAATCAAAGTGTATAAAATCTATAATCTGTAAAAGAAATGCAAGAAATGGATTGATTGATTGAACTCTCCCTCTTTACTTTCTTTCTCCTTCTCCCTCTCTCCCTCTCTCTCTCTCCATCTCTCTCTTTCTCCTTCTCTCTGTCTCTGTCTCTCTGTCTCTCTCTTTCTCTATCTCTATCTCTATCTCTCTCTTTCTCCTTCCCTCTCTCTCTCTGTTTCTCTCCCTCTCCCTCTCTCTCTCTCTCTCTCTCTCTCTCTCTCTCCCTAACCCCTCCCTGTCTCTCTACTTCTTTCTCCCTCAATTCTTCTCTCTTTCTCTCTTTCTATCTCCTTTCTTCCATTTCCAACCATTTCCCGTGACTTCCATCGACTTTCATAACAACAACTCAACTCACCTTCCCTACAGCTCTCCATGCTATGTTTTGGTTAAACATGTTCTATTCCTTCCATTTTTGAAACTCAATGTCATTTAGTGGACAAAGGCGGGTTGGGTTGTGACAATTTATTCCCTAGTATTTTGAGCTGTCCGCTGTTTTAAGTCCACCAATAACCTTTTGTACGCACAGGTAGGTCAAAGATGGCAATATATATTAAATTCTCTTAATTAATTCCTTATATCTCAAAAATTAAAATATATATATATCAAAATAATTTATTTCCTAATAAACTTAATGATTAACTCAAATCAAATTAATCAAAATTAATAAATTAATTATCAAATAATGATTGATCAAATCAATAAAAAAAAAAAAAAAACTCATCTAAATCCACATAGTTGATAAAAAGAGAAATTTTATATTTGGTTTTAATATATATATATATATATATATAAAATCACGACTATGTGTTTAAAAAGCAATTAATTTAGATTCAACATAAACTAGATTAATTTCTTCTTTTTTCATTTTTTTGGTCACAAAGAAAGATATTCTTTGAGAAGTTAAAAATATCCTTTTCAGACAAATTGCTAAGAGTTTAGGACCAATTTTTTTTTTTTTTTTTTTTTTTTTTGCAAGACATGTAGAAGCTCACCATGGCTCAATTTGGTTGAATTTTTCTCTATTTCATTTTACTTTATTTTACTTGTAATTTTCTTTTACTGAAATGAATTTTTAGTAAAAAAATATATAATTTTGCAAATAAAAAAAAATCATTCTTTTTAAAATGATGACAATAATTTTTAAAAATCTAACTTTATCTCAATCCGACTCTAATTTCAACTTCTTTAAAACCCTTCTAAACAATATAAAACTTGCTTTTAAAATAGTAAATAAATCCATAAATATGTAAATTACTTCCAGACAGACGCAGGCATTTGTCTCTCTGCGCCTCCTTTACTAGGATGTCCTTTATCATTGCTCTACCGCAGGCCTAAATGAATGCATGAGCAGGAGAGGTCAGTAAAAAACTGTGCACTCTTGAATCTGCAATACTATTGAAGTGAAAACTAACCCTTTGGATGATACTCTTCTCTTGATTCTTTCATCATTCTCTATTTCATATACTTAGTATCTTACTATTTTTCCTTCAAAATATACCTTGTTTTCCATGTTCCATCTCTGTGTGTGTGTGTGTGTGTGTAAGATTGCGACAGATACCACTGCCACACCAAGTTAAATCATATTTTTAATTTGAATTTATTTAGATTAAATTATCTAATTTTTTGATATAAGTTAAATCACTTGCGATATCATAAAACTATGTCAATTATCAAATCATTAAAAACAAACAAATTTTACTGTTTTTAAATGGTTGTAAATTATTTTAGAGTTATTAAATATAGGTCTCTATTTAATAAACTTAAAACAATCATGAATATTAGGATATAGAGATTAAATAAATATTTACAAAATATTGAGTTAATAATTTTATTTAGATCTCACAATTTTCATCCATCAAGATTTTAATAACTTTTTGAGTAGAAAATTAATTTAGAATGAAGACATGGTAAAAAAAAAAAAAAACTCATAAATAAAACTATTATTGCTATAGAAAAAAATGTTGGAACAAGAACCAAAAGGGGGCAGTCGTCTAGCAACAGGAGGAAAAAGGAAAATAAGAAAAAGTGTGTATGAATGTCCCTCCTGCATGACCTAAGTACCCTAGATGAAAACAATTGTTTCCAAAAGTAAAAACAACTTTCTCCTAGTTGCCTCCCTAAAATTAAGGGATTCCCCGTATCCTTTTTTCTTCCAAAGTAAAAACCTTGTAGCCATAAGTTGACAAAATAAAAAAAAAAAAAAAATTGGATTTCTAAATATCTCTATAACTCATAAACTAACTAAAATATCTCTATAACTCATAAACTAACTAAAAATAAAAAGTACAAAATTCAAGATTTTCAAAATTCCAACATCTAAATAAAAGAGAAAAATCTTCAACCTTCAATGCTTTCAATTTAATCCAACGCCTTCTTGAGTATATAATTGGAAAGACAAACTTGTTGCAGTAACTTTTCCACAATTCCTTACACAACCCTTTCTAAAATTAGCATGCCCATATACTATTAAATGAGTATTTCTATCCAAATTTTCTTATTGCATGCAAAATCACTAATTTAGCTCATTTTCTCCATTTTTCTTCATGAATGTCCTCTATCGATTCTAACACATCAAATGGCTAAAATTAGTGCAATATTTACTCAAAAATAATACCAAACAAATCACCAATATTACACTTATTTTATCTCTATCAAATTCCCTTACACCTAAACGATAATAGTCCTCCAGCATTCCTAAATGAGCAAAACAAAAATTATTCAATCTATTTTTTTTTCTTCCAAACTCCAAAGTTAAATAGTGCAATAAGAGTCAAGCCTAGAACATAATCGAAACAACAAGTACTTCATAGTGTTTCATACCAAAACAACAATTACACATTTCAACAGCTCCTTACGAAATCAAAACAGCAATATTCAACAATTCTCTCCAAGAGTTCACTCGAATACACTTGAAAAGGGATAAAGAATATATAAATAGCACTCAAATCAATATATTGAAATTGACATTACCATATACTTATAAATATATCAAATCTCCACCATTGAAAAATTTGAATTTCATGTATCAATTAAAAGATCTTTCTTTTGGTTATAATATGGTTAGGGTTAGGGGTAGGGGTAGGATAAAGGAAATATCAAGGTTAAGACGTACCAAAGGTAATATATAACTAACTACATAATTTTTCTACGATAACACCTTCGCCCCTACATAAATAGCATAAAAAGATAAATGTTCTTGCTGTCCATACGTGTATAACTAACTCATAGTCAAATGCTTACAAAAATGTCAAAACTTTTTCTACAATCAATGATTAAAATGAAGAGATACAGCACTTTTCTTTTATTTCTTTCTTCTTGTTTTTTTTTTCTTTTTTTTACTGCTACTTTTTTTTTATTATTTTTTTCATGAAGAATATCACAGCACAAAGATGAACAAAACTCAAACGTTTTCCTTCCTTGCAGAGTCATCAAGTCCATTCGTCTTTCATATCAATAAAAATATCAAAATCATGATTCTAATCAGCACATTTCTTATGAGGCAAATATATAACTAAAATCATATAATTAACTATATATATATTTGGTACAAGGATTGAAACATGAGCCAAAAGTAGAATTTTGGTGTTGTGTTGAAGGGTTATAAAGAAAGAAAAGGTTTTAACCTCAACTTAGTTCACTAAGAGGATTAAAAATCAGGGTAGAGATTTTTTTACATAAGCAAAAGGGGGTAAAATCTAGTTACCTTTATCACTTCAATGCATGAAACCCTAAATACGACCTCAAAATGTGTAACAGAATAAGTTCTAAAATGTATCAATTAAAAGATCTTTCTTTTGGTTGTAACATGGTTAGGGTTAGGGGTAAGATAAAGGAAATATCAAGGTTAAGACGTACCAAAGGTAATATATAACTAACTACACAATTTCTCTACGATAACACCTTCGCCCCTACATAAATAGCATAAAAGATAAATGTTTTTGCTGTCCATACGTGCATAACTAACTCACAGTCAAATGCTTACAAATATGTCAAAACTTTTTCTACAATCAATAACTAAAATGAAGAGATGCAACACTTTTCTTTTATTTCTTTCTTCTTGTTTTGTTTTTTCTTTTTTTTACTACTACTTCTTTTTTATTATTATTTTTTTCGTGAAGAATATCACAGCACAAAAATGAACAAAACTCAAACGTTTTCCTTCCTTTCAGAGTCATCAAGTCCATTCCTCTTTCATATCAATGCAAATATCAAAATCATGATTCTAATCAGCACATTTCTTATGAGGCAAATATATAACTAAAATCATATAATTAACTATATATACATTTGGTACAAGGATTGAAACATGAGCCAAAAGTAGAATTTTGGTGTTGTATTGAAGGGTTATAAAAAAAGAAAAGGTTTTAATCTCAACTTAGTTCACTAAGGGGATTAAAAATCAGGGTAAAGATTTTTTTACATAAGCTAAAGGGGGTAAAATCTAGTTGTCTTTATCACTTCAATGCATGAAATCCTAAATACGATCTCAAAATGTGTAACAGAATAAGTTCTAAAATGACCAATTCAAGTATGATAATCACTAAACAAGAAAAGTAACTCCGAGCACAAAAAATGAAAATGCTCGCTTTTAGACTCAAAACCTCATATTTAAGTAAGGTTTATGTCAAATTTTGCATGTTCATCTTTTAAAAAAAAAAAAAAAAAAACTATCTAAAATATGAAAAGCTATTTCAAACATGAAGATCATTGATACAAGCTATTCCTCATATATTTTCAACCAAACAAACAGCACACATTAGCTAAGAGAGCTCGAAAGAATTTTTTTTTATTTTTTTATTTTATTTTTTATATATATAAAGAATGAAAATAAACCCTAAATCAAGCAAAATCTAAACAATCTCAGTATCAAGCAAAAACTATAAACACCTAAAAAATTACTAAACATTCTTCCTACACCTAAATCATATATTGTCTTCAATGTAAGCACAAGTCAAGAGAGAGCGAAAAGAAAGCAAGAAACATATACGTAAAACAAAGAAACAAACTAAAAAAGTAGGGAAAAAAGACACTCCCTTAGGATGGACATAAGAATGGAGGGCGATGTCCGCGATCACTTGCAGATGATGAAATCGCCTCTGAAGAAACCGATGGAAATTGTCGCGAATGCGAGGAAGATGAAGAAAAGGAGCTTGCACTACTATCCGACGAGAGAGAGATTTGAGAGGGGTTCGCCTTGGAGGAGGAGGGTGCGGTTGAAGGACTACTAGGATTTCCGTGATTGCGAAGATCGTATCGATGATGAGTAGAGTGTTTCCTTCCCATAGCTATTGTCGATCAATAGAGGCAAGGTGGAGAGAAGGTTCTTCGATGGTGGATTCAGGTTGAGGGTGCGTGAATGAGAGGGGAGCCCTAGACAGAAGAAAGAAATTCAAGTAATTAGATGGAAACTAACTTAAACGCACTGTTTCCTCTCTCTATCTCTCTCTCTCTCACTATATATATATTTATATGATGGCAAAATTGGACCTTATTTAGGGTGTGGGCACGCCCTAAACATGCTTTATTTCTGTTCAAGTTCACGCAAGTCTTCTGCACTAGGCAGTGATGAAGTCAGGTTAGGATATGGACACACCCTAACTCATGTGCATTTCTGGTTGTTAATGAAAATGGCTGAATTGGGTAGAAATGAAGGTTTATTAAGGTGTGGGAACGCCTTAACAGCAGATCATTTCTGTTTTTTTCTTTTTTTTTTTACTCAATCCTAAACTAAAGCAACATAAATAAAGAAAACAAATCATAAAAGGAAATATTGGGTTGCCATAAACACTTTTGCTTAATGTTGTTGACTTAACATTATCTCCTCATCTCAACCCAGCTCATAGCTCGGTCCGGTCCATCTCGACTTCAACTTGTTTAGCATAAACTTTAATATTAAATGGGAGTGAGAAACTTTTTGATTGACCAAGAATTGCTTTCAGCACAAGGGTTTGTTGTGGAGAAATTTATCCAACTGTGTGTCCTTATCTGTCAAACTCTCTAGCAGCACAAAATCAAATTTATCATGCATAAAATTATCTTACTCGATAGAGTTAGCCATACCAATATGAAAAATAGATTTAGAATTATTCGGATACTTCATGGAGTTTAAAATATTGAAAATAACAATTTTACTATCAAATTCAAGAAATAAGGTATTCGAATCTACATCAATTTTCGTCTTACCTGTTTTCATGAATGTCTACCCAACAAGATAAGAGCAGGGTTAGTAGAACATGCATCATCCATATCAATTACATAAAATCGGCAAGAAAAATAAGATCACTCACTTTCACTATGATATCTTCAATCACACCCTTAGGATATGAATATAATGTCACGCCCCGACTCCCAAGTCTGAACACATGACAACTGTCACGTGATCTAAGAATACATGCAGTCACCAGCACATATCCCAAAACCTCGCAAGACTATAGAAATATTCTCATTCAATCAAATGAAACCAACACATCAAACTTTCAACATTTTTAATAAAATTTAACTTAAGGAAATATGTATATGTAAAATATACAACCGATGAGTCTTGCAAAATGCAGTTGCCAAAATCAGAGTTTCACTTCAAAATTTGTCCTATGATGGGTCCATCTACAGCCTCAAAAATTCACATCTAGGAAGAGCTAATACCAACAAAAGTCCCGATAGCTTTTCCTCAACTGGATCTATCTAATAGAAAGGGGTTGTTGCTATATCTACACGTCCTCTGAAAAAGATAAGAAAAGAAGAGTGAGTATAAAATACTCAATGAGTGAAATGCAATGACATGTTGTGACAGTAAATGAGTGGTGAATGTGGGAATATCAAAGTCACAATTTCTAACAAATCAATTTATAGGTAGTATCAAACAATTTAGATCATTATAAAATAAATGCATCCACAAATTTCTTACTTTCCAAAAATCATGGAATATCCCTAAAGAAAACACTCACGTCCAACGTTTGGCCGAATGTGGATGGAAGCCCACCAAGGGATTTTTAATTCATTCATTTCATAACACTAATTCCTCTTTCCTTGGTATTAACTCGTATCTCACCGGAGTGCTATCCGGATAGTATGACGGGAACGCAGGAGGCCACGTCTATCTCCCTTGCCAAACAAACTCTCAACCATGTCACCCCGTCGGGTCGTTCCGTGGGAGGAATGACTATAATCATTTACCATCACTCGCACCTTCATTTCACAAGCATCCAAATATTTTCAATGTGCCACAAATTCAACAAATGGTTACCAAACCATAACACAATATTCATAGATATAATTTCCAGCAACAATGGCACATATATAGTCACAAATACAGTGGATGCATATATATTCCAAACTCACATTTTTTAGACATTCCACATACACAAATGTTGTAAAAAATTACTTGAAAATCATTTATAAAAGAATTTATAAAAATCATTTTCTGATTCAAAGAACAACAGTCCGTCCACTTACTGTGTTCAGGAGGGTAATCACTCTCAGATTCCTCTACAGTAATAGTCTTGCCACGATCAATCCGTCCAACTCCTAAGGACATTATCAAGTAATAAAAATCATCAATATTTATCTTCAAGTTATCTCAAAATCCCAATAGTCAAAACCTAGTTTTCTCTATCACTTACTGTGACTTATTAGTCTCCAAATCTAAATAAAGAACTGGATTGGTAAACTAGAGAATAGAATAAAAAAATGATTATACTTTATTTCTTGTTTCCAAGAAACCTTTTCCGTTCGGATTACACCAAACCCTAGAGTTTTACTATTCCTTATGACAGCATCTAGATTCTTAAGGTTTTCCAATATCAAAGCTAGAATCTGATTTTGAAGTGCTAGATAAAAAAAATTTTGGAACGTTGAATCTTAGATTTGTTAGTGGATCGATTGAGTTTGGGGGGCAGAAGATAAAAAGGTTTAGAGAGAAAAGTGAAGCCGGGTTATGTGTACCTTCTGGAGTATTAATCTCTACTCCGCTTTTTATTTCCAACATATTTTCTCATATCTACCAAATAACCCTTGTTCACCCCTAATTTACATAATTACCCAATATGTCTTCTTGGGTTACTGAAACAGCCAACCCAATAAGTTTAAGTGCTCATGGTTCTGTCCGGATGATAACATATGCCTGGTGAAGAATAAAAGTGGGGGAAATGAAAGATAAAATCTATCGAAGGCAAAATAAAAATTTGGGATTGTTTGAAGAAATTAGTATATAATATAAATGATGCATTATAACAGTAAAGACTTTGAGTGGCAAGATTGTAGCATATCCTTTCTTTTAGACTTGGTGGACCATAGATCAATTCTCCAAGGATGCAAGGGATGGCCAGCATTTTTAAGGAAATGGAAATTTGTATGTGCACCAATGAGGGTAGTGTATTGAGCCTACAAGTCATGTGTATGGCAGGATGTAAATAACCGATAGAACAATTTGTGTATATACCGATGGGAAGGTTCAAATATCCAAACGAAGGAGTTTCACAATATTATTACCGATCAGCTATTTCAAAATCAATATCGAAGAATATTGCTAACCAAGACTAACAAGGAAAATTAAATTAAAATAAAATAAAATAAAATAAAAATTGAAGGCAAAGCATTCACTTGTCGAAGTTTAACCGAACATAAAATTTGAAAAGTTGACCGAACGGGATATTAAAAGGAATGCTAGATATGGGCACCGATAGGGAAAGTGAAGGAAATGTTGAACAGTGAATTTCACAATGAAATGTACTGATAAGATTTCAATAAAGTGTTGACCGATAAGGATGGAACATTTGTTCGGTAGAAATTTAGGAAAATAATTATCGATAGACAATTGCCGATAGTCTGAAACAAGTGAATGGTAACATACCGAGAGGTAAGATTTTGGTAGATTAACATAGTACCAAAAAACTATCTTGAAATGACTACCGATGAGATTTCCAAAACACTTATTGGTGCAAATATTTACTATCAAAGATGTAAGTGAATAGTAATATACTGAATGGTATAAGAAAATTGAGTGTACCGATGGGTATATATAAAATTATAAAAATTATGAAAAATGATCTGTCAACTCAACTCTACAATATACAACAAATTTGTAACTTCACTTTACACCAAGGAAATAGTAAACCACTAAGAACTGGTCACTATCGACTACCGATCAGAAAAATCAAAATTTGAATAATTTGTTTACTACACACTAAAACCTCACCGAACAGGTAAATTCTCTTACAAGTGTCAAATTCCATCAAAGGCTGATCACCGAATACTCAATTAACTAATGACTTACTGATCAGAAACTTTAAAATTTAGAAACTATCGATCAAGTATCTCCAAGGGTTTTCCAGACAACTCAAAGAGTAGAAATTTACACTTATATCTAACTTTAGCATTTTCCACCATTTTACAAAAAATAAAAATTCTAAATAAGTCACTTAGAGTACAAATCAAAAATCCAGACTTATCCGGTGTTACATATGACATTTCAGCTAATTGAATTATCACTTTTGTCTCTTTCAAAGGTCCTATATTCAAATCCTTAGAAACAAATAAAGATATAACAATTATCACTATTCCTAGATCAAGCTTGGCCTTTTCTAAAAATTTAGTACTAATCATATAAGATATCATAAACATACTGAGATCTTTATATTTCAGTGGCAACTTTTTTTGGATGATTGTTGAAACATTTTCACTAACTACAACTCTATAATCATTTTTTAACCTTAACTTCTTAGTGTATAATTTCTTAAGAATCTTAGCATACCTAGGCACTTGTCTTGTTGCTTCCAAGAGTAAGATATTGATCTCTACCCTGAGAGTTTCTAAGATCTCTTTCGCTTCTTCTTTCCTTGATTGTGCCAACCTGCTAAGAAAAGATGGTGGAATCATTATCTTGGGTTTTGAATTAAATTCATTATTTATTTTCTTAGTTGAAGTATCCAAAATTATTGACTTTTCTTCACTTTTGGTTGCCCTTTTTGCTTCAACTTTTTGATATAGTACCTCGCACCTTCTTCCACTTCTAAGAGTCATGGCACTAATGTTCTCCCTCAGATTAATTTTAACTTGAGATGGCAGTTTTCCTTGACTAGTTTCGATTTTGTTCATTGTCTTCAATCATGACACTTGGGTGCCAAGATTCTGCACACTTACTTTTATTTCTTATTGAAATTTTTGTATGTCCTGCATAAAATCTTTCATAATATCTTCAAATGATGGAGCTTGGCTTTGTAGGTGTTGCGGCTGAAAGGGTGGTCTTCTATAAGATTGTTGCAAAAATCCTTATGGTCTAGCCCTTGGATGGTCTCTCCAACTTTGATTGTAAGTGTTGGAGTAAGGATTGTATTTTCTTTGGTGTTGTCCTGAAAACCCACCTACAATATTCAATTATTCGTTAGAATCCTCTTAAAGTGTAGGGCACATGTCCGTTGGGTAACTCATATTTGAGCAAATTCCACAAACTTCAACTTGTTGCACCTATCCTACAACCAACCTTCCACAATAGAAGTTAGGGAATCTAGGAAGAAATGTAAACCTCATTGACTCTTTTCAGAGGATCTTACCTCCCTTCAAATTGCTGCGTGTTTGTTGCCATGTAGGAGATCAAATTTCGTGCCTCTTCGGGTGTTTTGTTCATCATTGCACCATCACTTGCTACATCAATTATATTCTTCTCCAATGATAAAAGGCCTTCATAAAAGTATTGGAAGAGTAATTGTTTGGAAATTTGATATTGTGGGCAATTTGTGCAAAATTGTTTGAATCTTTCCCAATATTCATATAAAGTTTTCCCACTAAATTGTCTTATATCATAAATTTCCTTTCGAATGTTTGCTACATGAGAAATTGGGAAATTTTTCTTTAAAAAAGATCTTTTTAAATCATTCCAATTATTAATAGAATTAGAAGGTAGATAAAATAATCAATGTTTAGCTTTATGTACCTAAGAGAATAGAAAAATGCTTTCTTCAATTGCTCATCGAATACCCCTTATGGCTTCATGATGGAACACACGATATGAAACTCCTTAAGGTGTTTGTTGGGGTCTTCTCCATAAGTCCATGAAATTTAGGAAGTGATTGAATAAGTCCAAATTTCAATTCAAATGGAGTTTCAATTTTAGAAAGATTAATACACAAAGACTGTTGATTAACATCGGGTGTAGCTAATTCTCTAGTAGCCATGGTATTGTCCTTGATGTGTTACCCTCATTGTCAATTGTTTGGTCCTGCAAGTCCTCATCTAAAGTTATTTCACGCAATAAAGATATGAGTTGTTTTGTTTGCTTGGTTTCTTTTGTAAGTCGCCGAGCTGTTTTCTCAATTTTTGGGTCAAACACAAGTTCGCTTGTCCGAGAAGAACGGTGTATATACCAGAAATAAAAAGAGAAAAAAAAATCTCTTGACAACTTCTTTCCCGGCAACAATGTCAAAATTTGGTGGGTGTCAAACTAATAAAAATAAAGATACCTATTTCACAAAAGATAAGTTTATGGTGAGTAGAGTCGTATCCACAGGGAAGAGGCAGGTTTATCTTTTTTAATAAAAATAAATAAAATTGAAAATAAAAAAAAAATGAACATGGGGGTTTTGATTTTTAACTAAAACTAATGAATCAATCTAACAACAAAATAACTATCCAAAGTAAATAATCGAACAATTCAAAAATAAAGAAATAAAATTTAAATGGGAAATCAACTTCTAGGCAAATGAATTATTTCTATCTTGATGTATTCGATTGATCATTGATACAAAATTACTTAACATCATGCAAATAAATTGATTATAACTGTTAAATAGCATAAAACGACCAACCACTTCTTGTTTTTTAGATAATTAAGGTACCATCATTAATTATTTCCCTAATCGAAAGACAATTCAAGAGACTCTAGTTAGATTTAGTATTTTGAGAATTTTAAAATTTAGAGAGATCCAATTTTAATCAATAAATTTCAATTTGAATTCATTTGGATTAGATTATCTAATCTCTTTGTATAAGTTAAATCACCTGCGAGACCATAAAACTATATCAATCACCACGTTATTAGAGACAAACAAATCTTATTGTTTTTAAATGGTTTTAAATTATTCTAGAGTTATTAAATATAGATCTATATTTAATAAAGTTAAAACAATCATAAATATTAAGGAATAGAGACTAAATCAATATTTACGAATTATTGAACAAATAACCTCATTTAGATTTCATAATTTTCATCCATTAAGATTTCAATAATTTTTTGACTAAAAAATTAATTTAGAATAAAGGCATGGTAGAAGAAAAACTCACAAATAAAACTATTATTACTATAGAAAAAAAAAATGTTGGAACAAGAACTAAAAGGGGGCAGCCGTCCAGCAGCAGGAGGAAAAAGAAAAATAAGAAGAAATGTGTATGAATGTCCCTCCTGTGTGATCTAAGTACCCTAAATGAAAACAATTGTTTCCAAAAGTCTAAACAACTTTCTCCTTACTACCTCCCTAAGATTAAGGGATTCCCCCATCCTTTTTTCTTCCCATTCTCTTTTTACTGAAGGTAAAATCCTTGTAGCCATAAGTTGACAAAATAAGAAAGGAATGAGGATTTCTAAATGTCTCTACAATTTATAAATTAACTAAAAATACAAAAATACAAAGTCTAAGATTTCCAAAATTCCAACATCTAAATAAAAAAAAAAAAAAAAAATCTTCAGCTTTCAGATTTAGTCCAACGCCTCATTGAGTGTATAATTAGAAAAAGAAACTTGCTGCAATGAATCTTTCATAATTTCTTGCACAACCCATTTTGAAATCAACATGCCCATGTGCTATTGAATGTGTATTTCTGTTCAGATTTTTTTTTTTTTTTTTTTTTTTTGCTTGCAAAGTCACCAATTTAGCTCATTTTCTCTATTTTTCTTCATGAATATCCTCTATCAATTCTAACACATCAAATGGCTAAAATTAGTGCAACATTTACTCAAAAATAATGTAAAAGAAATCCTCAATAGTACACTAATTTTATCCCTATCAACTTCTAAGAATTCTTTTTCTTTTTTTTTGGGTTAGAAGTGGTCCAATTCAAATATACTACATAGTAAGTGAAGAAAGACAACGTTTCACATATAAGAATTTGGAAACTATATTGTATGATGTACAAGTTTTTTTTCTTTCTTTTTTTTTTCCTAACTTGATCATTGATATTTGGATTATTTGAATAATTCGATTTGAATATTGTAGGATTTAATCTAGGAAGGTTATTTTTCATTTTCAAGATTCGAATTTGAGATTTTTGTTAAGAAACTTAGTATTTTGTCATTAAATTTATAGAATATTAGTAAATTTTATCACTTTTATAAATATAAGGGATTGTGTTAACGTTATGGTTCAAAAGAGATTAATAAAAGAAGGGATATTTGAAGGGGTTTATACATCATGAGTGGGAATGTGAGTCATCTATTGATAACTGCTTATGGGATTTAGAGTGTTATTAAAAGATATCAGTGCATTGTATGCTATGATTTTGAAGTTAGTATAGATTTGAAAGAATATAATTAATTTATGAGAATTGTCATGGATAGTGGTTCTGAGAAGAATTAATTATTTGATTGGTTATAATAATTGAATGGTACGCAATAAAAAAATAAAAAATATATGAATATGAAAAATGGATGGATTTGGTTATAATACCATGCCAAAGAATATTAGAAACAATATAAAAATATTAAAACTTAATATTCCATTATTTCAATAAATTATTATTATAAGTTCAGTTTATATGGAAAATATATTGTCACAAATATAAAAATAATTATTTAAAAATAACAAATGCATCAAAATTAAATTAATAATTGATTTGATTTTGATATATAATATATTTGCTAATATTTCCTCAAATTTAATGTGATATAAATACGATAAGTATAGATTGAAGAGTAGTATTTCCAGAACGGACCATTGGTTTTCTGGAGGCGTGAGTAGACGTGTACTGAAAAGTAACTTTTTTAGAACAAACTGTGTCTTTTGAAGGTGCATGCGGACATGTACTGATATCATGATAAAAATATAAAAAAGAATATGACTATAAAAGACGCATGCAGATGATTATGATACCATGTTAAAAAATATTGAAGCAATATAAAATATTAAAATTTAATACTTCATTATCTCAATAAATTGTTATAATAAGTTAGATTTATATAAAAAAAATCTATTATCATAAATATAAAAACAGTTATTATAAATATATGAATTTAAAAATTAAAAAAAAATAAATATGTATCAAAATCAAATCGATAAATATATGATACATTTTCTAACACTAAAAATGGACAATGATCATGAATGAAAGCATATTAATCAAATCTCATAAGATATTGTGCTTTGTATTTTATTGATTTCTTCTGCACATGAATAAAACAATTTTCTCCAACTTACCACAAAAGGGCTCTTAGATTAAAGATTATCCTTGATTAAACAAATAAAAATAAAATAAAATAAAAACAAGGGTTTTATCTAGATCCTCTTTTTGACAAAACAATTAGCTTTCACTTATCAAACTCATGTAGATGTAATGATAGAATACTATACTTTTTTAATCAAAAATCTCAGATTCGAGTCATAAAAATAAAGAAATAAGATTTATGAGAGTTAACCTCTGTCTCACAATACTCGGATTGAGCTAGTCAAGTAAAATCAATATTTTGAAATTCGAATTGGAGTGCGAGTCGATTACACCAAGAGGTCAATAGTCACTGAATCAAATCAATCGGATCGAATAAAAAAATCAAATGATGTCATCATAAAATTATAAATAAATTTAAACTATAATAAATAAAGGCATCAATTGTATGCGGCCTAGTGGTGTAGGTTACGCATTCTTTCAATTTTGTTCTCACGTTTCAGTTCAATTTGATTTTTTTGGTTTAACCTGGATTTTGATAGGTCTTTCAAAAATCGGTTCTGTAAAAAAAATCGGATCGGCTTTTGATCCGATTTCTTATCGGATCAGTCAGATCAACCAGTTTAGTTTGGATTTCAAAATATTGAATAAAATTTGAATACCGATACCGGAAATATATATATATATAAAAAGAAAGAAACATTAACTTTGACTTGACCCGAGAGCTACCTTAGAAAGTGACATGACCTTACCCAGTTTCAATGTGAAGAAGCCAAAAGGTTCTGTGTTCTGAACTACCATTAAATGTATTATTAAAAGAAAAGAAGTAAGAACGAACGAGTTTCTAGTGTCTTAAAAGCCAGTGAATAGCATTATATAGGTAGATGAATATTGAGTACGTTCAGTCTGTGTGCACCTGTCTGTCATAAAACAATCAATCATACTAATAATTTACGTACATGTCAAAGTCCTGCCCTGCACAGCTCATATTATTCATGATTTGTGCTAATGGGGTTTGTTGTACTCTTTTGGTTCTTGATTCTTTCCTAAATTGTCGTTAAATTGTTTTCTTCCTGTTCCCAACCTTAATGTCTATGAACTGCCATTTAGATATGAATTCTAGTACCAAATATCCATTGCACTTTGATGGATATTTCTTGTTCTCTCTCTCTCTCTCTCTCGTTCCTCCATAATAACTTGGAGGTACCCTTTCTCCTCGTAAGCCGGTAAAGGAACGTGTATTAGCTAGAGAAACTCCTAATTGATCTTATAGTACGAGTCTTCTATGCTAAAGTATTTCCTTTAGCTATCATGATAGGTTAAAATGATGAAAAACTCTATGGTTTCCTACATATTTATACCCATTGGGTTAATATTATCATTCAAAAGTTTAATATTATTATAAAAACAACTCAAAACTCAATTATTATTACTTAAAAATCTAATATTTATGTTCAAAATTTATAATAATACTAGATTTTCTAACGATAATATTAGGGGTTTTCAAATGGTAATTTACAATTTGTTTAAACAGAGAGTTTTGATAAGAAAAAAAAAAATGAAAGGTGAAGGTTTTTAAAATACTCACTCACGTTTGATAAAATATTTAATTAAAGAAAAAAGTTTTGGAGAGTTGCTATGAAACCCTCTAAATATAATTTTTCAATTCTATCAAATAGATAAATTTTGGAGGAAATAAATTCTCTTTTAAAATTATAAACGCTAAATTCACTTTTATATCATTTATTTTAAAAATCCAATAAAAAACAAAAAGAATAAAATAGTAAATTTATACATTTTTTAATTATATTCTATTATTTTCCCTCGTTTAGCCAAATATAATTTCTAATTTTATTTTCACTTTTCTCCCTCTCTGATTTTTAATTTTACCTACCTTTTCTTTCCTATCAGTTCTCTTCCTTTCGTATACCTTCCAATAATTTAATAGCAAACATTCATAACTATATATTGATATCTATCTTAATTGTAATAATTCTCGAAATAACTCTATTATAACTTGGACTGCACGCCATGAGTTTAAATTACAAAATTAACGCCTTCTTTTAAGCTATTTTTAAAGGGCGCTGATTGGATGGACCTCTTCCAGCTAAATGCATTTTAAGAGGATAAGTATACCAACTACTTCCAGAAAAAATAAAATTCATTATGATCTTGCCAGCTCATATAGATATATAGGTTTTCTTAACTAACGGGCAATTAGATTAATAGATAAAAGTTTTAGATTTTTTAACTAAATAGTGAATTCAAAACTTAAAAATATAGAAAATTACGTTGAGAGAGCTCTCTCAAATTGGACTCGATGATGTTCGAATCAGATTAATCAAAATATGATTTCGGATATCAATTCTTATATAATATATATATATTTATACACACACACATAGGTTTTTTCACTACAAGAGAACAGCGCATCAACAACGGAATTCAGCGAGGGAAAAAAATCCGTCGCTAATAGCGACAGAATAGTGAAGGATTACCGATGGATTTCAAATAGGAAAAACTTCAAACTTACCGAGAACTCAGCGACGGAATTAGTGATGTACTTAGCAACAGAAATTATCCGTCGCTAAATCTGTCGGCAAAACATCACATTAATACGTGGGCACAGAATAGCGATGAATTAACGACGGTATTTCGAGGGAATTACTGACGGATATGTTCCATTGCTAATCCGTCGCTGTATCCTCGTAGAGTTAAAAAAAAAAAAAAAAAAAAAAAAAAAAAAAAAAAAGGTCGAAGCCCTTCATTCGTGTGACTATCTCTTGTGCTCCCTTCCCTCGCCTTACTGTCTTGGATGCTCGCCGCCTCTCCTCAGTAGGCTAATCAACCTACTCGGATCGTCGCCGTAGCTGTCCATAGCCGTCCACCATTTTTAGGTTCATCTCTCTCTCTCTCTCTCTCTCTCTCTCAGATTAGGGGTTTTAAGTGCTGTGAGGAATGTTTAGCGGCTCTAGATTGGTTTTGGGACTTGTCCAATTGTATTTGAATTGGACCTTTTTCATGTGAAAGGGAAACCCATCATCTTTGGTTACGCGTCTACATCATCTTTGGTTGTTAGGGTTTGTTTGTCTGATGTCCCAAATAGTGCCAAGCGTAATCTAATTCTCAAATATTGTTTTTTTTTTTTTGTTGTTAGGGTTTGTTTGTCTGATTCAATCTTGATTGCTTTGAAAAATATGTTGTAATCTAATAATTATCTTAAAGTTAGACATAGGATTCTGTTGAAGACACTTTTAATTAGGGTTTGTTCAGTTTTCAACGTAAATTTAGTTGAATTTTAAAGCAATTCACAATTCTCACAATTATCTCTAAATTGCTTTAAGGACAGCAGATATCAGGATGTGATAACTAATTATAAGAGATACAACTAATGCAAGCTGAAGGGAGAACTGCAGTCCAGAGTGCAACAGTACATGTATGTACTCTATCATTTTTATTTATTAACACACTTGAATATTTTCATTTATTTTTGTTGCAAAACTAGTGCTTGCATGAATTATAACTTTTATATATTTTCATGTTAAGCATTTGCAGTAGGAAATTGTCTTTGGGTTTTAAATTTATTTCCAAAAGACCCACAGATTTTTCTCACGCATAAATTTTAAATTTATTTTAATTATATTTTTTCTAAATACTAATTTTTGAATATACAAATTAATTTTCTCATAAGAAAATAAATACATAATGCACTGCATGAAATGATTTTAACTATATTAGGAAGTGTTTATTTGGAAAGAATACATATTTCTTCTCTAGTAGATTAATCACGAGAGTAAGAAATTAAGAATTAATACAATTCCACAAGATTTACCCCGTGTTCGGTCCTGATCAAGGGGCAACTCAAACGCTATGTGAGTATTCATACGCAAGAAAAGCTCCAAGGCCACGCTCGGCAAGTGGTGGCCTTTCGACGTTTACGTTATGGGATACATGCATGATGTGTTCATCTGTTATCATCATGCATGGCAACCATGGCATGAATTCTGATTGGTCAGAAAAACGAAGGCACGCCATTTTATCTTCTTCGGGGGTTCAACTCTGGATTATCGTCCCTCAATTACATTTTTGCCCTCCATACCATACCCACTGTGATTTCATATCTTTTAAAATTTATATTTTTTTGAGCACCATTTTACATGACCTAATTTCAACCATTAACCAAACTCTCTTTGAGATAACGGAAAAATGTTATACTCTCTTAATTATTAATCTTGAATTCGAGTTATGAGAATAGAAAAATAAAATTTGAGAGAATCAATCTTTTATGAATTTATAGTACTTAGATCGAATTGGTCAGGTAAAATCAAAATACGAGTTAATAATTAAAAAAAAAATCCGCTCAACTATTAAGAGGTCATTTATTTTTATGTCTGATTTAAAATGGGCCCTTTCTAATTGAGATAAGTTGGCTTTTACTATTTATTCATAATGCTACTGTTTAAATTTTTAATATTACTCCAAAATTTGAGCAATATTTACTTCTAAGTTTTATTTTTTTTAATTTATTTAAACGAACTATTTTAAGTCAAATCTAAATTTAAAATGAAACTTTAATAAATCACTCAAAATTAAGGTTTTTAAACAAATTTACTCACGTTTATACTTCAATTTCAGCTTATTTGATAAATGAGTTTATATACATACTGAATTTTATTTTAATAAAATAAATGAAACGAAACAATGAATTGCTCATAAATTGTATTTTAGCCACTGATATAATTTTTTTCTCATGAATTTCGATTTTTTTTTTTTTTGGATCCAGATTTCAAAATTGATTCTTTTATGATTTAAATTGTTTATGCTAGAAAAGTTATGTTATAAAAAATTAGAGTACAAGTTTGGAGTATAATATTAAGATTAAAATTTAATATTACCATATAAAACTACAATTTATTATTATTTTTTAGGTACTGCATGTAGAAACTTTGTTAAGAAAAATTAAATAATTATCTCAACACAATCATAAGTTAAAATCGCAATCATAACTTCAAATTTTCAAAAGAATCTCCACATTCGTTTCTCCTATGGCTCATAGCCACAGACATCGAGTAGATGAGAACGATGATGATGTCTTTCTGCTTTATTTCGTGGAACTAAACTAAACGTGACACTCGTATTTTATAGCGTTGTGA
Source organism: Dillenia turbinata (assembly GCA_037126225.1). Classification (NCBI taxonomy): domain Eukaryota; kingdom Viridiplantae; phylum Streptophyta; class Magnoliopsida; order Dilleniales; family Dilleniaceae; genus Dillenia; species Dillenia turbinata. The sequence continues at coordinate 9,835,365 of JBAMMX010000020.1, forward strand.
TGATAATTAGAAAGTTCTATTGAAAATGGTTTCTTGATTTAAATATTCTGTTCACTAAAAATAAAAATGAAAATGAAATAACTATGGGATTCAATTCCACAAGTCAACTTAATCAATATCAAGATTGTGAAATTTCATTTTCCTCCTTTTCTTTCCCCTTTTTTTTCCCTTCTTGTAATGTCTTTGGGTTTTTGTCATGTACCTAAATTATGCTTTAATAGGAAGTTCCAGACTTTTCTAGTAGAATTTTTGCATTCTTCATCAATGATCAATTGTGTGTGAGAAAGAGGAAATCAATAGAGAAAGATTTGAACTCGAGGCCTCTAAAAAAAGGGAAATAGTACCAACTAAAGTGTAACTCATAGCCCTCTTTAATCATATTTAGAAGTTAATACACTTGTTTAGCAAGATTTTTTGTCACTATGAATATATTATAAAAATTACCACTAGACATTTTATTTGTGAAAATATGTTTAGAGCTTTTTTGAGTAAGATAAAAGAGCTTAAATCAACATAAGAACCAATTAATATAGAACACACAACTTGATGGGACCCTATTCAAAAAGACTCAATACGAAAGGCGTCTAATAGTCAATATAAGATTTGTGATTCTATATGCTTAATATGCTTAAACACAAATGGGACTCTGTCGTCCCGCTCTATTGATGGGATCTATCTCCCTAAATGAGCCATGTCGCCCCGACTCATTAAGAGGATCTGTTATTTGTGTTATTCTATTCGCTGTTCGGCTAACTCTTGATGAGGCATGCGCCATCGATCCATAAGCGCATTTGTTTAGATCGAATGGTAATCCCATTCCATCTAGCAAATTACCATCGAACACTTAGGGAACCATCCACTTCGACTTCTAAATGGTAATACTCAACCGAATATCACCTTAGTCAGGTTTCCTATCTCAGAGTGAGACATTTCTCCTGAATAAAGAAGAAAACCGTGGAGAATCTAATCATTCAAGGAAAGAATCACCTCGTATAATTAAATTTCTTAAATGATAACAATCTCAAATCTCTAATATTTGAATTCCAAAATTTTCGGATCTCCCTGTAAGAAAATTAAAGTTGTAACGCCTCGAATGCACACGGCCCTTACGATACTCCCTATAAAAGCTTTCGGTACATCACCACCAGGTAAGTTCTCAGGACTAGACACTCAACACACAAATCACAGGGAAACCCGTCCCTCCATTTTCTCTCAGTCTGTTTCATTCTCTCTTGAAAACAGCTCTTTCTGTTTTGAACGTCAGAACCTCCCCGCCGGAACACCCTCCGGCGGTTTTCTGTAGGTTTCAAGTCTCTTCATCGAACACCCGTTCAAGTCATAAGAAATCGAATCTGTGGAGTTAAAACTCACCTCCAACACAATTAATTATGTTCTCTCATAGGTCTAACAAGGATCAAAATTCCAATAATCCAAGATCCACAAAACCTATTGTTTTAATTAATCTATTACTTGCTTGTGATAATGCCCAGAAATGGTAAAAAATATTTTCACCCTTTCGCTTCGCAAATTAAAAGAAAAAAGGAAAAACTCTTTGAATTCAAAATTTTCACGTGAATAAGAAAATAAAAGAACTAAATGATGCATCATGCTTTGCAAGTTGGAGGTCTAAATAAATATGACATTGAAGGATAATAACTTTGTCTGAGTGCTACATGACAATGAAGAGTTACTTGACAAAGTCAATCATCATCTTCATCAATACATCTGTTTGTGAAATAAGGTTTACATTATAAATGTGTTATCACTTTTCGAAGAAGAATTGGAGGTCCCCTCCTCAAAGAAAAGGGAAAAGAGAAAGGACCATTTCATGCTCAAAACCACACCAAAACTTTCAAAAACCATGTAAAACATCAAGCATTTGAAATTATCCCCTGCCTAGTTGTATATTCCGACATATGGATTTGGCCCGCTACCGAAATTTAAAGGAAACTATCTCTCCAACCTTTTTGGCACGCTGAGAAATCAAGAAAAATGAAACAATTTGCGAGTCAAAACGAATCTATTATGATAATCATTATTAATGCCAAAAAAAAGTTTAATAGATTTAGCATTTCAAAAGCAGGAAGCAATATCTATGAAATTGGTGAGGCAATGGAAGACAATTGTCTCCCATTGCAAATTGAGCTTAGGGAGACGGAGACATGAACTAAGATGGTCATGAGTGAGAGAGAGAGAGAGATGGATGAGAGATTAATATGGTCCCTCTACAAGTTGGACAAAGGAGGAGACGTCATTGTTTAAACTCAAAGATGAGAAGAGAGACATTATTGGATGTTAATGAAAATTTCAGAAGCTCTGCAACACTGTGTCTCGTCATCCCCATCATTTCTTTTTCATTTTTCTTTTGCTACTTTGCAGAGAGAGAGAGAGAGAGAGAGAAGCTTAAAGACAAAGAAAATGACAAGTCGTATGCAAAAAAAAAAAAAAAAAAAAAAAAAAAAAGAACTCTTCTTGTTATCCCTCTTTCACACAATTGATAAACCTTGGTTCTATATTAATTAAAAAAACCTTATTTTCATCTAATTTATTTTTGTGATGTTTAAAAGCTTCAAAGTTAAAAAATCTTGGGAAGAACTGGTTGTGCCATTTTGGCTTTCCTTGTAAAAAGATAGAGAGAGAGAGAGCCCTAACTTAAAAAGCTAAGGCTTTTGCTTCAACAGATTTTCTTTTCAATTATTGCTGCAATTACAAGTACTATACCTACAACAAAAAATTCAAAATTTTCTTGTTGAAGAGATTCTTCTTTTAATTGCAAAGGTCAGTCCATTATCCTCTCTCTCTCTCTCTCTAAAAGAAAATTTACCCCCTTCTTTTGTGTTTCTGACTCGAGCTGATTTCTTTTTACTTTGTTCTCAAAAACTTTTTTGAGATATTAACATGCTGTTTTTCACTAATCAAGAAGTGAAAATTGTGACTTTGTTTGCTTATATTGTGTTTTTGAATGCCCCCATCATCCATGACTTTGTAAATATATAGAGTGAAAAAGGCAATGCTGGAAATTCTCTCACAAAATCATGAGTTATAGGCTTATGATACTGTACATCGAAAACAACTGCTTTTTTTCTCAAACATGATTTGTTCTCTCTCTCTCTCTCTCTCAATTTTCTTCTAGTCTAATCAATTCTTGTTTCTTTGAACTCTCAAATTGCAGCAGTCTACCAGAACAAGACCGACATGAATTCAACCTCTTTATCTTAATAAAAATGACCTTCTATGCCGGTTTACATGCATTTTAGGATAAGCAAGTTCATATTTTAATTGAATAAAAAAAAGACCATAGTCTTATCCTAAGAAATGCAATTCACAGGAGAAAAATGGTGAGTTTTTCATGACCTACGTGGACCATATTTTCCTGCATTGGCCTTTTAGACTTTGACATCTAACAAAATTGTCTAATACCTAGGATACACAATCATATTTTCACCATGAAATGGTATTTTTTCTATTTCCTGTATTATGTCCGTCATCTCTATAAGGCAAAATAGCACAATTCAAGAGCATTTGGGCAATCTAAGGATGTGAGATGCAATCTATGATATGTGCGTGTGGGGGTGGGGTGGGTTGGGGGGTTTATATATTTGCAAGAGAATGCGGTAAGAAGCAATCATCATCGGCGTGCAACTCTTTGGATCCAAGTTGCTCCATGCAAATCTCACTGCCAAAACAAGGGGCCGGGTTTGTGTGTGGTCCTATGCGCGTATACGAAGGGCAGATGCTTTGCAGAACCTATGGGGGAGGATTTTGGTCCCTCACTCTATAAGGGTAGAAGGGCTGCACTCCCTATCTACATCTCATCCCTCTTCTCAATACCACATCTTGGGGAAGAACCAAACATGCCCTCTCTCTAACTTATCTACTTGTTTCACATCTTTTCACATGTGAATACCTAAATCCAAGTCTTAGTTATTACCATTAAAAATAATCTCTCTTCATGTCAAGATCTTGCAAATTTTATCTCACCCACCAATATGTATAGAAAGCAAAATATTTTTCACTCTTTTCTCTTTCTCTTTCTTTTCTCCCTGATTTTAAATGTTTGCGTGTATCGTATAAGAAAATTTATTTTTATAAAGCTCTATAGTTGATCATGCCCATAAAGCATATCGCTATCCTTTTCCTGTATGGAAATATTGGATGGTCCCGCATGGCATTTTCTCCTTGCTTATTTCTCTTGTAGGTGGTATGAACAAATTGATGAAAACGTTGTTACTAGGGTCGTCAATTTGTAGCGTCGAGTTGCACATATGCCACATGGTTGAGGATACTCCACACCTTTTTCTCTTTTTCATCACGCAATATGGTGTGGTTGGATTTTCGTATCTTCCTTTTCCATAATTATAACTTCTTTGAGAAGTTTTTGTTCTTCTCAAAGAAATTAGGTTTTAATACTTTGGAACCCCACCCCTCCTTCAATGTTTAGTTGAAAACTCAAGTGCCAAACTTGAATGAGGGCATTTTTCCCATTGAAGTATACCCACCCACCTTCATCCTCTCTTCTTATCCCGAAGATCAAGAAATCAAGATAATTCAAACACTGCAATAAGCCTAAGGCTCACCGGCGGATGTAAGTATCAATATATCATGAATGAATTTCATGTCAAATTTATCTATATCTTCTATTTCCATGAATCTTTCTTTTTCATCAAGATTTTCTTTTTTCAAATGAGGTTTTTCTGAGAAAAACAAATGTAAGGGACTGATGAATTCGGTCTCAAGATTAGCAGGCAATTTTTTTTTCTAGATTTTATTAATTCAATGTGGCTTTAATCACATCTTATCTTTGTTGTGATAGAGTCACAAAGAGATTCAAATTGAATTTATGTTTTAGGAGTAATAATGAATTTAATTAAGGAAAGATTTTTGCAGGAAAAAATTATCCACTTTTTTTTGTGATTTTCGACTTATATTACATGCAAGTTAATTTCTTCTCTCCTTTGCTACTAATTAATAGCTAAAGTAGAAGAAAAATGAAAATTTTTTATACTTAGAAGATGTATAGGTATGTGCAAGGACAGGAAGAGCTTACTCTTTCATTCTATTCTACCTATTGAGAATATTTTTTCAATTTTCCTTGCCTTAAAAATTTATATGATAAAAATTTTTAATTTTGCCAAAAGCCTAGTATTTCTTTATCCTCACATTTCTATTTTGGGATGATTAGATACTTTGCCCCTCAATGATGAGTGAAAGATGAAAACAAGTTCAAAAGAAAAGGGTCCTGATGCAAAGCAAGAGGCAGATAACTTCAATGATAGCTTGTTGAAGGCAGCATCTAGCTCAAGACAATGGTCTTCCGGATCCAAGAATCCAAGAATTGTGTGCGTCTCACGTTTCTTTGGAGGAAAAGATAGACATAGCAAGGTTTGCACCATAAAAGGATTGAGAGACCGAAGAATTAGGCTCTCCGTGCCCACAGCAATCCAATTATATGATCTGCAAGACAAGCTTGGACTTAGCCAACCTAGCAAGGTCATAGATTGGCTTCTTGATGCTTCCAAGGATGATATCAATAAGCTCCCTCCGCTCCAAATACCACAGGAGAATTTAGGTCAGTTCAATGTTGAACCAAAGCTAGTATCACAACATGCAGCAAGTGGTTCTCAATCTTCTCTTGCTCCTCCTTCCTTCTTCAATGCAAATCAATCTCTACAATCTAGCAAGGAAGCAATTCATGAGATCACAAACAACATTGTTGGAAATGATCAAACAACGATGTTGGGGAAGCCCAAGTATTGGGAGAATCTTAGCAGCGGTTTGAGAGCAAGCAATATGGAAACCTTGCAAGGAGAAATTGTTGGAGGAAAATACAAGTTGGACAAAAGATCCAATGAGCAAGAAATCAATCAAAAAGGGCTTGGCGGGTGTAGTAGCACACATGTTTCAGCTCAAAATTTCTTCCCATTAGCCAATTCTTCATCTTTGCCTAGCATGTTCAACAATGCCAAGCTTTACAACTCATACGACCATTGGGATCCATCAAGTTTATCACTGTCCCAATCTGGAAGCCAAAAGGAAGATCTCAATAGTAACAATTTTGGAAGATCAATGCTATCCTCCTTGACTCCTTTATCTGCATCACAATTCTGTTTTAGTCCGACTGCAGCCACTCCCACACATTTTCCTCCTTATCCTCCATATCTAGTACAACCTAATTCGGAGAGTGAACCCAAACAAGTCAATCATTTACAACTCTTGAACCCGAACCCACATCCGATTTTACCAAATTCTCTCATGTCAAACTTTCATTCATCTAGTTCAATAATGAAATCACTTGCACTCAATGCAAATCACAGGTCTCTCTCTCAAAACAATAACACTGAAAACCGACCGATGGACAAACAGAGCCTTGGTTCCTAATGGCTCCTCATTGTTAAGGTTCAAGCAGTGCCATGCCTTTCCAAAGCCATTGCATAGGATGAAATATGACAATGAAGCTTTTGCAAAAGGCTGCCATTTGAAAAAGTTCTAATTGCGAGGAGGAAAACCTCAGCTGCCATTAATGGACTTTGCTTCATACATCATATTGCAGAAGGCAGGCAATCACAAATAACCATGTTTGAGAACTTGCCTTGCTTTCTGAATATTTTCCTCCATGCAGGTAAGGCTTTTTCACATACTATTTCTTTCCTAATGTTTTTTTTTTTTTTTTGAAATTTTGCATTTTCTTAGCCTAATAAAACTTGGATTACTTGATCACAAACTTATGTTAGGAGGATTCAATACATGGGAAATTGTTGTTTTCCACAAACTTACATTTACTGAATGAAATCGAAATAGAGTCTACGATATTGTTGGTGGGTTGCTTATGAAGTTCTATAAGTGTTTCTTTCTTTATGATTGCGTAAAGCCCAAAATCTTGAATGTGCATTTAACTCTTTAACCATGGAGATCATGCCCCAAAAAAAAATGATAGATACTCCCCAAGCTCTGTTGCAGTACTCAATTACCTTCTATACTTTCAAAATTAAAATTAATCTCCCAAATAAATGGATGAGTAGAGTTCTTCGCCAAATTTCAAACTTCTTTGGGTTTATAATTTGGAAAAATTTATCAAATTCGACCCTCGAACTACATTTTTCATAAGAATTTCACATCCTACCTAGCTTTTATGAAGTCTTTATTTGTGAAGATTTTTACTTGTGTGAATCATAGCATTCCAATGAATGAACTCTGATAGCACAAAGGAGACCTGATATAGAATTCTTACAAAAAATTTTGGGGTCATACTTTGAAAAGTTAAGATTTTTTTTTTTTTTTAATAATTTTTCATGGGCATTGAGGTCCATAGATTTATAGTCTTTGTTGTATTACTATCCAACAGTTACCGATCATTTTACTATTTTATCTCATATAAAATTGATGACTGTTAGATGATGATTTTACTATTACAAATCTCATGAGTATCGATATGTATTTGAATATCTATAGCCCGTCTATTAAAATTTGTTCATTGTCAAGCACCAACTCTACATCTAATCAAATCAATGTTTTAATTTTTTTTTATAATATTTAATCTACTATTTTAGACTTTAAAAAAATCCTAAATATTTAATTTGTGACAAAAATGATAAATTTTCCTTTCAACCCTACCTCTACTACATTATTTCCACAATGGGTTCTTACCAAATTCTAGACTCTCATTTCATCAACCTAAGACCATTTACTTCGCCAACGACCTTTAATCCCCAATTTTTTCAATTTTTCCCAATTTTCTTCTAAATTTACATAATTATAGTACTTTTCATGTATATTTCAATTTAAACTCTAAAAAAACTATTATAATCAATTCAACTCGATTCTATCATCCCTTCGCATGCTTCTTTCGTATCAAACAGCCTAATTCATATAAAATCTTATACTTAACCTTAATAATCACATATAAAATATCAAAAACACATTTTATTCGAATCTAACATACATTCTAACATATACAAGACTTCTTACCCTAAATTTATCCTAAATTTAGTCAATTAATCGAATGGATCAGAAATCCCCTCACCGAGGTTTTCTCGGTTCACAACCCTCGTCCGAATGCCTTCTCAGTTCAATCCAAGACCGGCAGTACATTCCAAACCAACACAAAACTTAGTAATTAGGCTTAAATTACTAAGAGAGCCAAAACCCTAAAACTATGGTCAGAGTTGAGTCAACCCTTACCTGCATAGTGGAAGGATCGCTGGTAACCGTAGCAGAGGGTTTTCAAAGCTCTGTAGGTCGCTAGGTTAAGGACTTCAGCGCGGCTTGCAGAAGAGCTCTCGGTAAAGAGCAGGTGGGAAAGAGAGAAATAGGGAGAAAGGGATAAACAACTGCTAGGATGGGTGGCGGTCGGACGAAGGCGGCGGTGACAGTGGCGGTGGAAGGTAGAGAGTGAGAGAGATCGCACGATCAAAGGAGAAAGAGAGAGAGAAACAGAAAGTGAGATAAAGAGAGACAGAGAGGCGGGGCAGATGAAGGCAGTGGCTAAGCGGCGGTGACGGTGGAAGAACCACCAATGAACAGCAGAGAGGGGCGGAAGAGAGCGGTGGAGAGTGAGAGAGAGTGAGAGAGTCGAAGAGAGCGAGAGAGACGAATGGGAGAGGGAATGAAATTACGGTTTATAACCCTAATTTCATTAAAGGGGGTGCTACGTTTCACTCCAAAACGCAGCGTCTCCCTTATTTTTTTTTTTAATAATTACACAAATAAATTATATATATATATAATGTAAATTTCATAGAAAGAGTTTATTATGATTCGCGAATACTGCAACTTAAAATATATCAAAAATTTAAAATTAATACCATAAATCAAAAATAAATATAAATTCAAAATTTTCTATTTTATTATAAAAATGTTTACAAAAATGTCTGACACTGAGTTTTCGGTGTTATAACTCTTAACCATCTAAAAATAAATTTCGTTCTCGAAATTTTAAAATACAACTCATACGTCCAAGAGTTGCGGATGTTGCTTCCGCATTAGTTCTTCGGTTTCCCATGTCTATTTTTCTACCTGATTACTTCTCCATAATATCTTGACCATAGGAATCTGTTTGCTCCTTAACTGTCTGATCTGTCAATCAATGATTTTCACCGATTGTACCTTAAAACTTAAAGCTAGGTTCAACTCTATCGGAGGAGTTTCAATTATATGAGAAGGATCCGGCAAATATATCTTATTGCCTTATTTTCCCAAAAAGGAAAACACAAGGATGATTAGGTTTTGCAACATTTTTTTATAGATATGAGTAAAGCATATGATAACTTTGAATGGACTTTCTTCGAATCTATTTGGTTGGGCCATCAATGGATTCAGTTGACAATGATATGTGTTACAACATTACACTACAATATCAACCACAACGGTAAAGATTTTGGCCCAATCATTCCAAGTAGAGGTCTTTTCAAGGAGATCCTCTATCCCAGACTTATTTCTTTCCACAGAATTTTTTTTTTTTTTTAATTCTTATCAAAGACAAGGTCTGAAATAGTTTGTATTCTTGGAAATGGAGATCCCTTACTAGGCAGGAAAAGAAACCCTTCTAGAAATGATAGCTCAAGCCAAATGGGAGTCTTCTTAATGCTGGCTTATTTTTGTGAAGAGCTTGAGCGCGTGATGAATTCTTTTTGGTGGATCAAGTTAAGGGGAGGGAAAGGGGCATAAATTGGATGTGTTAGGAGAAATTATGTAAAGGTATTGGCAGGTTGGGATTTAGACAATTACATTGCTTCAATCTTACTATACTAGGTAAACAAGCATGGAAGTTTATTACTAATCCGGGTTCCTTAGTAGCATCCATTTTAAAAGCCAAGTATTTTCTGAATTGTTCCTTCTTGGAGGCACCATCTGGTCATAGTTCAAGCTATACATATGGTAGTATAAGGGCAAGTAAGGATTCAATTACGAGAGGGAGCACATGGTGAAAAGGTTATGGGAATCTATCTCAGTTTGGAATGACTCACTGTTGTTTGACACCTCAATCCCTTGATAATGGGGTGACCTGGATTTCAAACCCCACCTTAGAGGATCACTCAATAAAGTTTTCCCTTTACAAGTATTTTAATGAGAGGGATGGTAATCTCAACTTGATACTCCAATTAGCTCATGGCAGGTTGCAGATTCATTACTCTGGTTTAGTGAGGAAGAGTGGTACAATGAAGAGTGCCTACCAGCTCATCTATACAGGTGTTAGCCCTGCTTGAAGTGACTTGGTGTAGCAAGTGTGGCGCAAATCTTGGTGTTTTAAGGTTGTTCCAAAAATCAAAAACTTTGTTTGGCGAGCCTACAATAAGGTGTTACCTACAATGGGTCTATTGAGAAAAAGAAGCACAGAGCTCTAATTTCTGAATTTGGGAATCTCGCTTTTAATTTTTTATTAAAAAAAAATCTTGGAACTGTGTTGCCCATTTGCTAGTTCAGGCTACACATTCTGGGTCTGAACTCAAGGAGTGGGGTTCTTCCCTCCTTTCCTTGTGAATGCTCTTCTTAGTGATTCTGCATTATGATATCTCTTTTTGTTTCAAAATATAACAAAGAAAAACAAACTCTTGATGGTTGTTACTATGGGTTTCCTATTGAAACCAATTTGGAAGACCTCAGTCCCTCAAAGGTGGATTTTTTTTTTTTTTTGGCAGATGATTCTCTTTGTATCAAGAAGTATTGAGATCTTATCTCATCCTATTACTGCCAACGTGAGTTAGGTAAACCAAATACGAGTGTTATTTTCTCCTCCTACCTCTACTTCATAAGCTTTGAACACGGGTTTCTGTACAACCGTTCTCCCAATAGAGTGACAACTAATGATTCTTCTTCAAGTAGAGTTAAGGGTTTATTCGAATGCTTGGCAAACTCAGTACTCACAAAAGAATTATTAGACCCAGTATCAATTAAAACACGAGCATTAACCCCAAAAATTTTCATCATACCTATACATACAAAAAATAAGGATCAAATCCAAAATTAACCGAATTTAATCAGAATTTAAAATTCTCAATGTCATAAATTTATCATCAAATATCAAAATCACCTCAATTCACCTTATTAAAATGCAAAGTCTCTAATATACCTCAAAATTCAAGATTAAGCAATCAAAATATCATAATATTCTAAAACATCAAGTTTGGATTCTAAGAAATTTACCTGTGACTATGTCAGGATTGTTTTGGGCATCCTTATGAGTCATTGCGTAGATTTTGGTTTGTGTCCTACTTTGTGGACCCTAAGTTAGAGCAGTTACAGTATTGCTCCCTGTCCCCATCCGTGGTGTGCCAGCTAAAGGTGGAACAGGAGTGTTTGCTTGGCTGCCCATCAATCTACTAGGGCAATCCCGCCTTATCTGTCCTTCTCATCCCAAATCTGGGCAAACATTTCAGAAATGGCGTTCCTTTCCGCAGTGGTAGCACCTCTTGGGTGCTAAGCAAACCCCTAAGTGAAACTTGTCACAGTGTTTGCACTGTTCCTTCCTATTTCCCATTGATTGACTTCCTGAAACAGCACTAGAGGTAGGGGCTTTAAATTGAGATACGCGTTGGCCTTGAGGAGAGCCAACCGGTCCTAAAACAGATCCACCACTGAAGGAGCTCATACTCCTATCCTTTTTAGAGTTTTGGCCCGGTATGAAACCACCGGGCCTCTTCCTCTTCCCGTGCTCTCGAATCTTTTCCCTTTCTATCACCATTTTCTCGGCCCTTAAGGCCATATCAAGAACATCTTGAAATGTGTGCCCATTAATGATTGACATTTTCTCCCTAATGCTCAGATTCAGTTCCGATTCAAATTTTGCACATAGAAACTCCTCGGAGTTCACAAATTTCGGAACATAAGTAGCAAGTTCTCTTAGTTCTGATTCGTAATCAGACACTGTTTTGTTTCCCTGAACAAGCTTGAAGAATTCCTCTCTCTTTTGGCCCCTATAGAACCGAGTGTAATATTTTTTTTCGAAAGCTCTCAGAAAATCTGCTCAAGAGAGAGGTGTGGCTACCCTGACCTTCGTATTTTCCCACCAGGTTTTAGCTCTCTTATCCAGTAATTTCATTGCTACCCACAATTTCATCTCATTAGTTAGCCTCATGTCGGTAACAGTCTCCCGAATTCGGTCACTCCATTTCTTGGCCATAGAGGCATCACAAGTGCCGGAGAAAGTCTCGTATCCCAGCTGTCTTGCCTCTTTGAGTAGCTTTGACAACTCAACTGTAGAACGTTCAGTTGATGTAACAGCTGGTGGAGCAGGTGCTCTCAGAATACTAGGCACCACAGCCGGTGTAGAAGGAGGAACCGGCGGAGGAACAGAAGTTGGGGCGGAGCTTGATACTGTGCCCCGACAGAATTCCACCACTCCATCACTTGCTGAAGGGCGGCAATAGGAGGTGGAGGAACCCCGGTTGAAAGAGCCAGGTGTATACTCGTGGCAGCTGGAAAAGATGTAGGAACATGTGAGGATGACTCATCCTCATGCTCTAAAGGAGGAATCTCACTAACATTCCTCGTTCTTCGTCTAGACAGCATGATTTCCTGTAAGAAGAGACATTATGCTTAGCCCACTAAATTAGGCATGAGACTAGGTATTTAACCCTCTAAAAATAAATTTAATCCTAACCCCTTTTGATCTATGGAAAGCTTTTGTACATCCTTTGAAAATTCCTTTAAAATCTGAAATGTCAAAAGAAAATGCTTTCAAAACTTTTAGTAAAAACACATGGACATTTGGAAGTAGTTCAAACCTTTAAACATTTAAAATCGTGAGCCTAAACTCAAATACCAATAGAGTTGTCACGCCCCAACTCTCCCATCGAGCACGTAACAACCGTCGCGTTATCTCGGCATACGGGCATTATCTCTCCATATATCGGGATAGCGCAAGGCATTTCAATAATTCAATAAATCTTCCAAAACAATCAATTCATCAAAATATAAAAAACACAAAATCAATACACATGCAAGGAACCCATCTGGTTCATCCCTGTACATACAAGCATACATTGGCACGCATTTAAGGAGGGGGTCCTGTACATGCATGCATGCAATGTGGCTTTTCTAGCCATTTTAGAGTTTCACAAAGTCAAAATCTCAAAAATAATTCAACAAGTCCCAATAAAAGTCCAAATGTCCCAATTAAGAACAATAAGTTTTGCAAAAATAAGTTTAAACCAAATTGGACACTTCCACATAAACCAAGTTTGGATTCTACCAATGCTTATCCCAAAAAAATATACAAGTATCAATTAAATCCAAATTTCAAAAGAATAGTACAATAACTTCCTTCCACGGATGAAATTACATCAAATCTCAAAAAAATAGCATCCACCACCAATACCTATCGTGAATCACCAAAATATCTCGGAATCAGTTAGTACTCACCAAAGTCTACGCCTCCTCTGAAAAGGGTTGAAAGGAGGGGGTGAGTATTTTAAAATACCCTGTGAGTGGAGTGTAGTGGCATGTAACATATAAATAAGGGGTGAGGGTGGTAATGCTAAATATATGTATCAACTATCATTGAATGTTATAATAAAATTTATTCTCATAAAATTATTCATATCAATCCACCATGACTCATAAAATCAACCCAATCAGTCAAATTTCATTTTTTCACAATTTTTTTTTTTGGGATTTACCGAAAATATTATCCTGCCAATTGCCGTTGGCAGGATCCGCCAAGGGGATTTTTATAATTTTTATAAAATCCCCTCCATCTTGGCATTGGCCCGAAACTCAGTAGGGTACTATCACGTTATCCGGCAGCCTGAGGAGACTCTCCATCTCTTCTCTCACCAAGCTAAATATAAAACAGCCTTAGTCACGCCGCCCCAACGGACCGGTCCGTGGCAAGACTCAGATTGTAGTCCTTTTTCCCAGCTCCATGTTACCAAACTCATTTTATAAATCAATGCATGCTCAAATATGAGATGGAGAAATATTTTACAATTCACATGAGTATCCCAAAATAACATGGTGCAATAATTCAATAATCATGTACAATAGTTATGAATATTTCACAATTTCATTTTAGCTATACCACAATCACAAAACAATTTTAATCCATTTGCAAATTCATTTCAAAACTCAATTTATAAATCATATTTGAAAGCATTTACTCATTCATATGATACACAATCCATCCACTCACCTCTAGGGAGGGTATTCACTCCTTATTTTCACAGTTAATCCAAAATGACTCCTTTCGAGTTTTCAAAAGGTCAACCTAGACCAATAATCACAATTTATCATCAAATGTGATCTCGTATAGTCATAATTTGCACATCTACAAATTCTAAACTCTCATTTCATCAACTTAAGACCATTTACTTCGCCAACGAACTTTAATTCCCAATTTTTCTAATTTTTCTTAATTTTCTTCCAAATTAACATAATTATAGTACTTTTCATGTATATTTCAATTTAAACTCTAAAGAAACTATTCTAATCAACTTAACTCGATTCTATCATCCTTTCGCATGCTTCTTTCGTATCAAACAGCCTAATTCGTATAAAATCCTATACTTAATCTTAATAATCACATATAAAATTTCAGAAACACATTCTATTCGAATCTAACATGCATTCTAATATATACAAGACTTCTTACCCTAAATACAGTCAATTAATCAAATGGATCAGAAATCCCCTCACCTAGGGTTTCTCGGTTCACAATTCTCGTCCAAATGCCTTCTCAGTTCAATCCGAGACCTGCAGTAGATTCCAAACCGACACAAAGCTTAGTAATTAGGTTTAAATTACTAAGAGAGCCAAAACCCTAAAGTTATGGTCAGAGCCGAGCCAGCCCTTGCCTACATAGTGGATGGATCGCAGGTAACCGCAGCAGAGGGTTTTCAAAGCTATGTAGGTCGCTAGGTTAAGGACTTCAGCACGGCTTGCAGAAGAGCTCTCGGTAAAGAGTAGAGTGCGCGAGCGAAGGAAAGAGGCAGAGGGGTTATCGCGCACGGAAAAGAGAGAGATAGGGAGAAAGGGATAAACAACTGCTAGGATGGGTGGCGGTCGGACGAAGGTGGCAGTGACGGTGGCGGTGGAAGGTAGAGAGTGAGAGAGATAGTGTGCGAGAGAGAGAGATCGCGCGATCGAAGGAGAAAGAGAGAGAGAAACAGAGAGTGAAATAGAGAGACAGAGAAGCGGGGGAGATGAAGGCAGTAGCTAAGTGGCAGTGATGGTGGAAGAACCACCGATGAACGACAGAGAGGGGCGGAAGAGAGCAGCGGAGAGTGAGAGAGTCAGAGAGAGCGAGAGAGATGAAGGGGAGAGGGAATGAAATTAGGGTTTCTAACCCTAATTTCATTAAAAGGGGGTGTTGCGTTTCACTCCAAAACGCAGCGTCTCCCATGTTTGTTTTTTTTTTAATAATTACACAAATAAATTATATATATAATGTAAATTTCATAGAAATTGAGTTTATTATGATTCGCGAATACTGTAACTTAAAATATACCAAAATTTTAAAATTATTATCCCAAAATCGAAAATCAATATTAATTCAAAATTTTCTATTTTATTATAGAAATATTTATAAAAATGTATGACAGTTTTCGGTGTTACATATTTGTATTATGTAAAGGACCCAAAATGAAAATTATGGTAATAAATCATTAGAAGCCACCAATTATTTATAATAAATTTAAAAGTCCATTTTACAATTTTCATTGATATTAATATTTATAGCATTTTTAGTGTAGTTCGATCTTTATCCAACTGACAATCGATCATTTTACTTCTTCGTTTTATAAAAAAAATGATGACCGATAAATAAAAATCCAATGGTTACAAATTTCATTTCCATGAAATAAATCTTATATACAAATTTGAAAAGATCGTAAAGTTGACACATACAATCATCTACGCGATTGTAAATTTAGTAGAGAGCACCAAATTTGGAAAAAAAAAAATATATTTATATAAATATATATATATATATATAGTTTGATGTGAGAATGTTTGCAAAAATTATCATCCTTATAAAGCTACTTAACATGAGATATTTTCTTTTTTTCTGTCTTTCTATGTTATAATATTGTTCAGTTCATTTGAGAGATCTAGACTTGCAGTATCTATTTTTTTTTTTTTTAGGGTTCAAACTTGCAGTATCTAATTCAACTGCAATTGTTTACAACAAAAGACAAAAGGTACACACTTTATGTCATTGATGAGAGACAAACTTGACTAGGAATTCGCAGCTAAGACATGAAGATTACTGCGGGAGTGGTCCAGAGGAATTTCCGGTCCTTTAATCTAGTCTTGGATTGACGTTTAGATGATTGCCCTATTGCATAAGCCCTTGAGATATAGAGAAAAGTACCTCTCTCTCTCTCTCTCTCTCTCTCAAAAGAGAGCTTTCATGCGCATGTTCAAATGCCCATCCACACCCAAAAGCACGTTCCTTGAAGGCGGCAACTCTCTCTCTCTCTCTCTCTCTGTGCGTGTCTGGTATAACCCAAAATTTTGTGATCACCATGCCTGTATTCTACAACAATCTCCTACAACGAGAACCGTAAAGCAATTGAAAGTTTGAAGTTTCATTATCATTACAAAGCTCATGTGTACACCCCCAAAAACCTGCAACATGCAAGCACATGCATGGCAAAGCGCATTAACTTGCTTAAAGAGGGAAAAGGTTTCCATGCTATGTAAAAATCTTCAATTTCCTCTGACCATGAAAGAGAAAGGAGAAGGGATAAAACCATAAGGTTAGACAGACTGTATTTTGCAGAAAAAGTTTCAGCCTTTCATTAGATCCAACCCTCTTGCAGGAGAGTGAGGATAGTATAATTATTATTTATTGACGCGCCGTAGCAACGCGTAGGGAACATTGTGTCTCATGGATGTGCTATTGGAAAAAGATGCATAGACAGTGAATCAGTTCTGATTGGCTTCAATTGTTGCAGAATGTGGTCCTCTCCTCTTGGAAAGTGAGAAAGAGAGAGAGAGAGAGAGAGGACCACTCCTCTTATAAAATTGGCTTCAATTTTCCACCCCTCTCCTACTTCTAAACAAAGCCATTTTGATTGACAAGCCAAATTGAAGGAAATTATGTCCATAAAGGCATTTAAATTTAAATTTAAGAAGTGAGGGAGATCGGTTAAGAGAAGTAACCATCCCCTCCCCCTCTTCCCTTCTCTCTTAATTTTCCAAGAAGGGAAAATAAGAAAAACAGATCCCTGAGAGAATAATGTACATGAGATACACACTATGAAAGTGAGAAAATAATTTTTTTGAGAGGAAAAAAATTTAGGCATCATTTGTATCATTTGTACATCGCACTGATTTGGAGTGACATGTGGAAAACAGTATTGGTTCGTGATCAATACTACGATCGGCTTGAAAGTGCCGAGCATGATGGTGGGCTTCGGATCCCTTCCTTTTTTGCTTGCTTCAAAGTTAATATCAGCTCTGTGGATTTTGTTTGTTGTGCTTGGTGAGCATTTCTTTCTGCTTAGTCCTGTAGCTCGCTTGTCCAAGATTATATTATTCAAAGTGATGCCTAGGGCAAAAGCCAAGGAAGAACAAGAGTTTCAGTCATGTAACTTTCTCAGATTAATTAAAAATAACAATAAAAAAAAAAAAAACACGTATGTGCTGAATTTGGGCTTTTCACGACCTTGGGTTTTGTGGGTGTCAGTTTGGGGGCCAACTGGGTTATTATAAAATGGAAAACGAGAAAAAAGCAAACAAGCTCCCGGTGAGGATCGAACGGGTTATTGTAAAATGGAAGAGCAAAATAAGCAGCTCCCAACGACAATCGAACTTGCGACCTTACGCTTACGAAGCGAACGCAGTACCACTATGCTACGGAAGCAAGGTGACGATTCTTCTCAATGTCATGTATTATTATTATCGAATGGGCCCTCTACCCGAGATTTAGGAAGGTATTATTATTATTATTAAAAAAACACGACTCTTCTTATTAGAGTAGGCCTATTTTATTTTTTAGGTTAATAAGATTTCCTTAAGGATTCAAAGTGGTGCAATTACCCTTGGGGTTGTAGGCTTTGAGAGCAATGTATACTGGGTTTTGTATCCTGGGAAAATTATTTCCAAAATAATTATTTTTTTAAAAGAAAATTTTTTTTTTTTTTTTGGAAAATCTAACGAACCTAATATTTTACTTAAAGGGTACCAATGTCCAACTATTATATCAACTAAGCATTGACCTTTTAATATTATTTAGTTTAGTTGTTTATCTATTATTAAAATAAAAATGAATAGAAGTTGAGTCACTTGTTACATTATTTGTACTAAGAATATGCTATCCAAAAAATCTCATCTTAACTCAATTTGAATTTAATCAAAGAAGTAAGTCCTTTTTTTTTACAAAAACATATAATCAAACGGGATCAAATCGAGAAAAACAAGATGAAAATGGGAAAACTTTATCACTTGAGCCAGGGGAGTCCTTTCTCTTATCCTTATATCTTATCTACTACTTAAGGCAAATCATATATATTGTCTTGTTGGCCTGAGCTAGAGTGGGCATGTGCCATGTCATTATTATCATTATTTTTAATAAATTATCATTACTTGATAATTATAATGAATCCAGTTAAATTCGATTCGAGTCAAATTAATCTCTTAATGGACAAATTTCACTCAACGCAACTTAAAGTTATTTATTGGAGCCAACCTTCTTAGGGGGGGAATACACACAAATTTATTGAGTTGTCACCAACAAAGGTGATTACACTAATTAGAGTTGAACTTGAAATCAAGCTCAATTATTTGTAAACCGGATAAGAATCTTGAACAATGGATGAGATTGCATTCTTATATCCTCATTGTGCAGAAAAATTAAAATGCATTGGTTTTTTATCTCAAAATTTCTTGATTAATTTTAAAATAATAAAAGTTAATTTCTAATGAAGGTGGGTGATGATTTCTCAGATACTGTCTCCTTATTGACTCAAACAGTAATTGCCGATGATCGATACACCTGTAAAACCGTCGGAGGGTGCTCTGGCAAGAAAACTTTGACGCTCAAGTCAGTAAAGAGCGGTTTTCGTTTGAAAGGAACAGACTGAGAGTTAAGGGAAAGTGGTTCCCTGTGATCAATATGTCCACTGTGGTAGGTTTAGAGAGAGTACCTGATGTCGAGAGTTTTGAGATCTCTTATATCTGTGAGAGTTGTGCGCCGCTGAGCGACTTCCACCCTACTTTTCTTATCGAACTGATCCGGAAATCTCAGAAGTCAATATTGCGAATTGATTACGATCCTCTTATATCGGGAAATCTTCCTCTTTGGGAGGAATACATTCTTTATATGAAAAACCTCGGGATTACTATTACGAAATAAGAAACTGGAATCGAGGAAAGTCTGATCTTCCTCTTTAATCGACAGGAGTGTTACCTATCGTTTGGTTGCTCGACTGATAAAAGGTCTTCGAGACTTATCCGGTTATAACGCTGACATCTATTTAACTGATTGAGGTGACTGTCTTCGCTTGATGAGTCACGATCGGTTAATCGGGGCATCTGAGACCCTATCGTTCGATAGACCCGGGTGATTAAGGCCTTTCAGTAGACCGATCGGGGCGACTACTGCCCTTCGGTAGATTATTATTGCGGTCGTTAGATATTGATCGGCAGACCTCTTTTTCGTGGGCCCTTTGGGAATTGACTCTTTTGGACTGGGTCTTGGAATACGTCTCATCATTTGCCCCCGACTCATGGTCTTCTCGGAAGAAGAAGCGTCATGAGTGACAATCCTCAAAAAAGGGATGTCCCTTTTTATTTTGACATACGCCGCTTCGATTTCCACGAACCGTCTTATATACGCTTTGTAAGAGTTTTCGTTTCTTAGAAAATACCCATTTTCCTTTTTCCTCCGAGAAGCTCTTTCTTTCAACAAAAAAATGCCGACAGACGTTTTCTCATTACGTAGCATAGACAACATTCAGAGCATTATGACTAAAGAGAATCTGATAGAAGTCCGGAAGGACATGTCGCTCGAAAGTGACTTTGAGTTTGTATTGCCTGGCAAGGGGGATAGAGCGAGTTTTGCCCCCGAGGGTTGTGTCCCTATGTATAAATAGTACGTGAAGTATGGTTTGAAGATTCCATATACGGGCCCACTGACGGAGATCCTGAGGTACTGGAATATTCACCCTTCGCTGCTCATCCCAAGCGCTTGGCGATTTGTGATTACCCTAATTTCCTTGTTAGGGTTTTTCCGTACTCGTTTCGACCTGGAGATTTTTGGGGCTCTGTTTTTCTTGGGCGATATAGCTCCAAAGGATCTACTCACGGTTGGTATAAGCTCCAGACTCATCAAGAGTCTCGCTGAAAGTTTTTCTATAGTGAGTCTCAAGATAAGCATTGGATGCAGAGGTTCTTCTTCATCGGATTTTTGAACAGGGATCTCCTTCCCGCATTTCCAGACGCTAACCAGGTGCCTTTTCTAAACGAGAGAATCCCCTCCCTCCTTCAACACTCCCGTTTTCTGCGTGCAGTGGCCCATTATTGTGATGCCAGTTGCAGGAGCTTGTGGGTGGATAGTTTGGTGAGAGACGACATATTGATATTATCCGGTCTCCTTATGGATGAATCAATCCAAATCACCAAAATCCCTCCTACTGGAGCAATGGGGAAAAGACTTGGTCGACACTGTACTGGACGTTGATGCCTGTCTTCTTGATGAAATCTCTACTGAACGGTAAATGCGGTCTCATGCAAAGAGGAAGGCGGTTAATGCTTCCCCTGAGTCCCGACGGAAAAAGTCTAAAAACTAGGGCGCCCAGTCTACCTGTTGGGGAAGAAGTGCAATCCGAATTCGGAGAGCATGCACTATCCCAAGAACATTTTGAAACCGGAGGGGACCATTTAGTTGGCGAAGCCTTTGATGAAGCCTTTGGTGAAGCCCTTGGTGCGTCGACCGGCATTGGAGAAGGAGGTGACTCTGGCAAGGGATTCTTCGAGAGGACTGAGAACAATCCAGTTCAAGAGCAAAGGTCAGAAGAGTCTCCTATGACGCAACCTTCCGCTTCCATCCTAGTGACACTTCGGGATAGTTCCATCAGGGGTCTCAGTGCCTTTTGGTCGATGTACCAGATGACTATTGCGCTCCTCCAACTATTTTGATTGGAGAATGACGGAACGCCAAAGAAAGGTCAGTGACAGTTTTCATGGGGGGCCACAATTTTAATCTTGTTGATCCACAGGAAGGGTCATAGTTGGCTGAACGTTTTCAATTTCCTTTGAGGTCCGCCCTTCGAAAGATGCCTCTCGAGTGTACCGATAAGGTTATCCAATCTCTTTGCCTTACAGTAAGTATTTTTTTTGTGTGGGTCGAAGTTGAATCTTTACTATCTCGTGACTCTAACCATTGTGTCTTTTTTCCCAGACTTCTGCCCTAGCTGAGCTTCAAAGAGAGTTGAGAGCTAAGCGGGATGAATAATTTTCCCATATGAGCGATCAAGTGTTGGCGCTGAAGGATGCCTTGGAGAACCAAGAGAAGACCATCGGAGAGGCCAAAGATAGGCAGATCAGGCACTTTCAAGAAGACCTTGTTTCAGTTCAAACTCGTTGTAAGGAATTAGAAGTGGAGGCATGTGTTCGGAAAGCGCGGTTAACAGCCATTGAAACGTTAGCCCGTTTACGAGAAGAATCCCTCCGAAAGGCTGAACAAGAAATAGCTGACCTCAAGGCTTCTGCTGCCAGAGATGTTGTTGCCCTACAACTTTCTTAATGTAAGTTACACAAACGTTTGAAATGCGTCGAAGAGATTCTTCGAGAGGTTGGTCGGTACGAGGCTCTGCCCCCGCTTGAAGGATCAGCGGGTTCGGATTCTGCTCCTGCTGTTTCTTGTGCCCCTTCTGTTCTTTTGTAATTTTGTGGAATGAGGATTTTTTATCTCTTAATTTATTGGTGTAATAATCTTCAAAGAACTTCCGATATTTTTTCTAATCGAGTGAGGTTCGGGGAATCTCCTTTAATTCTAGTGTGTTGTTAAAGGCTCTTGGCAATCAAGGCTGCTTCAGTATTTTCTTAGGAGATCGATTCGGAGGTATTTCTTTGAGAGGTCCGGGCGATTGAGGCCTTCCGACCGATTAGAGACTTTAGAAACTAGGGCTGTATTCGTCTCTTCGGGGAGTTTCACCACATGCTCGTTCGGAAGATCTGGGCGGCTGAGGCTCTTCAGTCGATTAGAGACTTTAGGAGTCAAGGCCATGTCCGCCCGCTCGGGAGTTTCATCCCATATTAGCGACACATTCGTTCGGAAGATCTGGGCGGCTGAGACCCTTCAGACGATTAGAGACTTTAGAAGTCAGGGCCGTGTCCGCTCGTTCGGAGAGTTTCATCCCATATTAGCAACACATTCGTTCGGAAGATCTGGGCGGCTGAGACCCTTCGGTCGATTAGAAACTTTAGAAGTCAGGGCCGTGTCCGCCCATTCGGGGGGTTTCATCCCATATTAGCGATACATTCGTTCGGAAGATCTGAACAGCTGAGACCCTTCGTTCGATTAGAGGATTTAGGAGTCAGGGCCGTGTCCACCCGTTTGGGAAGTTTCATCCCATATTAACGACACATTCATTCGAAAGATCTAGGTAGTTGCGACCCTTCGGTCAATTGAAGACTTTAGGAGTCAGGGCCGTGTCTGTCCGTCCGGGGAGTTTCATCCCATATTAGCGACACATTCGTTCGGAAGATCTAGGCGGCTGAGACCCTTCGGTCGATTAGAGACTTTAGGAGTCAGGGTCGTGTCCGCCCATTCGGGGAGTTTCATCCCATATTAGTGACACATTCGTTCGGAAGATCTAAGTGGTTGAAACCCTTCGGTGGATTAGAGATTTTAAGAGTCAGGACCGTGTCTGCCCGTTCGGGGAGTTTCATCCCATATTAGCGACATATTTGCTCGGAAGATCTGGACGGCTGAGACCCTTCGATCGATTAGAGACTTTAGGAGTCAATGCCGTATCCACCCGTTCGGGGAGTTTTATCTCATATTAACGACACATTCATTTGAAAGATCTGGGCGGCTGAGACCCTTTGGTCGATTAGAGATTTTAGGAGTCAGGGTCGTGTCCGCCCGTTCGGGAAGTTTCATCACATATTAGCGACACATTCGTTTGGAAGATCTGGACGGCTAAGGCTCTTCGGTCGATTAGAGACTTTAGGAGTCAGGGGCGTATCCGCCCGTTCGGGAAGTTTCTTCTTTAAAGATCATTTGAAGCCCCGGGCCACGCGTAGTCAATGAGTAGTAACAAATATAGAAATCTTTATTAAAGAAAGAGTGTCGAGAAGTCTGAATCATACGTTGAATAGATGCTAAAGGGAACATAAAGCTCGTGTCAGCCATCTCTATGGTGGACTTGGAGGATCACACCTCCTGGTTCCTCGTGTGATGGTCTGGGATCTGGCCTACGAAGTGGCTCATTTTCCCTTGGTGTGTCACGCCTGTTTGGGGAAAGCAAATATCTTCCTTCTAAGCTGATGAATTTCTGTAGTTTTCCGCAGCGAACCAAGAATTCCAGTTCGTCCTTGAGTCTTTTACATGCATCGGTCATGTGGCCGTAGTCCCTATGGAAATGACAATATTTAGATTTGTCTTTTTTAGGATCTTCTTCCACCGGACGAGGGGGCCATCTGACATATGACTTGTTTTTTATTTGATACAAAACCCGACTCGGGGTTTCGCTCAGTGGAGTGTAGATGCTAAACATTTGCGAAGGTGAAGTTCCTGGTTTGCCTCTTTTCGGGGAACGTGGGAGTGGCGACCGGCTGCGTTCTTTTCTGCTATGGTGGCCTTTTTGTGGATCGAAGGCATCTACTTCTTCTGCAGCAATATATTTCTCTGCTCGAGAGTAGATTCTTGGATGGATGCTGGAGACTTCTTTGTAATAGAAACCTTCATATCAGAAGAGCGCAGGCCCGTTAGGAGCGCGACCAAGGCGATATTATGGTCTAGATCAGAGACTTTCAGCATTTCGGACTTGAATCTCTCCATGAAGTTTCTGAGAGAGTCCTCTTTCCGTTGGTGTAATGATAAGAGAGATGTCGATTTCCGTTTAACCCCTCGGCTGATTACAAAGTGGGCCTCAAATTTTTGTCGGAGTTGCTCGAAACTCTTGATACTGAGCGGAGGAAGAGAATTAAACCAAGTTAAGGCATTACCCTTAAGAGTGGTAGGGAAGTACTTGCACATCGCGGCGTCCGAGAGATCTCTAGAGACCATCACCGTTATGAAATGAGCGGAATGATCGCGGGGATCGTTTGTCCCGTCATACCACTCCATGGGAGGTAAAAAGATATCTCTAGGCGTCGGTTTTGACAAGATCTTTGCATTGAATGGCGATTCGCCCAGAAAGCGTTGGGGATCTTCCATGTCCTTTACTCCTGCTCGTTTTAGCTCAGCAGCCATGAGCTATTTAATCTACCTTTTTAGGCTTTGGGGGTCGTATTGGGAGGCCACCGATGGTTCCTGGAATTCTCGTCCAGGGGATTATTTGTATTCAGATTCTGCAGCAGATGAGTGGTTGTCCGGTCCAAGGGCTCGACTGAGTCCTTCCAACTGTTTGCTCATTCTTTGGATTCCAGATACCAATCTTTCCATTTGGGGCTCGTCTCACTGTTCGGTTACCGGGGGCCCTGACTTGCTATCCCTGATTTGCATGTCGCAGAATTAGTTCCGGATGCGACGGTTGGGGGGAAAACAAAGGATTGTGGATTTGAGGATTCGTTATTGGGGGAACAGCAGGTTCGACAGGCATAGGGATGCTCCCCCTACAGCGAGGGCGGCTCTCGAAGACGCTCTAGTCCTTGGAGGCATGGTAATATAGACTTCTCTAGTCTGTTCCCACGGACGGCGCCAATCTGATGGAGGTGGGTGATGACTCCTCAGATACCGGCTTCTTGTTGACTCGAACAGTAATCGCCAACGATCGATACACCTACAAAAACCACCAGAGGGTGTTCCGGCAGGGAGACTCCTCCACTCAAATCAGTAAAGAGCGGTTTTCATTTGAAAGAAACAAACTGAAAGTTGATGAAAAGTGGTTCCTTGTGATCAATGTGCCCCATGTGTTAAACTTAGAGAGCGTACCTGATGTCGAGGGTTTTTGAGATCTCTTATACCTGTGAGAGTTGTGCGTCGCTGAGAGACTTCCATCCTACTTTCCTTATCGAACAGATCCTGAAATCTCGGAAGCCAATATTACGAATTGATCACGATTCTCTTATATCGGGAAACCTTTCTCTTCGGGATGGATGCTTTATTTATATGAAAAATCTCGAAATTACTGTTACGAAATAAGAAACTGGAATCGAGGAAATTCTGACCTTCCTCTTTAATCAACAAGAGTGCTACCCATCGTTTGGTTGCTCGACCGATAAAAGGTCTTCGAGACTTATCCAATTATAAGGCCGATATCTGTTTAACTGATCGAGGTGACTGTCTCCGCTTGATGAGTCACGATCGATTAATCGGGGTGGCTGAGGCCCTATCGTTCGATAAACTCGGGCGACTAAGGTCTTTCAGTAGACCGATCGGGATGACTACGGTTTTTCGATAGATTGTTGTTGCGGTCGTTAGATATTGATCGACAGACCCTTTTTTCATGAACCCTTTAGGAATTGACTCTTTTAGACTAAGTCTTGGAATACGTCCTATTAATTTCATTTTAGGTAAGCATATGGCAAGAAATATAATACAATAGCATAAAATGACCCATTCGACCTCACTTAATAGGATAAACGTTTGACTATTATCGTTGTTGTTGTTAATTTGTCCTTTTTTGGATAAAATATATTAAATGATATTTCCTAAAAAGATAAAATAAGTTATATTTGCTAAATTTATTCATAAACTTTTTTTTATAAGAAAAGAATTTTTAAGCAATACGTTTTCTAAACATGAAAATAGATTAATTCTTAACTTTAATATTTTCAAATATTAGTAAGATATGTTCTTAATTGTTTCTATCTTAGGTAAAATTTTTTCATAAAGATATTTCCTAAAAAAATAAGTTATATTTGCTAAATAAGTTTATAAGTGTTTTTATAAGGAAAATCTTTTCAAGCGTGTTTTCTTTATTATTTTTTATTTTCAAGAAATATCTTTTAAAATTTTAAAGATCATATGAAAAAAAAAACCCACAAATAAATTGTCCATAAAATGCAAAACTAACTTTCATTCCATACATAGGATTCCTCAAAAAATTAATATATATATATATATATATATATATATATATCAAAATTAAATATAAAATCTAGACAATGTGTCAAATATTGAGCTATTAAATTTCAATTTAATATCTTTATTATCGATATTCATTAAAAAATTGTATAATATTTTAAATATCAAAAAAAAAAAAAAAGAAAACATGCTTAGAAATTTTTTTCATAATAGAGAAAGTTGATGATCATATTTAGCAAATATAACTTATTTTATGTTTTAGGAAATAATTTTATATGATATATAGACAATTAATTAATAAAAGAATTAAAAAATTTTCAACTTCAAAAATGGAGTAAGGTATAAAGGAATTTAGCAAATAAAACATATGGATATTTCAAACTTATAAAATTTACTATAGAATTTCGGAAATTTCTTGGAAAATTTTGAAAATGTTAATATTTTGTCAAATGTTCGTAAAATATTTAGAAAGCACCGAGAAAATTACAAGAATTCTGTGAAGGGGGAATAATTCTAGAGCCTTAGAATTGGTCGCATGACTATTTTATGATGCCTTGGTATGTATTATTTTGTTATTTATTTGTTTTTTTTTTTCTTGTTTTGTATTTTTCACTTATTCGACTATTAGGTTTTCGACAAAAAATTATAGTTGTCAAGTGTTCTCTCTTTTAACTTCTCTGAATTAATTATAATTTTTATTTTTTAAATATTATTCAATATTTTTTCTTAAAATAATATAAAGTATTTAGCAAACAAAATAATTGTATATTACAAAAATTTTAATTTTTTCACAAAATTTGTAAAATTTGTAAGAAAAATTAAAGAGGTCTCTCTAGCTTTCCTCTAACATTCTTTGTTTTCCTTTTCTTCTTCTTCTTCTTCTTCTTCTTCTTCTTCTTCTTTTATTTTAATCAAGAAGGCTTTCATCTCTTTGGCCTTGAATTTTTTCCCCCAAAGTAGAAATTTTTTCTATCTCATTGTTTGTGAATTGTGAGAAGACGAATCTTGATGTAATTGTGAAGTTACTTCTTTGATGACCTCAAAATCACGGATTCGAGACGTGAAAATAATCTTTTTATAAAAAATATAAGAAAAAAACTGTATACATATACTCCAACCTCTTTCATCCTATACTAAGTTAGGGAATAGTTTGTGCAACGGATGAGCCCTTATTGTTTGTGAATTATGGCTTGGATATTAATTCAACTATATGATTTAGGATGGTTTTTGGCTTCCTTCATTCATTGATTTCTTACACGAGAAATTCAAAAGTTTAGCTGTTCGATCTATTTAAAAATATCATCTTTTCTTAATAACTTCAATTCAATGTATTTTATTAATCAATTGATATCTTTTTTTAATAAATACTAAAAAAGAGAAAACATAAATAAATATAAAATAAAAATACACTAATAATTTACTTTGAGCACTATAGCTTCGACCTAGATTTTTTAAAATGCTCATCCATTAATAGATATATTTCAAATATATCAAAGTATATCCGTTGCTACTCCAATATCAACAAATGCACAACTTTTAAAAAAAAAAATTTGATAAAAAATAAAAAATTTTAAACAAAAATCAACATAGTTTAAGAAAAACTTGATTTCTTTTTGTAACTAATCTTAACACTAATATTCATATCACAAAGAAAAGTTTTCCGCAGCGAAGTGCGGCTACATTAGTTACCTTATCGGGTAAGGCCTTATATAAACAATATATTTTTTTTTACTCTCGATTTTCACCGATAAATATATAAATTATCTAATTAAATCCATTTGAATACTATAGATCATTTACAATTAACTCTTTCAACATATATTTTTTCATTTTCAAACATTATAGAATCCATTTTTGTTACTTACCGGAGATTAGAATAATAACTTTTATTTAATTTTAGATTATATTTTTCATTAAGTTTAATCAATTGAAAAATGTTGACAATTTAGAAAATAACAAATTACAATGTATTAATATAGTCTCTAATCAAAATTATCAAATAGTTAATCTAATAAAAATGATACTAATTCTTTTAATTATGTTAGATAATTTCTCATAAAAAAGTAATTGATTAAATTAATTAAAATATAATTCCATCAAAATTATCATATACTGATTCTTCTCTCGGGAGCAAAATTTTTTTTTTCATTACACCAGTTTCATTGGCACGTGTACCCACACCGACGCGCGTGACCTTCGTGGTCTTTTTATTTTTTTATTAAAAAAAAAAACACTCGTTCAATATAAATAAACCAGTGTCCCGAGGACGAGATCTCTCTCTCGATCGAGGTTTTGGGCTTTTCTCTTCTTCTTCTCTCTCTCCCCCACTCTCGCTCTGTTCCAAAACCCTAGCTTTCCCGCCCAACATTTTTGAACGAGTCCGTTGAAATTTTACTCGGAATTTCAAATCTCTTACCCTCTCTGTCTCTCTCTCGCTATCATTGATTGCTTTTTCAGGGTGGGCAAAATCATTGAGGGTTTTTTATCCACTGCTAGAAATGAATTCCTCAAAACCCTAACAATGTCTCGATTGATTGGAGGCGTTGAATATGAGCGATGGTGGCCGTCTAAGTGACGGAAACTGCCGAGACCATGACCATTTTGGCCGTTCAATTTCACAAATCGCTGTTGCTCAGGTATGCGAAAGTCTAGGGTTTGATGGTGCTCGGCAGTCTGCTCTCGATTCCTTTTCTGAGATTTTGATTCGTTATATTTTTGATTTGGGTAAAGTCACGAAGTTCTATGCGAATTTATCTGGTCGAACTGAGAGTAATTTATTGGACATTGTTGAAGGATTAGTGGATTTAGGGTTTCTAAAGGGTAAAGATAGGGGTCAGAACTCTAGGGTTTCAGAAGTTGTTAAAGAGATTGGTGGATATGTGAGATCAGTTGAGGAGGTTCCATTTAAGCAATCAGTGCCGAGTTTTCCAATTGTGGTGAAGCGGTGGACCGTGCCCAGTTTTGAGAAGATGCAGGAAACTCCGCCTGGGAAGCACATTCCATCTTGGTTGCCGGCATTCCCTGATCCCCATACATATGTGCATACGCCGGTGTGGAATGAGAGGAAGACTGATCCCAGAACGGACAAAGTCGAGCAAGCTAGACAGAGAAGGAAGGCGGAGAGGTCCTTGTTGAGTTTGCAACAGCGGTTGGCAAATGGGGTCCCGCATGGTCCACCGCAGAATAGGTTGTCTAGTGGTAAACTTTTGCAGGATGGAGAAAAAGATGAGTGTCCTAATGAATATGCTATAGGTTTGAAGGAGGTGAATTCGGAAAATCAAGTTTCTGTTTTAGAGGCATTTGCGCCAGCAATTGAAGCAGCAAAGAATGGTTTTTTTGATTCTGCGGATGGTGAAAGGGACGATGTTTTTCTGAGCAAGAGGCCTGCTGTTCATTTTAAGTCTAATTTTAGAAGGAAGTTGTTGAAGGAGCCTTTGGAGTTGAGCCTACAGAAGAAGGGTGCTGGAGAGATGACACCATGGTATGGGAGAGATGATAATAATGATAAAAAGAGGAGGGCCGAGCAGATACTCAAAGAGTCTATGGAGAATCACCAGGAACTTGCTCAGTTGTAGTGAAAACGCTCTATACTCACTCAATGAAACCTGAAATTTTGTCAGGAAGTAATAGCGGCATGCATTCTAGGATTACCAATGTTGCAGGGTTAATTGTTGTTGTTAAAGGGATAGTCAGTGGGGCCTATGATGGAGATATTTAATCAATGCCTCCAATTTGTGAGGTATGCGGACGAGTTTTTTAGCATTGGGTGTTCTTTATTTGTAGGGTTCTAGTTGAATGACATTTGTGTCTTTTCCTTTGTGTGGCATGTGGGTTGCAGACTTGTCCTTTATCTGAAACTGTATGTTATACTTGTTTTTGCATTTCGTCACATGATGACTTATGCCACGCATCCTTATTCAGTAGTTTGATTAAGTGGATTCTCATTGAGAATGAACATATTTGTGGAATGGATTAAAAAAGTGTCATACAATAGTAAGATGGCAGAGTGAAATTGATGGAAATTTGTCGGGTAAAAGCTAAGGGAAGAAAGATTTGGTTTCTTGCGTTCTTGGATGGTAATTTCAGAATCATTTCTGAGGCTTCTGAAATTTGAGCCTTTCTTTTGTACTCTTTAAACAATTCAATAAAATACAGTAAGTTAATCTAGTTTCAAGCATTCGGGGATCATTACAGCACCTGTTTCTTAATTTTTGGTATTGATTAGGACTGTAGTTAATGCTGAAGTGCGAGACATCTTTTGCTTTCTTGATAGATGCACAAGCTATTTGTGGCTTCTTTTTTGTTCTTCAGCAGAATCAGCTGCTGTCTTAGTTATGGAGAGTTCAGGCATGTCGTGTTGCCATTTACAAATGTATATCCTAACTAGAAATAACTATGCTTTTTGTTACTTTGTATCCCCTAGTAACAGTATTTTGCAAATTCTCTTTTTATGAGTAATCGCAACAGTATTTCCTTAATCTAACATTAGAATCATCCCCATGAACTTCTTCAAGATCAATTTCCCATCTATGATATGACCCTTCTCGGTAACTTTCAGTAAAACGAGGTAAGAAACAAATATTAAAATGAACAAACTCTTCTTCTCTGTCTTTGTATGCTTCTGTATCATTCATCAACTTGGCAGATTACTGAATTTAGACTTTTTACCTTCAAGGAGGGGCACCAAAAAAGTGGTAGTGAATTCTTGTATGTGAACTAATGAATTTTTTTTTTTTTGGCAATAATTGCATGAGCAACCCTTTGAACTTCCTATTTTTCCTTGTTCTGCCGCAAGGGTGGCTTCTTTCAATAAAGGTATCATTTTTGGATCAACTTCGATTGGTTGTGAAGTCACATTGTGGGTAGTTTGTGATGGTTGTGTTGTCTCAGTGGGTTTCTCCAACATCTTCATTGGTTGAATCATCATTAGTTGTGTTGTTTTCTTCTTGTGAAGCAATTCTTTCTCCATCCATTTTCTCTTAACAGAAATCATCTCTGAATTGTTTTTAAAGATGGAAAGATTTGGTTTTGTGATGTTATAAATTTTTCACATCTTTGTCGTTTAAGTAGAAAAAAGAAAAATATTACTGACAAGTCTTAAAGAAAGAATTTAATGACATTAAAGTTTTTTATGGAAAAATAGCATAGAGATTTACCTCCCTAGGAAATTCTCTGGATGATCCCCACACACCTCTCGAAATAACGTTATTGTTCCTTTGACCTTCTCTAAAATGTCACCTGTATTGGTTTTCTTTAGAGAGGTAGGACACTGAACATAATTTTATTTCCTATATTATTTGGTATTACACCTAAAAATTGAATCCATTTTTTTTGGCGTCACACTATCCAGATCCTAATTCCATGGGCAGTAGAGCGAATTAAGTAACTACGGTTTTTTTCTTATATTCTTTGAAGAATCTCTCCTACACAGATCTTTGCAATAACAGAGAACATTGGCTACCTAATGAAGCATAATCCGAACCAATTAAAACATTGTAAAAGTATCTTGTAATGAATCTCCAGCAATAGTGTGCAGTGAAGGATTAATAGTTGTCATGTGCAACAACAATTTACCAAAACTATAGTGCTCTTCCTAAGATAATCAGCTTTAAGAATCATTTTTGTACCTTCATCCCCAATAAAAAAGATCTAGCTTCTTGGAAATGCCACTCTTGTGACTATAACTCTTAAGAGTTTGGGGAAACTTAACCGCTAAGTTGCTTGGTTGGGTCAAGACACCACATTTTCCATCTCATCTCAACCTCCAAAAGAGGTTATTATTGAGAGTATCGGCACAAAAGAATTTGAGAACTTCAAGAGATCATACCTACCACCTCTTGGTCATTAGGGTTTCCAATTTCTATGATCTTTCTCTATTATCCTAATAATTACAAAATCAGTTAACATCAAAACATTTATCCACTGGTAATATAAACAAGTTAAGGATCTCCCAGATGCAACTTGCATCACTACCACAAACATCACGCCATAAGAAAGCACTATTTTCCTGTTCGCACCTCAAAATCTGCACTGGAAATTATAGATCAATCTTATATTGCCTAAACCAGACATCAAGTGAAGCAAATTAAAGCCTGACAACTCTCTATTTCCTTCAACCCGAAGAAAATTGCGTTGCCCTAATTGCTCCAATAAGTTGCTTGGAACTAGGAAAATTATGAGAATATTGGAACTAATAAGAAGCTACAACAAAAGGTAGCACAACCCCCCCCCCCCAAAAAAAATAAAAGAAAAAAAAAAAACCTGCCCGCTGTTAGGATACTACTTTTCTTGACCTAGTAATGATCTATCCATGCTTTAGTTAATACCATCCTAAAGTATTATATGGGCGAAAAACCCATCTTCAAATAAAAGACACTGCGCTTGATCTTCCTAATTCCTCATTAGTCCTTTCCCTTTTTATCCAATATTATATGTAATACTGTAGGGGCAGGGATTGTGCAAGCTAAAATTGTTCAGCACCACAAGGCACAAATCGAAGTGCTGTTTTCAGATTTTCAGAAAACAAATTAGACTTGAGCTGAAAGCCCTGACGTATTCCTGCTGCATTGCTTTCTGTGATGTCTGGTTCAATATTTCTATCAAAAAGAACAATAAAGGATAGGATCTTCTTGGTGGAATTCTCCTAAGGTCCCAAAAAGACCACAGTGAACTCGATTCCCCACAATAATTTGTTTCTTGGAAGAAATGCAGAGGCAGATCGAACTTCTGCTTCTCCCGCTATTCTGAACATAATCTCTCTCTTCAATTAATGCAGTCAAACGATGTCCTTTATATTGTGCTTGTGAGTGACTTCTGGAATTATACCCTTTTGATTAAATGCCTAAGCACTCAGGAGCAATCAAGGTGGAGCCCAAATTATCTAGCTTCTAAAAATGCATTTTGGGAGTGGATAGCTATTCTGCTAATTTATGCTTTCTGGCCTCAATTTAGCCTGAAGCTCACAAACATTTCCCACTCTTCTGATTGTCAAACAATTTTATATCCTTTCATTTGGATTTAGAAGTAACACACTAGATAATCAAATAATCTGGTGTATCCAATCTTCTGGTGTATTAATTGGGTAGCTAAAAGGCTGGAATACCTTCAGGGACCATTTTTATGGGGAGCCAGAGATGAGAGGGGAAAGAGGTTTGGATTGGTCAAACGAAAGGCAATTAGACTTTCTTTTCATTTGGGAGTTTTTGGTATAAGATCCATGGTTGATTTCAATAGGACCATGATTGGAAAGAGATTACAGAGGTTCATGAACCCAGCAATTTATGGAGATCTATGATTGAAGCTAAGTCCGGCTTAGGCCACAATGGTCAACACTTTTTGTTCGAAGCGGGTTTAAAGTGGTTGATGGACCAAGGGTTACTGTCTGTTATTATTTATGGTGTAACTTCAGTCCCTTAAAGGATCATCTCCTTGATCATTTTGTTGTTTCCTATCATGGGGCTAGCCCTTGGAAGAAGTTACAAGGCTAGCTAATGATTCGGAACTAGAGAGTTTTTATAATTTTTTTAGCTCTTGCAATGTGTTAGTTTGGACCAGGTAGGGAAATTTAGTGGTTTGGAAGTGACTTGGGTGGTTTTGATGTCAAGAGCAACTCTAAAGTTGTCTGAAAGAGGAGACTTAAAGGACTAGCTTCTTCCATGGAAAGTTGTTCAAAATTTGTAAACCTCCCCCCCCCCCCCCAAAAAAAAGGTGCTTTATTTTACAATTATTGTTTTGGGCGTATGTCTCCTGGGAAAGGATCTTGACCCAGGATAACCTTTAAAGAATGGTAAATAAGTGTGTGTTGTGCAGAAGGCCACTTAAGTCTGTTGGTCACCAAATTCTTCACTGCTCCTGGATATGTTTGATCTGGGATTATGTTTTCTCCATTCTTAGTGCTTGCTGAATGTCCGTGAACGTGGGCATAACGAGCTTTGGCTGGCATGATTATTTGTGGGCAACAAAACAAAAAGTTGATAGGATACTTTCCATTGTTTTTTTCTTTTTCTTTTTTGGTTCTTTTCTTTCCATATCTTTTTCCCTTTTTTTTTTTTGGGGGGGGGGGGGGGATTCATTTGGAGGGAACCTAATAGGATGATTTTTTTTTATGGGGTTCAAAAATTCATTGGCTAGTAGCTTCTTGAAAACCCTTATTTTCAGTTGGGTCTTTTGTTCCT
Source organism: Dillenia turbinata (assembly GCA_037126225.1). Taxonomy (NCBI): domain Eukaryota; kingdom Viridiplantae; phylum Streptophyta; class Magnoliopsida; order Dilleniales; family Dilleniaceae; genus Dillenia; species Dillenia turbinata. The sequence continues at coordinate 9,869,673 of JBAMMX010000020.1, forward strand.
TTGCAGATGTTCTCCATTTTGTTGAAATCCTTGTGTCCTACTCTTGTTTTGGACCACCTTGGAAATTCTCTTTTTCCCATGAAAGGGAAATAGAATGAAGTCGGTAAAGAAATTAACTCAGTTGAAATAAATAATCAAATCTTACAGCTCAATGAAAGTTGAAAAATGCCAGTATGTTATTTTGCATGCATAAATCTTTGCCTGAACATCATCTAGATTATACTGACCTCCACTCATGATCACATCTGGAAGTAATGCATCCATTTCTGAATGTAAATAATTGTTAAATTTGATATAAAAGACCTATTCCTATGAAGTGTTTGGTGTTACTCCCATTATTGTGAATGTGGTGTTGGTTTATTTTGGACAATAATTGTAGGATAAGCCCTGACTTTGTGAGAAATTATAGTATTTTCAAAGCTTTTTGATTCAGCATGCTATACGAACTCATTAAATGGATTCTGAAAGGAAGCATGAATTCATTGTTCCTGAGTCGATGTCCCACTTTGTGCTTTGAGAGGTCTGCTTTCTTTCTGATAGCAGCTTTGGACTAGTGTTGTCATGTTGCACATCAGTGCTTCTGCTTGGTTTCTCAGTTTTGTTATGATATGGTGGTTTGGCTCTTTTCTTCCGCCCTTTTTGTTTTACCTTGTGAGTGTTTATTTTGGTTTCCGTAGGTATGTTTCTGTAGAAGTGTTTTCTTTGATTTGAAATAGGCTTTCCTTCTAGTTGGAGTTGATTGGGATTATTGGGGAGTGGTCTCCTATGTCTTTTATTTACTGTCTGGTTGTTAGGCTTGCTATTAGACGGTTCTTTTGAAATGTTACCACCGATTTCTTGGAACAGCCACTACAGGACCAGGACTATGTATGTCATTATCTTCAGATTATCTGCTGTGTACCTTAACCTACTGCTCAATGCAAGATTGCTCCATTTTCAGGGATGGAGCTTCATGATGATGTTCTCGATTCCTGGCCCCTTTGTTGCATGATGTTGATGTTATAAGATACGACGACAAGTTCTTGACTCATTTCCAAAATCCAGACAACATTGTATATGATTGTCAAATTTGGTCAGAGGATGAACTATATTTGACATGTACTCTATCTCATAGTGGGAAGTTAAGGTACCATAGCCTGTCTTGGTGACTGGAAGTTTTGCCGGAAGCCATTTGGCTTAAGATTTTCCAATGGTTTTGCTTTTCAACTCCTGGATGATTCTTAATTGAGTATTGATTTGTTGATTTGCTTTGCTTGGAAATCAATTGTTTATCTATGATCTCTTCTCTCTCTCTCTCTCTCTCTCTCTCTCGAATTTTTGATCCAGATATTGAACTATGAAATTAGTTGTGTGAATTTTGCAACAACGGTTAAGTTATTCCTTGTGATCTTAAGGTCATAGGTTCAAGACATGGAAATAACCTCTTTACAAAAGAAATACAAAAGAAAATCTGTGTATATATATGTTTACCTTCTCCTTATCCTCGCAAGTCAGGAAGCACTTTGTGTGTATGGAGTGTACTTTACTTTTTTTATATTGAACTATGAAATTGAGTGAACAACAAAAAGAACTTTCCATAATGCAAAAGATAAAGGAAACAATGAAATGGAAAACAAAAGGGGGTCTTCCATATATTGATCTTTAAGGATATGTATGTTGGTAATACGTTGGAGAAGTGAAAATTTCTTTACAACCCAGAGTAACGACTGCACCTCCCAATGCATAAATTATCGTGCTTGTCAAAAAATAATAATAATAATTATTATTATTATTGGTCATCACAAAATGGAAATTGTGAGCAAACCATAACCGAAAGCTATTAGAAAGGCACCATTACTTAAATGACTGCTTGCGCCGTCTGTTTGGTTTTGCCTGCAAAGTAGCAGCCTCACCTCTCACAACTTCATCAATCAAGTCCTTAAAAACCATCCTCTCCACATCCAACACAACCCCAGAAAGCTCAGCATGAAAGACCGTCCAATTCTCTGATCGATGAATCACATCTTCCCACAAAATGCCTTTCAGACTATCACCTTCATCAACCAAGTTCTCTTGTTTAGATGTTTGAAGCTGCTCTATTTCAGAGCATAGCTCCTTCAAAAGCCGTTGAGCACCGAGGGTCTTCTTCGCAAGTTTACTGGGTCTCAACCATGGTTCAGTGCAGAGTCCAAGTGGAGCTAATTTTCTGACAAGGATCTCATTAACTGCATCAAAAACAAGCTTCCGGTGGAACTTTTCATGGTCAAGCTTCAAAGGGTTCACTTTCCCTGGGTTACTTTCTTCCTTCAAGTGCAAAGAACTCGGCTTTGTCTGTTCAAGGACAAAGAACAACTCCGGGTTTATATGATGCCCCGAAGGATGTAACTGAAATGTTGTCAGGCTCGAATTGAGGTCCCTTAGGAGAAGGCCAGAAGCTAGCAATATCTCAGAGATATATCTGTGGTCTGGGTTTGTGTTCTCACAAAGTGAAGCGATATAGTCTGTGCTTGTTTCATCATGCGTTGAATTCAGCTGTCTAAGCTTCTGAACCAAGTTCTCGATGTTCTGCAATTTCTTTCGACTGATCTCAGGTTTCGGACTTGAACCAGATGCCATGCCATCAGATGACATATCTACTTGGCTCCAGCTATATTCACAGGTGATATCTTTTGAAGTTCCGATTCCATCACCTGCATCATCAACATTCAACTTAGGTCTAAGTAAATGAAACTTTTCCATTTCCAGTTTATCACTACTTGATACTTTCACTAGATCTTTACCAGCAGTTAAACAATACTACAAAATTTACCTTATTTGCATTTCCCTGGTGTCGTCATTCAGCTTGAATGGTAGAAGATGCCATGTGAAGATTTTAGAAGAGTTTATATTTTGTTTGATTCATGTACCCAATGATGCCAATTCACCTTGCTGATGATGATCAATGTATTTCAGAAATGAAAACAAGGGGATGAATTTATTATGGTGGATAAAATTAATTAGTATAGATTCAAGATTGGGAATTGAATCGGACTCTCTGAGAATTGAAAATACAATGTATAACAAGGGGAAAATGAATGCATTAATTGAGCAGAACAAAATTCATGAATTCTGATTATGAGCTTGAATTTAATATGGAAGGTGAAGCAATGAAAGGATTAAGTGAGACGAACTGGATTTGTTTGACTTCCAATGTTCAAAATTTTGAAAATTTTACAAACAGAGAAAAAGTCAAGCAGGGATGGATGAAAAATAAATGTTTCAGATGAGAAACTACATAAAATATGATATTAATAGGGGTGAGCACTATTTGGTTAAAATCGAAAAACCCATTTTCTCCGATCTCTTTTTTAACATTTTGAGTGGTTTATTATGTATTCGGTTTGGTTTTAAATAAAACCAAATTTTAATTTGGTTTATTTGAGCGGTCATCGGTTTCAATAATTTTTATTTCGGTCAAACCGAATCAATTAAATTAATTAAAAATATTTTATATATTTTTTAGATAATTTTTATTCATATAAATATTATAATAAAATTTCTAAAAGAGAAAAAAATCTAAAAGTTAAAACTAATATAGTAGAGAGCACAATTAATAAATAATTTTTGGTTTTAACCTTTCTAATTCTAAATTTTTAATGCTAAGTCCCAATTCTTTCACTCCCAAACTTGAGACACTCATTCACGCCTCTCCCTCTCCCTCTCCTTCTCCTATTTCACTCATTTTTCCTTTCTCTTTGCTACTTTTATGCTTTGATTTCTCTCTTACACAGCACCACAACGAATTTTAGAAATAAACTATTTTGCTTTGAATGCTTTTTTTATTTTTTAATTTTTACAGATTTTTCTAGCGTAGACACATAAGGCAATGTCAATTAAAAATCTCTTATAGTCCGAAATTTTAATAATTCGATTAATTTGGATAACTGAACCAAATTAATCACCTAATTCGGTTAAATAAATTGACGCTTTTTGTCTATTTGATTAGGTTATGGTTATAAAAATTGTATAAGCAAATTAAATCGGTTATTTTAATTTTGATTATTTCCATTACGCTTTGGCTGAATGCTCACCCCTAGTTATTAATATTTTCCTAATCAATAAACTAGGCCTATGCCTAACCATTTAACGCCCTTAGAAATGTAAGAAACAAGGATTTATTCAGGACCCTGAAGTCTGTAGAGCTTACCAGTAAACTTATTTGGCACTTGTTTTACAGGAGATGGTGTATCGTCCCTATAAACTGAGCCGTCAAGTACAGAGACAGGACTTGGTTGTTCTGGGGAAACAGTTGCAAGTTCAGCTGGTGCTCCATCGTCCTTAAACCTTGGAGTTGATTTCTGGAAGAAAGATTACAATGCATGTCAGCTAGCCAAATAGGTCATCTAAATAGAGAGAGATTACAAGCACGAGCACGTACGTTTTGCTTCGAGCTTGATATTGAGTACTTGGAAGCCTTTGCGGATGGACTATGGGATCCATTAAAATCAGGAGAGCTGTCAATACTTGTGACTACCGTGCTTGTTTTTGATACAGGAGTAACATTGCAGTCTGCTTGCAGAGAAATGCCCTCTTCTTGGTAACTCAAGTTTCTGGTTTCACTGCTTATGTCACTCAACTGATCGTCACTTTGCTGCAGGTTGAGAGCTTTTCGTCTGAGTCTCCCGCCAGGAGAATCTGACACAGTTTGCTGTTTATTGGACTGTCTTCTGGGCTTGCTCAAATCAGATGATGGTGTAGGCAGTCGAGATCGCTTCTCCAACTCAAGTTTCCTCTGTTGCAATCTTGGACTTACAGATCCAGAGCTTTTTACTGAGCATGTGGTGTTTTCTTTGGGCACTTGCTGAGGTTTGGTTGATGTTTGTGTCAACCTTGGATTCTTTGGGGCGATTTTTTTGTCGTTTGAACTGACAACTGTGTCTCTGCGGCTGTTTCTAGGAGTCTGATCTTTGGTTGAAAGTGTAATGACTGAATTCTTTCTGCTATCAATGAGGTCACTTCCTCTAACTTTATGAAGACCTTGCAAGCCATCAATTGGGATAACTGAGGAAGCAGGAATACCAGACTTTTCTACAAGTTTTGCTGGTTTCATGATCACAATGGGGGATTCCAAAGTCCTTGAAGAATTGGCACTTCTAGTTGTTTGTTGACATCTTTGGTTGATTAATCTTGAATTCTGAACTGGACTTAGATGCTTTGGCTCATAATCTCTCTGAAGTCCCCAATTTGAAGTTTGTTCTTCTTTTCTACTCGCCAAGAGTCCCTTTGCCTGCATTGCTTCTAGTATCTGTTTCAAAGCTCTAAGATCTTTCCCAGATTGTTTAAATTCAAGATCTTTCAATCTTTTCTCTATCTCACTATAAACAGAAGGAAATGAATTTGACGCCTTTGATGGAGCTTTCACATTACTCGCAGCTGGTTTTTGAAGGCCTCGACCCCCCTCCAGTAGCCTCCAAGGGGCTGGCTCAATTGGATACCTTGAATTTGAAATGGGTTTCATGACAGATTCAGTATTCTTCCAGCGTGGTGAAGTGAGGTCCTTTCGTGATGCTGTGGAGTTTGACGTTTGAAATGGCTTGCCTGGGTTAATTGCTTTCAGTGATTTCGAGAAAGGTCCAGAATCATGAACATTAGAAGTCTTAACCGGTCCCACCTGGCTGTCTTGCGTGGAATTCAGGTCCGGCAAATTTTCCAAACCCATCAACTTTGCTACAACATTTGGAGGCCGTTTATAAGATTCCAGTGTCTGATGCAGATTTGGGCTTCCGTGACTATTGTTCCCAAGACTCTTCTCACAATTTAGTTTCAGATCAGCATTTGAACTCCGCATTGAACCTTCTCTACCGTCCAGTGAAAGTCTTGGAAGCTCTTTTAGCTTTGGATTAGATTTGTACGGATCTCTTGAATCGAAAGAGGAACGATTTAATTCCCTCCCATCATAGGAAAACCGAGGTAAATCTTTTGGCGTTGAAAGCAAAGACCCCTCTTTCACATCATAAGATGATCGGGAAAGTTCTCTTGCATCATTGAAATACCAAGGTGCTTCACGAAGTTTTGCTAGAACTCTCAGAGACTCCTTGAGATCAGCTGGCAATGACAGTTTTCCACTGACCCCGACTCCATATGATCCATCTACAGACTTGGACAGCTGCACAGGCCTAGGTGAGTCTCTATGACTTAAGACCCTGGTCAGTTCTTCGTCCTTGGTTGTAGTTTTAACAGATAGCCCTCGCGCTTCTCTATACATGGAGTCTTTGACCACGTCTCGGAGATCCAATGACTGTCGAAAAAACTGAGGAGATACACTAGGATGGTTCATGACAGGATCTCTTGATGGAGTGTCTGGAAAAATAATGCGGTCAAAGGATGACTGGTCTGTTTGGGTTGGTTTGTTACAGTCCAAAGAGGAGAAGGAAGATGAACGGGAGGAGGATGAGAAGGAGGCTCTGGATGATTCTGTTGAGGCTCTCTGTTTCTCATTCATACTCTTATTTGAATACTTCTCCTGTAGTTGTGAATTTGTGTTGTAAATCACCACCATAATAGTACAACACAATGAAATTAAATTGAACAGAAAGGAACTGAATGCTTCTGCTTTTCAGAAATCGTTACAGGGAGACAAAGATCCATCGGAAATTTTTACGGAAAAAAATGAGTTATATGAATTGTATTAAAGCACTCAATTGCATGTTGTTATTTCTCAACACTTAACTCCTCCATAGATTCATTGACCATAGTTTGTAAATTAGCTGAATTAAGAGAAAAGAGTGAATGTGCTGCACTTACTGTTGCAGCCTGCCGATTGCACACATTGCTAGATCCATCCAGGGTGCTATTGTTGAAGTGGAAATTTCCTATAACAGAGCAGGACATTGGGCACTGTAAGTGTCATAAATAGAAAATTTTCTACACTTGTGAGCACGCAACATGTGAAGTACAATGAATGAAGGATTCTAATATGATCCATCTCACCATATTTCGCTAGAAAGATAAATCCCTTTAAATCCTATGAATATGAAGAGTGGTTTTTGGATAATTTCGATACTGCATTGGTTTTTCTAGGTCCTGTTCTCAAGCATTACAAATAAGACTTATTTATTTTCTTTCTTGGTACATGGGTGGCATCCCTCAGTGCTCTTCATGGTGGTGTTATCTTTTCTTTTCTTTTTTCTTTTTTTTTTTAATAAAACCCAAAAATGAAAAGGAAAAGCTAAGAGATATTTATAATGAACAATATGCATAAATCATCCAAGACAAATTTCAAACAGCTTCAATCAATTTATATTACTAATTAGTCCACTAGTGTGAAGAAAGCACGAGTAAAAACACCAATCAGTCCATTAGTGTTCAAGTGATGATCTACATTACACAATCCACAGAATTACACCGAATTGAGCAAAACCCAGATTGAGAATCACCTGGAGATGGAGGAAGCCTATTTTGGCTATAGCCCGAAATGCGCCTTCCCGATAGGATCTGCTGGCGATCAAAGAGCTGAAAGATGCCAGTCATGCATCCTATCTGCTTCTGCAAATCTGGATTATCATCTGTCAATGAGTGCAGAAGCTTTGCAGCCATCCTTTCCTCCCTCCAACAACTTATCAAAATGCTCCCACACAAATAGGCGGACACTTTCAATTTTCAACTTTTATCTCTTTTTTTTTTCCCGTCGAGAGAGTCCAAACAAACACATACTATCCAACAATCCAAATGGAAAACTCCTTCCAATCTATGTCATCAACTTCAACATACATGGATCAAACATTGAAACGTATACATCTTTTCTGGTTACTCCCCCAAAATTTATCTGCCTTTGGACAAGTCCTTAAATCATGAAATAAGTGAACCGTGACTATTTAACTCTAACCCTTTTCTTATCTCTTTTCTGTCAAGCATTGCAACAACTTGAAGAATAAACTAAGCTCTTTTTCCAAAATCCCATTTTCCATTAACACAATTCCAAATACTTCATGCCCAGATAAGCATCAAATTACCCACTTGCACATGTACGCTATTTCTGTCCATAGATTTCTTCAAAATCCCAACTTATCCAAGCTAGTTAGACTTCAAAAACCAAATTTTTTTCAAAATTCTCACAAAACCGAACAAAAATTTCCGATCAAAATTATTGCTGGCATCTGAAAGAGTCAGGAGGGGAATTCAAAGAAGACCCAGAAGAGCAATTGAGGTTATTTATCAGTACATACAAGAAGAAAGGTTCAACCTTGCAGGGTTTGAAAGGGAATTGACATATGTATGTGAATTGTGAAGTAATATAGAAAGCACAAAAAGTAAGGAAAAAAGAAAGAGACCCAATTTCCCAAATACAAAACAAACCCAAAAGAACAGAAATGCCAGCACAAACACACAAATACCACCAACCAATTCCTCTTAAAAGAAAAAAATAAAACAAATATCAAGGAATCTCTGCCAGATCCAAGAACAAATTTTTTCCCAAGACTATATTTTCTCAAAGGTGAGGAACAAATTAGAGAGAGTGTGGTCAATGAAGAAGAGTCAATGTGTAAAGAAAAAAAAAATATTTAAGAAAAGAAAAAGGAAGAAGAAATCAATCTTGGTGAGGGATGGGAGTTGGCAATAAAAATTGGTTTTTGAGGGAGAGAGGGGCGGTAGGGGAAGGGAATGTGGGTCAGACGTCCGTAGGGCAGTTTGTCACACGTCCATGATCCATGTGGGGTGATTATGCGTGTGGGTCTGGACCTGTCTGCATGGGCATGTGAAGCTGTCAGGAGAGAGAGAGAGAGAGAGAGAATTTGGAGGGAAAAAAGTGCTGGTGCTGGATTAAGGTAAGCAACTCCCTCCTTCCTTCCTAATTCCTACGCCAGCAGTGCGCAAAAAGGTCCCAAGGCCCTTTTTCCAAACACTTGTCAGCTTTTTACCTTTTAGACTACTAAAATACCCTCTCCTAGTTATCCACTCTCTCTCTCTCTCTCGTTGCATGGTAATGGGGATCCTTGCCCCAACCAGCATAAAGCATATAGTTTTTCGCTTGTTTCCTCTTTGGTGTGTGTGTGTGTGTTTTTTTTTTTTTTTTTTTGAGGAATTTTTAATGTTTTCGCTCACAACGATTAAAAGACGGAACAAACAGAAATGTTACTGTTTTTCCATTATAGAAGAAACAAGGACAACTTTGTCTCAAACGATCAAATGGGCTGTTTGCCCAAATGAATGACTACTTCTGTGATTGAATTGTAGTTCCTTAGCCAAAGAATTGTAAGTTCACACAAACATAATATATATTTTTTCATGGATGGACAGTCCATGTAACCAAGTTTTTTAAAAATTGAAAATAGAAAATTTTGGGTTATAAAATTCTTTTTAAAATTGAACTCTACATTTAAATCAAATTAAAGAGTATAACTTTAGATACCTGTTGCTTGTACCGAAAAAATAATATATACATTTTCATTTGCCTACTATTGCCTATAGTCTCATAAACTTAGAGACGAAAGAAATGGGGTTTGTCTAATTTGAGCATAATGTCAATTATTTATTACTTAAGTCAAACTTGAATAAATTTTTTGTGACTTAAATTTAAATAAGATTTGGGTATGAGAATCATTTTACAACCCTATTTGTATTTCTCTCTCCCTAATGACTTCCATTTCTTCTTTCCAAATCACATCCGGCCATAACTGGTGAAAGAGACACCCTCTCTCCTAGAAGAGATTATTACCACATGTCCTAAAACAGTAAATCAAATCATAGATTTAAAAAAATAATAATAATAATCATAACAATAGTAAAATTGAGCTTTTACAAATTATTCTTTATCTAATAATTTTCCCTTTTTTGGTTTGAGATATTAAATGAATTTGATGTATTCATTTTACCCTCAAACAATTTATATAAGCATTACATGCCACTACTACCTCTGTATTGTTCTCTCTTAGTGGAAATAGACTAGAACTTTCCTATGCTAGTCCATTAACATAAAAGTGCCCTAGATGATGACAAGAAAACTTGCACAAAAAATAGCAAACCCACCTTATTTATTAGGAAAAAAAAAAGAAATACAAAATTTAATACTCTATAATTTTGTTGACATGATATAATTTTACAAGTTAATAAAATGGATTTCAAACCTAGCAAAGAAGAAGAAGAAGCAAAGAGAGGAGGAGGTTACTCGCAGTATTTCCACCCCTTCCTATTTTAGCTCATCAATTATATCTATAATACTTTTTTATACTATATTAATTGGTATTCGAAATTATACTATAACTAATTTGATTCGGGTGTTTATTGAATCTATTTTGAACGAATTCTTCTAACGTAATTTTTTCTATTCTCAAATTTCAAATCAAGATTTGATTAAAAAATCTAATATTTTTATCAATTAATTCGACTGTATTGGTATTATATCTATTATACTATCATAAGGGATAGAAGGGCCAAAAGAAAGGTTGGGCAAAGGCAATCACCCATTGAAGTTTTTAGTTCGAAAAACACAACTTCAAATATATTTGAAATTATAATTCCATTTCTAAAATTGGGACCAGAATATATATGAATATATATATATATATTTATATTTATATATATATAATTTCTGATTTCATGGATAGATTGTGCTTTCTCTGTTGAACCAAAACAAATATAGTGATTGTTAATTGACCATCTCAAAATACTACAAAGATATGTATACTATTATTTGTGTAGAATGAATTGATCTAGAATAAAGCCAAAGGCATAGGAACTAAATTTTGAGAAACCCTAGTAATACCCTTGTTTGATTTGGCACTTTGATGGTTGAGATTCTTAAAAAGATGTGATTGAGGTCCATGTTCTTTGTTTAAATTCCTCCCAGATAGAGGGCAAAGGGCTATGCTCCAAAAACATCATGTGATGACCAAAGCAAGTATAGGGTTTCGTGTAAAAACTTGTTTGTCATTTTTAAATCAAAAACCAAAACCCTACAAATTTATATTCCCTTCCTGATCTCAATCTTAATTTCAAATTTTAAACACGTCCATTTGAGAAACAAATATAATAGAGAAAAAAAATTAAATAAAATTCAAAATTTTAAAATAAAATTAAAAAACATAAAATTAAAGTTTAAAAACAAAAATAAAAAAAATAATACTAAAAAAAGAGTTAAAATTTCTCCTTTTTTATATACTTTCTCTAATTTTTCAGAGATCTCATGTGCTTCAATCAATAGGGATTAAAAGTTAATATAAGAATTACTTGTTTGTTAAGAAACACAAAATGAGAGAAAAGGAAAATACAAAGAACAAAAAGAGAACAAGTTGGAGATTATTGATATGACATGACATGATTTTTAAATGTGATTGCGATAGTGGCAGAATTTGCTAAGGACCATAGTGTTTTCCATAAATTTATTTCATTCCTTCTTGAATGATTTAAATGTTCCCTAAAGCACAGGGCATAGGGGACACTTAAAAATAGATTTTAAAAGTTCATATTAATTCTACACCTCTCAATTTGTTTCTGTGGGTATTCTACTTATGCATGCATGGATTTTCTCATTAATTTAATGAGTTTCTACTACCAAACTCACCCCCCAAAGAAAAATAATATGATATAGCACAATATACGTTAAAATTTAATCTTATTTCAATATTACAAGATTTTTTCCTTTTATAAATCACCGGTAATCACGTTAGATCTGATTTAATCTGATTCGAGTCGAATTGATCTCTTAAGGAAGACAAAACTCTATCATGTCTGTTTTTACCATACACAAAATTCGAATTCAAAATCATTTTTAAGAAATATCAGTGTTTAATCATTAGATCAGTATTATAAAATTATTACAATGAAAAAGTTTTTCAAATGAACTTGTAAGGCAATTATATTTAAAATGAAAATGAAGATGATGCTAAATATACAAAAAGGTCACTTTGGTAAAGGAAGTATGTTCCTTGGGAAGAAATATCTATGATACATTAGTTAATGGCTATTGCATCTACCTTATCTAGGTTGAATTTTTTGATGTGGGGGATCACAAAAGATAAAATAAAAAAAGGGTTTTGATTTTACAATGGCTGAAAAATTCTGGGACAGATTCCTTAAGCACATGCTTGCCCACCACTCATGCATTGTCAAACCTAGCCTACCATCTCTCTCTCTCTCTCTCTCTCTCTCTCTCTCTCTCTCTAGATAGTGTGGGGGGTCCCATGGCTCATCCATGTGAGCTAGCAATGAAGCAAATTCAACTTCAGTTTTGATGTTATCGTTTTTGGCATTATTAATAACTAAATCACTGCAAATGAAGTTGGAAGATCAATGGATTCCCATTCTTATAATTAATAGACATGTGCTTCTTTCTTGGATTTTTATGTAAGAATTTGTCAGCTAATGCCTTCTGTAATTTTTTTCATTGTTGTCATCATGGATTTTATGCATACCCAATTGAACCTTGGTGACTCCACATGATTTTCCTCTCCATATTTTCAATGTTCTCATTATACATTTGTATGCCCAATGAAACTTGATCACTAATACTTGATTTACATGTTATAATCTTATAACATGATTTCGATAGAGGAGTGAGAGAAGGGGATCAATGGATAGTTTCTAATGAAATGATATGTTAGATCATTTAATTAAATTTTAAATTTAAAAATTAAAAATTAAAAAAATTACGTTGAGAGAATTGCTTTCTAAATAAGATTTTTAGTGGCAATTCTTTGCATGTCTCGTCTATTGCCTTTGGGAGTTACGATTATATGCCACCAAGACATGATAGATATCAACTTCCTAAGAGAAAATAAAATAAAAAATTGTGAAAATCATTGCAAATTTTCAATTTGACCAACCCTTTTTATCCTCTCTCTCTCTCTCTCAATATGTACATATACGGAACCTCTCTCAATTCATCTAGTAGGTAATGGTAACATTGAGCATTAAAAGGAACTCTTCAAGGCAGACATTGTGGGCCATATTAGCATAATGTGATATTTATCAAATTAATCAAAAGCAAGTTGCTTAGCAATGCAACTCCTTGCTTTCAAGATGATCCCTTCTCTCTCTCTCTCTCTCTCTCTCTCTCTCTCTCTCTCTCTTTTGCAACTAACATTCTCCAAGAGGCCAACTACATAAAAGCCAGTAACATAGGCACTCTATACTAATAACATATAAAATAAGCATCAGAGAGTCATTATTTGGCCAAATGGATTCATGCCAATCTTCAAATTGAGACACCATATTTGAATTTAATTAAAGAGACAAATAAACAAGCCTAGATATAATCTAATTTATAAGTTTTCATCTATATATATATATGTAATATGTATATCTATTTACTATACCAACATATATAAATTTAGTGGCAAGATACTAAATTTTTTTAATCAAAATCTCGAATTCGAATTTTGTGAATGAAAAATAGGTGTCGAGAAAGTTCACTCCTAAATTAGACTTCACAATGTTCAAACCGGATTATAATCTGGATACTGGTGGTCAAATACTATGTATATATATGTATTCAATTGTATTTCATTAATGGCCTTAAGAAAATGCTGAATTTTACACCTCACAATATCGATGACCCAAAAAATCAGTCCCCAGATTCGCCATGTATGCACTTTTATAAAAGCATGCAATATTGTGCACATGTAAATGAGAATTATCTACAAATAATTGCATAGTGATGAGGAAAGATATTACCAAAAAGTGGGGCTACATGGTCCAAGCATAAAAGCGAGGAAATCGCATGTGGGTGCTTGCTTGAACGTCATTAGGCAATACCCAACGAACCTTTTTTTACAGATCATGCTCACCCATGTTCCAAGGGGAGGAGCCCTCTCACTCACTCACTCACTCCTCTTTGATTGCCACATGATGCCCTGCTTTTTCTCATACCTATCCCCACCATATATCATTATGAACCAAGGTAGTAGGGACCAATCAAAATAACCTATAATCCCCCCCCCCAAAAAAAAAAAATTATCCCTTTCCAATAATACATTGATAATGATACGTTCAAGTTATTCAATTTGAGTTATTTGATTTTTTAAAAATTCATTTGACATAAAATTCAAACCAATTTATTTGAATTAGATTTCAAGTTAAAAGATTTGAATTTCATTTACCCGAACTAATTTCACAAAATATGAAAATGATTGAAAAACATATTTAACTTTAAAATAATAATTTGTCTGAATTAATTTACTCAAACCAATTTTACAACTTTGTTAATCGGATTTTAATGGGACCGAATAAAAATTTTTATTTTCTAAACTGAACCATTAATTTAAATTTTTAATTAGGTAAAATCATTCAATTAATTTAATTTTTATTAACATGAATTGAATAACTCAATTTTTTAATGGTTTGAACGGTGAATAGCTTGACTCTGAACAACCCAATGCGTGTGTGCATATGTGAGAGAGAGAGAGTCTAAGTTCCAAGACATTGTATTCACAATTTGAGTGTCCTCTAAATAAGGGGAAAGTTCCATGTTGATGCCTTGTCAACAGGGAAATATAAATTGTGTGCTTCCATACTTTCCCAAACATGGTTGAATTTGTGCTCATACATAGTCGGTGTAATAACTAAACAGTGTTAATTTTTTTAATCAAATTATGAATTTAAAAGTTAAAAATAGAAAAGATTATAGTTTGAGATATCGATTCATTTTATAAATATATATATATTTATAAACATGGTTGAGTTTGTAAGGAATTTTGATAGAAAAGTTTTAAGACCTTTGTTTACAAGAAAAGTGATACTTGGAGTTGAAGCCAAATCAACTTTATTGATTTCCTTTTCAACTAAACAAATCTCTATAGTACCTAATTTTCAGCCAACCTATACAAAACAATTTATAGTAATCCTTACAATACTACCACCTATCATTACACATTTATAATATCTAATATCCCATTTAAAGTGAGTTTTGATGGGACTGCAAAATTGTTTTGTTATGATTTATAGATAATTGATTCAAAAATACAAAATAAATAGTAAAACTATTTTTGTACCTTCTAAATCTTCTTGGAACCCTAAAATGAGAAAAGAATTCAAGATTGAATCTCTCTTTCGAGTGTCTAGAGAGATTATACTTGAGAGCGACTCTTACATGGTAGTATTTTTCATTTTAAAGTTTCAAATCAAAAGTTTAGTTAAGTGATTTAACACTTTATCTTAGTGGAATGATTATCAGTTGATACGTTCTTTATGCTATCATTCATTTTGTTGCTCATTTGGTAAAGAGTTCAAAAGGGTCGGTGTTTCTAATGTCTTTGGAATTCATACAAGATGATAATGCCAATTCAATTTATTTGTCTTGCATAGATAAAGTCTTACAGCCCCATTATGAAATATCAGCACAAAATGTGCCCACTAAATGGACAAACTCATCAAACCTAAAAGTGGGGTTCCTGTCCTATTAATTCCAAACAACGAAATGAAGATAGTATCTTGTCATTGCCAACATGAAGGGAAAGTGCCTCAAACACTTAACTCTCTGCAACTTTTATGTATTTTTCCTAAAACATGTATAATAGTTTACATGGTATATGGTTACCATTTTAATAATACTAGGGATCTCACCCATTACTCTTAGCATGCATATAGTCCAACCATATGCGTAGGGCAACTACACAAATTTTCATCTCTATATATATATATATATTCACTCGATAAATGAGTGAAAAATCTCCTATGTTACAAATATGGAAGACTAGAGAATGACCTTAGTAGAGAGAGATGCACCACAACTACGTGTTAGTATTATTTGTGTCCACATAATATTATCATTATTGTCTTTGTAGGAACACCCGAGTGATAAAGAGCTCTTATTCAAATATCTTTTTCAATATCTTGTGTTTAAACGTTTGTGGATACATATATTTTCATAATTTTTACGATTCTCATATAACAAAAAAAATGGTATTATCGTTGCCTAATTATTGACCATAATATGAATTAGGGTTTCGATTAAAGCCAAGTCATGGGAAATGACATAACATTGGTTTTGCCAGATCAACTGGAATCTCACCGCAACTATTGCACATGATCAAGTTGATTATATTCCTCCAAGTCACCAAACCCTTGCATTAATGAGTTAGGTGAGGGACCCAAAAAAAAAAAAAAAAAAGATTAATATTGTTAGTGAGGATAGTTAACTGAGCGTTTGATGGGCTTATACCAGCTGGCTAATGGGCCCCCAACATTGTACAAACACCATTTATTGTTTTTGCAGTTGTGGGCCAAAAATTGGGCATAGCACAAAGTTTTTGATCAACAACTTCAAGGCTTGATCATAACTGCTGTATGAATTTCGTTAGGCACAACCTTAAATGGTTGGTATTTTTGTTTTGATACTATATTAATCGGTATCTAGAGTAGGCTCTGACTAATTGATTTGAAAGCTTATCGGGCCTAACCTTTTCTATTCTCAAATTTCAAACCTGATTAAATGGTTGGTATTAGTATAGGCACGTATCCTTCATTTTGATTTCATTTTTTTGTCTTTTGTTTTGCATAAAAGCATCATATGAGATCATTGAGGCAAGCTTTGTGCCAAAATTAGTTCACAAAATTGGTTGAATGGTCAATGGCAGACCAATGAAAGGAAGATTGTGAAGGCGTTAGTGACAAGGATGGTAAATGAAAAGTCAGGTTTCCCTACCTGCCATTAATGCTTGCCTCACCTCTGCAATTTATGTCCATGTTTTGAGTTGATCGATTCAGTGGGATTAGTATCCAAGGAAACCGAAAACTGGAAACCAGAAGGCGGTTCCTTTTTCTGTACCGTAAGCAATTGCCCTTCCTAAATGCATGCTACAAGGACATAAAACTTTTGCCCTCAAAGAGAAGAACTTGCTTCTTTAACCTTTTCCTCACGTAAATAGGCAACAAGAGAGAATGTCACACATTGAAATCCAAGAAAATGACGTTGTACTCAATAGCTTTACAATGTATTGCATATCATATTCCTATGTTCAGCTTGCTAATGTGCAAAGTTCCCTAAGGTAGCAACCACAAACATCCAACCCAATAACCCTTCCCCCCCCCCCCCCAAAAAAAAAATCCAACCCTTTTTTAAGCCGAAAAGAAAAAGTTGCAATCAATCAATTTCAGGGCGATATGGGGGCCGGGGGGGGGGGGGGCGAGGAAGGCCATTAAAACTGGAAACTTTATTTTGAATTTCATCTCTCAGAGCGTACATAGTGCAATAGAGCCAAATAATCATCAGCCATCATATGGCCGATCCCAAATTTTGGGATAAAAGGTCTAGATTGTTATTATTGTTGTATCAACCAAGACCAAGAATCTAACAACCATTACTGTATATTGTCAGAGCCTATAAAGTTTCAAAGCCATTACAAATTGCGATGCATTGGAATGCATCGGCAGACAGTGGGGCAAAGAAAAAGAAAATAAGACAAGAAAAATTTGTGTAAAAAATCAGAAACCATTTGCTTCACTGCATCTTCAAGAAGGGTTTCACAAACAAAAATGGGGCAGAAGAATTTCTTGAATAGTATCCTCAGGGATATGTCCTGGTTTTCCAGTTGACTTATAGGATTAACACTCATCTCAGTTGCGCCTGGTTATGTATCACTAATTGAAACAAAAGTGTCTCTTCATTAAACAAGGCCTTGCACAATTCAAAGTGAGCTAAATGAAAGACGCCGTATTGCTTGCCTCGACTTCTACTTGAGATGCATTTGCACCACTAATTTTAGCATAGAAATTACTCCAAGATGAATCAAAACTAGTAATTTCACGCTGCCCATAGTGTTTTTTCTGTATGTGCTTTTGAACATCATCAGTCGTCGCTAACTCCTCCAAGTACTGTGTCAGGCTGCCCTTTGGTGCTGTTTCCAAAAGAGAGATGATTATCATGGGAGGAATTTCAACAAGTCACATAAAACAATCAAATGTATGTAAAGCATCAAGCAGCATGGAGATATTAAAGGGAACGTGTGGATGGTAGTAACTGAAGAGGACTGTAACTCTTGGCTTAAGGATGCCTTACCTAGAGCATTGTCATTCCTGTCTCTGTAGGAGAATGAATAAGGAAAGATTCCAGTGTGTGGCTAGAAATGAGAAAGGTAGCAGGGAGAAGGTTAGGGATTGGACTTAACATATTGCATTGAGATGAAAGGGTTAAAAACAGGATAAGAGACTCACGGGATTTCGCAACGCCTTATAAGGTGAATCATCCAATAACAATGTGTTTGATTCATTATATTCACCCTTTTCCCACGGAAGATTAGGATCATGCTTCTCCCATAACTTCTTTAGCTCCTTCAGGAGAAGGGGCTTATTCTTGTTCTGCAGTGTATAGGCACCTGTATTGGTACAGTGAGATTGGTCCTACACAAGCATAAAACATTAAAATGAAGTTCATTAATTGCAGCGGTCTGGATTCTTTCATGATAATATAGAATTGGAGCAGCTAAAACCTGTAACACATTTTTTCATGGTATAAAATTCAAGGCAGCCTAAAACCGAAGTGATAGAAAATCCAGACCAAAAGTTACATTATGTAACATCTAAGCACAGAGATTATTACATTATGTTGCAGCATGAAGGATTTATAGAAGTATACAATCACAACAGTTGGACTGTTGCATATCAATAAAAGGTACTCACTCCGTTCGACTGTCTATTGAGAAAATTTTTTTGTTCCACTTTAAGTGTCGTTATGGAAAATCAAGGAAGCATTAATTATTTTTTTCCAACTTTACCCTTATTTTTTGTTATCTCCGATTAATGATCAATTACAACCTGATAAATTTGACTTTTCAAAGGGTAATTTAGTCAATTCATACCGATTTTCTCTAGAATCATGGTTGTTCAATGGTTTATATATATATATAAATTTTTGTGCAGTAACCTTAAAACACACTTGAAGTGGAACAAGGGAGTAGTAACAATCTTTCCAAATGCAAATCACAGCAAGCAGGCAATATTTACCCACAGAGGAAGGCCCACAAGGCCTCCATCTGTTAGCATATAACAGTGAACAAAAAGCAAATAGTTGTCCCGTAGCAAATAACAGAAAGGAGAGCAAATAGTTGAACACATACAACACTGAGCCATATGCAATAAAAGCAGACATGCAAATCATAGTTCAAATGATTAGCAGTAAAAGGACAACCCAGACTAAGACTTCGAATGAGAAATCCCAATGCCACAGTCAAAAATCACAAATCTTGAAGGGAAAAATTGCACTGGGAAAACAATGTAGTATTAGGTGCGCTCATGCCATTAATTTCCTTGATTTTCATTCCTAGAGTAAAGAGGAGACTACGGAGCTTCTCCTGCTTCCACATATTTGTTATAATGCAAAGATTAGTTACATAACCTTTATAAAGACAACTTTAACCAACATCCTGTCAGAAGAATTTTAAAATATATACGCATGGATGCTTATTTGTCATACCAAATAGAACGAAAGAAGGGCTTCAAGAAAGCAAAGCATCTAGCATTTTCCCTAAAGTTTAACTGCTAATCCAGCATCTCATTAACTCTGTTTCTAGAATTCAAAGTCTCAAGTTTGACAATGGATTAATTAACATTAATACAACAATAGAGTTGCTCCACTGCATGGTGTCCTTTTGGGGATATAGTACTCAATGAAATGTAAATTTCAACAAACCTGCAAACAATTGCTTCCCAAGACAGTTGAGATTGGCATGAGTAGCCCATCTCTTAATTCATGAATCCTTGCCTATTTCATCTTGCGGTTGCAAAGATCCCTTAAAGTTTGGTTGAAATTGGTTTGCTGTCTTAGGTGGTCATACTTATTTGATTCGCATGTGCTCATCTACCATCACTCTTAATTTCATATCTTTGATTAAAATTGGTGTGAGCAAGATTGCAAGTGACAAGGAACTCTTCTGATCCACTAGCATGGAAAAGGCAAGACCGCATGAGTTAATTTTAATCTATTCTAGTACTTGGAAGTGCCTTCTCAAACTTCTCATGCTTACCTTGCATTAATCAAATTTATGAAGAGATGTGGCCATTGCTTTTGTTAATCATAGGATGTGTTGTTCAGTGAAACCCTTTTCATGGCATTTTCTAATTGCGTCACCTTTTCTTTCTCAGTGTAGTCTTACTTTTACATAATTGATGATAATTCCATTTCTTTGAACATTCTTTTATTTTTGAAAACTGATACTGATGGGGAAATCTGGATATTACTTTTCTTGCCTGGTTTTTCAGATTTGTACCTAGTCCTTTGCAAATCCTTGATTACTCATCTTACTCAACTATCTAATGCCTCATCATTTGCCTCAGTTAATCTTATTTGCAAAGTGAAAGTTCTTACCAAAATTAAGACACTTATTAAGTCTGCTTAATGGCTTTTAAAATGATTAACACTAACAACCTAATGTTGGTAAAGAGACCTTATAAGGACCCTATCCTGGGACTCAACGGTGGTTCTAGATTTTTTTTTTTTGGGGGGGGGGGGAATATATGATTAGAAATTTCACAACGAAGATAAAAAATTATGTAACAAAGATTTAATACCAGAATAATAATACAATATAAAGTAGTGTAGAGAAATGAAATATTGTAATTCTGAAATAGCTGCCAAAGCAACACAGTGATATATTGTCTCACATAAAATTAACCAATATTTTTACAAAAATAAATTAAAAAATTAACCCATAATATACCACAAGTTCAGTCTTTGTTGGAGTTTACAAATCTTGCAGACCCAAGGAAAAACGACTGCTCCATGCCTCCAACCTTAAAATCTTATAAACTCAAAAGGCTCCTCCTAACTTAAAATCTTATAAACTCAAAAGGCTCCTCCTAACTTAAAAAAAAAAAAAAAAAAAAAAAAATAGTTTCCAGAGATTGAGAGAGCAAGGGACGATGAAAAGAGAAGAAGCAAATAAGTCAAAATGAAATAGGTTAATAGGAAAAGTTCAATTTTGCATGATAGAAAGACGTAAAAACAAAATTAATTTGACATAGGTGGGTTAATAGATGTACTAAGAATAAACTAATTTTTTTTTTTTATGAAACTCTTTAATATATTAAAAGAACTTCTCCCTTAAATATAATGTAATATAAAAATTAAAAAAAAAAATTACGAGGACCAAACACCTTATTTACCCTATCTTGACTTTTAAAAATCCTATATACATGGGATTTTTTTTTTTGGGGGGGGGGGTGTCCCCCTTGGGATCGCCATTGCCCAGATATTTGCATTTTGTGCCATAGGACCAGTTCTTGTATTCCTAGTTTCTCAGATCTTAATGAGTAGGAAATTTAACAATTTTACTAGAACTTTTGTCCCAATGCCATGATTGATTTTCTTGTGCTCATCTTTGAGGGATTTAGTAGTTAAAAGGAGGCCAATATCTTACAGGATTGTGATATGATCCTTTTGGTGCTTATGGCTATAAGGGAATGTCTGAATCAGTCTCTAACTATTCCAGGTTTTGTGAGGCAACATTGCTTATCTTGCTGCTTTGAAGTGCTCAAAGTTGGGATGTTCAAAGTTTTATAGAATGAAACATGATGAAATCAGCAGCTTGCAAACCTTGTTTGCATACACACACACACATACATGTATACATACATATATATATATATATACATATACATATACATATACATATATATATACACACACACATATATATATATATATTCCTTTTTAATTGTTTTCTAGAATATCGTCCCCCACCCCCCGGGCATCTTTTCCCTTGCTCTATCATCAAATAATGTCAGTGTTTTCAATAAAAGGTACACATACATGAAAATATATGCATGCTTGTGGGATGAAAACAGGTTTAAGAGTGAAACACAGCACATAAGAGTGGAGGGCAAGATCAAATCAACTTTAGTGAATATAATTCTCTTTTGACATGAGATATAGCATGCAAAGAATCTCCTTAATTGTTCCTGCTGTTGAAGACACAAAACATGTCATTCTGTATCTTATCTTGATCCCCCAAAGAAAAGTGGTGTGTGGTTGTGTAAGTAATAGTTTACAAAACCATCCCTTGTGATCTCAACTCAAGCAAATGATTCCTGTTACATAAAGCAAAAGAAAGATGGAATCTGAAATATGGAGCAGTAAAGGCTTTCTGTGAATTGACAGTAGCTTTGATGAGATTATAATTATGGGATATACATAGTGGGTGCAATTTTGGGTGGCTACTTGATTTTGCCAAGGAAAGTGTTGGCCTAGCTTTTTATAAAAGCATTCATTTGGTAATCTTCCAAAAGTGGATAAGGCTGGCAGGTTCACTTTTGTATTATGGTAGTAGTGTAAACAAATAAATCATTTAATACATAAAGGAGCCGAGATAAAGCTCCTAGTGTTCAGATTTTTAGTTCGAAGGTCTTATATGCCTTGTGAGCTTTTGGTGGATGTAAATTTTGTGATTTTATCAACTTAGAATAAATATGGATATTATGGTTATATTCCTTTTACATTTGATGTATTTATTTATTTATATAGCACATGCACGCATGCATGCGCATAAACAAATATAAACAAAGCACCATGGTAATGAAAAGATATGAAACTTAAAGATCGGATAGGAGATCTAATAACAAAGCAACACCATCTAAAGAAAGGACTTGGACAACAAAGATTGCAGTTTCCATTCAACAAAACATGAGAAAAAATTATATAAATTTCAACAATCAAGACTTATTGCCATCCCTCTCCAATTCACGATGTTATTGCCAATTATATCATCCGGGCCCCTGCCTTGGCTCATCTACTGAATTTGAGTGAAAAAAGAATCAACAAAGGGATGCAAGCACAATCAAGTGAATAATTCAAGTCAATGTTGCCATGAATATAGGAGGACTCTTGACCCGAAATACAAAGGTAACTGTTGATATCAAGTACAAAAG
Source organism: Dillenia turbinata (assembly GCA_037126225.1). Taxonomy (NCBI): domain Eukaryota; kingdom Viridiplantae; phylum Streptophyta; class Magnoliopsida; order Dilleniales; family Dilleniaceae; genus Dillenia; species Dillenia turbinata. The sequence goes on from JBAMMX010000020.1 coordinate 9,892,485, forward strand.
CAGTCCATCTATGGAGCAATCAATCAGCATAAATGGCGAATAAGAAGGCACACTTGTTTCTTCTTGTTGACCCAAAACGAGCTTTCTTCAAGCAAAAGATGTCCTTTTCATTCATACAAAAAGATTCTTCAAGGAAAAGATTTCATGCTCAATGCAATGGAAGCACCTTCATAGAAAGAAACTGAAAACCTAAAGTTTCTTCTCTTTTATTATTGTAGTCTTGTCAATAAGCTAATGCTCAAAGAAGACCACCTTATGCTCCTATTAGAAGAAGTGATAGAATAAAAGTTGAAGATGCACCAAGAACAAAAGAAAGAGAAAGACCTAAAGAAAATCTAGAAGGGATAAAACGTGATGTGGTAACTACGGATTTAACCAGTAACATGCTTTTGGTAGAGTTGAATCGGAAAAGACGGATTTATAAAGCTGTCCTCAACTAAGTAGGAATAAAGGCTTAGCTGAGTTAAATGCAGCTGAGTATTGTTGTTAATAATTAAGGGACTAATCCCCCAACATAAGGGTCCATGCTGTAATCTAATAACTATGAACAGAATTTTCGCTACTCATTCAGAGGTAATCTTACAGATAAGCTTGTCATTTTAGGCATGATCTCCAAATTCCAACACAAGTTTGTCATAGAATACACTGTGCATTCCACAAGCATTTCGACATTACTCAATCAAACAATAGGCAAGTTCTTCATATTGTACACAAGAAAGTCAAAGTAAGTCAAAGTCCATGCAAAATTATGCCTATGAATAAACTCATTATTTCATGCACCCTTCCAATCCTGCAATAGAACATTCAGATCAAACATATAATAAGGGCTAGAAATCACTCACCCAAACGAAAAGTAGGTTCTTCTTCCTCTGGCCCCAAAGAAAGTTAACCACGTCTTCCACATTTGTCCTATTAAACAATGATGAGATAAAGTCCAGGAACGATGCATATACAACAAAAATCAATGAAAAATTAGAAAAAGTCAGACACAGCACACTGGGAAATACAAGCATAGTATCTGGATTGCAACATGACTGGAGTAATTCTAAATGCAAGCGCTAAATGATGGACATAATAAATAAAGATTTGAACAATACTTGGTTCTTGAAGACCAAACGCCCACGTTGAATTTCTCAAAACAGAACTGGAGAAAACTATTGCAAAAGGGCCTCTTGAAAACTGAAACAATTGGCAATCACATTAAAGCAATGACAAAGTTATAATACAAGAAGAGTAAAAGGAAAATAGATAAGGGATTTAGGGCATTAACAAAAAAGCACTGCAAGCACCTAACCGACCTGCTTTCCTTCCTATGATAGCATCCGGTATGTAGTCATCAGGTTCATATGGAACAATATCAGCAAGAATCCCATTAATATCAAGGATTAGAAGTATTCGACTTCCATGTGAGACCAGAGCTTTTTCTGGAGCATAATGCAAAGTCTGTGGGGAGATCTCCTTTTCCTTGAGAACATCCACATTAATATCATTGGTCAGCATTGCCTCACAAGACAAAGAGGGCACACAGTGCTCTGACAGGGTATTTTCCTTGATCCTTTCTAGTAATTCTTTGTTAGACATATCATTGCATGCTGCAACATCAGAAGCTTTATCCTCCTCAGAGTTAGTTGCAGAACAAGGAACACTTTCTACTGCATTCTGAGATACTTTGCCAGTACTTACAATTTCCTGTTCTAATTTTCCTTCTGGGAGATCTAGCTTTGATACACCACCGGAAAATCTGTCTTCACTAATATGATCTTTTGAATTCTTTCTTGGGATTCTTTTTTTGCTTTCACCTAATGCAGTTCCATAGTCTATCTCTTCCTGTTCTTCCAAATTGTCCCCAGAAACCAAAGAGGTATCAGTCTCATGTGCCTCTAAGTTTTCACCCTTATTCCTAGTAGAGTCAGACAGTCTAGATTGAAGTGCTTCCTCTTGATTATGAGTAGTCTCTTCCATTGGCACTGTCTCTGTTACTGGCATTGAAGAGCCCGTGCCTTCCTCATGGGCTAGAATAGTACTGGACTCTTGGGCCTTGGAGGACTTACTCTTTATTCTCTCATAGGTGTAATCTTGTTTCTTCCCTGTGTAAGTTTGAATACTGCTGACCTCAATTGAGACATTGTTGTCATCCTCTACCAAATAATTCTTCATGATACTATTGAGATTCTCTGTGATAAAAGAATTGCTGAGAGGCAATTCAACATTCTTCTCTTCACTTGAGGACAGTGTATTTGCAACAACATCAGATGCAGAACTCATTTGATTATAACAAGGTAAATTCATGCAAGACTGGCTACTGGCATTTGGAAGATTGTTATTTGCACTTGCATTTTCCAAATCATTAGGCTTATTTCTCCTTTGATTTCTTCCTCCTGTTGTCCTGACCATTCTATTCCATGGTGCTGTATCAAAATTGATCTCCTTATCTGAAAAAGCATCTTGAATATCACACTGTACACCTATGTTATATTCGCTGTTACTACCGCTCTGCTTAGTTTTTCTCTTTTTCTTTTCCCCTGACAAGCTTGATTCTGCAATATCTTCTGTCTTTCCCAAATTCATTTTGAGCTAAAATTGACAATAAACCATTATGAATCAAACTCTTTCTTGGCAGGTTAATTGTTAGAGTGACATTGGTTCCCCTTGAATCTTAATGCATAACACAGGGCTGTGGTGATCATTCTTTTCAGAACTGTTCACTCCAAGAGAGTTCAGCATCTTATTTGTGCCACTGCCAGATGTCCTGTGAACTAGTAAGAGTAAATCGTCGGATCATTTCTTATCACAACCCTATAACCACCTCTGATCCTGATCATTAGAAACCACATGGAAGTCCAATTAAAATGAAGAATATTATAACACTATTATCCCATCAAGAAGTTGTTAAGCACCTAGATATCACAATGCTATGACAGGGCACAAGCATTTCCAGGGACATAAACCAGGCTGCGAGGACTAAATCGTACATGAAAACAATGACAGCACTCAAAAGGCTAAGTTGCATGAGATGCTACTTAACAAAGTGGAGAGATGAAGTTCAACAAAAATACATGGACCTATCTTTTGTTTATTTATCATCACATACCCAAAGAATTGAATGAATAGTATTTAAATCACCATCCCCATGCATAAAATTCACTATTTGAAATTTGTTTATAAATATTTCGATCCTCAATTCTGTGTTTATAATTGATAAAGACAAACAAGGATACAAGACAAAGTAAATGAAACTGAAGCATGTAGAATGATACCCACCCAATGGCTTTACTACAAAACATAAGTTCTTTTTATATCAATGAGTCCATGGATGTTGACAATTTAGTTTTCTATATTATGTCTTAAGGGGGGAGAGGGGGAGAGGGGGAGAGAGGGAGGGAGGGAGGGAGAGAGAGAGAGAGACCTCCCCAGCCCCAATAATAGAAGCCTGTATCTTGTCACAAAATCTATTGCCTTGTGTAGCGTAACTCGTACTTCTCCAGTAAAATTGGAGTCGGATTCAATTCTCTTTGACATTTCATCGTACAACTTACATGGATTTTCCCATAAAACATTCGAATTACACCAAAAAGAACAAACAAATTCACAGAGAGAGAGAGAGAGAATACCTAACGGAAAATGAAGCGAATCTGAGAGTTGCTGAGAGAGAGAGACAGAGACAGAGAATGGGAGGGGCGGAGGCGGTACGATGAAGTTGGTTTATTTTGATTTGGGGAAAGAACGAAAAAACCAACGCCTTTTCGACAAGTAATGGTGACGAAACTTTGTTGGGATTTTTAGGGTGTGTTTGGTAAAGACATCGATGATGGGAGGTAAAGACATCGAGGAGGGGAGGTAAGGGTAAAGATAGAAAAGGAATAGAAAAAATAAAAAATAGGGGTAAAATTAAAATTTATATTTAATAATAAAATATATGATGAGAAAGGAAAAGAAAGAATAATAAAATAAAAAACATATTTGGTTATATGAAAAAATATAGGAAATATAATAAAAATATATATAAATTTATTAGAGTTTTAAAATAAAGGATATAAAAGTAAATTTGATATTTATTATTTTAAAAGGGAATTTTTCCCTCCAAAACTTATCGATTTGGTGAAATTAAAAAATTAGGTTTTGAAAGTTTCATAGAAATCCTCTCTTTTCTTCATTTTAAATTAATTATTTTACCAAATATGAGTGGATTCTTTAGAATCCCTCTTTTTCTCACCTAAACTCTCCATTCTAATACACTTTTAGGGTTCTTTTTGTTTTCCCATTTGAATTTAGTATAATTAATCAATTCCAATTGTTGTGATTAAAGTTTAAATTATTATTGTTGTATTTGAATTTAGTATAATTAAAATTTCACTTATCACAGTTTATGAATAAAAGACAAACACTTATATTAAAAGAGTGATTTTTAGTAATAAAAGAATAATATTTTAATTTTCATTATTTAAAATAAATTCCCAAGTTTAAATATGATAAAAAATTTTGGTAAAAGAATAAAATTTATTTATTATTTTTTGTTAAAAAGACTAATAATAATAATAACCTTATATATATATCCTTTGTGCTGTGATTGGGAAGGGATACACACTTAAAAAGCATAAAATTTTAATAAAATTAAATTTTTTAAGACAAATATATTATTAAAAAATTTTAAGAGCCATGAATCCAAAAAAAAAAAAAAAAAATTGAGAGCCATAAACTGTCATCCGTAATTACAAGTATTTTTATCATTATCAGTTTCTTATTTAAAAGAAAAGTGGCAGCTTATCTACGAGGATCGAGAAAAATAATAATTAACAATTTTTTTTTGGAGTACTATACCAATTGGTATTTAAAATCATACTCTGAATAATTTAATTCGGGACTTACAATAACCTATTTAGGAGTTATCCTCCAACATAGTCAGCTCTATACCCAAATCGCGAGTCAAATTCAAGATTTTAAATAAAAGATCTAATGTCATATCACACTATCTCAATTTATCATTGAAATATAAATTAAGATATATATATATATATTTCTTTTTTCTAAATTCAATGATAAATGCTCATAACAACAAAAAAAAAAAATTAAACTTTAATCTCGTCATATGAAACCAATATATGAGAGAGACATTCTTATTTTTGTCTTTCACGGTGTTAATAATATTTTTAGGCTATCTATTAACTTACTAGCTATATTAAGAAGATCACACATAGGGTTATAATATTTTAAATCTTTTTTTTATTTTGTTTTGTTTTAGTTATAATATTTTCCAAGTAAAGGATAAAAATTTATTTTAGTAAAAAAATTAGAACATAAAAAAAATTCTTCAAAATATAAAATTATCATTATATTACTAATTTTTATATTAAAATTCTTACATAATCTCGAAGTCAGAAACCCTAGGCCTCCTTTAAAAAAAGAAAAAAAATAGAAAACAAAGGAAAAGAAATGCCACAAAGTAAAATTTGGAGTTTAGGAATATAAAATGGAGGCACAACATAAAAGGGGACTCTGGACTATTCATTCTATCATTAAAAATTTATTGAATCTATAAAATGGAGGCACAACATAAAAGGGGACTCTGGACTATTCATTCTATCGTTAAAATTTTATTGAATCTATTTGTATCTCGAACAGTAACAAGAATAAAAAATGATTATACCTGAAATGAGATTACTTAACTGAATGTATGACAAAACTAAAAATGATAAAATTAAAAATGAGATATGTAATAAATTGAGAATTAACTCAATTGTAGATAAGATATAAGAATATCATTTGAGATAGTTTAAACATGTACAACGAAGGTCTAAAAATGCACCTATCAGGAAGATAAAGAATTTAAATATAAAAGATTTAATAAAACGTAAAGATAAACCATTGAAAAATTGAATACAATGCATTCAAAAAGATATGATAATGATGAATTTAATTGAAGAGTGGTCTTAGATAGGAATGAGTGATATAAAAAAATCCGTACAAACTAAATCTTTTTTTTCCTTTTCTTTCTTTTCTTTTTTTTCTTTTTTTTTTCGATTTCAATATTTGTCGGCCGACCCCAAATTTTGGGATAGAAAATTTAGGTTATTGTTGTTATTTTATTTGTATCTTGAAATCACTATTAAATAATGGTTTACCCGTAAGAAAGAAGCACCAAAATCCTGAAAATTATGGTTGTCAGGCTAAAAAATTTACAGAGGAAAGGCAAGCAAATAGATTGAACAGAAATTACAACAAAATGCTAAAGGAAAAAAAGAGGAACCAATCAATTTTATGGAAATTCAATACATACACATGGTTGTAGATTTCTCGGTGCTCTGCTAAGGCTGGAATCCTAACTAATCTTCTTCCTTCAAATATCAATAAGAATTCCCATATTCCCAAAGATGCTTGCTTCAAAATTTGCAGACCAGCTGAATATCAGTTCTCTCCCCACAGCTCTGGAACCTTATCAGATCAGTTCCATCAAGCCAACTAAGATCTTCCAGATCCATTGAGCAAATATCTATGTTTCAAACCTTGACATATTTGTCGACATAACCCTGCAGAGAAAATATTTATTATAATAACCATACACATCTTAATCAACATTCATTGGAGAAGGGGGAGTTATAGCGAAAGTATTGCAAACGATTCTGTCTTCGCAAAATTATGTCCAATGGTAAAGAACTGTTCCCGAGGGAAAATCACTACGACAAAATAAAAGCATGATGAAATAATTTTCACTAGTCATCAAAAAAAGATAAAGAGAGGAAAAACAAAAGTATTTCTATATTTTTTATTATTTTTTATTTTTCCCCCTCCTTTTACCCTACCTCCAACTAGAGTAATATTAATGTTACTCTACCATAAAGTTTAAAAGGGGGAAAATTTGTTTGCAAAACATAACCAAAGGGGGGAGAAAATTTAGGGGAGTAATATTACACCCCTTTCCAACCACATGCCAAGAAGAAAAAGCACCTTGTTGCTGGGATACCACATATGAAAAGTTGTCCACTGTATACAGCACCTTTGGACTAATATTAATCTTGAATATTTCCTACCATTGACCATTGAAAATATGGTCAGTGAGGTGCTTGATAAGGTATCACATCTGGAATCAAAAGCCATTCATAAACATTCCAGTCATGGCCAAGGAGGCATATCAACATTACATAAGGACCTACAAGCATTTGTGTTTTACCCATTTAGATATTAAATAAAAAGAGGTATTCAATATCCAAATTGCCAGCGTGGTTTTACTTTTGTTGGCCTTACCAGGCATGCATGCATATGTGCAGTATTTCTCACGCTAATCATATATAATCCAACCTATAATAATTTCTGTAATTTTATGTCCAAAATATAAGCCAAAATAAAAAGGAAGTACTAAAAGAGGTACATACCATAACAAGTTTAGTCAGTTTCCGCTGTGACGAGTCAATGTAGTGATTTATCTTTGCCTGAGACTTGGGTATCTGGTGACCCTTCATAGCTCCTGACACCTTATCAACCGTCTTCTTGACAATTGTCTTAAAAGCCTCTTTGCTCATATTACCTTGTCGCCAAGATGGCTTTAAGACCTCCTTTACAAAATCTGCAAGCGCAACCTTGAAAAGCTTCATTGATCTGGAATCCTTGCTCTTCTTTCTCTTTCCTGAAGCTTTAACCTGATCGATCTCAATTTCCCCTGCAGCTGGATTAGTGACATCAAGTGGATTACTTGGACTCCCATTCTCCACAGCTCCTTCTTCTGCATCTGCTGTCTCACCATACTCTTCATTCTCTGGAGATGATGACATAGCAACAGTTTCAACCTCTCTCTTCCTACTATTCTCCTCCAAATCCAATGGCTTGCACAAGCCACTGAACTTCAGCATAGTATCTGAATCTCTAGGTTTTTCTAGCTCTGGAGAATCATCCAGTTTCCTAAATGTGCCAGAGGTCTCAATGCTATCAAAAAGTGGATCATACTGGTCACCCCCTGAAGTAGGCATTTTTGATCCAAGCATGCCAGCTCCCTGCTGAGAAACTTGGGCCTGGCTGAAGCTCGAACTAAACTTGGAGCCTAATGGCTGATCAAAGGTAGATGCATATGGATTATAGTGTGCTGTCCTTGAAGTTATAGAACCTCCAAGTTCAGAAAAATGAGATGGTTCACTCCTTCCCAGAAGATCTGAGGGGTATCTTGACATGAGACTGTCGGTGCCAGAATGTTGCAGACTATAGTAGGAATGCCGCTGCTGCAAGTGAGGCTGATTCTGAGAAGATGACATAAGTAATTCACTTGAAGGCGGATTATCACTGGGGAAAGACTGCATCTTCCTTGTGACAGGTATAGGATGAGGGTGCAAGCTGCCTTGAGCAAAAGAACATGAAGGAAATAAACCTGGCACTGGAAACTGAGAGGAAAACCTTTCATTCTGCAGTTGCTGGATACCATGTACCCCATGCCGAGAAAGGTAAAACTGGTTCTGTTCTAATGTTGCAGGATGCGGGAAGTGACACTCACCAACAAGACTGGGTCCAGCAGCTAGCTGACTTGGGAGTTTGTCAACTTGTAATGGCTTTACTCCAAAATCTATCATATGAAAACAGCTCTATAAGAATCTCTGTGAGAGAGAGAAAGAGAGGGGGGGGGATGCAGTTGAGACTTTCCAGTTGAGAGTTTGGTAGCTACCAAAAAAGCCAGCATGTAATAGAATAGAAATCTCACCTGGGCTATGCCCAACAAAAGGCTGAGAGGAGAAGTCATTTCTGGACGGTAAGAGACTCTGCTGGACCTGTGCTGCTTGAATAACATTAGCAGCAGTTGTTGCATGAAGTGGTGGAGGTGGTGTGAGATGCGTCCATGATGAGTTTGGTGGTACTGAAAAATTGGATAATTGAGCTTGAGTGGTTGGAAAACTTTCTACATGAGATGATTGAAATGCCAAGGTTGATAAAATTGGCACCATGCCAATGCCATAATCTTTTGGCAGAATTGGTGCACGAGGAGCATTTACGCTTTGTGCATGTAGAGATGGGGGATGGGGCAGAAGCTGAGAAGTGCGATTTTGAATGTCAGAGAAACTGGGTGCAGGTAATCCATCAGAAGCTAGAGCCTGGGATGAAAACCTTTCATATGACCCCGGTTGACTGGAAGAATTCATAGCGGGGTCTGATTGAGGCAATAGGGTTTTATCTAAGTGAGATTCACTCAAAGAAAGCTGCTGATTTGGAGATGATGTGGATGTCTTAACAGAAGAAGAATCAGATATTTCATGAGGAAGGTCAAGAACTTGCTGAGGCACTGAAAAAGATGCTTTTGGTTCTGATTGCTTTAATGAAGAGTTCTCAACAGCACATAGTCTGTTACATGCATCAATTGATGATTTTGGAATCTTAGGATCAATAACAGGTTGAGACATATCACCTGGAAAAGGCTGTGGCACCTCCTTTGTTGCCTGAAATTTTTTGTTGTCAGTTCGGCCTGGGCTTTTTTCAACATCAGACAATTGCCACACTCTGACATCTGAATCTCTTTCCCTACAGTTATCAAACATTGTGACATCCACTTGTCCATCCCTTGCAACATCTCCTTGCTCATCGCCCCCAAAGGGAATGTCCCTGGAGGATTGCCTCTCTTGGGTTTTGAGTTCCTTATAATCATAAAGAGATACTTCATCAGCGGCATTCTTATGTTCCTGGTAGTCAGAGTTCTTTAAAGTTTCTTGAACTTCTGAATGATGTGATCTAATCCTGTGGTGCCTTAATTTATCAGTCTTATCAGAATCATGGTGCTGGAAACGGCAAGATGCTCCACGATAGCACCTGCCTCTCAGGTAATCAAAGCATGTTGGGGCAGGAGCCTTCTCCCATCTCAGTTTTTCACCACCATGCCTCAAATCAGGAGATCTACTTCTACTTCTTCTTCTTCTTCTTTTTGGGGACCAGCTGAAACACAATACAAACCTATAAGTTATGACAATTCCCAAGCACCAAGAGAAAAATGTAAATAACAATATACAGCTTAAAAGCACTGTTAAACCTGGAGTTTATAAATTTCAATTTTAAGGATAAAGCAGTTACTTAGATTTACATAAAGTTTATGTTCATATACCTGCGAGATTGGCTACGCTTCTCCCTTCTCCTCCTCAGAATCCTCCGTCGCCTATGACCCGGAGGAGATTGGCTTCTGCTCCTACTTCTGCCTCTTTGACCATGTCTCCCTCTATGGTGAGAGTCATCAGAGTCACTGTCACTTTTTCTTTCTCGGATCAATCTCCCGAACTCATCAACTTTTGGAGAAGATGAAGTGAACTTCAAATCCTCCTTCTTGGCCTCCCCACTCGTCGGGACAATATCAACCCTAGCATCTCCTGAGGAATGCTTTTCTTGGATAATTTCATTAGAACTAGCACCATTTCTAGAAACTTGATTTCTGTTGGTGATGTCGGAAAAACTATCAGGGTTTGCAATACCATTGGATGTCACGTTGGGTTCTTTGACATCTATATCTAATTTAGAGCTTGTCTCAGGTAAATTATAAGGCATGCAAGAAGGATATGCAGCAGCTGAATCGATAAGCGGCCCAGATTCTTTCACAGCCCTAGGACTTCTAGGGCCTAAATCAGTTCCCAAACTACTTCCAGCATTACCGTGCACACATGTAGGGCCAGCCTTAACCAAGGAAGGATTGCTCTTCAGACCACCATCCTCAGTATGGGGATCATCATCTTCCTGGCTGTCATCAGAAGCATACTCCTGAAGAAGTCTGAATGGGCTGCCACCTTCAATTACATCACCTGGAACCTTCTCAGAACTGATGACTGCAGGGAAATAAAATCAATTTATATCATTTTTCTACTTAAAAATCCAGTAAAAGGCGCAGGAAAGAAATAAAACTTTCTTTACCTATCTCAGCCAGGCCAGATGGTTCAGAAGATGAAGAATTTCCGATGGAGCCAGACTTAGTTTCTGTTTCTAGTTCCTTAGGTTGTGCAATAATTTCAATGGATAAACACTTCTGTTTCAAACTTTCTGACGAGTGGAGAGGCCCCTGCTCTTCATTAGGCTGGAACATATCATCTTGATATACAAAATAAAATACAAAGAGCATGCTTCAGCTTTTGTCCTCTCACTTGACTAAAAGAATTGCGAGAGTTTTGCACCTATGCCTAACTATGCCACCAACCACCCATGGCAATTTCCACAAGGATTTTGCATGATTTAAGCCTAGCATATGCGTGTCTATAATTCTTGAAAGTATTTTTCTCAATCCTTGACTTGACTTGGCAATGAGTGTATGCTGAACACTTTAGCCTAAATCTGAGCACATAATATAAATGTCTAATGACCTTGTCACAAAATATAAATATCTCGCTGATGCAATAATATTAACAATGATAAAATAGAATTAAATAAAACTTCTACATAAGAAAGTAGCATATAAAAAATTCAAGCAATACTAAAGAATTAAACAACAAATGCAATATGAAGCTATTGTGTAGATATATCCAACTTGAAGTCAATCAAATGAATAACTTGATAGTAATTTGTTAAGAAAAGTTTTTTGGAAGTGCTCAGTAGAAAGCAAGGAGCAGAATCCAGCCAAAACTTCAAAGTTTAGCATGAGAAAAAGAAACCTCTTCTCTAAAAAAAGCATTTTACACAGCCTAAACATTGCTTCCTAGTCAAAGAACCAACAACCTAAAGAAAGACAAAAGGAAAATCATAATCGAAGACACGTACAATACGACAACAGGCCCTAAAATGCCACCTAGGGACCAAAAGCTTATAAAAGCATTACAGTCCTGAGAATGTATACCTAGCTATTTCTTTTTGGAATAGATATTCCACGAACATCAACTTTTCAACACCATTTAGCACAAATAAATACTGGGCATCAAATATGCAAAGCAATTTAACCAGCACTAACCTTCCATCTCCATGTCAGAATCAGCAGGTGTGTGAGATACATCTGCATTCATCAGAACATTCTCATCTGCTGGCATGGGTGGAGTTAGAGGAAGATCATTTTTGGGGGAATCTACCTCTGTATTCCTACCTTCACTTTTCATATCATCATCACCTCTGAGCACATTGTTTCTCGTTGTTATAGGACATTCATTTTCATTGTCAGTACCAGCAGGAGCTGCATCAGATTTACTTAACCTATTGCGACTGCGATCAGATGACAAATCACCAGGCAAGCAACTAGCACCCGAACTTTGTGGAGAGGTGGGAGGTGGCGGAGAAGGGGGGACAGGAGGAGGAGAAGGGGGTAAGGGTGGTGGTAGAGGTGGCGGTGGAGCCATTCGTGGCTGATTAGATTGCTCACCAGTTGGGTGTAGAAAAGAGCCAAATGGCGCAGGGGCAAAAAAATTAGGAGCATGGCTGGGTGGTGGTGGAGGAATCTGCTGAAGACTCTGCAAACCACCAGGTAATGGTGGCTGATGAACTGGAGCTCGATACATTGCTTGTCCATGTAAAGGTGGCGGTGGTGGAATTACTCTAGGAGGCGGAGGCACTTGTAACATTTCAGGGCAGTTTTGAGGAGGTGGACCAATGAGAGAAGGAACATTTTGCACAACCTGGTATTGGGAGCTCTGTTGAGCTGGTGCATAGGACTGTGACATGGGTGTGCTCCCATGGACTGGTGGTGGAGGACATACATAAGATTGACTGGACTGTGCAGGGAAAGAGTTATGAGGATATACATGAGGATGGGGCTGAACACTACGAGGTGGGGCAGCCAGGGGAGCTTGTTGAACAGATGGGGGCAGTGAAGCCAAAGGTCCTTGAGGAGGTGGGGGTGGAGGAGGGATAGGTTGAAACTGGGGCACTGGTGCACGACCAGGCCCAAACTGAGGATTATAATTCCCTTGACTGCACATCTAAACTGCCCAACCTGAGCTTATGAACTAATGAGGTTCCTCATATAAAATCTTCCGAAACATAAACAGAACATTCAATCCAATGCCTTCTAGTCCACTCTGGAGCATAAAACAGAATGTCAGCATAATTTCCAAATAACAATGAACGTCATGCACTTTTTAATCACCACATTGATAAAATACGGCATGGCATGCTTTTATTTATGCTCTTAGGTTATATGATTTTATCATATGTTTTTCAATGACCAACGAAAAATCACACCATGTAAGATTTTGTCAATTCAATCATTACATTTTTCAGTAATATTAGCATTACTCATACTGGAAAAACCCGCAATCACGATGGGCTATTGAACATCGACAATACAAAGCCTAAATGTGGGAAACGCAAATGAAATCATAAACAACCACATCAGCGGCAAATGAGTGGAACCCAAATTGGAAAATGCGATGTTAATAATTCCAATCATTTGGCCCTACAGAATAAACCCTAAAAACTTGTATTTCCACCCAATTTACCTCAAGCGCACCAATAAAACTAGGGTTGCAGCTCACGACAGAGGAAATCATTGTCTCAATCTCATTAACAATAAAAGACAATTTCTAACAAAGAAAACAATAATCGACAAAGTAAATATTGTAATTTTCGTCGAATTGAACCATTACATACATAAATATTGAATCATTGATCAGAAAAAGCGATGGTTGCTTGACTTACGAGATCAAAGAAAGAAAAAGACAGCGGAATCAGCAGAGACTTGAGAGTCGAGAGATCGAAAGAGAGATTTTGATGAGCAAATGATAAACCCTAGATTGAAGAATCGAAGATTTTATTGTTTGCTTTGGATATCTTTCCTGGTGTTTAGAGTGAGAGTGAGAGACAGAAGGAGAGAGAGTCCGGTTTCGCAAACCCCAACGACGTCGTTTAAGCTTTTTTGCTTTTATTGATTCCAATCGCCGGTGCGAACTCGGCGCGAGAGAAAGGTAAAAACGGAAAGCATCGAATATTTCCCTTCTTTTTATTTTATTTTTTTCTTTCTTTCGGTAAATTAAATTAAAAAATATCATATTTTATAAATCAAAATTTATTTTTTAGCATACTTTAAAAAAGAAAATTGATTTCAAGTAATTTTATAAATCAAAATTAGTAAATTTAAAATATTTTAATTTTTTACATGCTAATTACCAAATTAAATTTGATCATTAATTTATTAATTTATTCGGTTCATATAATATTAGTCAACTAATTTTTTTTATTTTTTATTTTTCTTTTTGAAATAGTGTTATATGTCCATATCTATCCATCAAATAACAAAATTTAGATCCTTGTATTTCAAAAAAAAAAAAAATTCTTACCGTACATGGTTGGTGTTCAAAAGGTGCCTTTTGGCCCTTCGGTAGATCGATCGAGGTGGCTATAGCCCCTCGGTTGATCATTATGGTGGGCGTTTCATACTGATCAAAAGGCGTTTTTTGTGGGTTTTTAGAGAATTGACTCTCTTGATTTGAATTTTTAGGCCACGTCTCATCAATATTATTATTTTTTTTTTGTATTGAAAGCTGATAAAATCATAATTATAAGATGAAAAACAATTTTCGATAACCATTTTAAAATAGCTAATTTTGCTTGTGACCTTTGCAGTTTTTTTTTTTATTTTTTGGGAAAAAATATATTTCTCCCTATTTTTGGTTACTCACAAACTATTTTTAATCGAAAGTGTTTGATCAACCACGGCAATGGTGTTCTAAAAATGTCTGGCGTTTAATAGTGCTATTTTGTACAGTAGTTTTTACACATTTTATTGTTATGATCAATGTATTTTTTAAAATTATAAAATTATATATTTTAATAACATTTCTATCATATTCAAAATCAAACAATTACAATGGAGGCAAAAATACAAAATATAAACATGAAATATTAAAATATTGATTATAAATAAATTTAATTTACAAAAAAAAAAAAACAGTAATATTCGATTTATTTTCTCTGATTTGAGTTTGGATCTGCATGTATCATGCCTACTGATAGGATGTAGTCCAAGACTCAGACCAAAAGAGTTAATTCTCCAAAGACCCACAAAAGGTGCATTTTGATCAGTATCAAACGTCTACCACAATAATCAACCGAGGAGTCATAGCTACCTCGATCGATCTACCGAAAAGCTTTAGTCGCCCGGTTCTACCAAACGATAGGGTCTCAGTCGCTCCGTTAACCGATCGTGACTCATCAAGCGGAGACAGTCATCTCGATCAATTAAACAAATAACAGCCTCCCAACCGAACAACTCTCGAAGGCCCCTTATCGATCAAGCGATCGATAAATACACAACACTCCTAACGATTCCAAAAAAATGTCAGAATTTCCTCAACTTCAACCTTCTATTTCATAACGACAAATCTTAGATCTTCCGGATAAAGAAGGCATCCCTCCCGAAAATGGAAGTTTTCTTGATAAATGAGGATCATGATCAATTCAGAATATTAACCCCCGAGATTCTCGGATCAACTCTATAAGAAAGGTAGGGTAGAAGTCCCTCAGCGGTACACGACTCTCACAGGTATAAGAGGTTTCAAAACCATCGACAGCAGGTACGCTCTCTAAGCCTAACATAGGGGGCACACTGATCACAGGAAATAACTTTTCCATAACTCTCAGTCTGTTGTCTTCCAATCGAAAACCGCTCTTTACTGACTTGAGCGTCGGAGTCTTCCCGCCGAAGCATCCTCCGACGGTTTTTGCATGTGTATCCACTATCGACGGTTATTGATCGAGTCAAGAAGGAGTCGGTATTTGTGGAGCCATAACTCACCTCCATCACCTACAATCTCCATCGATTTAAGATTAACTTCAAACCTTAATTTTCTTTCATATGCTCTAACTCTGATCTCTCAAATAAATAATTTGAGTGGGCAAATCAACTGGAATTGGTTTTCTCAGTATAAAAAGAAACTCCGATTCCCTTTTTTGACTAAACTAATATAGAAGAATCAAACCCTGTAGATTTAGAAATAGGCATTGAGGCTGAAAATTTTAAGGAGATTTTTTTTTCCCTCCCATGGCTTGTAGAAATCCTAAGAACTTAAAGTTCTTATAGATATATCATGTCGAACTTTTCAAAATTTACAAATGAGCCCTAAAACTTTCAAGATCGCAAAACAACCCAATTCCAAGACTACATTGTTGCATTTAACTCCTTAACATGCAAATTTCGCTCTCTTATTTATCATTCTTCTTAAATTAATTTAATACAAAAATAATATCATATCGAATAAGTAATAACTTCTTTTTCCTTTTACGATTTATATCTCATAATTACTAGGGATAGTAGTTATTTATGATTTATATCCCAAACCGTTGGCCAGACTTGAACCTTACTCTCTTATGCACACTTGCACGCCGTCCCCCTGGCACTACCAAGTGTGTGTGATGTGCTCACCGCCCTTTATCTTTGCACCTGCCACATGTGTCTTTCGTCTGTCATTTTGAATTTTCTCTATATTTTAATGGACCCTATTGTTTAATGCATCAAACAACTGCAAGCACAACTCTATCCATACATCATGCGTCTCCACCTACACATGCCAACATTGTTCAAAGCACCATGTGCTGTCTAGTACCAAAACTTTCTCAAATTATGCAATGCACTCCCCTTCTCGAGCTATGTTGTCTCTGTAAAAGCCGCCTAGTTTTTGTGCTATGTCTTGTTGCACGCCAAAATCTTGTCAAGTGCGCCATGCGCACACTGCTCACCCTGCACCTGTGCTCGCATCCGTGCCATGGTACACCCTACACTCAGGCACCATGGCATCATCATGTGATATGTGTTAGAAAAAGAAAGATAAAGCAGAAAAACAAAGGGAATAGAGAAAAACGGACTACTTATGTATTGTATATACAATAGGTTGTATAATAACCTTATTTATAGGATGATTCCATGAGGCTAAATTCTAAAATATAAAAAATAAAAATAAATAGAATATTTACAAAATTGATAAAAATAAATTAAATAATTACAATATTGAAATTTTGGAAAACCAATATTCCCAAGATTTTTTCAATTTGAAAATCTCAAAAATTTATTCCCAAGACTTACAATATTTATTTCCAAAACTTTTCCAAGACTTCTTTAATTTATGAATTGTCAATATTCTTTACACCCCTCTCAAACTCAAGACGGGTGTAGGAAATCATTTTAAGTTTGTGTAGTAGGTCATCATGACGTCTAGGAAAATGAGTCTTGGTAAAGGGATTAGTAGGTTGGTCGTCAAAGCGAAGAAATAATATTTAAAGATCACCATTAGTTATATATTGACAAATAAAGTGGCAATCAATCTCAATGTGTTTAGTTCGTTCATGAAAAACATCATTATGAGCAATCTGAATAGCATTCTAATTATCACAATATAGAAGAGTCGGAGAAGAAGTAAATATATTAAGATCACAAAGAAACCTCTGAAACCATAATAATTCTGTGGTAATGTCAGCAAGGACACGACATAATTGTCTCTGTACTAGAGTGAGCTGTTAAAATTTGCTTCTTAATATGCTAGGAGATTAAAGAATCACCAAGAAAAATATAAAAGTTAGTAGTAGACCGTCAATCAATAGGATCACCAGTCCAATCAGCATCAAAATAGACACGTAGCTATAAAGAGGATGAGGTAGAAAAGTGAAGTCCATGAAATAAGGTCTTTTAACATAATGAAGAATCCATAGAACGGCAACAAAATGAAGAGATGGTGGTGCAGTTATAAATTAACTGATAATGTGAATAGCATAAGAGATATCAGGACGAGTGACAGTAAGATAAACGAGACTACCCACTAATTGCTGATATAAGATAGGATCAGAAAAAAAGTTGCCATCTGTAGGAGAAAGTTTCACATTATGTTCAAGAGGAGTGGAAACAAATTTATTATCTGAAATGCCTGAACGTGAAAGAAGGTCAGAGACATATTTTGCCTAAGACAAATAATAACCAGAAGACGTAGGAGCACTTCTAACTCTAAGAAGTAACTAAGATGACTGAAATCCTTCATTTTAAATTTGCTGTAAATAAAATATTTGAATTCAGAGATTGCACCAGTATCGCTTCTGGTGATAATCATGTCATCAAAGTAAAGAAGAAGTAAAACAGTATCATGATCAGTTTTCTGAATAAAGATGGCAGAATTATAAGCATTAGGAGAGAAGCCAAAATCACTGACAGTATTGCTGAAAGTAAAAAACTAAGCATGGGGAGCCTGTTTTAGGCCATATAAAGTTCGATGAAGACACAGACTTTGTTGGTAGGATGTGAATAACTCGGAGGTGGTTTCATATAAATTTCTTCCTTTAGAACTCCGTTGAGAAAAGTATTTTTAACATTCATCTGATATAAGGGCCATTGTTTAGCTACAGTAATAACAAGCAAATTATTCACAGAAGTAAGACGAGCAACAGGAGCAAAGGTTTTTTCATAGTCAATGCTATATTCCTGTGTGAATCCCTTTACGACTAGCTAAGTCTTGTATTGTTCAATAGTCCCAGAGTGAGTTTTGATTTTATAAACTCACTTACATTTTATAAGAATTTTATCTTTAGGAAGATCAACTAAATCCCAAATATGTGTATTCTCCAAGGTTTGAAGTTTTTCTTGTACAGTTTACTGCCAAAGAGCATTAATACTAGCCTCTAGGTAAGATTGAAACTTATGTAAAGTAGAGATTATAAAATAACAATGATAATCAAGAAGACAAACAAGGGTGTTCTTACTCTTGGAGGTTGAGGAGTGGAATCAGGAGGTAACTCAACTTCAGTGGAAGGAGGTGCAGGTCCATCATTTGAAAGAGAATCTGAAGGAGAAGCTGTAAGAGTTGAAGTATCTATACATGTATCAGAACTAGAAGAAAATAAATCATGAGATAGATTAGTAAGTAATGGAGATGTGGTACAAAAATGAGATAGGGAGAAAAACATGATATTTTCCCATAAGATGACATATCGAGAGACTCGAAGACGATTAGAGATAGGATCCCAATATCTATATCCTTTGTGTTCAATGTTATATCCTAAAAAACAATATAATCGTGCTCGAGATTATAACTTATTATGCTCATAAGGTTGAAGTAATACAAAGCAAACACACCCAAAGATTTTAAGAGAGTTATATGCTCATGGGGAGCTATATAACCACTCATAAGGAGAGATATTAGAGATTGTAGAAAAAGTTATTCTATTGATGACATATACAGCTGTAAGAGTTCACTCACTCCAAAATTGTGATAGACAAGATACAGAGAAAAGTAAAGACCAAGTTATGTCAAGAATGTGTTGATATTTTCATTCTACTTTACCGTTTTGTTGGGAAGTACCTGGACAAGAACGTTGGATAATGGTTTCATGCTGTTTAAGAAACATAATAAGAGTAAACTCAAAATATTTTGATGCATTATTAGTGCGTAAGATTTTGATCGTATGAGAAAATTGAGTTTAAATTATTGATGCAAAGTTTTTGTATATTTGAGATAATTTTGAGTGATTTTTCATCAAATAAATCTATGTAAAAAGGAAGTAGTCATCAATAAATACAACAAAATATTTTGACCCACCCATAGTTGGTATAGGAGATGGTCTCCAAATATCAAAATGAATAAGATCAAAAGGAGCACTAGAAATAGAATCATTTGTATTAAAAGATAAAATATGTTGTTTTGCAGTTTAACATGAAATACATTGAAGAGATTCATCAGTAATAGAACCTAGTGAACCTGAAGAAATCAAAGAACAAAATTTATTAAGAAATAGATGACCCGGACGAAGATACCATAAGTGAAAGGAGGAAGGAACAGTGGCAGCACAGCATAGTGAGGAATGACTAATAGGAATATGGAGAGAAGTGAGCTCGTATAGACATCCAATCTTACGGCCTATCCCAAAGATCTTTCCCGTCTAAGGATCCTACACACGACATCTAATAGAAGTGAATATTATGTCAAATCTAAGTTTACATAATTGACTAACAGAGATAAGATTTAAAATAAGTATAGGAACAAAGAATGTAACTAATAAATCTAAAAAGGAGTTAGAAAAGTGACCAATATGAGTGACTGACATGGTAGAGCCATCAGCGGTATGAATCATAGGTGGTGTGATAGGAGTGGATAAAGAAGTAAAAGAATGAGAATTATGAGTCATATGGTTAGAGCAAGTGAGTCAAAAAACCAAGGAGAGGTACCTGATACGATAGAGAATGCAGTATGGTTGTGATTACTAGAAAAAAGAACTTGTTGTAAGAGGGTTTGAAGATCACCAAGAGATATTGTAGGCTGAGAAGAAGAGGTGGTAGTAGCAGAATCTTCAATAGCAGCTGACTGTGAGATGTGTTGAGAAACAATAGTAGAATGATTTTGGGATTGAATGGCCTTCTTTGGGCAATTCTCAATAAGATGACATTTCTCTTTACAATATCTACATTCAATCATAGGATTAGCAAGGCACTGACTAGAAATATATCCTCACTTCTTGCAAAATCAACATTTAACAGTGGGACAATTAGGAAGGATATGACTTAGTTTCTGATAATTGCGACAGAAATTTGAAATCTTTGGTCCTCGAGTAGTGGTGCCAACACAATGTCACTATGTTGAGATTTGAATAATCTCAGACGAGTCTCTAATAATATAAACTCAAAAACTACAGTTTCAATAGTAGGAGAGTATGTCGATGAGGCAAAGAAGCTCTAACAATCTCAAAATCTGATGTTAGAGCCATAAGAAATTGGACCAAATATCCTTGATCTTGATATATTGCATATTTGTTAGCGTCAGTTGTACACTACTAATGGGGTTCAAAGAGAGCAAGTTGATCCCATATTGACTGCATACGTGCAAGAAAATCATTGATTAACTGACCTCGTTCCTGTCACAAAAAGTGGAGTTCGGTGAGCAATTGATACTGATGAGTCAAATCTGATGTAGTGTAGCAACTTGAAAAAGATCCCAAACTTCTTTAACCGTCTCAAAATAACTAAATTGCAAGTAAATAGAAGATGCAGACATGTTACAAAACCAAGTGAAAATTTAGTGATTTTTGCTATCTCAACCTTCAAGATGGTTAGCAAAATCACCATCCGATTCGTCATTGGATTCCATAGGCAATTTAACATCTCCTATAACATAACGTCATAGTCTATTTTCCTTAAGGAAGCTTCTTATCCCTTAAAATCAGGCCTGATAGTTATATCCATCAAGCATAACTAAAATAGGTTAAGAAATATATAATTTCTCCATAATTAGACAAAAAGAAAGTGTCTAATTAATGAGAAGAATAAAATCAAATCGAATATTTAGTGCTTTGATATCATGTTAGAAAAAGCAAGATAAAACAGAAAAATAGAGAAAATAAAGAAAAGTAGACCGAGAGAGAATGACTTATATATTGTATATACAATATGTTATACAATAACCCTATTTATAGGATGATTCTATGAGACTAAACTCTAAAATATAAAAGGTAAGAATAAATAGAATATTTACAAGATTGGTAAGAATAAATTAAATAATTACAATGTTGAAATTTTGAAAAGTCAATATTTTCAAAACTTTTTCAATTTGGAAATCTCCAAAATTTATTCCCAAAACTTACAAAATTTATTCACAAGACTTCTCCAAAATTTCTTCAATTTAGAAATTGTCAATATTTTTTACAACATAAAATGAAGGAACACCCAGAATCTTGAACCCTAAACTTGTGTAGAAATGCATAAGAAAAGCACTAAGAGGATGCACCCACATTGACAAAGAAAAGAAGAGATTCTATCATTAGAACAAAATCTGCCTTCAGAAAGGTTTTTTTGAGACAACTAGAAATAATGTGTCCAAAGGTCGACATGACTGGAAGGGACCCTCCGGAATTATTTAAAAGAAAAAAAAAATCTAGTGTTTTTCTCATTCAAACTAACCAAAGCATGTCAAGATGGGGATCAAGCAAATAATTTTCTTATTTATTCTGTAGTCATGCCCTTGTAAGCCCACTGTGTACTTAGTAGACTCATGGTATGAATGAGGTGTAGGATGCAAAATTTTCTTTTTAATTCCGCGTCAAGGGACAGTGCAATAAAAAGTGATATACCTTTGCAAAAGGGGCATCTGTTTACCAGGCCAATATTTTTCTCTTTGGGATTCTCGTGTTTGAATTCTGACCCATGCTTTTCTCTGAGCAGAAACCTTTGAAATGGCTTTAAGTACGGAAAAGTCACTGCTGCGCTTATAGACCTTTGTTGTAATAGGCCCCATAGAAGTTCCTAATCTAAAGAAGTCATTGCGTTACTATTTCACTTTGGAAAATTTTCCTTTTCTATAGGCACTAACATCAATTCCAAGAGTCCAAAACAGAAAACATTCCCAGTCTTTGGCACACCTTGCAAACTCCCCATGAGGATGCCTACTCTCCCAATTACCAAAACCATGAAACTCCCATAACCCGTCTGGAATAAACAAGATAGGAAATCGTTCAGGTAGAATCACACAAGGCATCCTCCAAGTGAATTTCCTCTATTCCCCACTGTTAGAAAAAGCAGAATAAAGCAGAAAAACTGAGAGAATAAAGAAAAGCAGACTAAGAGAAAAATGGCTTGTGTATATTGTATATTCAATAGATTGTACAATAACCCTATAAATAGGGTGATTCCATGAGGTTAAACCCTAAAAATATAAAAAGAAAGATTACATAGAATATTTACAAGATTGTAAAGAATAAACTAAATAATTACAATATTGGAATTTTAGAAAGTCAATATTCTAAGACTTCTTTAATTTGGAAATCTCCAAAATTTATTCCCAATACTTGCAATATTAATTCCCAAGATATTTCTAAAATCTCTTCAATTTAGGAATTGCCAATATTCTTTACACCCCCCTCAAACTCAGGATGGGTGTAGAGAAGTCATCTTGAGTTTGCATAATAGATCATCATGACGTCCAGGAAGATGAGTCTTGGTAAAAAAAAATCAGCAGGTTGATCGACAGAGCGAAGAAAGAATATTTGAAGATCACCATTAGTTATATGTTGACGAATAAAGTGACAATCAATCTCAATGTGTTTAGTTCGTTCATGAAAGACATCATTATGAGCAATCTGAATAGCACTCTGATTATCACAATATAGAGGACTTGGAGAAGAAGTAGGTATACCAAGGTCACAAAGAAGTCTCTGAATCCATAATAACTCTGCGATGAGTGTCGGCACAGTGTACGATATTCTTGCCTCTGTACTAGAGCGAGTAAAAGTTTGTTTCTTACTACGCCAAGAGATTAAAGAATCACCAAGAAAAATACAATAGCCGGTAGTAGACCGTCGATCGAGAGGATCACCCCCAATCGGGATCGGAATAGGCACGTAGGCGTAATGAGGATGAGAAAAAAAAAATGAAGTCCATGAAATAAGGTGCCTTTAACATAACGAAGAATCAGTAAAAACGACAAGAAAATGAGGAGATCGTGGTGCACCATAAACCGATCGACAATGTGAACAAGATAAGAGATATCGGGACGAGTGGCGAAGATAAATAAGACTGCCTACTAATTGCCGATATAAGGTAGGATCAGAAAGAAGGTTGCCATCTGAAGGAGAAAGTAGAATAAGCAGAAAAAGCAGAAAAGCTCTGATACCATGTTAGAAAAAGCAGAATAAAGCAGAAAAAACTGAGAGAATAAAGAAAAGCAGACTAAGAGAAAAATGGCTTGTGTATATTGTATATTCAATAGATTGTACAATAACCCTATAAATAGGGTGATTCCATGAGGTTAAACCCTAGAAATATAAAAAGAAAGATTACATAGAATATTTACAAGATTGTAAAGAATAAACTAAATAATTACAATATTGGAATTTTAGAAAGTCAATATTCTAAGACTTCTTTAATTTGGAAATCTCCAAAATTTATTCCCAATACTTGCAATATTAATTCCCAAGATATTTCTAAAATCTCTTCAATTTAGGAATTGCCAATATTCTTTACACCCACCTTGAGCCAAACCTTCTATAAAAGTCCTATTCTGCCATCTTCTATTTCCTTCCAAATAGCTATTGAATATGGTTTTTTTCCTCTATTTACGGGATTTGCAATGCCATAGAAGAACTTGGGACCCTTGCTTCGTCTTTCCTTAGTAACATTTCCCTGCAAAGCATAATGACAAGGTTTTTACTTATATATTGGATGATTAGAGGGTGAGAGGGAAGGCTGCCTCCACTTGTACCAGCATTCATCATATATGGTTTGCCTCCAGGAGTATGCTGTAAAACTTGCAGCACTCCAAGAAATTTATATAGGTACTATAGTATTGGGATCTTTCCACGGCACAAATCAATCTTTAATTTTATGGCGGTCTTAGGAGGTTGCCAGATGAGTTACGGATGCTGAAATTATAGCTTTTGGACCAGAAAGGTTATGCTTTTCATGAACATGATGTGACCTAGTTTGGCAGGTAACATTCCACATGTTACAAGGGACTAAGGGTGTGCACGCATACTTGATGCAGATGTTGGTGAATTGGCTTTGCTCTCTCTTAACAATTTTCTCTTGTTTTAGAGTTCAGTGAAGTTCTAATCCTTAATCATGGGTCGTGGAGTGAGCAGTGGTGGGGGGGTGGAGTTCTTTGGGTTACCTATTTGGAGATGGTGAAGACCAAAGCCCACTACAAAGAATGTGGAATTTCCTTAGAACAACAGTCAGGTTGCAAGCAATCCACCTTCCACTAAATCTAATGCTGCACCACAAGCTGCAGATGTAAGCAAACAAATTCCAGCCTGTATCCAAGGGAACACTACAAACAATTATCTCCGCGCTGATTGTCAATTTTAGCATGGTATGATCTTACTTGCATTTGAGATCTGCACTTTTAAGAAGGTTGAATAGGAATCTCGAGGCTCATATATGTTTCTTCTGTACAATATTTGTTATTCTTTGGTGATCTTAGTGTTCTTTTAGATCATGAAGCTCATAATGACCATGCTTGTTAGCTTGTTTTCTAGTGGTTGAAAAATATAGCAGAAAAATCCTGGTAGTAGCCTGGTAAGAATTTAAAAATTATATCCAATGAGGAACAGAGACCATAGTTGATGTATTTTGATCTGTAATTAGCAATGTTGCTAAAAGCAGGAAAAAATTTTGATTGAACTATGACATTGTGTTGATTCTACCGACAATCCCGAATTCTTATCTACAATTTGAATTTCTTATCCTTTTGAGGATCTATTGTTATCTGTACCCATCATTGTGTTACTATTAGGCCTTTATCTCTTTTCCCTTTTTAATTGTTTAAGGCAAAGGTAAGCAAGGAGCTGAAAGGCAGGCAGCTTTTTGTTCGATGGCATTTTGAATTTCACCATTTAGGGCTGGCATGTTACTTTTTACGCTTGATTTTAAGGTGGTTTTTCTGTCTTCAGTTGATGTTTAAATTTTCAATGACAACGATAGCATCACAGTCATTTCCTATTCTTTATCAAAGCCCATGCAAGTTTCACATTTTCGTGGACGCTAAAAATTGCATATCTGAATGCTGGGCAATCTTTATTACAATGTATTGATACTGGAAGAACTAGGAGTGTAGGTTGGCTGTTGGTCAATATTTTGATTTCCTTTGAAGAGCAAGGACCTTGGAAACATATTATTCTTCATCTAAGATATAACACTTTTTTCATTTACGTTATTAATGGCTTGGAATTGCCTAATGACATAGGAAATTTGAGAAGAAATGAGAGACTGATTATCCTAAGCCAAAGTGCAGATAACCCTCGTGTTTGCTCCTTCAGCCAATTACACCCCTTGAGGTTCAAAAAGTTACGGATAGCCGCCTCATGGTTAGCACTAATTAGCACTGCATTCCTTCCCGTCGACATTAACCACAAAAAACTTACATACACATACTCATGCAATACTCTCATCCAAAGTTGGCTAGTTTCATATTTTCTTCTTGTTGTTACATTTGATAAATTAAGCCAAGAATTGGGGAGGCCATATTTTTCAAGGTCCTAGGCCACCTTTTCTTTTCTGCTGCCTGGTGTTGGTTGAATGATAATGTAGTGATAACCCAGATAGCATGTGTCTTGATCCCAATAATTAGAAAACAAGCGTGAGTAGTTTTGCTGGTTGTCAAACCAAGGGTGTATTATCACTTTTTGTGGCCTTCCAAAATTACTTTCTTCATAGGGTTGTCATTGAAACAAATACTCTATTTTCCATTGGCTGAGTATCACTGAAACAAATACTTCATGCCATCGACCCCAGAACCCCCATAAGTTGAGGTGCAGGTTGATGTATTCTTCAGGGGCATACCTTTGAGATTTATATAATGGGATAATCTTCAGATTTCTATTTAAGTCCTGGATGGGCTTGCTCTGTCGCTGTTGCTCGTGCTCGCTTGGTCACCCCTTGCTTGCGCTCTCGATCACCCTTGCTTATGCTTGCTTGGGCTTGTGCCGCAACTTTGTGAGTTCAAATGAATCTCTCATACTAAACTTGACTCTCTCAAAGTTAAATCCTATACCAGCTTGCGGTGCTGCATGGCCATTAGCTACAAGTTAAAAGCATTGTTAATGTAATTGCTGCCGTCATAACCAGTCTGTCTTAGAAATTTTTCATATTCCATACTTTTAATTGCTGTTGCCCGTTTCAGGTCAAAATTTAGGTCATTTTTGAACGAATTCTCTCTCTCTCTCTCTCTCTCTCACTTTTTTTGTCTTGACAAGATTGACCTTCGACAAAAATTCACTCAGCTCCAGGAGGTGGATCTTCACTTGGCTACCTTTCTGGTAGTGGCAGTAACTGAGTAATCAAGCTACTGACCATAGAACATTTTTGATCTCTGGGGATGTGTTCTCTTGTGTTCAAGGGAGAGAAGTTTCATTTCCAACTCCTAGATCATGCAGTCTTTTCTGAATTGTTGTAATATAGTACGCATGGGGTTGTTGGAGTTCAGGACTTGGTGGAATGCATGAAATGTTGAAAGCTCAGTTTCTAGCAAGATGCCTATTTTTGCATACAAACATGAGAACCTGTCCTTGAGATTCAGTGGTCACTATGAGTTTCACTTCACTCGGTTCTAGGCAAGGCAAGTATAGCAATTTTTGAATTCATATTTTTGGCAACCATAGGGAAGCATAAACCAAGAGTACTGAATAAGAAAAAGGCAAGAGTTTCTTACAATGCTACTTTCTTTATTAATTTTGTGTCTAGGGTTAAGATGTGACCAGCATGGTTTTGAGAAATTGTGACTTGTGAGCCACAAATTGAGGGCTTGAGCTGTCTCCCCAAGCAGAGTTGTATTTTTCTTTTTTTTTTTTGTGTCACATCGAGATTTGAATTTGGAATCGTCAGGTTAGGAAAAGAGATTATGACCACTAGCTACTTTAAGAACGGGGTTGTATTTTTCTTTGGTGAAGGATTAGCATCCATTGAGAAGTTGTATCTTTTTTTTTCCTCTTAATTCAAATTTGCAGTTGAAACTTGTAAGAATTTCATGGAGCTCAACGTTAAAAGAACCTTGCTTTTGGTGAGCGAGTCTACCCGTGGCTCGTGTAAAGCTTCACTCACTATCATAACATCCTCAACCTCATTTTGCACCACCAATTTTACATAGTAAGCTTTTTAATCCTTCAGATTGAAGCATGAAACTGCCTTAGAACTTGATCAGAACTTTAATTTCATCAGTACGATTTCTAATTCCTCTTAATTTTTGATATTTTCCATTTTTCCCTACCTCCAATCCTTGGGCTTCTCCTCTCGTCTGGGTTTTTCTCTTAATTCAAGTTGGAAGCAGAAAGTTCAAAGACGAGGAATTTCCTCTTGATCATACGTTCACGTACAGTATTGGCAGCCACTAAAATCGTCAATGGAGGGAGGGAAGCACGTGTTTGATCTTGAAATCAATACCATAAGCTGAAAAAGAAATTATTTGCAGAAATCCTCACATAACGGTGGCCATTGAAGCTTAAAATGCAGTGACCATGGAGAATTTCGGCAAAACTCGAGAAAACAAGGACGGAGAAATGAAATCAAAGGCGTTAGGATCATTTAGACAAGGGTAATCGAAGAAGAACAGAAAGAAGTCAATGAAATTGAGAAGCAGAGGGATGCTCATGGACGAGAGTAGGAGATCACAGAGGTGATGATGAATGGTACTCCTTTTCTTTTCCTTCTCCCGTTTCATTTCATCTTCTTACCTGTTGACATAACTTTTACAAAATCTAATAATTCATTTTTTGTGGAAAACTTGAAATATAATTATAAGCATTAATTATAAAATTTATTTTTATTTCTACTATAGTAAACAAATCGCACCCGATATTTTTAGACAACGAACCTAATGAAATTGGATGGAATGACTAATTTTGCCAAGATTAAAAGTTCAGGGGAGGACATTCCTAAAATTAGAAGTTAAGGGGCCAATATGACAAGAAGTGGAAGTTTAGGAGACAATTTTGCAATTTTTCCTTAAAATAAGTAATGGGCGCAATCATCTTGAGGAACCACCTTGGGGGTGATGTACTCCTGTAAGCACATTTGGGAGTCTTTAATGAGCATTACTTGGAATGCTTGATGGAAACATTTCTCCAAAAGACATTTTCCTCAGACTTTTGCTAGCACAATGTCACACCCACATGGTCTTTATGTTTGGGGCACACCTCCATACCAGATTTAGGGACACCAAAAATCAATGAACAGTGGCCTCACTTGTGCTGGACCATCTTGTATAGCAGTCGCAGCAAACTACCATTACAGAACATATTTTCTTATGTGAAGAGATTCACATTCCCATGAAATCAGATGAGAATACCAAAACTTGGAGGATGCAATCAAATGCAGTAAAATTCCTATCTGCTATTGATTCTGACAAACACAAGTAATAGTGGCATTCAACCCAGCCAAAAAATATCCAAAAATAAATAAATAAATAAAAATAGTAGACGAGAATTTCTGCAATGCCGGAAACTAGGAATGAGATAAGCATCTATGGTCCTACAAAAGGGCACCATGACATTCGGCTAATCATATATCTGCAAATCTAAGAGGCTCATTACGATACAAAATTTGAATGAGCCACTTCCCGTTTTGTGGCTATCAGCATATCTGGCAGTTTAGTCTGAGGCAGTGCTAAAATTAACCATAGTTCTAAGAGAAACGAAAAGCAAGAAAATCTACCACATACAACCGCATTCCATCCTTTTCTTCGGATCAGATAGAACTAGGCAAAAATGGTGTATGAGTAGACTTCTAGTTACTCCAGCTAAGTGTTAGCAGATTTTTGCGTATCACCAGTCAAATCCATCTATAATTACCTTCTAGTGATGAATGTACAAAAGGGCTTGTGTTATGTTTTTCAGTGAGGTTCCAAAGTCAACATTTGAGAGAACCAATTGTCAAGTTGATTATGCGGGTGCTGGACCATTTTGATCTTCACTCCTTGCTGCTCTGCCATCTGCAATCACAACAAATAGCAGCAGTCAGTCAGGATTATATTAGATTCAATTTCCAGATTCAGACAGAAACTAACTAAACATGAAGAGCACAAAGCTTTGCGGCGGCATTTAGTGCATGGGTAAACAACAGTAGGGCAAATGCTTGTATAGTTTCCAGACAACTTAGATGTGCACACATTTTATTTTGCTTGTCAATAGAGAAGGGGACAACACTCAAACCTAGACCTCTGACACAAACAAGGATTTGAAATCATCTTGGCTGATCATTTGAGCCAAAATCCATGGTGTTGAGACATGTAACTGTCCGTGAGTGAGGACTGAGGAGAGAAAGGAATGGGGAAATATATCCCATCACTAGGAAGGGTAGCATATGAACTTTCATTTATGATATAGAAAGACCCTTTTCACCAAAAACAGAAAAAAAAAATAAAAAAAAAATATATATATATATATATAAATATATATGGATAAGAATATAAACATTATCCAAAGATTTCGAGTTGGTCTTGACTCCCATGAGATCGGGATGTTTTACCAGCTGCTATAACTCCATCATCATTTTCCACTTTGTGCATGATTAAATACCAGGATGTAGATAATCTCAGTGGACCTAAGGAATGATGCACACCCTAGCCACCTTTTCTCTAATATTGACAGAATAGACCTAATAGTGTTTCCTTTGTCAAACTTATTTTTGCAGTTTTCCTCATTTCACATTCATCCAAGCAATTTGATTCATGACAGAATATTTCCACAAAGGACAAGACAATGACAGGAGGACTATAGTTACTGGCCTATCTTATAAGTGTAGTATTATTACTTGCAAATAACATGACAAATATATACAAACAAATTCTTCAGAGTTAAACTTCCTGTTAGAAAATAAACAAGTAAATGTTTATACCTTCTTCAGACAACAAAATTTCATTGTCCTTCATTGTGGGAGATGAATTCACTTTGGGGACTTCCATGCCAGAGTTTGTTGCCTCCTGTGCCCTCCCATTCTCCGAAGCTACTACAGCTAACAGTCGTGGTTCTTCAGCAGCCTGGTTGAAAATGAAAACCAAAGATGAGTGCATAAGTGTGACCACAAGTTGTACAGATATAATTAGACATTCACTTCATTTTGGCAAGGTTCTTGTATCATGAATGATGATAAAGATCCCTACAGAAAGTTCTGAACTGAGACACAGACATGGTTACTCTTTTCTTCAGGTCTCTGAACTGAAAACAATATTATTTATATATGTGTGTATATATATACATATATATACTCCTAGGGCAGGCATATAGATGCTTAACTACATCAGTAATGTCAGGAATTAAGTTTAAAAGACAACTTTAAACTTTTGCAACCAAGACCTTTTTTTATTTGTGGTTGTCTCAGTTACGTCAAGGCAACCGTTGTCTGTATTGCTTACTCATTGGAGTTTGGCTCAATGTCCACAATGATGCTATTAATGAGAACTGCAGAAACAATAGCATTAGGCTAACATTTTTTTCAGCCAGTGCAGTCATTGTCCAGATATTGGGAAAAGCAGGCATCCACAACAGGCAACTGAGGAAATGAGGGTCCCTCCACCACGAGATCTTAAGAGAATTGGAGGATACAAAACCTACCTGTGCCTGAGGAGAGGCTATTACTATTGATTCATGTCCATGATGCCTTCCTACCATAAAAGAACCATCTTATTTCTGTCTCGAGCCAACACTTGATATTTATGCAACACAGATGACAATGATTTTAGTTCTAATGAAAGCAACTCACTGCTACAAGCTTGATCACAATGCATAAGGACATATATGTGGATATATCTTTCTTCGTGGGTTTAGGAGCCATGAAATTAGGATGCTACAAGTGCAATGCCAAGACAGTATATATTGTAAAAAAGGCCTGACCTTATGAGGCTGAGGAACATCAGAGAGTGAAGGCTCCTTCATAACTGCAGCAGCAGCTTCCGCCTGGGGATCACATGATGAATTCTTCCCATGTACACCATCTATCACTCTGTGATCAGCTCCATCCTGCTTGAGTGATTTGGCAGCTTTAGGTCTAGCATATTCATCATTGTTTGACTTGGAATTGCTGAACTCTGTAGGTGGCCTTTTCCTAAAAAGAAAACAGTAAAGGTAACTGAAAATCGGAGGAAATATATAAATATACTGAACTGCCATCTCCTCACCTACTGGAATTCTCGTTAGGTACAAGGAAGGGGCTTGGCTTGGTACAGAATACTATTCCACGGAGGGGTTTTCCATTTATGACAGTTTCAATGGTATATCCACCAGCAATAGTATTGATAACCTTGGCTTGAAATGTCCTCTTGCCTTGAGAAAATTGGGGCGCCTGGAAAGGCTGTATTGCTGCATTTGCAAAAATACTCATCAGTTACATAACTAGCTTCTAAATCTGAATAAGACAAATGCAAGTATAATTCTTGTGGGCATTGATCTGGAATAAACCCACTCTTGCCAACTGAGAATTCTCTGACTATGTTCTACTCTCATGCAATGGGTGAGTGCAGCAGCCAACAAAAATCCAGCCATGTTTTGCATTCATTGCATTGCCCAAGTGTAAGGAGAGAAAGAAAAAGGTCTTTCAGAGCTTCAGCTTACTGAAGTGCAGAGCATTAAATTTAGCATCAATTTTGCTGTCCCTTTAACCATAATCTAACTGGCAGGTACAGGAAAGCCAGTCAACTGCAAGACCTTCCAAACTAACTTCTACTTCTAATATATTAGTTGATGTCCGACAAGAAAGTGACCGACCAATTTGGGATAAAGGTCCAGGTTTTTTTTGTTGTTGTTGATGTCGGACAAGATTCAAGATAAATTACCTAGATTTTTTGGGTATATATGAAAAAAGAAATTGACTTAACCAGTCGGGAGTGGGTCTTATGCTTATTGAAGTTGAGGTCAGAATTAAAACATTTCGGATGATACTAGGGGGTGTTTTGTCTACAGAAAAGCATCTATGGAAGACTGAGGAAGCACACACAACAAAATTTTATGGAATCGTTCTAATCAGAAAGTTTATTGCACCATTACGAAGGTTTCGAATTCCATTTTCGGCTACCCCCTTCAATACTGCTACTTACTCAAAATGTTTCCATATATGCCAACAGATACATAAAATGGGAGGAATACCAGCATAATAAATATCACCTAAATTATGCAGCGAACATCATCACCTGCCGATGACGCCAAACATTCTTAGAAACTCTTTGTTGGACAAACATAAGCCATCTTTTCTCTTGATCACATTCTAGAAAAATACAACCAAGCATGGCTTGTGTTGGGTTGATTTGGCTTAAATCCATATCCAAAAGAGAGCCACGTGGGGCCAGTTCTTGAAAATGGAGTGAGCCTACAGCTAATTTGAAGCAAGCAAAGCCAAGCCAAACAAAATTAGACTACAAAATTCAAATCTTGGAATCATGTGGAAAAGAAAAAAAAAAGAAACAGAGAAAAGCAGATTATTATCATCATTGAGCAAGTTCATTTCAGTCTTTCATGAAGCTTCACAAAGTGATGGTCATGACTCAATTGATGCTAACATGGAATAGTAACGAAAAATGTTAGCCATATTGCCAATCCAAAATGGAACATTCTTAAATAGTCACATGAACTCCTTATTTTATCCAGCTGTATGCATCACAAGTAGAAGATAAGACATCAGTAGAAACCAGAGATTAGTAAATCAGTAAAAGTGATATTTTATGAATCAAAGCATGTTTCAAGCTGAGATATATTCAACATTTTTTTTATTTGGGATGATATAGCATAACCAAAGCCCAACAATAATTTACAAAAGGTGAAGAAAGAAGGAGAAAGAAGCTGCACAGTTAAATTTAGTGGCACCATTAGATTCTCTAGGCTTAAATGGAGTTAATATCCTTAGTTCCCCATTCTATGATAAACATCAACTTTGAATGCTTAATGCTTAGAGTAACAGCTTTTCAAAGGCCATTAGATTTATTAAGATGCCATAAATATACTAAAGGTAATGAGCCATAATAATTCTAGAGGAGCCAAATCTTAAATATACTTATTATTCACTACGTTTCAGGTTAGGGAGTAACTCCATTTTATTTATGTCCACACCCAAACAAATAAGTCTCATCTTCACATAGCATATACTCCCTTTGACTAGGGATGGCAATTTGTACCCAACCCGGTGGATACCCACCTCTACCCTACCTAGTGGTAGTGGGTAAGGGGGGGTGTGGGGCGAGTGAGCGTATGAAATTTTCAAACCCATAGAGGGTCAAATAAGATGCGGGTATGAGTTTTGTACCCATAGTGTATCCTACCCAACCCTCCATATATATACACACACAAGTCGACTCAGAATTCTGAAAGTCAACTTGAAGTCTCTCTCTCTCTCGCTCTCTCTCTACCAGAAGGTGTTGAAGATGTGTTGGATGAAATGTCAGCAGATTAGAAGCAATATTCGTTGATATTTTGGACTATAGCTATACTTTTGACATCTTCCTTTAGTTCTACCACTAGTTTGAAATCAAATAATTTGAATATAATTATTGTCTTTATTTTAATATAATTGAAATTGATTTTGGAGTCTTGTTATTTATTTTTAATTATGAGATATTATTAAACTGTAATACTAATAAAAGTAAAGGTTAAGTAAATCTGAGTGAAAAACAAGTTACTTGCGAATGCAACAAGTCGACTTGCTGTGTGGATAGATAAACCCACGGGTAAGGGTAGGTAGGGACGAGTAGAGAGTAGAGTATACAATGTCTTACCCACCGCAGGTGGAGGGTCAAAGGTGGGTATAGAGTTTTAAGATGGAGAAGCAGGTAGGGTTTGATAGAAACCCACCCCTACCCACTCCATTACCATCCCTACCCTTGACACACTTCAAGTAGCACTTTGGAAAAAAAATTTTATCCCACTTCAAGTGTCATTTAAAAAAAATAATAAGTTGATTTTTTTCCCCCAACTTTACCCTTTTCTATTGTTACCTCCACTAAATGCTCAATTACAGCATGATAAAGTTGACTTTTTAAAGGCTGATTTAGTCAATTAATACTATTTTTTCTAAAATTGTGGTTGTTCAATCATTCTTAATCCTTGTGCAACTACCTTAAACAATACTTGAAGTGGAACATCAGGAGTAACTCTCTAGCTTTCAAAGTAAGTTCATCAATATGCCAAAGTTTCAGTCAACTATGATGTTCTACATACAGTGCTTAAAAATCCATAAATGGACATAAAATTTCTCACTTGATATGTTCAGCGACAGGAAAGGAAAAACAGAATGCTACAATCTCTTTGAGATGCCGACATGGTCATAATGAAGCAATAGACACTCTCTAGGTCAAGGAAAGAGCAGTCACAGTATGCTTGCCTATAAGGAGTCTCAGACCTTTCAACTATCACAATGTCTTAAAGAAAAGGTCCCATATATATCCAAGGAATCAAGCCCTCTCTCCATAGTCGAAAGCCAAATATATCCACAACTAAGATTGCCATCAAAACATTATAGACTATTTCAAATTCTCCACATTAGTTAATGAGACAGATTATAAAATTGAATGGCTTGCAAACTCAATCTGAAAGGTAGCGTACTCTTTCCGATTGAAAATATGGTATAACTAAACAGCAACAAGACACTGAACTTAGGGATCACGGATACAGATACGGTACCATATGTGACATGATAAATAACAAATTTCTAAAACTAGGATACATGGATACAGTAGATACTATATTGTTTATTTGGGATAATTATATTCTAAGTCCTAAACTCTTTGCCCATTTTTCAATTTAGTTCTAATGATTTAATTTTTTCTACTGAATCCTAAAAGTTTCAACTGGGTCATAATTCTAGTCTTAGAATGGAATTACTAATACACCATACTCATTACAGTTAAATAAGCTGCGTGACATCAAATATGGCATTACTATTGCTACCACATCAATATTTTTTGCCCAAAAAATTGAAATATAAACAACAGTACTTGGATCAATGTAAATGTAGGCCTGGTTGGACTCTCATTTTTTCGATGTGTTTTGTGATGTGACAGCCACATTAATGCTGTGTAGATGCCACGTGACTTATTTAATAGCATTGTGTATGATTTGTTGGTAATTCTGTCAAAGGATCCATCACAGTATCAGAATTAAAACCAAGTCCAAACATTTGGGACTCCATAGAAAAAAATTAAAAGATTTAGGACCTAAAAGGAAAATAAGTAAGAGGTTTAGAATTCTGCATGTGGTTATCCCTTTTTCATATTTTTATTTTATATAGAGAATAGTTTTATTTTTAAATTTGAAAATCTCAAACCTAGTAAGGAAGAAGCATATATGAGTATTGAGCACGACACATATATAGGATACAACAAATTTGCAGAAACTAGAATATGAGGTTATGGCTTCAAAATAATAAAAATTAATATATTCATATAGAATAACTTTTACCATTATCACATGATTATCATCTATAGATAAGTCTAGTTTAGCAAATTAGTAGTTTAAATATTTAAAAGTAGGGGTTAACAATTGTGATAAAAAAATTCAAAGGGACAAAATATTTAATCAAATAATATTATTGCAATTATGATTTCTTCATTTGCATATTATCTAATCAAATAATACATAAATACATTATATGCAATATTAGTGAATATTATTGTTGCCAAGTATCCACCAAATATCCGAAAAGTATCAGGTATTTAAAAAATTATTAAAAGATGGAAGCACCGTGTGGAATATCCAACACGTATTGTATTCAATATGTATTGGATAGGCATCTATTTTGAAGTATCCATGCTTCTTAGAATTGCAATAAGAACAACCTAAAAGGAAGCAAAGAATCTACAAAAGCCATTACAACCTCATCAGTACCAAAAGACTGAGAAGAAACTTGATCTCAAACCTACTTAAAATCCTTGTGTTTTTAATATCTGTAAATCTCTTGAATAAAGCATTGAAAAATAGTATTAGAAGTTCATGATATAAGAAACCTTGTCATCATACATGCTAAACACAAAATTCATTCTTGAATTTTGATGGCTGCATAGATTGTTAGAAAGTAAATTTTGCACTCTATCAATGCTAATGCTGGAAAGGATTTCATTAGTTCCTCGGTTAAATAAATTATTCACTTGTATTGTCAATATTCTTGAGCCAACAGAATCATTTCAGTTCACCAATTTTCAGTAGCTGACACTTTTAGGGTTTCTAAAAATGTCATCACTGAGCATTACAAATAAAAAGCAATGACTTAAAGAAGACAAAACTCATACTATTAAGCATCCTAGACACCCCAGGAAAGAATTGTTAAAGGTGGTCAAAAATGCTTCCCCAAGAACAAAAGAATCTTGCAATAATAAGAAAGTAGTTTGTAAATACAAATTATTCTCAGGAAAGCAAACAGATAAACAAATGTCAAAAGCTTGTTCTTACTTGGTTGGCTAGCAACTGGTACAGGCATGGGGCGGTAAGGCTCTGCATTCCCAATTGTGACTAGAGCTTTATCATTGACCGGGATAGGAAACTGCTGTTCTTGACACTTTAACTTCAACTGCTTCCTCAGAGATAACTTTTCTAGATTCCTTTCATCTCTTTCTCTTACCATTTCTAACAATAGATATTATAATTAATTAGCAGACATGCTAAAAGATTCCAAGAAAAATCAACATTCAACATCACACTTGGAAGCAGGGGCAAGTAAAGAAACAAAAAGAAATAAGTAAACCTGTGTATAAGTAATGCATATCATCCAATGCCTCCAGATGCTTATTGCATCCACCTACAAAGACAAGAACACCACCCTTCATTGGATCTAGGCAGTCCCCAGCAACTGAAAATCTAGCAGAAGGCCCCTCTCCAGTTGCAGATACATTGGTCCATAAACCACTATCTGCACTTAAGTTGGACAAGAATGAGGCTTCAAGCAATGCAATAGGAAATAATAGGCAAGAGAAATTCAGTCAAGTAATACAGAGAACAGTCATTGGGGAACAAAGCCGTTACCAGAATGGGCAAAATCAAACCAACAAAATAGAGAAAGAAATCACAGAAAGATACAAGCAAAACACAAGATTTACTTGGTTGGGCTTTGGCTTTTAAAAGCCTGTGTCTGGGGGCAGTGCACAGCAAAATCCACTATCAAAAAGGAGGAGCCAAAAAAATAAATATATAAATAAATAAAAGGAAGAAGAAGAATATTACAATGATAATGCTCTCTCTCTCTCTGAAATCCTAGCCCCTAATGCACCCACGAGGTGAAGAGGAATCACTGAAACTCTATTAATACACAGCTATATATACACAGGTACATGTAGATTCAAGCCAGGTCAAGCTCATAGCACAAAGGCTTCACCCCCTCCCCAGAAGCCCCCCTGCCCCCCAAAAAAAAAACAAACTATACCTTGAAGCGTATTCAGCTTGGCCCCTCCACCCCTAAGATCTTCCATAAAATTGGGCTTTAGTTCAGGGAGCAAGAAAGAATTTAAGTTGCAACATAACAAAGGAATATCAGGAAAAAAATTCATATTCCCTAAAGCAGTCAAAAGAAAAGGATATACACTATATCTCTTTGGTCCAATAAAAAGGAAAATCCAACATGCGGAAATATTTAGAAATATGTTTAGTATTCCTTCATTAATAGGGGAACAAAATGGAGTTTGGATACCTGGTAAACCATTAGATGAAGACCTAATATCCTCTTTATGAGTCTGGGTCTCAAGTACAAGGTTTTCTTCAAAAGCCATTTCAAGAGTTCGAAAGATTTACAGAGGTAGCTAGTAATTAACATAAGTTTCCTTAAATTTTCTCAATTCAATACAAGTAACAACCCCAAAATTTGACAAATCAACGGTTTTCCTTAAAGGATATTTGGCATCGATAAATAACCAAGGAGAACTTTCTAACCAATTTAGATAATTGAGAAAGGAGAAATTTGGATTCCATACCAACATTAAGCATATGTAAGTCATCATAAAGATTCTGAGCATCAGTAAATCCTCCAAAAACAAATAAATGCCGTCCAAGAGCAACAGTTGAATGACCAGCTCGAGGTGGTAACCACTGGCCTGATGTTTTCAGCTCTTCCCAAACAAGGGCATCTGTATAAGTATACAACAGGGTAAAACTTACATTAAGCACCAACCTTACATGGTATTTTGAACCTGATGTTTAAATAGCATGTCAAAATGACCAGACAAATAAAATGAGATAGGGCATGGGCACCTGCATCAAGGAGATGGACATCAGATAAATAATAATCATATTGATCTTCACCACCGATGACAATGAGTTTGTTCCCCCACGATGAACAAGAATGGCTGTCACGTGGAGATGGTGGAATCCCTGATGTGATAGCACGTTTCCATACAAAAGTCTCTGCAAAAGAAGAAAAATTTTCATGTTTCTACCTAAGAATCAGGTTGCACTTACACAACATTTTGAACCGACGGACAAGCACATCGAACACCTTGACAGCTCAAATGTAACCAACAGAAGGTGAACAACGAGAAACAAGGATACAAATATCTGAACACAATATTAGTAGCCATCAAGTTTCTATCATTGTAACACAAAGATTACCTGTATTCAATATATAAAGGTCATTATAATACACTTCATCTGAGCTATTAGCAGATTTCCCACAACCACCAAATATGAAGAGCCTTTTGCCAACTAAGGCAGCACTATGACCCTCTCTTGCTTCTGGTCCCTCTCCTCTTAATGTTGGAGATATCCATGTATGTGAAGCTACAAGGATTTTACACGTATTAACAAGCATAGACCAATCAATCTAAACCTGAAAAAGAAAATCTAATTGCATACAATAAGTCAAGCACATCCAACTCTGATCTTAAGTATCTCAAAACCACATTAAAAGCAACTGTGCACAATAATGTGGAATCTAGAAACTGGAGGGGAGTTAAAACTCACAAGTATCCAAAATGTGCAAATCCTTCAAGGGGTTCATCCCATCAGTGCCCCCAAATACAAAGAGGTTATCCCCTACAGTAGTGCATGTGTGACTATCCCTTGGAGTAGGTGATGTGCCCTTAATCATTGGCTCACTCCATGTCCTCCTTGCTGTAAATCCACACCAGAAACACAAACAAAGTTATAATCACAACCCATTCTTAACCATCAAGGAAAAAACCCACAACCAATAAGTTTCCATTACCCTTTTTTCCAATTTCTAAAGCAAACAAATAAATGAAATCTCAGTTACAAAACAATAGTAAGCAGCAAAGAAACTAGGTGAAACAAAAACAAAGGAGAAAAAAATCACCAACCTATTAATACCCAGAACCAGTAACATGCATTCACAAGCTAGGCACTCATTCTACAACCCCACATCCTCCCCAAAGAAAAACGTAAGAAAATTAACCCAACAAAAACAACAAAAATGCTTTATGAATTACGGCACAACCAGAAACATGCATTTACAAATTAGGGCACTCTCTCCACACCCCCTTCTCTTACTAAAACAAAATCGCCGACACATTAAGAAACAGAACCAAATACATGCATTTACAAATTAGGGTACCCGACAAATCAATGAAATGATATACAAATAAACCAAACAAAACCCTCAAGAGAAAACAGAACCGTGATGGACAACACGGGAGTCAACAAAATTACCCACTAGTGTCAAAAACATGTATTTGATTAAAAGACCCAAAAAAGGGAAAAAAATTTCACCAACCAATAAATACCCACATAAAAAAGAAGACATGCATTTACAATTTAGGGCACGCACTCCGCACCCGAAATTTTTTCTCCAACCAAAAAATCAATCCAATAAAATAACTAAATAAAGAAAATAAAGAAAATAAAGAAAATAAAGAAAAACCCACCAGTGTCAAAGACATGAACTTGATTAGTCTGACAGTTATCTTTGCCATAACCCCCAAAAACGTACAGAAGCTTGCCTCCTTTAATGGCGTTACATGTATGTCCCCACCTCTTTCCAGGCCCACCACTGTTCATTCGATGTTGATAATACTGATGATGTTGTGTCTGATGATATTGGTCTTCATTTAGTTTTGCTTGAACTCTCTCCCACCTCATTGTTTCTCTCTCTATGTCTCTGATTCAAATAAAAACAGACTTCGGGTGAGTTAGGAGAGAGGGGGAGAGGCAGAGATGGGGGTGGGGGTTTAATTTATGAAATCAATCTTTTGTTAGAGATTTCGTACGTACCTTTTTTCAGGATTTGGGGGGATATGTATGAAAATTTAATTTTTTGTGGGCTTTTTGGGGATTTTATTCTGGGGATTCTGATGAATAAGGTGAGTGAACTAGGGCCATTTCTGGTTGGTGTGGATAGCTGTTTTCAGTCATCAATCATCAGAGTTCGGTTCATGCAAATGCAAACTGACACACCAAGTGTCATACAATTTTGACAAAAAATAAAAATAAAATATTGAACCTTTCCACTCTTTCCATGTCGTACATTTTCCACATGAATTTTGATTTTTTATTATTATTATTTTTTTTAATTATATGAGAGAATATTATAAGGCTAGAACAAGATGGCTATCCTAGTAGGTCTACAAGTTGGGCCCGGCCCATCCTAGAAAGTAAGTTTTAGTCGAAAATTAATCGATAATTTTAAGGTATCAATGAATATTCATATTCATCATACTCAAAGGAATGATATTTAAGGTGTTTTGGGTACTATATATATATATATATATATATATATATATAAATTTTAATAAGGTACCCAAAGCTCCATGGTTGGTATCTCAGAAAAATTGCAAAACTAGCTTAAGTGTATGTGCATTGTTGTGGGACTTTTGTTAATTTAACACGCGGGTTTATAAAAAATTCAATATAACTATTTATTACACTTGAGAATTTAATATCGAGTGGAATATCTCAAAAATATATATATGTATATGTATATATATTAGCTCCATTTAATCAAAACAATTGTTCATACACTACAAAAGGCAAAATATAAAAATAAAAAAATTATATTTAATTAAATTATAATTCAACTGATATTTTTTTTTTATTTTATTTTAAAGATTTTAAGTTTGAATCTTTCTTATATATATATATATAAAGATATATATATATATATATATATATATATATAAAATTCAAAGGACGTATCCACACTCTCAACCAACTCATCGATTCTTCTTTTGGTTTGTTTCTTCCCCCACCCCCCAATTTAGAATCCTCCAAGCCCCTTTCCTTTACTAGTAAAATTAAATTCTATAAACAGAGTTTATAATTATAGACTATCTTTTTATGTTGAAAACTAAACTTTAAAAGCTTCCCATTGATATATAATTAAACTAATTTAGATCAAATCAGTATTTTTAAAATTGAATCAGACACGCTGATTCGATTGCGAACAGTTCTATAGTTCAATTTGGTTTTTACTATTAAACCGGATAAAGTCAAATCTAATCAAAACCGTTTAAAATTGGTTAAAACTGATAAAATCAGTGAATCATTCAAAATGGTTCAAAGAAAAAATTATAATATACAAATTATATAATACACAAATTCATTTTTTCATTTTTTTCAAATCGGTTCAGAGAAAAAAAATTATATAATATATAAATTATAATATGTAAACCGTTGCTGATGAAATAAATTCATTTTTATAATAGAGATATATAAATTTTATTTTATTTTAAAATAAATATAATATACAAATTATATATATGATATTATGATAATATCATATATATAATTTGTATATTATATTTATGATAATATCATCTGATTAGTAAAATGATCAAATCGGTCTAATCAATGAACTAGTAGATTGACCGACTTGTTTACCGGTTCGAATTTAAAAACATTAGATCAAATAAAGGAGTGCTTGGCTTTCCCTTAGTTAGGCTTTGAATTGAACTTTTGACTTCTCATAGCTTGGGGTAAATCAGCTCAAATTTCATTTGAAGAATTCTGAAATTAACGCCCACCGTTGAAGATTATGGAGCAGCGATACGATGACACCAAGTAGTAATTGAAGATCATGGGGTAAAGGGAAGTCGAAACATCACGATCAAGGATACTTGGGGTTAAGCTCCCAACAGAACACACTCATCATGAAAAATATTTGACAAACTTTTAGTATCCTTGTACTATCAGATGTCGGACCACAGTTGGCAAAACTTAGATATAGGCATAGTGTAAGTATAAAGAAGTTAAAGCTCGGCATCCGGTAGGACCACATGAAGAACATGAAGCTTTTCATGGCACCATAGGCTTAGAGAGAAATATAATGCTTACCACATGATACTGCTGAACTTCTATGTGGACTTAGATGATGCCAAATCGTACGTAATCTGCACACGAACTGCCCTGAGCTGCTCGGAGGAAATTTGATTTTGAAGACTGCTCTACTGAATTCAAACTTCTCTCTAAGACCGGGTAATATCTAATTTCTGTGAGCTTGGATTTTGTCAAGGTCTAAAAGGGTATGCGGCATTTGCTTGGACTCTTCCAATGGCCATGAATTTTGGAATTTTGGGCACGAGAAAAATGCACAGTTATGCACGAAATGGATCTTATCTACCATCTGACTTGGTGATGTTGATCCAATAATCTTTTCCAAAGCATTTGGATTGTGCAGTGGTACATACAATACACCTCACCCAGTTAATTGGATCCTATCAGTCAAGCTATCTAGAAGCTGAAATTCCTTGTATTCTTCTTTCTTTTAATCCTCTGTAGCTTATGGTTCTTGGCTTATGAATTGAAATCTACATGGGCGTTGGTGG
This sequence comes from Dillenia turbinata, assembly GCA_037126225.1. Lineage (NCBI taxonomy): Eukaryota > Viridiplantae > Streptophyta > Magnoliopsida > Dilleniales > Dilleniaceae > Dillenia > Dillenia turbinata. The sequence continues at coordinate 9,935,531 of JBAMMX010000020.1, forward strand.
CTGTTCAGTCATCACTCATCAGAGTTCATGCAGATACAAACCGGCATATGCCTAATTATTAATTTTTAAAACAACTAATAATACAAATCTTAATTTGTTTTTAATATTATTTCAAAACCTAAAATAATATAATGAGACAAAACACTAAGATTATTATTTAATCATAGTATTGAAAACTTTAGGATAAATCTTAACGCAACAGTAGAGTTGTTTCTTTAATGACTTCGAAATCACGAATTCGAGATATGAAAATAAGTTCTTTATAAAAATATAAGGGAAATATTGTATACATATATACTCATTCTCTTTCTATCTTTCATATTAAATCGGAGAGTACTTTATGCAGCACATGAGCTATTTTTAGTATTTAAAACCTAATTATTTAAGACATTAAAATTCAAAGAAAACTCTAGCATCTTTTAATCACAAATGACAAAACCCTAACAATTCAAAGCATAATCAGACAAAATCCAAAATTAATTTTAATATTATGTCAAAGAATCAAAATCTGAACATTATTTAAACACAATAATGAGAACACAAACAAAATAAAATCATATTACTCAACTACATGTTACATTTCCATATCTTTAACAAGCTTTAGCGATTTTTCAATGGTTCGATCAACTGTAGATGATGATCAATATGAAAACACTTCAACCCAAGTCCACAAATTTTGTCTTTCTCACTCTTGACCACGAATCCTCTCTCTCTCTTTTTTGGGACCAAAACCCCACTTCTCTCTTTATTTCTAGAGTACAAACTCACCGGACTCTCACTTTCTTTAATGAATATTAATGACTCAATCGGGACCGTAATTTTCTGGGTAAGGATTCAATCGTAGCAAAATTAACTTTAAGAACTCAATTGAATTTTTTTTTGGTGCCTTTGGACTCGATCAATCACTCAATGTTTAGAGTTTTGCCCAGACTGAAATCCCTCTTGGGGGCAAGGATCTTTCAACGTTATTGACTCTATACCCAAGTCGCGAATTGAATTTGTGATCTTTGTTAAGGGACAATGATCTAACCGTTACACCAACAGTTCGTTGGCTCAATTGAAATTTTGGTATAAACTTCAAGGACATTACATGTTATTTCAAAAAAAAAAAAAAGTAAGAATGCTAGAAGATGTACTCAAAAATATAATAGCCAGCGAATATTGAGGATGTGGGAACTTTTCACAACTCGGAGATTAAATGGTTAATTCCATTTGACAACCATGTTTCATTCACTTTGGGCTAAACCAAAACAGAGCACAAATGCCCGGCTAGGCTCGAAGAATGGACCATTTGAGCCCGTCCAAGAAGACCCACGGGCTTCAAAGTATCACCCAGACTGAAATGGCAAACCAGCCCTTCGGGATTAAGTAGATAGCTTCACTCAGCTCAAGTCTAATGGTAAATACACCCCATATTTTTTTTTTTTTGGGGGGGGGGGGAACTTAATTCAAATTTGATCTTTGATTCTACCATATGTAGAGTCTAGACAATAGATGCTTGATTTGAGAGTTTCCACACCAAGGTGAATGTCTAAGAATTTAACAAAAGAATGAGAAAAAAGAGAATGAGCAGAAGACAAGAGATGGAAGTCCTGATCAAGTGTCAAAATCATTGTAAAAATCAAAACAGCCGCTTCCTAAGTCGCGCCCAAGCCAAAGCAGCCACTACAGCACCCCCTAAGTGAGCTGATCCTGATACATGACTGTCTCCCTGCAATTGCAAAACCGTACATAATAAGAGGTTAAGCTATGTGTCATTGTTAATTAATTACGGGTACATTTGGGATTTTCATCTTTGGAACACTTGATATCTAAGTGGAGGGGCTACCGGCCTTTATTGCTGCCTTTAACCATTGCCATGTAAGGCTCCACCTAGAGATACAATCACCACATTTTTGTGTTTGTTTGGTTCGCAGAAGGGAAGGGGAAAGGGAAAAGGGGAGATTTATTTCATCTGATGGAATAAGATATATTTCATTCGTTTTTGTTTGGTAAGGATGGAAGGAAAGAAAATGAGTAATATTTTTTTTGTTTAATTGGTGTGAAAAATGAAAGGAAATAACACATAATTTACTATTCTACCCATATAAAATAATATTTTAAATATTTTTTACTATATGTTTTTTTCTTAATTTAAAATATTATCTAAAAATATAATTTTTTTTTCTAAAAAATAGTTATTCAATATATTTTTATTATTTTTTTATAAATTATTTTTATTGTTATTTTATATTAAATAAAATTATAATATTAATGTAAAAAAGTAAAAAGAGTAAAAAAAAAAAAGTAAAATTAGAAAAAATAATTTATCCAATAAAATTGATGAAATAAATTAAATTTTATTATTTTATATTAAATAAAATTGTAATAGTAAAAAATAATAGATAATTTTGTAAATATTAAAAAGGAAAAAGAGCAAAATTGTTCAAAAAATTCATTTCCTTCTATTTCCGTCTACTTTACGACAAAAATGATTTTTTAAGAGAAAGAAAAAGGGATTACAACCCACTTTTACTTCTCTTCCACTTTTATCTCCTTACGAAACAAATGAAATCTCTCATTTCCTTCCACTTTTTACTTTCTCTCCCCTTTTCCTTTCGCTTTTCATCCCAACCAAGCTACCCCTTAGGGTAAGCTGGTCATTGTAACCCCTCCAAACTGTTGGGTAGGCCCTAAACCTCTCCATTCTCCTCTATAATTGTGATATTTTGTGTTGTAGCATTTCTCAATTATGACAAAAAAATTTTACATAAAAATTGTAACACTTAAAACAAATCATAGAATTCGTCCATAAACAATTGTGAAGGCGTCATTGAACTTCGAACTGATTGTTACTTTTTCCTTCTGGTAGAGGAGGGCTATAAAATACTTGAAATCCCAATGATAATCGTATCGGTGTGCAGTGCTTGAGTTAAATCTTAGTTCTTATCAAATGTAGCTCCCATAAGATCAGAGGGCTGTCAGGTATTCCCCCCACTCATTTCATCAGAAGAAAAGATTAATCACAACAAGCTCTACAGATTTTTTTCCCCACTAGTATCTTTTACTCAAAGGTGTTGCAGATGTTAACTCCAATCAAAACTCCGTGGAAAAGAATAACTGCATGGTATGAAAATACTGAAAAGACCAAAAGCAGAGGAAAAAGCAAAGAGTTCAATGTACCTGTATTATTCTCAATACATCTTTTCCAATTAGGAAAACACCCTACAACAAAATCAGCCAAAACATATTAGCTTGCACCAATCACTGCATCTAAAAATGAAGAAAGGATCGCAACATATTCCTTGTCAAGACAAGAACTTACCAGCAACATAGCTGGAACTGGTATGAAAAATTGAAAATAGAGGGTAGCTGTTGGGAAGAGAAATATATCAAGCAGCAGGATTGCATTCACAGCACCACTCGCCCCCTAAATCACAAAATCGGTCAGTATTTCAACCAATGGCCAACTCTATGAGTCAATCAAATGGTGGAAAAGAAAAGGTCAGGATTCCTGACCAACCATCGCAACAAAACCTTGATTCCACAAAATATGTGCGGCAATAGTATGAAAAGGATAATGGATTCAGAATGCATGTCTAGTTTTGCAAGAACTTGGAGTTTTATGTGTTGGACACTCCACTAAATTACAAACCCACAACGCTTTGCAAACACATTTGCAGCATGCAGCGTCCAGATTTTTAAGATGTTTTAACCATGCACTTTTTGATACACAACAAACCAAACAATAGAGAATATATTAGAGATTTACAGAGCAGTCCCCCCCCCAAAAAAAAAATAAAAATAAATACCAGGTAGCAAGTAAAGGAATTGTAGAAGTAGGAACAGAAGTCAAAATAAAGAGATTTTATCATAAAATAAAGACATATGTAAGCTTTCCAAGTTAAGTATAAGTGAAGATGCAAAAAAAATTGTTTATAACTAATTTTACGTATATTTTCTGAAATTTTACTCTTTACTAGTAGCTACATCACGGATGTTGATAGTTTTAAACCTGTCCACTGTTTGTCACGTCATACTATCATCTTAAATCTTGTTAACTTGTAATGCATGACTATGTCCATGTGTCAAAGCTAGATAGCAGATGGGAAAACATAAAACTATTGAAAATCAGATGAGGAGATAAAAGGCTATGCGACATCTAATTGAGCTTTGGGATAATATGCATGAATTCTGCTTGTGGCATGAAAATTTTATCTAAAGAGACTCAAAAAGGAAACGTGAGGCTCTAAAGATTCTCATAAAGCTAGAATCAAGGCACAGAACTGTACATTCATTCAGCAAGTCCGAGTCTGAATGATAATAGATTAAATGCATTTGTCAAACTCAAAACTAATTCATGCTCTTTTGGATCAACTTACACCATAGACTGATCCAAGCGGTAGGAGTGATACATACACATAAAACTCAAGACATGAAGAATCTAGGAAAGAACATTCTAGACACATACATTAATAATTTACAAATATTTTAAAAAATGGTATGTGAATAAAAAAATCAACAAATATCTCATAACAAGTCAAACATAATGCAATAGCCATTTACCTCCCTTAGGTTTCTACATAAGGTTAAAAATGATTTCATTGAATCTTAGACTAATTTTCCTACTATCCTAATCTAAATTTATTTAAGCAAATTGCATACCTATAAAGTGATATGCTCATTGTTTCTTTGGGAAGAGTCAAACAAGTCCTCTTTAACGAAATCCAAATATATGTCAATAAGAGATAGCATTCCAAAGATGTATTAATCTGCGTCTTTAGTATGCCTTTGGATGTGGGATTTAAGTCATGTAGATTTTATGTTCTTTGCTTGGATATGTAGTATAAAAGCATTGCATCGAGCTGATAATTTTGGTGAATTCAGGATAGAAAATATTAGGTGTTATTGGCAGCAAGTTCTGGTGTGCACAGGAGGGCAGGAGAGTGTTCGAAGTGATGGACATGTACATTGCAACAGCGACAACATCATCTGAGTGCTGGAAGTGATGCCATAAAGTAGGGTGGGATAATATTGATTGTGAGAGTGGCTAGGACGAGGGTACCACAACCCCAGATTTTGAGAAATTATCACAAGGTTAGGTTTTAAAAAACATTTTCTAGGAATTTGATACAAACAGTAACCCTAAAGAACTCCTTTTAGACTTGGTGAGATTTTACAGAATCATTTTTGTCTTAAATGAGACAATAGATTGCAAAAGTTTGAAATATAAAATTCAAAGTTCTTTCAGATCTACAATAAATTCAAATTTTACCTAAACACTATTGAAGTATTCTAAGAGCACTCTGTCTCATGAAGATGAAGAGTTTGACATGGACAGCAAGCTTCTTCTTGAAGTGTTTCAAGGTCTGCAATTCTTTTGAGAAACTATGATGCTCAAGAATTTTAACTAATTTAAATGGTAATAGTGAGTTGATGCAACTAACTACTACCTAAGAGACACAGAAGTTGAAGGTGTTTTAGGAGATACCCCCCACCCCCATCCCCCAATCCTTGGCTCTGAAGTGACTCGGCCAGGGCAGATCCATCCAAAGCAAAATGTTGTTCTTATACTGCACAGCATTGAGCTTTGGGAACTATAAGAAGTGTAACTCACCATTTTAATACATGAATGTTTGGAGTTCTATGTAGCCAATTTTCCACACACAGATTTACTGATGTCACAAGAGATCCTCAGATAAATGTATATTTGAGCTAAAATCTAGTTTGGACATGACTTAACAAGTTATTCTTCCCTCGATTGTATTAGCAATTCCTCACATTCATGTGTCATGGCACATGATGTGAATTACTTTTTTCTGAAGTAATCTGAAATTCCGAAGATGAATATGACATTTCATGACATACAGATCCACCTCATCCAATTCTCTATTTCAATTCTCAATAGCAAGGTCAGAAAAAACTCACCATTCCTGGCTTATTTGAAATATCCGCAGTCCACATCCCCTGACCCTGCAATTAGCATAACAAAACGCCATCTTTCAAGTGAAGCAGGAATTGTCACATCTTATCCTGAGGAAAAATTTGCTAATAATGAACACACTTCAGAACAGTATGCCCCTTTGCCTTGCAATAAATGTAATATCATTACTTATACAGTCCTTTCTGCTTGAACTGCAGTATGATATTCTCTAGGATCAATATTCATGCTTCTGTGACCATATTATTGGGGTGGGGAGATGCATGGATGGTAGAGATTAATGCAAGACTCATTTCTCTCTCTCTTTAACCACAAAACATTTTCATTTGAACAAAAAAAATGCATATTCTACAACTAGGATGCTGCATTCACTTTGACAGTGCAGCTATTTACAAAGAATGTGGAGCAACTTTATACCTGTGATGATCTGGCTAGATAGGTATGGTGCAGAAAATAGAATATCGAACCAGCAACTGCCCCAGCTAAATACAATTTAAGCAAAAATTCAGGTCCAAATTCTCGTCCAATCTAGGTAATACAAACAAAAGACATGGCTATTAGTGAACAACATTGTACAACAAATTGCGAACATATCTTCCAGAACTACCGTCAATAAGTCTCCAAATTGTTAATCCTTCAGCATTATTATCATTGCAACACTCATAATAACAATTTTTCTAAGTATCAAATTTCAAAGATTCATTCATTACCTAGAGCTGTATAAGCTTGTTCGAGGCATTATCCAACAAGGAATTATGGAACAAATAAATAAGCAAACTGGCAATGTTATACATGAAGAACTTACAAATTATAGTGTGAACTTATGAAAAGATATTACATAAATAGACATAAAGGAATTTGGATGGCATAAAAGAAAGCAACAAATTGACTATTTCACAAAATGAAACCAATATTTCAAATCCTTTTTTTCCCTAAATCACATCCATTCATTCTCATCCTAAAAACGGATGAGAATGGAGTCATAACAAACAAATATGACTGTGTTCATAATCAGACCAAAGGCAGTCATCTGCATCCTTAATGACTCGAATAGTTCGCTTTCACTCTAGAAATGAAAAGAAGAAATCAGAATCATAGAAGATGGATCCAAATATCCTCAAATTTCAAAAGAAATGAATGTGTGGGCCACCAGGGGGGGGACCTCAATTACAATCAACATGCCTGAAGATCTATCGAGCTTCAAGAATCATTAAATGGTGCAAATGAAATCAATGACTTCATTCAACATGAAGTATTTTAGCCTGTTAGTGGACAAAGTGTTGAAATCATATACTCCTTGAAGTTGTGTATGATCATACTAGAAGATTTTATTGCCCATAATTTATCCTTACTGTTTGCAAACTAACACATAACCTTTTGAATCAGCTAGTAAAAGAGCAGCTAAGATAGTAAAAAGTTTTCCAATGAAAACAGTACTGATAGATGTAGCAACAGCTCATGCATTTAAGAATATACTTCTTCATAATTAGGGGGATACATGCATTTATAGCATACACAGTGGGGAAAATATAAAACTTAAGAGGGTGAAAAGTTATACACTCATTCCAAAAAAGTAAAGTCCAATCATGTTAGATATAAGATGTCCAATATCAATGTGGCTGAAAGCTGAAGTAATCATCGTGTGGAGACGTCCACTTGTTATATTATTGACTGAAATCTACATCAAGAAAAACAATAAGTTAAGATCAACTTAATAAACTAAAATTAGGCTAATAAAAGTAAACTACACTTAAGAGGAGCTCAACACTACATCTAAACAAAAAGGAAAAAATAAAATAAAATAAGGATTGGGAAATAGTCTTTTCTGCAGGAACCAAATAGATATTGAATCCCAGTCCAAGACAGAAATAAGATGAAGCATTACTACCCCTGTAAAAGGTCTGGTTTACAAAGGAAAGGTTTAAAAATAGCCCAACACTAGGTACTCACAGTGAAGTTCCTTAGCATAAAGGTTGTGTCTGCAACCCTCCATAATAAATAAACAGCTGTATTGGCAACAAGCAAGCCCAAAACCATGCCCTCAGTTGTTGGCCTTGGTAACCATGATCTCCTGCCAATGGAGGAAGATACATAAATCACTTGTGACAACTTCTTTAAACAGCTCCTATATGAATTCTATGAATAAGTGCTTTCCTCAATTACAAAAGAGAACAAAATAAAAATAACAAAGGCAATGCTAAATCATCAGGATTATCATCTCTATCCCTTAAAGGATCCGCATGTTTGACATGCAGCAACTTTTGTGAACAGTCACATGCACAAGATATCAAATAGAGGAAAAGCACCTGGCCAAAATATACCTAAAATAACATCTGCTTGCTAATTATTTATTATGCAACTTATGAATTGAGAAGCTCATGTTCACACAAAAGGCCAAGCATGTGGTATGTATATCTAATTTTTTTATGAATGTAACAGGTGTTCAATATAATGCCATGTGATTTCATACAGAAACAACCAATAAAAGAAAACCAGAAAGCTTTCTGCTATGCAATGGATAAGTCAGATTCCCCAAGTTTCAAGTATCGACTTGGGATTTGGTGACTGAACATGGATGGTAAAAGTTTCTCCTTTAAAAAAAAGGATGGGAACGAACAGAGATCTCATGGCTTTCCCATAGAGCAAAATAAATGGCTTTGAGTAACAGTAAGTAAACAGCCACAGTACTTGTGACTCGACTAAGTTCTTCAATAAGCAGTAAGAAGGGTTGAGTTTGTTAGTTTTTTGAACGGAAGACAAAAAATATGATCACAACCAAGGGAGGCTAATCCAAGTCCTTGTACAAGCTAAGATGAAAGTTGAGTGCAATCTTCAGTCATCTATACAACCACTATTAATAACAGTGTCAATTATAATCCTGATTTACAAGTTTAGCAAGATGCGATGTGCAAAAGGGCAAATCCAACATAGCCTTCCCTGATTTTAAACATCAATTACAGTAGCCTCAATTTATAGTACTACAAAGACCAGTCAAGGGTTGGATTTGCCCCCCCTCTAATGTGTTGTGCACAGTGGACAAAATTTCATATTCATAAGGAAAACATTAAACAAAAAAGGAAGTCAATTACCGAATTCATGTCACATGCTGTACTTAGGAGGGTGACTAAAAGCCTACAACCGCAGCTAAAAGACCTAGCCATGGCAACACAATGATCTTGATCATTCCCCAAATATTCATCAAGTTTATGAATCCATACAAAATCCGATCATTCACATAATAATAACGATTATAAGATATTGATATGCCCCCATGAAGCATTTGAGAAAGGCATAAAAATAAGATAATCGACAAATTGTGGCTGACAAAAGTGGAACTTGTACTTAATTTACCAGTAAGGTTACATGTGTCAACAAATTCAGCCTGAAAATGCTAAATATAGTATGGGATTAATATATTGGTCACCAGAGAGCATACAATGGTGCATAGTATAGCTTGTGAATTATGCCACAAGGACTTCTCGTCTACCACTTTTTGGGAACACATAAATTAAGTTCAGCATCTCACTTCATCTCTCCGAGTAAACCCTCAATTTCCATACATCTGTTACTGAAAAAGCAAGCAGAGAAAATCCTATAGTAACAGTTCCAAGAGGGAACCTAACTAATAAGCCCAACAATTTCCAGATTCTTCAAGAAAGAGAAATACACAACATTTAGACCAAAAAAAAAAAAAAGAAAGAAATTCAAAACATACACAATTTCAACAAGACCCAGTTGACAATATAAATAAATAAAAATTCCATAGACGTACAAAATATAAACCCTAGGTTATAAAATAGAAAATGTTACATTACCAGCCACGCTGATTATAGTAATGCACACGGTTGAATTGGAAATTCCCTCTCTGAAGTAGGTTTCTCAAGAATTTCAAAACCCTGCAACCGAACACTCCATTAAGCTCAGACCTCAAAAGGGTCTTCCATGGATTTGAAAAAACCCCAGAAAATGATGTCTTTGAAACAACGTTGTTTAAACGCCATAAATGGGTTGTTGTTCGAGGGAGATGAGAAGTGAACGTGTTTTGCGTTGGTTTGGAGAGTGAAATGAAGGATTTAGACAACTGGGTATTTAAGAATTGAGGGTTTGGGAGGGCTTTGGAGATGGTCGAATTGATCCTAAAAGCAAGGAGTCTCTGCATATTTGCTCTTATTTCTATTTTTTTATTTTTCCTCCCTCTGAGTTCTTATGCTTGTTTGAGTTCAAAATCAAATGGTCTGTGAAGGGTTTATAGAGGGTTTTTCGATTTTCCGCAGAGTTGAGGGAAGCCCGTTTCGCACGTCCCGTAAGTAAGATGATTTCTGATTTTGAGCGTCTGGATTTGCGATGGGATGCTTGATTTTAGACCTGAAATTGAAATTTTGTACGACCCCCTGAACCTAACAACATGTCTGGTATATGAATAAAATTTATTGGAGAAAAATTACAAAGATAGTATTTTGGAGGAATAAAGGTAGCTTGCATACTACTTTGAAGTCAAACTTGCTTACTGGATTGAAAATAATTTTTTTATAATGTTTATCTTTTTTGATCAAAATATTTTATTTATCAAGCAAAATTTTTTTATAATATATTTTCCTATTTGATTAAACAATTAAAATATTTATTATTATTTAGAATATATAAAAAAAATTGGATGACAAAATTATATTAATTTATATAATTTTTTAAATATATTGGTTAAGTTTTCTTGGTTTAAAAAAATTAGTTTTCTTCCTTCAAAATTGCACATATATTAATTTTTTCATTGTAAATAAGTTAATTTAATTTATATTTTCTCTTATTTAGTGTGTATCTTAATTGCCTAGGAAGATGTAGTAATTTGATAATATTTGGAAGTTTTGAAAAAAAAACTTTATATTTCTTTTAATTAAATTAAATGATTAAAATTTTATAAGTAAACGAATGTCAAAAATAATTTTAAATTAATTAAAATATTTTTTAAATGGTATAAAAAATTTTAAAATACTACTACAAAAAAGGTTAATCTATTTAATTATTCATTTCCATTGTCATTATTTTTGAAAAAAAAAATTCAAAATTACCCCCAACAAGTACAATATGCAAATGAGTCTTTTAACTCTGTGCAAAAACCTTTTATCAACCATGAAAAGTAATAAGATGGGAAATCAATATTACAATAACCTATTTTTACGATATTATAATGATAATTTAAATCTTATTACTTGTTAAAACTTCTTAATTTATGATAAACTTTCATTACCATAAGTTCAAGTTTTTTTTATCATTAATAAGATTTTATTTATTATAAATAAACAATATCATTAGAGATCGAAAAATTTACTATAAATTGAAATTTTATTTTATCACTATAGGGCTTTATTATCCGAAAATTAAACTTTATTTATTATTATAATATCGTATTGTAAAAAATATCAAAATTAAAAATACTAACAAATATATATATTTTTTATTTTTACAAAAACATATATATATATATATATATTCAAAGGGGATGCTGGCCCTGTCACCATGGACATTGATGAAAATTTGTGATAAGCATCTCACCATACGCACCATATCTATTATCAATATCCTTTTGGAATTACTCTAACAAGAAAATTTGACCTATGAGATTTATCATTTTTTTTATTTAAAACAAATTTAAATTTAAAATTTTAAAAAAGGTTGAGATGATTTTTTTATGTATATCATTAATATTTAAAATTATATTTTTGTTAATTTGATTCGAAAATGATCACTTATATCAATTGAATTCATTGATTTTACGATTTTCTCTCTCCCTGATTTTTTTTTCCTAAATATTAGGTGCTGGAATTTTATTTTATTTTATTTTATTTTTCTCTCACTCTCTCTCTCATGAAGGCTAACATCGGCCACGCCCGCTCAACTGCACTGTACAGTTCTTCTGTTTAATGGCGCTTAGGGTTCTAAGCAGAACTGCAATCAAGCGTCTCAAATCAAATCCCAAACTAGTCCTAGCTCTGCAAAACCTAATACTAAGCCAATCCTTTTCAAAATCCACAAACCCCAGAACCCAAAAAATTTCTCAAAACACCCAATACAGACTTACAGTCGCTCTTGCAAATCTCTTACAAAGGTATGGTTTCCCACGGACCCAGCTCCACAATTTCATTTCAAATAATCAATTTTTATTGAAATATGATTTATATGAAGTACAACAATCTATGAATTTGCTCTTATCCTTAAAATTGCCTCAAAAGTCTCTTGTTTCAATCATTTCTAACTGTCCTGAGGTTTTGGAACACGAATTTTTGAAAAACTGGAAGCGGGTTTTGTCAGATTTGGAATTTAGAAATGGAAATGAGCTGGTAGTGATTCAGAATGTTCTTGAACTTTCTAGAAGGTTTGAGCTGGACCCAATTGAATTTAATGAGAAAATACAGGTCTTAAGGAATCTAGGGTTTGGTGTTGGTGCTGTGATTAGGGTTTTGGAGGAATTTCCTAGGGTGATCATGTTAAATGAGTCTGAGCTTCATCGTAGAGTTGAATTCTTGGATGGGATTGGGATTTCTATGAATGATATTGACTTGGTTTGCAATTTGTTCCCAGGAATTTTATGGTTTGGTGTGGAAAATAGGGTGAGGCCATTGTTTGATGAATTTGAAGGTCTGGGATTTAGTAGGGATGTAATAAGGGATGAGGTGGTTAGAGAACCCAGATTACTTGGTATGGAGTTGGGGGAGTTTTCACGGTGTTTGGAATTGTTAAGGACTTTGAAATGCCGGGTCGCAATTAAGGATAAAATCTTTAGTTGTGGGACTTTTAGAGCAGTGTTTGAAGCAAAGTTGAGGATTGATTGCTTGTGTAGGCATGGATTGATCCGCAGAGAAGCTTTGAAGGTGTTATGGTTAGAACCGAGGCCGATCTTATATGATCTGGAGGATATAGAAAGGAAAATCGAGTTTTTGGTGAATAAGATGAAGTTGAATATTGCTTGCTTGGCTGAAGCTCCAGAATATTTGGGTGTCAATTTTGAGAAGGAGATTGTTCCTCGGTACAATGTGATTGATTATTTGAGATCCAAAGGGGGGCTTGGTTGTAACATGGGATTGAAGGGTTTGATAAAGCCGAGTAGACTTAGATTCTACAATCTTTATGTCAAGCCATATCCAGAATGTGAAAAGATGTATGGAAGAGTCTCCAAGAAGGTTGATGAAGTTAAAGCTCAACATCCAGTAGGACTGTGGAAGTTCTTTAAACCACAAAAGTATCCAGAATCTAAAGAAGACATAAAGAACATGAGGCTTTTCATGGAACAATAGTCTTAGAGGGAACATAGTGCTTGCAACAAGATATTGCAGAATTTCTGTGTTGGCTTTACATGATGCCAAATCAACTGCTCGAGCTGCTGAGAGGAAATTTGATTTGAAGGCTGCTGTACTAAGTTCAAACGTTTCTCTATGACTGGGTAATATCTATTTTTGTGATCATGGCACTTTGTCAAGGTCTAAAAGAGGATGCAGCATTTGCTTGGACTCTTCGATGGCTATGATTTTTGGGTATGCACAATTATGCATGAAATTGAAGCGAACACATGGCTAGAATTGCTTGTTTGAGTTTGCCAATGGTGTAGGAATACTTTATTTTTCCATGCCTATGTCAGTATTCTGAAGTCCTTAAATGCTTCTGCAACAAGGCCATGGGCTATGAATTTTCTGTTGGCTTTCCTCTGCATCAATGTGAACATGGATCTTATCTACTATCTGACTTGGTGATGTTCATCCAATAATCTTTTGCAAAGCATTTGGATTGTGCAGTGGTACATAGAATACTCCTCATCCAGTTAATTGGATCCATAGCGGTCAAGGTATCTAGAAGTTGAAATTCTTTGTATTATTCCTTCTAATCCTTGTTAGCATATTGTTCATGGCTTATGAATTGAAATCTACATTGGAGTCATTGTGTTATTTGTTCTCAATATCTGATTGTTTCATCTGCATTATTTCAGCTATTTTTAGACATTGTTTCTCTTTCTCTTCCATATTTAGAACAGGGCTCGGTTGGCATTCACATATTTCTCTTTCTCTTCCATATCTGATTGTAGTGCATCCAAATCCAAACTATCTGGGGAAGAAAATCATGGATTTTTTTCTCAAGATGTTGGAGAAGGCTAGTGTGAATGGACAAATTCCAAGAGTGCTGTCAGTTATGAATTTCTACGTATTATTGTGCTATTTAGAACCCTTATTCTCTCGTAAATAAACTTAAACTTCATCTGGCTGCTTGCTCTTTCTAGCTTTTAAGTCTTTGAGGAGAACAATTTAGAGAATGTTTCCTTTTTCTTTTTCATCGTCAATACTTGAAAACTGTTCTGCTATTAAAGAACAATTGGGGGGCCTGTTCTTCTTCTTGCCACTATCTGGACAATGGTTGTGCAACAAACATGGAAATAAGCCATAGTGAAGTATTCATAAGTACGTGTCAATTCAAACCAACAAATAGAGCTAATCTATTGATTAAGCTGGGTAATCCTCTATTCAACAGCCAAAGTTAATCAAAGGGGGACAAATGTGCATAACATGATCATACACATTGTAGAATCCTGATTTTTTGTCAATTCAGAGTGAAAAGAATCCAACCTTTTTCTGGTTTACCCACACATCTGCAGCTGTAGTTGCACTTTATGCCCTGCAAAATCATGAATGCCCCCTGCCCCAAAAAAAGACCTAATTTTGGCTTCCTAGCATCCAAAAATCTTAAGCATCAAATCAAAAACAAATTAGGTGTCAAGTGTACATCCATCGTGCAAGTAATCATCTTGAAACTTGTAAAATATTAACCATTGAACTTCAAATATTTCTCCTCTCCCATGAAGAAAAATGAAACAGAAAATTAAAAAAGGTAACATTAGGCTTTTGTACAGGTTTACCACAGGCTGTGCGAGTGTCTCTTGGCAGAAAATTAATAAAAAAATAACATTTGGCTTTTGGAAATTGTGCCTCAGAGTAATACAGGAGCTAGTTGAATGGGGCCTATAATCTGAAAACTGAAAAACAACTGCATTTCTCAATCACGAACTTTACTTCTGCCAGTCTCTGATACTAGCGTCATACCATATAGATGAAAACAAATTCCTCAACTCCCTCATGTTAGAGCTTCTCCAACTTTTTAAATTTACAATGGCCTTTGGCCTTACATCATTTGAGTTCACTTTTATTTGTACTGTGGATGAGTGTAAATTCACCTAGAAATTGGCATGATCTCTTTCATCTTTGCTAAAACCCATCCAAAAATTTCAGGTTTCTTTTCTTGTTTATGTTTGCCTCCAATGGTATTATGTTTTGGTTTACATAAAACTTGAGCTTCTGACTTCATTTTGGTACTCTCATGGCAACTTTAGGTTTAACAAGTTTCCTAACTCACACTTCCCTCCGGGCTAATTATTTGCAGTAATTTCTTTTATTATTATCCTGTGTAGGTGGTGTTGTGTATAGCTTTGATGCAATTTTTATATGTTTATTCATATTTCGAAAGCTGTATATCGTGTAAAATGCATAATCTCTTTTTGTTCTAGACTATTTCAAATGAAAGAGAGTACATTTTGTTCAGTTATAAATATTGCAATTGTATTAACCAGCTAGATTTTCTTTTTTTGAGAAAAATATATAAGATAATACAATTTTGGATCATGCCTGTGTGTATATATATATTTATATTATAGTAATAGTGTACTCTATTATGAGGGGGGACGGGAGCGTGCATAAATTATTATATACTTCTTTGATGTGTTGGATTTGATGTATCCAACTAGGAAATAGTTTATGAAAAATAAAAGAAAGGCAGGTCGGATTGGATCAAAAAGACTTACTTTCATTGAGATCTTTTAGACTCCTTTAAACTTGAAGTATCAGGTAAATATGGGATCGAGATCGATTCACCATGTGACATGCATTTCAAATTCTTGGCTCTCTTACTTCAATTATCTTGTATTAGATATTGACCTTTCTTCTTAGAATGCAATAATTTTGGCACATTAAAGAGTGCAGTAATGCCTTGTCAAGCTGAAGTCCTGGTAAGAGTATGATAAGGAGAAAAAAGCTGGAAAATTGTAAAAGGTAATCATTTTTCTATCATATAGTGTTATCAATATCTGCAGTTCTCTCTCTCTCTCTCTTTCCAGTTTCTGTGATGTGAGTTTTAGTATCTCAAATTGGAAACATATAGGGCCTATTGATCCTCATGTGCATTGATCGAAAATTTGATTGGCTCTATGGTGATCGCAAGCAATTCCCCTTGAAGTAGTATACTTCCCTTTGTTGGTGTTTTTATGCCAAGATCCTTGTTGATTACTCTTGATTTCTCATCTACCATTTGTCATATCTCTGCTTAGCGCTTGGTGCTGATTGACTGACCAAGAAACATTTCCATTTCTTGCTCTTCAGCAGCTGTAAAGCTTGATGGTTCTGAATTTTTTTCAGCTCGTCCTCTTGCTTTCATCATATTCTCAGCAATCTCCCACTTTTTTTTGCTCGTAATTTGGTCTTGTACATACTTCTCTTCATATTTCTTTGCATTTGCCAAATATGTTTCAAACCCTTATTGGCGTGACCCACCAAAAGAATGAAGAAGATACCCATAAATACAAGAAAATGAATTAGGAATTTCATCACAATATCCAAGTAGGGAGAGGTAAAATGGGGAGGTCTTCATGTTGTACCTTTAGCTTTTTCTAGACATTCACCCATGAATAAACAAACCATCTAGTGAGAATCAAACTCTTTATCATGGACAAAGACAATAAATTTGTTAACCATATTTAGAGAGCAATAGTTAGGGCAGAGCTCTCAAAACCATATTATGTTTCCCCAAGATACCAAATGACTTTTTCTCAAAAATGATCGACGAACGTTCAATGGGAATTGAGATAGAAAAATAATGTCTTGTGAGCATTAGATAATGTTATCACGAAATATTTACCCAAATCCAGCAGATATTAAAATGAGTTTGATGTACTTAAAGTAATTTTTTTTTAAAAAAAAAAAATTCATATATTCCGATTCTTGTCTCTTCTTTTTTTTTTTCTTTTTTTATTTGACTCACGGTATCTGGGTTATTCAATTAATCCGTTTGAAGTATTGTAGGGTTCAATTTAGGAAGGAAATTTTTCAATGTCTATTTTTTCATTTTCAAGATTCAAAATTAAGATTTTAATTAGAAATGTTTAGTATTCTATCATTAAATTTGTAAAACGTCAATGCGATTCTTGTCTCAATATGCAAGGGAAAGCAAGTGCTAACGACAATAATCTTTCAGGCCTAATATGAGCAGAAGATAACAAAGTAAAAGAACAGGAAAATTAAATTTTCTGCAACATAAAGTAAGGTCTAAAATAATAATAATAGTAATAATATATAAATAAAATAAAAGGTGCTATTAAGCTAAAGAAAATGAATAAAAAATGTCATTTAGGGACGACTGTGGTAGAGTTTTTTTACTTTTATCTTCTCTTCTTTAATCTAATTTTATTTAATTGTATCTCTTTATTAAAAAAAAAAGAACGAATAAAAATTCTCTGATACTTTCATGCTTATGCCACAGAGAAGGAACTGATGCTCGTGACCCTTTATTTACCCTCTGAAATCCAATGTTTCAAAAAAGTACATCAAAATATTTTGCTGAAAATTATAGAACTACTGGAAGAGTGACTTCAGCATTCTTGAAAACAAGCCAAAAATGGTGAACGCCGCTTACCTCTTTCCCCTTTTACGCAGCTGACGTGCTTGGCGTTGGTGTTGTGCAGCTTAAAACATGTAAATGGATGACCAATGTAAGCGTATAAAAATATTAAACTCTTTAATTAAATTTCAGATTTAAAAATTTAAAAATAAAAAAAATTACGTTATTAGAGTTTTTTCTAATTAGATTTGAAAATATTAGAATTGGATTAGTTAGATTACGGCTCCAACCATATTATTCCAACACAAAAAAAGAAAACATATAAATGTACGGAGGAGTTCATCAAAAGCTAACTCTTTTTGGCTAACTCTTTTTTTTTTTTCTCTTTCTTTTTTATGGTGTGAAACTTGTTAGCTAACAAAAGAAAACAATTATGATGTCTATATGATTTTTAGAAAAAGAAAAAAAATATCCAAACACGATGTTTAACAAAAGAAAAAAAAAAGAAAAAGGAAAAAGGAAAAAAAAATTATGGTTATCAAACTTTCACTGCTAGAAAACACGACATCAATGACGAAAATTAGCGACGGATATATATCCGTTACTAATTAATAACAAAATTGCGATGAAAAATTCCGTTGAAAAAAATTCCATCGCTAATCTATCGCTAAAATGAAAAAAAAAATTCGGACCTATTAACGACGGAAAATTCATTCAGAAAAAATTCTGTCACTAAATTCGTCGGTAATTAGCGACGGATAAGCGACGGAAAAATTCCGTTGATAAAAAAACCATCACTGATCCATCGTGAAAATTAGCGATATGACTTTTAGTAACGGAAAAATCCGTCGCTGATACTTTCAATAACAGAAATTTAGATATCAACGATAAATTTTTCTATCGTTAATACTCGTTTTTTCAGTAGTGATTTAGGCTTTTGAAACTAAATAATTTTTTGTGAAAATTGTGGGATTCAATGGAGTTTGTGGGACCTATGTAATCATTTTACAAACGTTGTTAGATAATAATTTTAGAACTAAATTTTAAAACTATTTGGTTGTTTCTGGAAACGGCTTTCAAAATCCATATTTAATAAAAAATTTCATCAATATTTATTTTTTTATTTTATTTCAAACATGTTTTTCCTATTAATAAGGTCACCTGTATTTGATCTTAAAATATAAGTATTTTTCTAATACAGTAGGTTTTAAATTTGAGTAAATGAGGATAAGTGCGGTAGGTTGATAACTGGCATAAAAATTTTATCCTAAACCGGACCGGGTTCTCAAACTTGATAATAGGAGCGGAGAAAAACAAAACCTTCACCACTAGCGTACCGTTTATGTCTTTATTTGTTATAATTTATATTTATTTATAATTTTATGATGATATCATATAACTTTTTATCTAATCCGATCAGTTTGATCTACTAATTCATTAATCTCTTGATGTGATCGGTTCATATTTTGGTCTGGGTTTCAAAACACTGGTCTCAAACAGTGGACTTCATTGTTTTTTTTTTTTTTTTTTTTGTTTTAAATGCAAAACTTTTCTCTTTCATTTAGCTTTATTGAATTTGACTTATATAGATATAACAAAAATAAATAAAAAAAAAATTACTAATTGCTTGGTGATTTAAAGTATAAAATTTTTTTCTCTTTATAAAATAAATCACATATAATCAAAATGGACACTGGCACCCAGCCGCGCGTTGTGGGTCAATTTGGCTAGTGATACTTGACAGTTTTTGGAATTTAAGAACTTTGCGAATGAACATGGACACAAGGAGCAAGGTTTATCTCGTACCAACCATGGTATGGAAACCAAACCATGCATAATCTTTTATCAGCCGCCAAAAAACCCCTATATAAACTTCATCTGGCACCTCCTTCTCCCACACCGCACCCCCTCTTGCTCGTCAGAATGACATCTGAATACTACTCTCTTTTTATTTCTGCAGATGAGTTTCCATTTCTCAACTTTAGTCTCTCTACTTTAGCGTTTCTCTTCATTTCTCTACTCGCTTTCTTTCTCTCACCTGGTGGACTTGCTTGGGCTCTCTCCTATACCAGGTTCCCGCTTCAACATAAAACTGCAATTCCCGGTCCGACGGGTTTTCCACTAGCCGGTTTACTTTTTGCCTTCACCGGTTCCTTAACTCATAGAGTCCTAGGAAAACTTGCAAAAGCCTTCAAAGCGGAGTCTCTGATGGCATTCTCTGTGGGGTTGACTCGTTTTGTGATATCGAGCCAACCCAAATCAGCTAAAGAGATTTTGAACAGCTCTGCATTCGCAGATCGACCGATAAAAGAGTCTGCTTATATGCTTTTGTTTCATAGAGCAATGGGTTTTGCTCCTTTTGGTGAGTATTGGAGGAATTTAAGGAGAATTTCTGCCACTTACATGCTCAGCCCGAGGCAAATAGCAGAATTGGGAGAGTTTCGCAGAGTTCTCGGGCTGAAAATGGTGGAGCAAATAAAGGGTTTAATGGAGAAGGAGAGTGGAGAGTTTGAGGTGAAGAGCATATTGCATTTTGGGTCATTGAACAATGTGATGATGAGTGTGTTTGGCAAGTGTTATGACTTTGAGAGTGTTGATGGGGTTGAACTCGAGAGTTTGGTGAGTGAAGGTTATGAGTTGCTTGGGATTTTTAATTGGAGTGATCATTTTCCTATTTTGGGGTGGTTTGATTTGCAAGGAGTGAGGAAGAGGTGTAGGAAATTGGTGTCAAGAGTGAACGTGTTTGTGGGGAAGATTATAGAGGAGCATAGAGTGAACAAGCTTGAGAATAATGGCGTTGTTTTGGAGGGTCGATGTGAGGGTCGGTGTGGTGATTTTGTTGATGTTCTTCTTGGTTTGGAGGGAGAGGAAAGGCTTAGTGATTCTGATATGATCGCAGTTCTTTGGGTAATTTTCCCTCTTCACTAGTTTTGGCTTTTACTATTTGCTTTATTACAGTCTAGTTAATACCTTGAATAATAGTCTTTCTATTTCTTTATTTTGTTTTCTAATGGCTCACCTTGTCAAGTTATATTTTATGAATATTTTTAGAGTGAATCTATTTTTTTTTCATATTTTGGGAATTCTAAAAATGTTGAGAATCCAACTATTACCTGGTACTTAATTAATATATAAATTAATAGGATTTGATAATGGGTAAGAAATTCTTAATTGAACTAATAATTAGGTCTGTGTATATTTCAGGAAATGATATTTAGAGGAACTGATACCATTGCTATCCTCCTTGAGTGGATTCTGGCAAGAATGGTGTTGCACCCAGATATCCAAGCCAAAGCTCAATGTGAAATTGATGCCGTTGTTTGCACTTCCCAATCCTTATCTGATTCAGATCTTCTCAACCTGCCCTACTTGCAGGCCATAGTGAAAGAAACCCTAAGAATTCACCCTCCTGGTCCACTCCTCTCATGGGCTCGCCTCGCCATTCATGACACTCACGTAGGCCAGCACTTTATCCCCGCAGGCACCACTGCCATGGTGAACATGTGGGCCATAACCCATGATGAGAAGGTGTGGCACAAGCCCGACGAGTTCAAGCCAGAGAGGTTCATGGAGGAGGATGTGAGTATTATGGGAAGTGATCTTAGGTTGGCTCCTTTTGGTGCCGGAAGGAGGGTATGTCCTGGTAAGGCTCTGGGTTTAGCTACCGTTCAGCTTTGGCTTGCTCAGTTGCTTCATAACTTCAACTGGGTTACTGGTGAAGGTGGTGTAAACTTGTCTGAATGTCTTAAGCTTTCTATGGAGATGAAAATTCCCTTGGTTTGTAAGGCTCTACCAAGGGTTCCTCGAAAATCTTGGGATTCCTTGAAAATCTTGGGATGTGCAATTTTTTTTTTTTTCAAAAAAGTTGGGCTATTTTGAACTCTCTTCTCATAGTTTTTAGATCTTCTTTATGGGAAGATTACATTTACCCTTTATTGTTGTTGCTTTTGATACTTGCGCGGCAACTTTAGGGTTAATATATGTGGGGAGTTTTTGGTTATGTTTTAAAATGGTTGATTTTTAGGGAAGACCCAAAAAAAAAAAGAAAAGAAAAGAAATGGTTGATCTTGAATATTGCTTTGTATTGGATTGCTTTAATTCCTTGGTGATTAATGGAAATTTATGGTCGGATGTTGCAAATTTCAAACTTTCTCCTTTTTTCTTCTTAATTTACATTATGCTAGCAAAAGTGCAATTATGTCTCTATTAACTTTAAAATTTTCATCATCGTACATTTATATACTTTTTTTGGGGACAATTTTAGCTTAACGATTGAAGGTTCGAAACGTGAAAATAATTTTTTTTACAAAAATACAAAAGAAATACTGCATACATATACATTTACTCTCAAAACCGATCCTAATTATTGAGACTAAAATTCTGATTGATTGATCAATAATATTCGCGTTTATAATTTGATATTATAAAAGACAATCAATTTACATTAAATATCTAAACATACCAAACTTTTAAAAATGAGACATACTTGGAGGCGTTCAACTATTGAAGATTTTTAATATAAATACCTTGAAAAACCACAAATGATTCAAAATAAGTGAGAAGTTTGTCTATTGTTTTATGATATTATCTCATTAATCTCATATCATTCCTCCTAAAGATCTACTAAATTGAACTAAACTACATTTCTTTTATGGGTGGGGGATCAAATTTTATGGTTTCTTCATAGCATATCTCTCTCTTCATTAATCTCTTCCACAATCTCTGTCTCTTCAAGAAAACTAGCAAACAACCCAAATGCAAAATGCTTAATTTCATCCACATTATTAGATATAGTCTTTAGTTAAAAATGAAAAATTAAAGCCATGATGACAAAATTTTGAACTTAGAAAGAATAATTCATTTTTCACAGAATATCCTTTATCCTTTGTTGCTCCAATTACCCCCTCATTAAGCTACTGCCCCAGTTGCTTAACCCTATCATGCAATGCTCACAATCTATCTATCCCTTCCTTTTCCCGGTCTTTCTCTCTCTCTCTCTTTGTTTTCACCAATCGATGTCCGAGTTTTGTCCGACTAATCCCGTCCGAGCACTGTAAGACCCATTAAGAGTTGATTTTCTTAAATCATTTTTTTTCATTCTTAAAACTTGAACTCGAGATCTTTAATTAAGAGAGTAAAGTGGTTGACTATTTAACTCAAAAGAGTTTGGTTTTTCCCGGTCACTTTGTTCTTCATACTTTGTGAAACTCATCCTCTCTAGCTGCATAGCCTTTGAAATGGAGTTCTAGTGACTAAGAAAGAGATATGCTAGTTTGAACCCTTTCAAGGAAAGAGAATAAGCCGGAAATTTTGTCTTTAAACTGTGGTGGCAAATACTGATCGACTAATTTATTACATAAAAATATACATTGTAGATTTTAGTTTATTAATATTGAAGTATATCCCAATCCAAGACAAAATTAGGTTCATTATAATAGCATTTCTAATAAAATAAATATATAAATAAGATGCTGTGTGGGAGTCTATGTTGCACAAAAATGAAAATGGGAAAACGAATACAGATACAAAAACTATATGGGAAAACGGTACTTTATAAATATACAGAAAACGAAAACATGAGCAAATGTATAAATATAAAAAATATAAGAATTTTGATACACATATTAATTATTTTATGAAAATAATGCAATAGCCATATTTTATAATAAAAATATAAATAATTAAATATATAATTATTAACCATAAGATAAATAATATAAAAAATAAAAATTATAATTAAATAAATAAATAATTTGTTAAATATGAAAAATATATAAATATAGGAAATATAAGATATTTTATGTAAATATTAATTAATTTAACATGTTGATACGTTTCAAAAATGAGAAACATTTAAAAAAATAGGAAAATGTTAATATTAATAAGTTTCCGTGCAACCAAAACTAGATACCTCAGTCAAGGGTTGTGATTATTTCCCTTCCATTAGATTTTGGCAATTTGCAGAGAAACATCAGGAATATGTTCATAGCTAAGCACAAGCAATGATATGCCCTCATCATTCTTTGGGGATCACAATCAACCTTTTCTCAAAAGCTCCTCTACTTTTGTTTTTTTAGAAAAAGATGAATTTAGTTAAAGTAAATATTGAAACCTTAACACTATGTTGTACATGTGATACATGATTTAATGAATAAAGCCACTATAAAAGATGCAAGTTGCTAGGTCCCTTTTTTTGGTTGATTCTTGTGTCCCACTCAAATCCTCAATACTCTATCACTTCCTCTCATAATCATTCATTGCACCTCTCTCTCTCTCTCTCTCTCTCTCTCTCTTGGTTTTCATTAACTAGTATCGGAGTTTCACCTGATTAATCCAATCCGAATACTGTGAGACCCATTAAGAGATTAACCTTCTTAAATCTTTTTTTCTTTATTCCCAGACTCGAATTTGAAACCCCTGGTTAAAGGGATAGAGTGTCCGACCATCTAATCCAAAAAAAATTGGTTCTATCTCTCAACTTTTATGGCTGCATAATTTTATGAATTAAAGGTTTTATCATACACGGGCCAGAAACTTGGATAAGCAATGGACGGTTCAAGGAGGCATTTGATGGTATCCGGAGTGTCATTGGTGCTACACAGCTAGAAAATGTCGCCTTAGTTATAGAGCTGAGATTATTCGTTTGACCACCATTGAGCTCTCTTCAGCTAAAATATACCGACCATAAGAAAGAGGATAGTCTCTATATGTGACTATGGGAACTCTAATTAGGCTTGAAGGGAAGTTCATGGACCCTGCCTATTGCGCTTATTCTATTATGTGACTCAGTCACCTTTGAGAAAAAAGGAACCATAAACGGTGTGATGTGGATGCAATATTGTATAATGGCTTTTGTCCAAAGATAATCTTTGTCCACTTGATGAACAAGATGTCTAAGATGTTCTTGTAGGTGTGTGTGAGAGATACTCTGATCAATAATGGTAGCAATGAAAATGAAAGAAAGAGAGCTCTTTTTTGATGATGACTAAAGCCACATTTGTTGCGTCAAGTTTGAAAGCCATCCAATCACTAATAAAGCACCAATATAGGCCCACCATGAATCTCATGCCAGACAATGAGAAACCTTGATATTGGCACACCGAGTTGTGCATTAAAGAATCAGAAACAGACATTTATACAAACATGTAGTGACTCTAAATTCCCTTATTTTAAATTTAAATTTTTAAAATAAAAAAATAGACACCGAACAGAACAGAGATATGTATAACAATGTTTTGTTTTATGGGTGTAGTGGTCAGATACTAAACTTTCTTAATTAATATCTCAAGTTTAAGTCTTAAAAATAAAAAAATAGATACTAAAAAAGTCAATATTTAAATAAACTTTATGATACTCAAATAAAATTAGTTAAATAATTTAAATATCGAATAATTAACATAAAAAAAAAAAAAAGAAAGCAACAGTTTCTATCAACCTTAAAAGCCTAGGGCTCTGGACAGCCCTAGAAAGAAGCATATGAATAAATCATCATTACAACCTACAGAATTGTGATTGTGATTTGAGCATACTTTTTTAAGGAAAAATAAAATGAATGATTCCTCATAAAGCATGCCTGATACAGCGGCGGATGGTTTGCTAATCATGTGTGACCATATTCTCTTCTACTTGTTGGATGCTCCTCCCACATCTCCCTTCTAATCAAAGATGGCAAAGCCATAATGGAACAACTCAAGGGCTATCATCGAAGCCACCGAAGTGCCAGTTTTGTGGCAGTGGCTATCATGTTTCTCTTTGCATTTGTATCTAAATATCGGTATTGGACCACTAATATCTTAGTAGAGCTTTGGTGATTAACCCACGAATTAATAATATCAATGACTCGTCAATGAACTATAGCTCTCTCTCCTTGTAAAAGTTACGAATTCAAATCTCCCTATTTATTAAATATGTATATTTAAGACTCAAATTGAAAACTTTATAACATATGAAACCATTATGAGTAGTTATAGTAATGTCTCACTTCAACATTCTATTCGAGCCAAATAAATAAAAATAGCTTATTATAGAAGAAATGGCCCAAAATGTTGTGCCACATCCGGGTTCTGAACTTTAGGTGGTACCCATAAACGTTTAAAAGTGATTTTTGCATCAAAGATTACTTAGTATTCTTTGCGTGACATGATTGGGTATGAGAGAATTAAATTGGAAAGGGAAGTGGGTTTTCAGGGTTTGCTTGATTTGGGCCGTTGGTTTATAGGATTGCAAGTGCTTTTAGGAGAATGTGATGTACCATGTTGATTGACACTTAAAGTGTAAAGGATTGGAAATACAATGCTCTCTAGAGCATAGGCACCATGTAGCCCCATCATTGTAATTATAGTATGACGATTGTGATGAGAATGATGAGCACATCATGACGATTATAAACTTATGACATGTAAGAGAGAATATGAGTGCAAAAGTTATCCAAATCTGGCATCTTTTAAGGTTTGTTCTGCGCATCATTTTTCCCAACATATGTTGAGACGGCATGATATTTCCTCTCTCTCTCTCTCTCTCTCTCTCTCTCTCTCTCTCTCTCTCTCTCTCTCTCTCTCACTCGTTTCTTATTTAATATCTAAAGTCATACTTTAATTAATAAAGTTCAAATATTTACAGAAATCATATTTAATAAACAATTCTCTCAATATTTATAAATTTAAAACAAAAAATTTAATTAAAAAATCTAATACCTTATTTTACTAGAACGTTCAATAGTTTCCTCTCTCCCCCCTTCCCACCCATCCCACCAAAGTGTGTGATTGTTCCCTTCATTAATATAATGTTTTGTGTGTGATGGCTGTTGAAGACATTGAGAGGATAAATTTTATTGACCTGACCGACCATTTTAGGGTCATTGCCACGCAAGGCGTGCCCTAAGGTTGTTGATTTTGCTAATTATAAGTTAGGCTGGAGAGTGGGGGAGAAGTGCCACCAGAATATCCGTTGTTTAAGAAATTAAAGAAAGAGATTGCAAATGTACTGAAATAAAAGTTTTGAGTCATACAAAATGTACAAAAGGTGAATCCATCATCATAATTTACCACCTCGTGACCCAACAAATGTAAAATACAGAAGTGTGTACCATTACATTGCCACCATCATTCATTTTGTTCCCATTTACATAAAGAGCAGTGTGAATTTTGTGACTAAATGGCTAGAAACAATTGTTTTGAGGAACTCGATTAATGATACCATATTTACAATCAACAGTTTCTATTCATCTGGTCTTGGATTCCTTTGGCCCAAATGTTACACATGTAGCTTGCTTTAGGGCATAATCCACGTCAGTTCACAACAAATTGAACACAGATGCACTCCTAAACATAGTTGGCAAACACCATCCCATGCATCTAGTGCCAGGATGCTAGACTCCTTTAATCAAGCTTTCAAATTTGAATATTGAAAATAAAAAAACAAACATTTGAAGAACCAACGTCTAAATTGGATTCTACAATACTCAAATCGAATTAATAAAATAATCCGGATATTAATCGGTGAAGGCCAAAAAAGAAAAAGGTGTAGTTGGCAAATATGCTTATGAACAACTGTAGTTTACAACCATATTAATAAACAACATACGATCACTGATCTTTGACTATATCATTTGGTGTGTTGACAGCCTTGCAGAGATTCTTTCATGTTGAACTGTTTCCAAGTCAACTCATTTCGCCAGCCTAGGGAACCCAGTTCCACTAACTTGGTATTGTATTTTAGGACTTGAATCCAAGACTGAACCAAAAAGTTTCTGATGGGCCTCCTTGGTCTTACTAGTTAACCAAAATGCGGACGGCCATATTTGTCCGCCCAGGACAGTTCTATTGCTAAGTTGCACCC
This sequence comes from Dillenia turbinata, assembly GCA_037126225.1. Classification (NCBI taxonomy): domain Eukaryota; kingdom Viridiplantae; phylum Streptophyta; class Magnoliopsida; order Dilleniales; family Dilleniaceae; genus Dillenia; species Dillenia turbinata. The sequence continues at coordinate 9,962,928 of JBAMMX010000020.1, forward strand.
ACTGAAAACATTAGTTTGGAGGAAGCACATGTTAAAACACAGATGGTGACTACAAAGCACATCAACAAAATTTTAGAGGCACAAAAAGATTGGCTTATGGTACAGTTTCACTGAGAACAAGGTAGTTCAAGGGGTTTTTGATTTGCCATCATACCAGGAACATCTAAGTTCAGTCAGAAACCTAGAGAAGTTCCTTCCAGAATCAGATTGTTTTGTCGGTTCCACAGGAAACAAATGCATCCTCGGTTGGAGAATGTTCAAGCCAATGAGGAGGGCCATGTGACTTGAAGGCCATCTTGCTGTCTTCTTCGCTGTTAAAACATCCCAGACAACAATCTGAAATAAAATTTAACATAATTAGCCTCACCCAGATGAATAAACTAAACATAATTTTGGACTGACCTCATTGCTTGGTTCATCTATTGACAGCACAAACTCTTCAGTGTCATTGAAAACAGCCTGCACATTAGAGATTTCGCATCTCAAAAGTTATACTGACGGATCCATAAACATGAAACTAATAGATGCACACAGAATCTAATTTTTTAGCTCAAGTTAAAATGAAAAAGGAGACAGCATTATGGTTCATTTTAGGCAGAAATTACATTCAATGGAAAAGTTTACATTCATATTACTACCATGACCTCCATAAATTATTCATAACCAATGCACTTCTATAATTGTGAAAGAGATGGTCTAACATGAGATCAACCTATATACCAAAATCCCATAGTTTAAGGTAGAAGTGCATGGAACAAGATGATGTTGCTGAGATGCCCACAGCATCTAAAATAATCTGTCTTAATGGTCAAAAGCACCACTTCTTGACTGCTTTGTGTACTAGGACACCCACATGAGATGGATATGAAACTGAATCACGGAAATTATAATTTTGAAATTTGCTGATTGTTGTGATTATGATGGTACTCCTGTTATTGAACTACTTCAGATTATTAATGTATGCTAGCTCCCTCAATATTCAACTCCTCAATTCTGGGATTCAAGCAAAATTGTTTCTTCCCTAGATGTTCATCCGATAGTAGTGTCCCTGAACAAATGAACAGCAAGTACTTTTCAAAAAACAGAATTCTTGGGCTGGAGCAGTCACACTCAAGTTAAGCTCCATGGCTTTCCTCTGAGAGCAAAATAATAGCATTATAGCATACCCAGCCAAGCAATTATGTGGTGCTCCAGGATATTGTTTGACCAACTCGCCGTACCCACTTCCCAAAGCCTCACAGTAGAATCTTTACCACATGACAGAATGTAGCCTGTTAATTCTCATGAAACTAGACCTAGAATTCTGTTGCTTTAAATAACAACATGGTACAGAGCAAAAGCCCTCTCCTCTGAGAGCAAAATAATAGCATTATATTCAAGGTATTTTTCTTTTTCTTTTTTTTTTTTCCTCATGAAATTTAGCCAAGCACATGCTACAAGCCTCGTGGTACATCTTCTCTTAAGATAGTCTATATCATGATATGCTCAGAAGTCATGGAAGTGAACTGCACCAATGCAACAGTATTTGCAAGTGGGAAAGTGCAACATCAGATCTGTCTAATACAAATGAAGAAATTGCATCTAATATATAAGCCCAAAATAGAATTACTGGTGTACAGGAAACTAGTTTGCAAGTCAATCACCAGAATGTTGCAGAATTATGCAAACCAACTCAATAGCTAGTTTCTGGTATAAAGTCCATAGTTATGTCAAAATCAAGAAAGGAGAAGTCCTTGATTGAAATAACTTTATTTTATTTTATTTTATTTTTTTTAAACTCATCGAACAATTGTGCAGCAGCAAAGAACTTTTATCATAAATATCAAACCAGAATGTTGAGTTAATTTACTTGTAGATTATCAAAAAATGTCCTTATCACGAGTTGAACAGGACCATCTTCCCATCAGGGCTAAACCTGGCACATCTTGCAACATTCTGCAAAATTTAGCACATCAACCACACTAAGACTCCAGGAAGGAAATTACAATGTTACTTTAAGTAAATCAAGAAGACAAATTCATGTATTTATATAATTGTTCTTTTGTTCATTTTACCTAGGAATTTAAAGCGCAGAAGGAAAGAGAGTACAATTAGGCAAATATAAGTGAGTCCCAGACATGACCCTAAGATAGCATGCCAATTAGATTGGAATACTTTATACCTCGTTTTCTGAAACATGTTATGTCTTATGCTTTGCAAAACTCTTGGACATTCCTTTTGTCTCTTGAACTGCACTGATTCAAAAAAAAAAAAAAGGTTTATATAAGGCCTAGTCAAAGCCCTGCAACAATGTAGGAATGCTGCGAATTTACATAACACCAAGAAGTTATCTCAAGAACAGCAACCATTTTTACAGAAAATCTATAAGATCAGGGGAAAACTTGTAGTAGAAACTAGAAAGCACAAATTCTTGGTGGAAGTATTGATGTTAGGTTACTGGTACTTTTGGTGCTCCATAATAACTTGCTTCTATTTTCTTCCCTAAGCTTGCTGTAGGTGAAGAGCCTTTTTTGTCAATTATTTTCCTCAATGAGTTCGAAGCTATGAAGCATGGATATGGGACATGAGACACTATACAACGGACAAGGCTATAAAAAATTTTACATTATGTTGTGCCCAAGGATCATGTCTGTCCGACACAGTTTGCAACATTTGTAACAAGGAAGAGAAAAAGCAGAAAGAGGGTGTGGAGAGATTGAGCACTAAGCACGGGCCTAAACAACTAGAAAATTCATCCCTATATCTGAAGCAAGAAACAAAGCCAAATATCTAGAGATTAGAGACCTGTATTTAGTTCAATCACTTTTATATACCATCAATTTGATACAATCAAATGGATTATGTGACCAAAGAGTACATCAAGAGTTCAGAACTGTACACTGGATAAGAGTATATAGCAGCTCAATATTTAATACAATGAAGACATCGCATCTCGCCATGGCCTAAACTTCTTTTACTACATATAGTCAATATATCTCTTATTCTAACAATATAAATAAGAGTATATTTGACTTAATTCAAGTTATGCATTCACAATTATGTTTTAAAACACTAAGATAAAAACATAATAAGTCAACCTCTGAATACAAGATCATGTGTCAATGAAAGATAGATTTTCTTTCACACTACCATCTGTCTACTCCATTTTAGTTGCTTTCCAAGACATGAACCGAAAAACTAAATCAATCATGATTTCTTGATGACATGTTCAAGTAATAATACTAAAACAAAGTTTCAAAAAAGGTAAAAATCCTAAGAGTATCATATAAGGTCCACTCATATAAGGTCTAATATAAATCTCCGAGTTTCACACAATAAGGTATAAAAGGATTCATCAACTCATTACCCATATGGTCAAAAAAGCATATGTGACATGAAACACGTGTTACGATACATTTTCTACTCAATTAGAAGCGTATATCTCTTTTTTAAAAAATAAAATATCGTATAGGTCTTAATTCAAGTGTACCACAACACTTGATTTGAGTTTCTTTTTTTATAAGTCCTCCAAAAATATCACAATTTTAATAGAAAATCACACCCAGCTCATATATAAGTGTAATGGATTGTGAGAAATTCATTTCGATTACCAAGAAAATATATAAATGGTAATCTCATCTTAATGGTTTATTAAGGCGGCACAAATATTGATTATTTTCAAAACACCAATATTGCCTCGTCTCTAAATGCTTCTCAACATTAGAGACAATTGTTCGTGTGAGATAGTCAATCTCAAAACTTGTTCGATATACTTTTAAATCCAGACATAAAAACTCGTAAATACATAACAAATTCAAATGTCATAAAATTATGAACATTATATCATATTCATTGTATATTCAAATACAATTACATCATATTCATTGTATATTGTTCCATATAGATTTTTTCTTCAAGCTCTCCATTGAGATAAGCAACGTTCACGTTCATCTGATATAATTTTAAATCTAAATTGGCTACAATATCCAACAATAAGCGAATAGAGATAAATCTCACTACTAGTGAAAATGTTTTTTTTTTAATAATAAATACACTCTTGTCAGATATAACCTTTTGCTATCAATCGAGTTTTATACCTCTCACTTATTCCATTAGCCATACACTTTACATTGAAAATTCACTTGTTCCCAATAAACTAGTTCTCAAATATAGTTTGATTCTATCGACTCTATTTCTTCTCTCAATGTTTTTATCCACTCATCCTTGATAGGACAAAACAAAACCTCATTCATATTTTTAGACTCATTTTCATCCTGTGGAAAAATAATAAAAGGATGGCCTTCAATCTCATGATAACGTTTGAACACTCCATTCCTAACACTCTTCTGAATCGATAATATGGTTGGATTATTAGAACTTGAATCCCTCCCACTGGGATCATCTAAGGACTTAACTTCTCATGGTTCCAATGATCCATCTAGCATAGATCCATTGTTTGAATTTTTTAATTCAAACAAACACTCTTATTTTGATATGTCAACTCTATTAGGAAAATTATTCTAAAAAAATGTCACATTTCATGATTCAATTGCGATTACAGTACCATAATCACATTCACCGATGAATATATAATTTTTCGACTGATCAGAATATTTAATAAAGATACATTTTTTTCCATGGAAGACCTAATTTTTCAAACTTATCGGAAGAGTCTTGAATATAGGGTATCGATCCCCATGGTCGGAGACCGCTCAAACTTGGCTTTCTATTGGTTCAAAGTGTAGTTGGTATTGATTTTGAAGACATTTTGTTCAAAATATTCTACAGTTAACAATGCGTCTCCCCTAGAGGAAATGGGTAAATTGGCTTGTGCCATCATGGACCTTGTCATATCAAGCAACATTCTATTCCTTCTTTCAGCAATACCATTCTGCTGAGGTGCATGAGAAATAGTCAATTGTCTAATTATTTCCTTTTCATTACATAAATCTTTGAATTGATCTGATATATATTTATATGCTCGATCTCTCCTTAAGGCTTTTATTGTTCTATCCATTTGATTTCTCACTTTATTCATATAATGTCTAAAACACTTAAATATTTTAAATTTGTGAGAAATCAAATAAATATAATCAAATCGCATGAAATCATTAATGAATGTAGTGAAATATGATGCTCCATATCTAACCTTTATATTTATTGTACCACAAATGTCAGAGTAAACCAATTGCAATGAAAATTGAACCCACATGGCCTTTTCAAACGGTTTTCAATTAATTTTCCTGGTAAGACAATACTCACAAGTTAGTAAGTGAATCCAATAGTTCTACTTTCATTAGTCGATTTCTCTAGTCCTACCAAATGTGACCAAGACTAGTATGCCATATGTTGTCATCAACATTAATATTACTAGAAAGACAAACATCTAGTGAAACATAACGATCAACATAACAGTTAAATATTTGTTTGTCACATTCCAAAGTTATAAAATCATCCAAAAGATGTCTAGTGTAACACCAAAAATTTAGTATTGGAGGATTTTTATTAAATTTTTGGCTAAGTAGTTGATTTTGACTCATCAATGAAAACCTTATAAAGATTTGTTAAGAAAAATAAATTTTGGTGGTAATTTGGGATAATTAAAACTTATTTGGAGTCAATTAATTGATGATAAGTTGACTTGCCCTTTTATTAGTTGACTTAGAGTTTAGAAATTGAATTTTGGCTAAATATAGAATATATCAAGTCGACCTAAGCGAGTGTCAAGTTGACTTCAGAAACTTAGGTCTCAGAATTCTTAACCCTGCACATAAGTAAGTTGACTTGCCCAATCACAAGTTGATTTGAGCTTCTGGACTATAATTTTATAAGTTGACTTACACTCAAAACAAGTTAACCTGAGGAACTTAGGTCTCATAATTCTTTACGCTGCATATAAGTAAGTCAACTTGCCCAATGACAAGTTGACTTGAGCTTATAGACTATGACTCTATAAGTCGACTTACACAGAACAAGTTGACTTGTTAAATATAAGTCTCAGAAAATATATCTATAATTTAAATAAATCGACTTATTAAGAAGTTGAGTCGACTCGAGAATTACAAAAAAGAGAATTTGGGTTGACTTAATTGGTCGGGTTGTCGAAACCCTCAAATTAAAACTGATTCCCCTAATACAACAAACTGTAGCAATAGTGGTTATCAGGTCGAATTCCAAGAGAACTAATTAATTTAATCTCTTAGTTAATGTTAAAAATAAAATTGGGGGGTTTTCAAACAATTTGCTAAAATAAAATTTGTTAAATAAAAATTAATAATCTAAAATTAAGAAACAAATCAATAATGGGAAATACTAAAATTACGGAAGAAATTCAATTTACCAAGTACTGATCCAAGGGTTCATATATTCGATTGTCTTATTGATCATTGGTTAAAAATATTATTCTTTCAATTCAAACATTTAATTTTAAATCTATTAGGATAGCCATAATAAATCTTGCGTTTTCCTAATTTAATCAACCAAATCTAGTATCCAATCGAAACTTATCATTAATCGACTGGGTACGATAACGTCTCATATCAACAAAATGATAGCATTAAGTTTTGTGAAAACAGTTAAATCAAAATATAATTAATTGAGATAGTCGCAATTACTCAATTTTGTTCCATTGATTCTCTAGGTCAATTGAATACCGATAAAAGATCCATAAATAAAATAACTTAGTTGCTACTTCTACCATTCGTTTATCACAATTACGGATCACTGAATTCCTGGATAGCAATAGAAAAACTAATATTGAATTAAATTATCAGATTAATAAATATTAAGTTTTCCTAAAATTAAATCAAGAATCAATGAATACTTGAATAAAAGGTAATAAATTAAATTAAGTACCTAACCTCACAATGAACAACAATCGATTAAAATTCCCCTTGAATCAGAATAAAATAAACTAACCACTCATCGTGGTGAGTTTTCAATAAAAGAAAAAATAATAATAAAAAAATATTTTCTAGGAGAGAAAAGAGGAATGACCCCAGTCGGCAGTCAGCCCCTTCCCTTTTTATTTGTGAATGTGCATGAATTGTGCAGCCTCCCTTTTTAAAGAAAGTGACGTCTCTTTGTGAAATTTAGAATGAGCTTCCTTTGACGATTTTTCTTTCCTTTTTTTTTTTATTTTTGAATAGCCGACAGCCTCTTCTTCTTGGGAGAATTCTTGTATATCGGACAGACGGGCCTTGTGAGGAAATCTTGATGATTTTTGTTTCCTTTCTGAAACTTTGCCCAAGAAAATAAAGTCTCCTCCAAATTAAAAAAAAATACAAATTAATTCCTAAAACAATTTTGTCTAAAATAAAATTCCTACTAAAATTAACTATCGCCAAAAAGTCAAGTTTCTTCTTTTGTTTATAGGCTCAATAAGATGTTTGCTCCATTTAACTTCAAATTACTTCATTAAGCCCAATTTGCTCCAAACCTTTAAATTCAACCTCCTAAAAATAAAAACCAATAAAAACAGTCATTAGGGTATCAAACAATTCAATTTCAAATCATGATACAATAATAAATTCAATAAATTGCATGTTATCAAATTCCCACACACCAAACAAATGTTTGTCCTCAAGCATTCGCTATCCCAATATCATTCAACTATTTTCCTTTTCACTTCTTCCCTTCCTTCATTTCATCATTCAACAATTTCATGCAGCATATATAGAAGCATTCAAACCAAAACAACAATCCAGAGAATAAGCGATCATAGATTCATAACTTTTAAAAGAAAATATAGACATTCCATTAAACTCAATAATTTCATCAGAATTCAATGCACCAAAATTCAATACCCTCACAAGGATTTCACTCTATGCACTCAAAGTGTGTAGAAGGGAATTTATCGATAACTCTCAAAATCAAAGTATAGTATGTTATTACCATAGGCTTGCTTATTAATCAAATCTCCACCACTGATTAAATGAATTCAAAACAAAAATCTGGGGGTTTTTATAAGGGTTGTAACGTGACTTGAGTAAAGGTAGGGTAAAAGGTAAAAATGATATGTAATGCATACCAAAAAAGCTTGTCCAATATTACAAAACAGACTTACTAATCAACCCATCCCATAACATAAAGTATAATCAACCTATAGAAAAATATCCAAAACAAGATCATCTCATTCCTCGATCAAAATTTTTTAGCCTTTTTTTTTTTTTTTTCAAATTCCCTCATCTGAATTTTCTGAAAATTTTTTTCTTTTTTCTTTTCTTTTTTTTTCATTTTTAAAATTTTTTTTTTGAATGATAATCTCGAGAATGAATGAAGAGTGCATATATAAATTTCCCCAAATCATATAAATAAATATCTAAAAACAATCCCCAACATAAAATTCTCCAATTCTTTTTACAAATAACTATACATTCAACATCTAAACACATGCTTCTTTGATATGAGAACCAAAAAGAAGGTTAAGTGCAAAAAGAAAGCTTGTGTGTAAAGTTGTGCGGTTATAAAAAAAAGGGATAAAGGCTCTATTTGGTTCACTAGGGAATGAATATGCACGAGAACGTCTTTTTAAAATAGATAAAGTGTGTAAACCTAATTGCCCCCATCATATTAATGCATGAATTCATTAATGTGGTTTTGAAAAGCATTGCAAAGCAAGTTCTAGAATAAACATATTATGATTGATGCACACATAAAAAAATTAGAGCAAAGATAATAATATGCTCTCAAGGCTCAAATACTCACAAAAGTGTGTAATATTGTATCGAATTTTACACATTTGCATCTAATTCAATCATTAAAATCAATGGGATGCTTAAAACAATTTTTATCCAAAATACAACTAATCACACTTGTCTCTTTCATGAGTTCCAACTCAAATCGACAATGTATACTAACTCAAAAATTATTTTCAGACAAAAATCAAAAGAGTATGAAGTTCCAAGAAAAATAGAAAAAATGGCATGGATGCATAAAATCCTCTCCCATACCTAAATTCTACATTGTTCTCAATGTATACAAAAGGTGAAAAAAGAGAAAAGAAACTAGCATGCAACCCAAAAAAATTAGCACAATTTTAAAATTACAACAAATCTTAAAAAATCACCCAATGCAATATATAAAAATAGGACAATAAAAAAAAGAAGATGAGAGAAAACTTCCCTATGGCGATGGTGAGGTCGCAGAGGGTTTTGAAAAGGTTGAACTGTGAAAATGTCTCTTCTGAAAATCACGTGATCATCTGGTAATGCAAAGACTGCTTCTGTCCAAATTTTGAACTTTCTTCAGAAACCGCATGATCATTTCTTAACACCAAGACTGCTTCTGTCCAAATTTTTTTTTTTCAATTGTCTTAGTGTCTTTTGATTTGATGCAACTCTTAAAAATTCTATCTTGGACACTTACAAAAATTAAAAGAAGAAACAAATGACACAAATCAAATATGCCTAATCAAATAACAAACTAAACAAATTCAAGAAAAAAAAATATTGGGTTGCTTCCCAACAAGCGCAATTGTTTAACGTCTTTATGCTCGAAGTTTCTTTTTTTTTTAATTTTTTTTTCAAGGAGGTTTTAACTTCAACTTGGGAGGTTCATATAACTTCCCTTCCATATCTAATTGTACATTCAAATTAAAATGAATATCACATTCTTCTTCATAAATTTCCTGCACAATTAAATCAACAACATCAGCAAAACAAATTGATCGACATTCATTTGGATACTTCATAGGATCAAAAATAATAAATTTAACAATCTCGCTGTCGAACTCGACGGAGAGAGTACCCTCGTCCACATCTATTTTAATCTTTGATGTCTTCATGAATGGTCTTCCTAATAGAAGTGGAGCTGAATCAACAATTGTGTCTCCTTCAATTTTCAAGATATAAAAATCGATCAGAAAAATTAGTTCGTTAACCTATATCAAAACATTCTCAACAATCCCCTCCGGGTAAGCATAAGAATAGTCAGCTAACTGGATAGCAACCTCAACTTCTTTTAAGGGACCCAATTTCAAAGCATTATAAATTGAATAAGGCATGATATTTACGGGTGCTCTTAAGTCTAGTATGGCATGCTCAATATTTTTCTTATCAATAACACAATGAAAAGTGAACATACCTGAATCCACACATTTTTCGGGTAAAATTCTTTTGATCCCATCAAACACATTCTCACCCATCTCATCACCTCTTAACTTTTTAACTTCATTCTCTGAATTCTCCAACATGCTAGGAAAATGTGGTGCAATTGCACTAGAAGTGTTAGACAAAGAGCATTCGGATGTTACCTTGATTGAATTTTCATGTATGCATTCATTTTCTTTGTCCACATCCTTCCCTTTATCCACCTTTTTATATGGAGTTGAATTCGAATAAACTTCCTTCTCACTTTTCAATGTTATTTCACTAATATTCTCTTTGGGATTCACTACCATTTATGAGAGCAATTTTTTAGAATTTTGGTCCTCCAACTTTTTAACTCCACCATCTCATCACCTCTTAGCTTTTTAACTTCATTCTCTGAATTCTCCAACATGCTAGGAAAATGTGGTGCAATTGCACTAGAAGTGTTAGACAAAGAGCATTCGGATGTTACCTTGATTGAATTTTCATGTATGTATTCATTTTCTTTGTCCACATCCTTCCCTTTATCCACCTTTTTATATGGAGTTGAATTCGAATAAACTTCCTTCTCACTTTTCAATGTTATTTCACTAATATTCTCTTTGGGATTCACCACCATTTATGAGAGCAATTTTTTAGAATTTTGGTCCTCCAACTTGCTAACCAAGGTCGCTAAATGGGAAATCTGGTTCTCTAAATTCTGTAAACTTGCTCTCGTTTCCTATTGAAATTGTTGAGTGTTAGTCGCAAGAGTTTTTACAATATTTTCTAGAGACATACCTGAATTAGAAAATTGTGCAAATATTGGTGATAGTCCATTAAAAAATTAAGATGGATGTTTTGGCTGTCCTCCTTGATTCCCACAACCCAAGTTTGAATGACCCCTCCATTCAAAATTGTAATTGCTGAAATAAGGATCATATGTATGTTGAGGTTGACTAGGAAATCTTCCTACGACGTTTATTTGTTGAAAAGATTCTTCTTGTAATATTGGACATATATCCGTATGATGTCCGAAAATTGAACATATACCACAAACCTTAACTGTTTGTAATTGTCCTACAGCCAACTGACGAACCAAAACAGTAAGTTCTAAAATTTGAGTTTCAAGATTCGAATGACTTACCTCAAAAGTTGGATACCCAATGCACAAAGGTTATTGATTCAAAATTCCTGCATACATTGCCATCTTTTCCTCCTCTTCAAAAATCAACAAACAAGTGAAAAAAACAAAAGCTAAGAAATTATTATAGTTCCCCGGCAACGGCGTCAAAATTTGGTCGGGTTGTCGAAACTCTCAAATTAAAACTGATTTTCCTAATGCAACAAACTGTAGCAATAGTTGTTATCATGTCGAATTCCAATGGAACTAATTAATTTAATCTCTTAGTTAATATTAAAAATAAAATTGGAGGGTTTTCAAACAATTTGCTAAAATAAAATTTGTTAAATAAAAATTAATAACCTAAAATTAAGAAACAAATCAATAATGAAAAATACTAAAATTAAGGAAGAAATTCAATTTACCAAGTACTGATCCAAGGGTTCATATATTCGATTGTCTTATTGATCATTGGTTAAAAATATTATTCTTACAATTCAAGCATTTAATCTTAGATCTATTAAGATAGCCGTAATAAATCTTACATTTTCCAAATTTAATCGACCAAACCCAGCATCCAATCGAAATTTATTATTAATCGACTGGGTACGATAGCGTTCTATATCAATATAATGATAGCATTAAGTTTTTTGAAAACAGTTAAACCAAAATATAATTAATTTGGATAGCCGCAATTACTCAATTTTATTCAATTGATTCTCTAGATCAATTGAATACTGATAAAAGACCCATAAACAAAATAACCTAGTTGCTACTTGTACCATTCGTTCATGACAATTACGGATCACTGAATTCCTGGATAGCAATAGAAAAACTAATATTGAATTAAATTATCAGATTAACCAATATTAGGTTTTCCTAAAATTAAATCAAGAATCAATGAATACTTGAATAAAAGGCAAGAAATTAAATTAAGTACCTAACCTCACAATGAAGAACAATCGATTAAAATTCCCCTTGAATCAGAATAAAATAAACTAACCAGTCATCGTGGTGAGTTTTCAACAAAAGAAAAAATAAAAATAAAGAAAAAAAATATTTTCTAGGAGAGAAAAGAGGAATGACCCCAGCCGGCAGCCAGCCCCTTTCCTTTTTATTTGTGAATGTGCATGAATTGTGCAGCCTCCCTTTTTAAAGAAAGTGGGAGAAAAAAATATAAAGAAATTTTAAATATGAACATAACTTTAAAAATATGTCAAGATCTAAAATAATTTTGGTCCTTTAAAATTCAGAAATACCTAAATTTTCTAAATTTAATGAGTGTTAGAGATATGTCTAAGGAATGGAATTAATTCTTTTGGTTATATAAAAATCATGAAAATATACGTCTCTACAAAAGTTCAAACACTAAACTTAATCTAGAAGAAGATATTTGAGTAAGAGTCTTAACCACTTGGATATCTTTACAAGAACCAACATGTGATCATGGATGAATCAAGGTTTTAGAGAGAATCTTAATGTGTTGGTTTGTGAAAGATAGAACGAATGCTAAGTTGCCCATTGAAGAACCATCAAGTGAGATTAGTACAATATTGTGTATATCATGATTCTCACAATTCAATCCTCAAGCGGATAGTTTTGTGGTCACAATTCTCCTTCCGCAATCTAGAGATCCCAGATTCGAATTCTTGTGTAGCAAAAAAAAAACAATTCTCATAATTCAAAAAATAATTATAATGAAACTATTTTATGGACTAATCAAATATTAAGAAAACTACACCTCGAATAGTTGGTTATATCTATTATAAACTTGGTCAATCGTTAAAGAATTGATTAATTTCTTCACCTTGAAGTGATTCATTAGATCTAGTGATATCAATTTCTAGAGAGGGGGAAAAAAACGAATGAGGTATGAGTTAATATAAAGAATGGAGTAATTTACTTGATAAGATTTCAAGTTTTAAGTTAAACTTACATAGAAATTAACAGAAATATATGATAGCAAACTTAGTTTGAGCAAATCTTTCATTTTTAGGATTTGAAATCTAGATTAGTCCAATTTATGGGCTCTGTGAACTACATCGGACCCGTTACATAGAATGCAAAGGGTGACCTTAGATTTTCGACAAGATGATTTTCAAATTGACATTTATAACACTCTGGTCTATAATCCAATAACATTGAGGACTAGTAAATAACAATAACAATCCTTTCAAAAGATGCTATATTATTTACAAAAGTTAATAAATAAATTTCTATTGCATGGGATATGAGATAACATAGAATGATTCGTAAGAATTTGTATCTATTGTTGTTGTAATAAATAAATATATATTACTTTGTGCTTCACCTAAATGAATTTCCATACATTGTCCCTCTATATAACATCCATAATTGAGGTTAGACAATATAGTCGATTAGAACGATTCAAGAGGATATTTTTGACACAATCAGCATGATTGTACATGCATGTCTCAACTAACCAACATCGAATATCCAACGTATGAACTTTTGACTCATGAAAAATTTCACTCAAAATACATCAAAATATATAACTCTAATTTCATCAATTCATCCACATACATAAAAAATTAAGAACACATAAATTACATATAGTTATAGAATAACAATTTTCATTCATAATATATTTTAGAAAATCACTCTATAAGTTTAATTCGATGCTAACCACCTGCACTAACTACTATTGAATCTGGATTCTGTCCGAATATAGACTACATATGATGATGAAAGTAAATCATCTCTGATAATTAAAAACTCATAAGCTATAAATTAAATTTTGTTTAAATGTCAAGTATCATCAATCACAATTTTCTTTAGATTGATATAGCCATGATACATACATTGCATGCACCGTGTACTCAATTCCATACACAAGTCACACACATCAAACCATTGAATTTTATGCATGCATAAATATATTTATCTACTTAAAATTAACACAAAAATTATCTTAATATAGATATGTCTGCAACATCGAACAAGTCTGGATTATAATGTTGTGCCTGAATGGCCTATTCAAGAATATTTATATTCTGAGAAAGTGTGGGAGAATAATTAATTTTGATAGAGATATAAATTTTGTCCTTTCGGCTGAATAAGAATCCTTTAAATATTTAGTCAATAGACTTTTAAATTTTTAAGTTCCTAATCGCTAAAATCATCTGTTGCTTGAATCTTTGATGTTCAGTATTCAGTAGAATTTAGTTGTTCAGTAAAGGTTTGGTGATCAGTAAACAATTCTTCAAATTTTGATTTTTTTGGTGCGTAGTCGGTAATGACCTTCTGCTATTTTACAAGTTAAAATCCTATCGGTATTAAGTTTCTAATTTCTATTGGTCATCTAGCCATCTATTGGTGTTGAGACTCCCATCAGTATTGTGAGAATCTATCGATATATTGTTGGACTCATTTTCATATATCTATTCGGTCACTTTGCTCTATTCGGTAATTGAGGATTCAATTTTGAACTTATCATTTTCCTTCGATCATTTTGCCTTTCCTGTACTTATTACCTTAAAAAATCAAATTCTTTGCAATTACCATTTTTCCTTCGGTGCATGTGATCCTTGATAATATAACTTGTCAGTGCTATTTTTTCTAAATTTGTCAAATTTCCCATCGGTTGCCTGCTGCATGCATGTCATCTCTTCGACTTGTTGCACACCTGAATTTGCAAATTCTACAAACTCCATCAGCACATGCAATTTCTTCTTCGGTTCCCTTCCATTAGATCGAACAACACCTTGACCGAGCACTGTTATCCCCCTTCTGCATTTCAAATTAATTGTTACTCAACATTTTCTTCCAATCAGTTTCTTGGCATATTTACCCACACTTGGCTATCGGTACACATATGTCCTTCGATGCATGTTATCTTCGGCACTTTACCTTAGTTGTTGTATTGGGAATTCAATATGATTTGTCAACCCTTGCCATCGGTTAGCCTTGCTTGCCATTTGTCATCGGTCAATTCCACCAAATTCTCCAACACCCATGGGTCAACATGTCAATTGCTTTGATCTTCGCTTTGCGTTCGGTTCTCACACATGCATTTGCTAAAATTTGCCAAAAGCTCTCAATTGGTGCCATTGAGAATTGAACCCATGAGCTTCAAGCCATTCAAAAAGACTTATGCCACCAAACCATCCAAACATTTCATTTATTTTATGTTAAATTTATATTATATTTTATATTCCTAAATATTCTAAATCTTTTACATTTCTAACTTATGTTCCATAGTATACTTTTATTTCTACTTTATTTGCTCATTGGCAAAACACGACAGTCTCAGTAAAATATAACTCCAAACACTTAAATTCATTTGGGTGACCATCCCATTGACCCAATGGAGAATTGGGCATTTTGTGTAAATAGAAAGTAAATGAGGACCACTAGGCAAATATTAAAAATTAGGTTGATGTTAAAATGATGGTTGAGGTTTCAGAACTTACGAAAGGGCACTTCTCATATCTCTCTAGAGTATTCTCCTCTCTTTCTTTCTCTCTTTTCTCTCTTCTTTCAAAATCCAATCAATCCACCATCACAAATCCAGATAAAAGGCGCCAAACTATACATGAGCTCTCCAAAATTAGATCTTAATCTTAAATCTTGAGAAAAGTCTAAGGGTTTAGTGTTGTCACAAAAGGAGAAAAAATCAAGGGTTTGGTATGATCCAAACCATAAAGATCTCTTGGAGACATAAATAAAGTAATATAATTTTTTTAACCCAAGTTTTACCTTATTTAACTATCTATTTGTTGGGATTTAAGAGATCTTGAACTCACATTATGTGAAAGAAAATTTAGATTTGGATATTAGGGTTTCCAGTTAACCTAGATTGATAAATATTGATGTTGTTAGTTACTTGATAATGATTACTAGGGGTTGGACTGAGTTGATCAGAGTCAGACCATTTATCATGAACAGATTTGAGAGTGACTACCTTCCCAAACACTGTGAGTAGACGATTTGTTGTGTTTGTGAATAAGAAATGTTTTACATAATTTTTTTTAAAATGATTTTCTTAACTTTATTTTATAAAATGTTTTGTGGATGTGGAGTGTCTCTAAAAATGTTTTATTAAGCCATGAGATTTATATACTTGTTAAGATATTTTGTGATATACCGAATTTTCCTACGAATAACATTTGCTAAGTTTATAAATTATAAAACATGTTGATTTCTACGACACATGTTATGATCTTTGCAAAATAGTTTATGTATTGGCTTTGAGGTATGAGTCTGAACCCCCATGGTGCATGTATGGGGTGTGAGCACCCAATTTATGTGATGACCGATCAAATGTTTAAAGCTTCCACGGACCGATTCGAAGGGATGGTGTGGAGAGCTTGGTAGACTTGAGGGGGTAGGCAGCAATAGAAAGATGACCTCCAAGTCTATTTTGGGGCTATTCGGTTGCACCTCTGAAGAGGTTACGAGCTAACGCCAAGGTTAGAGTTTATGTTTTATGACCGACGATAATGAAAACCCCTTAGCGGTTTCACCAGATGGTCTGGACCAAACCATCGATAGAGAGAGTTTGAGGCAAATGCCATGATGTTGGAAAAATATATATCGTGTTGTGAAAAAGTCATAGCTCTTGATGTAAATATTTGAATGACTACTTAATATTTTGTTGGAATGTAGATACGTTCTAAAAATATTGTTTGATACTTTCACACTCACTGCTCACTCACTTACACAGCGATGCAATAACATTCTACTCACTGGGTATTTCTATACTCAACCCTCCTCTTATCCCTTTTTAGAGGAAGTGTAGTAACAAGATTATCTCATCGATAGCTAGATCCAGCCGAAGAAAATAGCTGTTTGGGACCGACGATGGTATTGATCCTTCATGATGAGGATTTTGTGACATGTAGATGGACCCATCAGATGACATTTTTAAAACTCTTTATGTAATACATATCCCTTATATTTTTCTAAAGTGGAAATTTTGCACTTTGAAGGTTGCATTTTGAATCGTTGAATAACTTTTTGCTTATTATATCTTTGATTTTAAAATATCATGCAAGCTGGGTTTTCTTTATTGGAAGAAAGATATTATCATAGTTTTGTGGGATCTTGGGGTACGTGTTGGTGATTACACGTACTTTTAGATCAACGACGGTTGTCACATATTCGAACTTACAGGTTAGGGCGTGACAAAGTCAATATATAATATTTTAAGCATACAAAATAATAAAATTAGTAGATTATTAGAATCAAATCCTAATGTTTCTACTCTTCAAATTTGGGCATCACAATTCCTTTGGTTTATATTCATTTTTCCTTTTTTTCATTTTAATGATATTAAAATCTCTTATTATTATATTTCAAGTTTGCATTAATAAACAAAAAATAGGATTTACTAAATAAACATGTTAACAAACTTTTTATTAAACTTAAAATTACCAGATATAATTAATCATTTATGATGGAGATGAGTTTTCTTCTTAGATACATGCCTTGCCTGTCTAAATGGGAGTCCCAGAATGAAAGGTGATCCCAAGCTTAGAACCTGCAAAAACCATCAGAGGGTACTCTGACGGGGGAGACTCTGATGATCAAGTCAAAAAGAGCAGTTTTCAGAATATAGTAAATAGATTGTGTTGTCAGTGTGTTTTTATATTAAGGTTCCAAGGGAACTTCCTGGGTGGCGGCCGATGTTCTGCTTATATACCCTCAGGAAAGTGCTGTAGGGTACTGGGAGTCTAGACTCTCTAGCTTCCTTGTAAAGAGATTGTTGAGAATTTTTGAGATTACGGGAACCATGGTCAAAGATCTTTTAGAGATGTGCCACCTTGGTGATTATGGTGAGTCTCATAATCATGGGAGCTTCCTGCCTTATCTGATATACTTTCCGGGGCATATTTCTTATTTTAAAGGATCGTTCTGAGAATGGAGAAGATTCTCATCTACGTAAGGAAAGTTTAAATTTGTTTAAAGATTTGTTTCCTTCACAGGTTATCTTAAATTATACTTATCATGTTGGTCGATTATATCATGGTTATAAGACATGTCTACTGAGGGGTGGAAATGACTGAGGAGTTTGAGTATTGAGGGCTTAGGATGACTGAGGAGCTATGGGCATTCTCGGTTATGATTTAAAGAACTTGTGGTAAGGTCCTAAGCCCTTGGGTCGATAATAGGCCATTGGTCACGTATCATCATTTGCCCCAATTCCTAATTGGGATTTTATAAAACGGTATTTAGGAGTAGCATAAGGATCTAGACAGTTTTGTAAGCAAATCATTTTGTTTACTAAGGGAGATAAGCAGGAAAATGGAGCATTTAATACGGATTGTATATTTTCAATTTTCTCGAATCTTCCCTTATATGTTTCACCTCTTTCCCTTATTTTTTGTTGTTGTGTTGCTTGAAACAAAACAAGTCATTTCCAGGGCTTACAGTTTTGCATCAGAAGATAATGGCTCAGGGTTTTGATTCGCAGAAGCACCACAAGATTGGTGAAATTGTTAGTGTAATGTCAAAGAAAGAGTTGGAATTTGTGGAGAAAATATGAATCTTGGTTTGAATTTTCATTTGAGGTTGCCTCTGGGTTCAAAGAGGGCTAATGAACTTCCCGTCGATTGTGTCCCTATGTATAGGGAGTATATTGGATATGGGTTACCGATTCCCTATTTGGAGCCTTTGTCTATAGTTTTAAGGTGTTGAAGTATATTCCCTACTTGTCTTATCCTTAGCACTTGGCGGTTAGTGATAAAGGTGATTAGTTTATTGAGTTTCTATCGATTGAGATTTGATTTTGAGATTTTATCCTCTATTTTTCGTTTAAGGAAATGCAGGGATGGAGGCTCCCACGAAGGGCTAGTATTGTATTCACACCCGACGTCAGTCAAATTAGAAGTTCTTCTATAAGAAGACCTTAGACAAATCTTGGAGGAATAAGTTTTTCTTTGTGGAATTTGTGGCCGAGGAACTATGCCATTTCTGCCTATACCCAATGCGAAACCCTTGGTTAGGTTGAGGGTCCTTGTGCCTTCTCTTCATTCGAGTTTTATTAAATATGTTGGTTACTTTTATCGGGCATCCAATAGGGCAATATGAGTGGACGCCCTCGTAAAGGATGAAATGCTTAAGTTGTTGGGTCTTCTATTAGATGAAATAGTACAAATCTAGAGGCCATTCATACATGAGAAGAGGTCAAAAGGTCTAATTGATGTCGTTGATTTTGTAAAGGTAGATGACTTAAACCGGGTTACTACTTTGAAGGCCATGAGGGCCCATATCAAGGCAGCCCGAGCCTGGAGAAAAGATGAGGGGAGTGCATCCAAAGGTGGGTTCCTAAGCCACATTATGCAGAGGAGGAGGAAGCATATGTGGACATTGAGTAGCAAAGGAGATAATGGCGCTAAATCAAGTTTAGGTACGGCAATAGCGCCAGATCTTGAGAACTTTGTTGCTATTATGGAGAAGAAAAGTTATGAGAGAGTGGATTCTCGTAGGAGATCATAGGTTTCCTCGCCTGCTAGGGCTGAGGAGGACAGCCTAACGGATGAGGGGATGAGCGATGAATATCCTATCGTTGCTCTCATCCCTCAAAGAAAAAGGAGTAGACTGTTGGGTCCTACTGCAGGTACTGAGGGGACTCAAACTACTATAGGTATTGAGGAAATGTAGATCACAAGGGATAACAAGGGTGTACGAGTCATTAGGGTTACCAAGGTGGTACAAGTCGCAGAAGGGTTGCCTCAGGAATCTCCCTTGGCTATGGGAGGAATTACCCTGCCACCTGCACCTTTAGTAATGGTGGAGAGCCAAGCTATACTAGTACCTTACCAGAGTACTTATATGTTAAGAAAGGTAAGGGAAAGATTCTAAAGCGAATGGCTCCACTTCTTATTTTGGTTTGGTCATTTGACCAATCAAAATAGTTAAAAGAGAGGGGTACTTTCTTGGTAAGTTATGGTGACCATTATTTCTGTTACATGGATATTATGAAGGCAAAAAGGCCTGTTGATAGACTAGACTTCCACCGAGTGGAGTCGAGCTGAACCGCCTATCAATAGAGTAAATGAATGACTCTGTGGTTTCTCTCTCGATTCAGGTTTAGGTTTTGCAGTGGCTTTTCCTTAGATAGAACATTTCAATAATGGCAAATCTAATTTGCTTTTTTATATAAGCTATAGCGATGGCAGAGTTTCAGAGGATGAGGAAAGGCCAGTTGATAGACCATTTGAAGGGTCAATTGGATGGTCTTGGGGAGGAGATCGCTCGACTTTGGGCTGAGAATGGTGAAAAAGAGACAAAGAGAAACAGGCAACATCTATTGCTCTCAATAAAAAGGAGAAGACGATAAAGATGTTAGAGGCTGACCTGGAGTACTCGTATGAGGTCATCAATGTTACCCTTAAGGAAGGCGAACAACTGAGAGATCTTCTTGCTAATAGTGAGGCAGGTCGTCTGGCTGTTAAGGAGTTGGTACGGGAATAGGAGGGGGCTCTAGTGAAACTGAGGGAAACTTATGAGCGGGATCATCGAGAGCTCTTTGGGAAGCTGCATCGAGCTGAGGAAACCATCCAACGCTTAAAGGACGATTCCGCAAGAGGAGCAGATGTTTGCAGCTCCTGTGTCCCGAGTGCAAACCTGGCTAGGTCCTCTAGTGGTGACCTCACTGTTGCTAATACATCTATTTTGACTCTTCAGGCCAACTTCGACAAGTTTTGGCAGAGGCCTCAGGCTCCTCCTTCCCCCTGATTGTTTTTTTGTGTCTTTTCTTTCCACTTTTTATATTGTCCTTGTAATGTTTTGCAAGAATAAGATCTTTGAGTTTGATATCATCGAATAGCTTACTTGTCATTCCTTTAACGACATAGCGCTTGCTATCGGGACCCCTTTCATTGTGTTGTACTTAGACATTATGTGGAATAAAGTAGGGCATTGCAGTGGTAATGTCTATGTTATTTTATTGACGAGTACTAAGATGGTATACCAGATATAGAGTATGTGGAACGCCGTAGGGTGTAATGGATACCAGGCATTACTCTAAGGGTATTTAGAGGCTTGTGCCTTGGGATTGTCTAGTCTACTAGGCGTTCGGCCAAAATTACTCGGAGATATTGTGTTTTGAGATTGTTTAGCGTACCAAGCGTTGTGTCGAGGGTACTCAGAGGCATTACGTCTTGAGACTATTTAGAGTACGAGGTATTACGCCGAGGGTACTTGGAGGCATTGTGCCTTGAGTTTATTTAGCTTACTAGACATTACATTGAGGATACTCAGAGATGTTGTGCCTTAAGATTGTTTAGCATACCAGGTATTGCACCAAGCATACTTGGAGGCTTTGCGTCTTAAAATTGTTTAGCGTACCAAGCGTTGCACCGAGAGTACTTGGAGGCGTTGCGCCTTGAAATTGTTTAGCATACCAAACGTTGCACTGAGGGTAGTCATTGTATGTGCCCTACAATAGCTATTTGCAAATGATGCCAATTAGTGTACTCAATTGGTATAAGTAATTGTAAGAAATCAGGATATTATTATTATCGAGATACTAAGGCAAGAATAGGAAAAGAAGCAAATGGAAATTCTTTATATGTGGCGTAATGCCACTAGCAGAACAGTATGGATTATTAAGTTTGCTAAGCAAGTGGAGCAGAGGCGTCTTGGTCACAGTTAAGTGTTTTAATACTGAGAGGCGTTCTGAACATGATATTCATATGCCTCATGCTTGGTAGTGCCTTCGAGGTGTTCAGGCTCGGTCGGCCTAGGGTCGCGTTATATGGAGAGGGGAACTTCACTACATTGAAAGTAGCGATAGTTATAGAGTGATTTGGCAGTGTTCCCAATATGACTGGGAAGAAAATGACCCCCTCTAGGTATAGCCATTCGTCTAACAGTCCTTTAACGAGTCTACCATAAGGTTGCAGATTTGAGTGATTGAAAACCATTTGTTTGAAGGTTCCGAGTATTGGAGGTTACATTCCACTCCTTGATCGATAAAAACTCTTTAACCGTAAGTTGACCGATCATTGCTGTGATAACCAAAGATCATTGCGGCCTGATTGAACTCCCACAAGATTGTCATCATCAAACCCTATCATGGACCTTTTGGGGGTTTTCCTTTTTCTGACACGAGCTAAGAGAACTTCATTAAAAGTAGATGGTCCGGTCATCTGAAAGATTGAGGCTAGGACCATATTGTCAAATGAAGCGGCATTCAGGTGAAGGAACTAGTAAGGGTGGGTCCTCGGTTCTTATGTGTATAATCACCTTGTTGGATTGGTCTCCTGTAGCGTTTGGGTCGCGATGCTCATGTGTCACATCCCCTCATCTCCCCTCTTGTGGTGCTTGGAGAGGGTTATTGTCATGGTCATTATGAACGAACCTTTGTAGCTTACCATCACGTACTAACATCTCGAATTCATCTTTCAGCTTTCGGCACTCATTTGTCAAATAGTCGTAATCTCGGTGAAAATAACAATATCTAGTTCAATCTTTCTTAGCATCGTCGCTTGGGAGGCATCCTGACTACCATATATACGGTTTATCTCTTATCTTCGCATGATCTAGTTGGGAGTTTCATTCAGTAGTGTATAGTGATTGAACTTGCAATGAGGTGATAGTGTTGATCGGCTCTTCTTGGGAGAATGTGGTTAGGGGGAATGGCTTTGTTCATTCCTGTTCGGTCTGAATCGATGATTATCAA